>CM053414.1:45201538-45248793 GCA_028644305.1 Xerus rutilus
CCATTGCTGAGGCTGGCTTTGAACTTGCAATTCTCCTGTCTCAGCCTCCCAAAGTGCTGGGATTACAGGTGTGCATCACCATGCCCGGCTTCTAATCTTTTATTTTAAATATTTTTTTAGTTATCAATGAACTGTTTATTTATTTTTATATGGTGCTGAGAATCAAACCCTGTGCCCCACAGGTGCTAGGCAAGTGCTCTACCACCGAGCCACATCCCCAGCCCTTCTTTTCCAATCTTTATGTGTTTAATTAATTAGTGTTTTGCCTAATCACACTGGCTACAACCTCCAATACAATGTTGACTACAGAAGGTGATCCTTGTCTTATCCCAACACTGGAGAAACTGTTCATTTTAACCTTTAAATACAATGTTAGCTGAATTTTTTGGTAAGTTATCCTTTGTCAGATTAAATTAGTTCCCTTCTATTCCTAGTTTGTAGGAGTTTATCATGAACAGGGGTTAAACTCTATCAGCTGCTTTTCCTGTATAATATGGCTTTTCTCCTTTACACTATTCCTGAGGCCAACCATATTAATTCATCTTCCAATCAACTTTGCAGTCTTAGAATAAATTGCACTAGGACAAAATGTATTATCCTTGTTCTATATTGTTGGGTTTTATTTGCTAATATTTTTGTCTAGGATACCGGAACCCATATTCACGACAGAAAGACTTGGCCTAAAATTTTCCTGTCTTGTAATGACTTCGTGAGGTTCTCTATCAATATTCTACTGGACTCTTTTACTGAAAGGCGTTTGGGCAATGTTATCATTTCTTTCCTAAATGTCTAGAAGAATTCACCAGGGAAGCCATCTGGGCCTGTAGGTGTCCTTATAGAAAGGTTTTTAGTTACGGATTCAGTGTCTCTGACACATACATGACTATTGAGATTTCCTATTTCTTCTTGTACCCATACCCATAGTCTTTCCATGAAGCTGGCCGTGCCCTCCATGTTGCCAGACTCATGGCTGCATCGCTCACAACGCCCTCGCACTCCTGAAGCTGGGTCTGTACTGCGGCTCGCTTTTCATTCTTCTGTGGACACTTGGTATTTTCCTCTCCCCTCTCAGTTGGTGTTGGTCTTTCCCTGCCACTGGCTTCCTCTGCTCCACACTTGCTCATGCCTGTCTGGCCTTCAGTGACACAGCTCCGGCGTTTTTCCCTCCGGAGGCTCTCCCTCACTTCCCCTGCAGGACCCCCCACCCCCAGCACTGTCGTCTACACCCTAGCCCTGTCTACTCCTGGACATCATTGGTGAGGCTCTTTCTCCCTCACTGATCCACACGCTCTGCAAGGACTGCACCCGACTGCCCTGTTCACCTCTGCCTGTGACGCCCTTCCTCCACTTGGTCTTTCAGATCTCAGCCCGTCCCTTCTTCCAGGCAGCCCACCCCCACCCCCACCCCGTGAGCCCCGGGCTGGGTCAGACACACCCTCGAGGCTCCTAGGTCTCCCTCCTCATGACACGGCTTGTTCTGGGTTAAATTATGTTTTAAACATGGATCCAGGGCTGGGATTGTGGCTCAGTGGCAGAGCGCTTGCCTCGCATCCGTGAGGCACTGGGTTCGATCCTCAGCACCACATAAAAATAAATCAATAAAGATATTGTGTCCACCTACAACTAAAAAATATTAAAAAAAACAAACAAACATGGATCCAGTGTCTTTCTCTTTCTAAAACAATTACATAAATGTTTCCAGCTAGCCTTTGGCCAAAAGGCTGGTTTCACTGCGTTAAGTTCCTCCAGGGCTCTTTGGCAGACTCTCCCTGCTCTCCTGACTGCTCTCCTGTCCTCTCGCAGATGCCAGACTGTGGGCTCAGGAAGGGCAGGTTCCCAGAGACAGCCCTGCGCGGGACCTGGCCCCAAGAAGGCACTCAGGAAATGTCTAAGGAAGGGATGGCTCTCATTTCCTTCATTCCTCAAATTTGCTGTATTTAATGCTCTTATAAGCGTTCAAATTGTGTTTAACTCTCTTGAGTGTTTTACGTCTTTACTACCTGATGTTTATCTTGCCTGAGGGCTGAACAAACTCCGCTTTCCCAAGGACTGAGGATGTAACAGGTGGCTTTCCCAAGGCACAGGCAGTAATTAGCTTTTTGGGTCACTGTGACCAAAGACCTGACAAGAACAACGCAGAAGAGGAGAAGTTCATTTTGACTCAGGGCTGCAGAGGGTCAGTCCACAGCTGACTCCGTAGCTCTGGGCCTGAGGTGATGCAGTCACGGCAGAGGGCGTGGTGGGGGAGCAGCTCAGGACATGACACCCGGGATGCAGAGAGGGAGGTCTGCTCACCAGGGACAAAACTGAAACCCAGAGAAATGCCCAAGCGCCTGTACCCTGCAGCCACACCCGTCCATCCACTACAGTGGATCAATCCAGTGTCTAGGCCACAGTTCTCATAACCCATTGTCTCACATGTATGCTTTTAGGGGACACCTCATACCCACACGGCAACACCTGCCCAGGCTGTTCACCATGCCACAGTCACTCTGCTGGGACTTTTATCATCCATGTCACAGCCATTCCTCTGCCTCCTGCCTGTGTATCTAATGAGAAACTCTGCGCTGACCATCAAATCCCAGTGGGGCCACATGGCCATGGGCGAGGGACTGCCCCTCTCAGCTCTCGTTCCTCCTCTCCAGGACAAGGGCCCTCCTGCCCAGCCAAGGGCACTGCGGAAGGACTGCCCAGGAGCCCAGGGTCGTGCACAAAACTTGGTTCAGGCCAGGTGTGATAAATGGCAGCAAGGACTTTGCAGACATTCAGATCTAGACCCAAATCTTGGCTCTGTCACTTCCTAGGTGTGCACAGTGAGCCCCAGGAGACTGGAGGTCAAACCCCCACTGGCAGGATTGAAAGAAGAGCAATGAGAGGCGCATGAGAAAGCTCAGCGCCAGCGCGCTCAGCACCCTCTTCCCGACCCCATGAGGATTTTTATTTCAAAAACACGTCCTGCCTCCTGGTCTGACCTCTGCCCTTGGGTTATGTGGGTTTCTCTGCCCCTAGACTTGTCCCTTGATCTGTGTGCCACACCATAGCACCTCACCTCAGCTGTTCCTTCTTCCCAGGCCCCTGGGTTCCCACCCTGCTCTGATCATTTTGCACTGTCACTGTATGGTGACAAGTCTGTCTCCCCTGTTGGACTGTGAGGCCCATGAAGTCAGGGCTTGGGGCTGATTCAGTCACAGTGTCCCCAGCCCTGGGTCGGGCACAGACAGGTGCTCAGTGCAAAGGCTGATCTATGGAAGTTCTGGAAATCATGGGCACAGGCCTGGCTCCTGTCCTGGCTCTGCCTGTCCTCTATGGCCGCCTCTTTACCACTTGTCTCCTCAACAGAACAAGACACTGTGTCAACTCTGCTTCCAGGAGATGTCCCTTTCTCTAGGCCCCAGGCCCCTCTTGCTCAGGCTGCCCCTTCTGTCTTTACCACAGACTCCCTCCCTGGCCCCAGTGGCTGGCACTTCTCAGGGGACAGTGGCCGACACAGATTCCCTGCCCAGCCCCAGTGGCTGGCACTTCTCAGGGGACAGTGGCCAAGGCCCTCTTCTCACTCTACCGCTGCACCCACGACCAAGGGCATCAGACCCAGCAACCCAAACTCCTGGCTTGATCTCCCAGGCCCAGAGCTCCAGGCCACAGGCACTGTGGACACTCCAGTCACAACACAGTGACTGACCGCGAGTGCCAGGAGGGCCCAGGGGAAAGGAGGACGTTTCCACCCACAGAGTCCAGTACAGCAAAGTATTTGGCCAGTCAACTGCATCGTGCAGGCATTTTCCTGCATGGTGACCTGTAGGTGGCTGGAATGCAATTCCTTCCTCAGGAAGCAAGTTGTTAAGACAGGGGCGCGGGCACCGCCCCGTGGGGTGCTGGGGCTGCAGGGGTTTATGGGCCACAGAGACAGGGCAGGGCCCTCCCCACACAGGCTGCTTCCTTGCAAATGGAGGAAATGAATTCCTCACCAGGGCAGCCCTGCAGGGAGCCACGCGGGAGTGACAGTGACCACACAGCAGCTGCAGAAACAAGGAGAGGGGGCTGCGGAAAGGCAGAAGATGCAAACGACAGGGTCAGGTGGCTATGCGAGCGCCTGGCAGGAGGGTCTGCAGCCACAGAGCAGAGCCCCCCCAACCCCAGGAAGCCAGTAAGCAATGAAAAATGGAAACCTTCTCCTTGACAAATACCAAGAAAGAGCTGAAAGATTTGAAGCAGGGACCTGCAGGGGGCTGGAATTGAGGAGAAAAGAGAGGCAGATGGGCTGATGGGACTTCTTTTTAAACCTCATACACCACACAAGTACTTGACTGTTATTTATTTATTTAGTATTGGGGGTTGAACCCAGGGCAATCTACCACTGAGCTAAATCTCCTGCCTCCCCCATCTTTCAAAAAAAATTTGAAGCCAGGCGCGGTGGCGCACACCTGTAATCTCAGCGGCTTGGGAGGCTGAGGCAGGAGGATCGCCAGTTCAAGGCCAGCCTCAGCAACGGCGAGGCGCTAAGCAACTAAGTAAACGATGGAAACATCACAAATCAACTTTGGTGACTACTGATTGCGGGAATAGCGGAGTGTTCCCTGTTTCTTATTTGTGCTTTAAACTGTGTCTACAATGAACACGAATACAAAAACAGGGCTGGGAATATGGCTCAGCGATCGAATGCCCTTGAGTTCAATCTCTGGTATCAAAAAAAAAAAAAAAAATTTTTTTTTTTTGAGACAGGGTCTCACTAGTTTTATCCAGACTGGCCTCAAACTTGTGATCCTCTTGCCTTGGCCTCCTGAGTTGCTGGGACTACAGATGTGTGCCACTGCCCTTGGCTACCTAACTGTACATTTTTGAAACTCATCTAAGCCAGAGACAGCTCACTGCCTCTGCATTCCCAGCGGTCTCCCGGGCTTGCCCTTCTCCCCAGCTCCTAGCTCCCACCCAGCCCAGCCCCAAGCTCCTTCTACAGCTGGAGTTACTGAAATGAACACAGGATCCAGGTGCTTTCCTGTATAAGATCCTTCAGTGGCTTCTACTGACTCCAGAATGAATTCCAGGTCCCTAAAATAACCCAAGCATCAGCCTCCTTAAAATGACCCAGCAGTCCCCTGTGATCAATGTGTTTTCCACCACCAGGGATCTAGCCTCATGGCTTTTATGTGTTAAAAAAACATTTCCTGTCACACCTGTGCCCTTGGCCCTAGCTCCAGGAAGCCAGACTGGCGGGACTGTCCCAGCCTCCTGGGCTCCAGGGACCAGCCCTGCCTGTCTAGGGATGAGCCTGTCACCCCTAACAGACTGTGAGCCCTACGGAGCAACACAGGATGATCTCAATCACTGCTCTGTCCCTAGCACTGTCCAGCACAAAGCCAGGCCCAGGGTAGGCACTCAGAGAGGGTTTGACAAATAAAAAAATAAACGATGGAAACATCACAAATCAACTTTGGTGACTACTGATTGCGGGAATAGCGGAGTGTTCCCTGTTTCTTATTTGTGCTTTAAACTGTGTCTACAATGAACACGAATTGTTCTTCTGTTTTCAAAAATAAGAAAAAAAATGTGAAGTGTTATCTTTGGAACCACAGTTCCAGGTCTAGAAACCTATCATCACCTTGTCTTCCAGGAAAGGAAGCTGGAGCTGTGGAAAGATTCAGACGCAGGAGGAAGCCCCCATGCCCTGCCCACACACCTGGTCCATTTAGGAAGGAGTTTTCTTCAGCTTCCGTTCCAGGCCAGGGGCCACTCTGCACTCAGCTATGGGGTGGGTGACCCTGAGCACCAGCCACGCACGAGGGGCTGGCCTGCGCAGCACAGGAACACCGAGGAGGGGCCTGTGGTGGCCTGAAAGGCCGGAGGTGCCTAAGTGGTGCATAGCGCCACCTACGCCATTCCATGACCCTGCAGGGTCACTCTGACTAATCTCCACAGGGGTGACAGGCTCCTGAGAGGCTAATCAGGAAAGACCCAAATAGAGACTGAGGGCCTCTGGACCTTCTCAGGAAGCTGTGCTGCGGCGGTGGCTGTGCTGCCCTGAGAACCCAAGAGGCAACGGCCTGCAGCAGCCAGCGATGTGGCCCAGGACCCGCGCCAGCTGGAGGACCCTGCTCCTCATCTTCTCAGGTAGTGGCCCCTCCCCTCTGTGTGGTGCCCCGTGGTCCCGGTGGAACCCACATCCAGCCCTCATTCCTCCTCCACAGCCCTTGGCCTCCTGCTGCAGCCATGTTGTAAGGGACAGCGCATGCCGACTGTGACCTCCTGGAAGCAAGAATCCAAAGGTGAATACAGGGGTGAGGTGGTGGGAAGGCTGGGACCTTCTGAGGGAGGCAACGCAGTGAGGTGGCTTGGGGGTACAACAGTCTTCTGAGCATGTTTTTAAAAATTGCTGGTCTCTGATTATAAATTAGAAATCAGTTTGGTATACCATGACCAGTATTTCTTTCATTCTTTTGGTAAAGGGGATTGAACCCAGAGGCACTTTACCACTGAGCCACATCCACAGGCCTTTTTATTTTTTATTTTGAGACAGTGTCTTGCTAAGTTGCCCAAGCTGGCCTCAAACTTGCGGTCCTCCTGCCTCAGCCTCCCAAGTTGCTAGGATTACAGATATGCACCACAATGCTTGGCTATGACCAGTATTTCTTTAAAGAAAGTATTTTAAAAATATATACTATGTAAGTGCAGTTGTGTGGAAGTCTAGAAAATGCAAACAAATCTCCAGAAGACCAGTGGTTGTGTGGCGCTGGGGAAGTGGGGAGGAAGGCACTGAGATAACAAAGGCCCGAGGACACTCTGGGGGCGGGGGCAATGGTTTCACAGGTGTAGCTGCCTATCAAAACTTATCAGATCTGGGCTGGGGTGTAGCTCAATGGTCAAGCACTTGCCTAGCATGTGCAAGGCCCTGAGTTCCATCTCCAGCACCACGAAAACCAAAACACTTCATAGTCCTGAAATAAGTACAGTTTATCATAATCAATTATATCTCAGTGAAGCCAGAGAAAATTAGAAAAGGAAAAGGAAAAAAAATAATAGGACTAAGACAACCACGGAGGAAGATGAGAGAGGCAGCCCAGGAAGGGCTGGGTCCGAGGTAGAGGCAGCTCCCAGCAGAGAGAGGAGCTGAACTTGATGAGGTGCAGGGGGCTGATCTACGGGCCCAGGCTGGCAGCTCTACCCCCGGCCCTGCCAGGCCCTGGCTGAGCTGTTTCTGGCCCCCAGGCAGCATGCAGGTGATCTACCTGGAGACTTGGAGACGCTGTGGCAGTGTGGCCCTGGACCCCAAGGACGACAAGTGGAGCTGCTGTGGGCGGCGGTACCCCTACCATCGTGACTCCCAGAGGTGCTGTTCGCCCAGAGTCAATGAGTTCCTGGTCATCCCCAAGGATGCCACCAAGTCAGAGCTGGAGGACTGCAGGAAGTACAGCCAGAAGCAGTTCCAGGCCCGGGAGGCGACCCGCCAGCCCCCCCGCCCCACCCCACCAAGCATCCTGCTTTGAGGACTCGGGGTTCACCCAGTGGCCCCCTCTTTCTAAGAGTCTAAGTTATGGGCCACAGGTTCCCACAGTTGGCCTCAGGTACATTATGGTCATATTTCCAGGCTTTAGACTCCTTGCCCGCAAAACCCACCTGGCCAGAGAGGATTCCAGCTCTAAATGGAAGGGGACATTTCTCTCTGTGAGTGAAGGAACAGCTGTGCCAGAGGCCCGGGGTTGCTGAGCTCAGCCTCAAATGATCCAAGAACCTCTCTGTTGTTTCTCCTGCCTGGCAAGCCCCGACCTGCAGTCCCTCTCCTGGCTTCCCAGCACCTGAGAGGCCACAGGTCCACGGGCTAAGGTGGGTGCTCAAGGACGCCATGACAGTGTGGTTGAGAGCAGCGCTAGGTGGAAAGCAGATGGTCCCGTGTATACTCACCATGGCCCAAGTGTGGCCTTCCTGTCCTGTGAAACTGCGAGGCTTTGCAAAGCCCTTCCCTGCCTGCCCTGCCTGCCTTGCCGAGGCCCTGGGATGGAGCCAGCGTGTCAGGAGACCGTGCCCCAGGACTTGGGGGTGGAAGTACCACAGGCAGGCTCCCAGGTGCAGCTTCCACCAGGCAGACGGTGCTGCCCAGGGTGGGTTGGGGACACTGGCGTACTCCAAGACAAATTCCAGAGTCCTGTCACCAACATGGTGAGTGCCATGGCTTCTGGGCCTCTGGGCAGCATGAGGCCAACTGTTCTTCCACACGATGTGATGCTCGAGTGCACGGCCCTGGCTTCAGCAGCTCCCTGGGGGTCACTCTCCAAGGTCCAACCAGAGCCAGCTGTTCCAGCCTTTCCGGGAACTGTGCAGCCTTATTTGTTGCATTAAATAAATCACTTTCTGCCTAATTCACTTTGTTTGTTTTTTGGTATCGGGAAGTAAACCCAGGGGCATTTAACCACTTGTCCACATCCTCAGCCCTTTTTATTTATTTTAAGACAGAGTCTCTCCAAGTTTCTTAGAGCCTTGCTAAGTTGCTGAGGGTGTCTTTGAACTCGCGATCTTCCTGCTTCAGCCTCCTAAGCTACTGGGATTATAGGCATGCACCACCACAGCCGGCTGTCTAATTTACTTGGAAATGCACAAGGAATAAAACAGATTAATGGATAGACCACACTAGAAAATGGGCAAGGCGGGTACAGTAAAACATTAATGGGAAGAATACGTGATGGGCATGAATACTGTGTTCAATGTAAGATCCCTTCAGGGTCGCTGTGTTTGAAATTTTTCATAATAAAATGTTGAAGGGAAAATCCTTGTCCTCTTTTTCTTTTTTTCTAAAAAACATTAAATCGTATACTTTATTTATTTATTTTTATGTGGTACAGAGGATTGAACCCAGTGCCTCATACATGCCAGGCAAGCGCTCTACCACTGAGCCACAACCCCAGATCCCTGTCTTTTTCTTTTTAAAAATTTTAGAATTTTTTTTTAAATATTTTTTAGTTGTTGATGGACACAATGTCGTTATTTTATTGCTTTGTATGTGGTGCTGAGGATCGAACCCAGGGCCTCACGCATGCGAGGCAAGTGCTCTACCGCTGAGCTACAATCCCAGCCCAAAAAATTTTAGAATTTTGAGACAGGGTTTTTACTATATTGCCTGAGATGGCCTTGAACTCACAATCCTCCCACCTCAGCCTCCCAAGTGGCTGGAATTATAGGTGTACACTCCTGTGCCCAGCTCCCCTGCCCCCCTTTTTTTTGGTACCAGGGATTGAACTCAGGGGTACTCACCACTGAGCCACATCATCAGCCCTATTTTGTGTTTTATGTAGAGACAGGGTCTCACTGAGTTGCTTAGCGCCTCGCCATTGCTGAAGCTGGCTTTGAACTCATGATTCTCCTGTCTCAGCCTCCCAAAGTGCTGGGATCATAGGTGTGCCCCAGCGCACCCAGCTTCCCCTTTCTTTTTAAAAGAGCTGCAGTGTTTGTTCCCTTCTATAACTAAGCCCTGACCTGATGATGCAGTGGATCCCAGAAATGAGGAGAGATTTCTATGGCTTCATGTGGAAGGAGGCCCTTGATACGGTAGAGGAGCTCCTGGGGCTCTGTTTGGCTCAGTTCTCAGTCCCGTGGGAGGACTTCCTCTCCAGGAACAGAGGCAAGAAGAGTGGCAACACTAGGCAAGGGCTCAAGAAAAGGGGCCTCAGAGCTGGGCATGGTGGTATATAATCCCAGTGACTAGGGAGGCTAAGGCAGGAGGATCACAAGTTCAAGGCCAGCCTCAGCAACTTAAGGAGATCCTGTCTTAAAATACAAAATAAAAAGTTCTGGGGTGTAGCTCAGTAGCTCAGTAGTAGAGTACTTGCCTCCTAGGTGGAAGGCCCTGGGTGGGTTGGATCCTCAGTCCCCCAACCCACCCCACCCAAACACAGGATCTTCTGGCATCACTCAGTCTCTGCATAAAGGTGGGAAGCACTGTTCGGGCTCCTTCAAGGTAAACTGCTGGTAATTCAGGGCTTCCCAGGCTAGAGTCCCCAAAATGCTCCCGCTCTGAGCCTCAGTTTCCTCCTTTATAAAATGTGTTCAATACTAACCTTTTCCACAGGGTTGCTGTGTGAGCCAACAAGACTGAATGCCACCTACTCTGTCTGAAGGCTACATGGCAGGAGGCACAGCCACTGCTGTTGTTATAATTAGGCCCGGGCTGGGGCACTAAATCTCAAAATGGAAAGTTCTCACTAGGAGAGGGAGAAGACGGCAGCAAAAACCCAAGGAGAGATCCTGGAGGCAAGGGAGTGCGCGCAGCTCCCCAAGGGCCTTCTTTCCTCCTGTGAACACCCAAGGCCATGTCCCCCAGTCAGCTCTGACCACTTCCTCAGTGAGCCTAGTTCTCCTGCCCAGGAGAGGGGCAGTCAGGCACTCCAGGGAGAAGGGACAGCCTGTCTTAAGGTAGGCTTGTAATCAACAGGGGGAGACAGAAGGGCTGGGATGTAGCGCAGGGGAGAAGCGCTTGCCTAGCACGCGGGAGGCCCCGATTCAATCTCCAGCACCAGCGGAAGGAAAGAAAGAAAGAGAAGAAATATGTATGAAGAAGGAAACAGAAAATCAGCCTTGGGAAAATACCACAATAGTAACTGTTCAGACAAGACCCATGCATGGACACTAAAATTATTGGGCAACACAGGCTATCTGTATCATCCCAAAGGATCTTCCTCAAGACTTTTATTTTTTATTTTTATTTTTTGGGTCCTGGAGATTAAACTCAGGGGCACTCGACCACTGAGCCACATCCCCAGCCCTGTTTTGTGTTTTCTGTAGAGACAGGGTCTCACTGAGCTGCTTAGCGCCTCGCCATTGCTGAGGCTGGCTTTGAACTCGCGATTCTCCTGTCTCAGCCTCCCTAAGTGCTTACAGGCTTGCGCCACCGCGCCCGGCTGACACTTTATTTATTTATTTATTTTTAGTTTTGGGGTTGATATCTTTTTTTTTTTTAATAGATGGACACAATGTCTTTATTCTATTGGTTTGTATGTGGTGTTGAGGATCGAACCCAGGGCCTCACCCATGCGAGGCAAGTGCTCTACCGCTGAGCTACAATCCCAGCCCAAGACTTTTATTAATAAAGAGAAAGACATTGACTTTCCAGTGAACAGACCCAGCAGACACCATCTTAATAAAGTGATCAAGGTCAAGATCTCCAGTAGTGAGACATGGTAACATCATGTGACCCAAAGTGTGTGCCCTGAGACAGACCTGGCACGACTCCTGTGGTCTTCTTATAAAAAGGCAGAATCTCTTTCCAACCACAAGAACATATCAGACAAACTCAAATTGAAAGACCTTCTACAAAATAACAGACCGGTCGAGGATCAATGTCATGAAAGACCAAAAGAATAATAATAATAATAATAATAATATAAGAATAACAACAACAACAACAACAATGTCTGAGCAACACTGATAATACTGATTCAAGTTGAGTAAAAAGACTAAATGTGCCAGGCGCGGTGGCTCAAGCCTGTAATCCCAGCACTTAGGGAGGCTGAGACAGGAGAATCACGAGTTCAAAGCCAGCCTCAGCAATGGCGAGGCGCTAAGCAACTCAGTGAGACCCTGTCTCTACAGAAAACACAAAACAGGGCTGGGGATGTGGCTCAGTGGTCGAGTGCCCCTGAGTTCAGTCCCCAGTACCAAAAAAAAAAGACTAAATGTAAACTCTGACACTGGACAAGCTCCTCAACAGAAAGGGCATCAGTGGGAACAGTGAACCACGAATGAGGTACACTTAGGCTGACGGTGACGTGCCAGTGCCCACTTCCTGGATCCACTCATTGTATTGAGGTTCTAGTTGTTTCCATCAAGGAAGCCGGGTGAAAGGTCTGCAGGAACTCTCTGCACTATTTTTATAATTTTTCTGTAAGTCTAAAATTGGTTCCAAGTAAAAATATTAAAATAAAGCACCCTCCCACCCGCAGGTGGCTAGACTGTGAGCAAAGGGCCATCTCCCTCAAGCCCGAGTGCAAGTGAAAATCCATCCACACCCTGGAGCCAGTGACTCTGCTTCTGGGAATTTCTGCCAGATCTGCCTGCACAGATGGGCCAGGCCTCGCGGGCCATGCTAATCCTGCACCACGACTTTCTTTTTTTTTTTTTAAATATTTATTTATTTTTTTAGTTGTAGATGACAGAATATCTTTGTTTTTTATGTGGTGCTGAGGATCGAACCCAGTGCCTCACGCGTGCTAGGCAAGCACGCTACCGCTGTGCCACAATCCCAGCCCCTGCACCACGACTTTCAACAATAAAAGGTCAGGAAGCCCCTACCAGGCCTGTTCCAGCTCAAGAACCCCAGCGTTGCTGTCAGCAGCTGTGCAAAGAGCAAAGAAGCTGGTCTGACACGCGGATGGTCACCTCTCGGGATCAGGCTGCCAACAGCCATCCAGAGCACGCGAACAGCGTGCGTTGTTTGCTATGGTCATGGAAAAAGGAAGCAGTCCATATCAGCATTAGTTTGAATTACATGATTTGTGCTTTGTTTTTCATTTTTGTTTTTCTGGAAAAATACACAAATAGCAGTGGCTGCCTCCGTGGAGGGGAACAGGGTGCCAAGGGCAACAGGTGGGAAGAGATTTTCCTATGTGCTCTTTTTTTTTTTTGGTATTGGAGATTGAACCCTGGGGAGCTTAATCACTGAGCCACATCCCCAGCCATTTTTTAAAATATTTTACTTAGAGACAGGGTCTCACTGAGTTGGTTAGGGCCTCACTAAGTTGCTGGGGCTGGCTTTGAACTCAACAATTCTCCTGCCTCAGCCTCCAGAGCCACTGCGATTACAGGCGTGCACCACTGCATCCAGCTCCCTATATACTCTTGAACCTTAAACCATGAGAACTTTTTGCCTTAAAAAAATAATTAAAGCTTTTTTTAAAAAACAAGTAAGCCACTCAGGTACCCAGGTTGTGGCTTGTTTAACCTGTGGGGTGCATGCACTTTCCCAGGGTACAAAGAAGCCAGAGCTACAAGGACAAAGGGGCCAGGGGTCAGGGACTAAAGGGGCCCGAGTTAACGCAGGCCTAGAGTTGGAAGCACATGACTGAAGGTAACCGCCAGCAGAAGGCTGAGACCCGGGCACCCAAGAGTCTGGGGCGAGACACGGGCTGAGCCAGAGCCAGGCTACTTTGAGAAAGGAGTTAAATCCAGGACCTATCCTGAGCCGACCAGAGACTGTAGGGATGACCAGGAGCTCTGGGAACAGCTGAGGGGCAAATACCAAGCTGAAAGGAGGCCTGTCTGGGGCTGTGGCCAATATACAGGGTCACGAGTCTGTTTTGACCTTGACCTTGAATCCTAGGGACCTGGCTGGGGTTGCTAGGCAAAACCACACTTTCCAGTGAGGTACAGAGAGGGGCTCTGCTCAGCTGTGAGTCTCGGTCCTCACCAGTCATGGGCTGGGATGGCAAAGATCTAAGCCAAGGACATGCCAGTGGCTCTGGACCACTACCCCTCTTTGGGAAGGTGGAGGCCTCTCCTCTTTCCCCCTCTAAAGCCATTTTTTTTTTCTGGTACTGGGAATTGAACTCAGGGGTACTTGACCACTGAGCCACATCCCCAGCCCTATTTTGTGTTCTATGTAGAGACAGGGTCTCACTGAGTTGCTTAGCACCTCGCGGTTGCTGAGGCTGGCTTTGAACTCGCGATTCTCCTGTCTCAGCCTCCCTAAGTGCTGGGATTACAGGCCTCTAAAGCCATTTAAAAATACATCAACCACCTCTCTCTAAGAGTGTGCGCTCGGTTCCTTGCTTTCTTTGAAGTTTAACCTACATTCTGCTTTCTCTATAAAACTCTACCCTAATGCAACATATTTTTATGCTCAAATGTCCTATCATATTTCTCTGAAACAAAAATGTTTTTATAAATTAAAGGCAAAATTTTCATTTATGATCTTAGTGAAAATGTTTCTATCACATTGAATTATTATTATAATTATTACTAATATACCACTGACCAAAACAGCATACGTTGCACAATTTATTTTTGTACACAATTTTTTTTTCTTTCCCAGGGGTGCTTTACCACTAAACTATTTTAATTTTTTAAAATTTTATTCTGGCACAGGGTCTCATAAGTTATTGAGGATCTGGCTCAGCTGCTGAGGCTGGCCTCGAACTTGTGATCCTCTTGCGTCAGGCTCCTGAGTTGGTGGGGTTACAGGGTGTGCCAGCGTGCCAGCGACATTACACAATCTGATGCACAATTATTAACATAAAAAGTACACTTTCAAAATACAGGGGGACGGGGACGGCACTCCTGCCATCAGTATTTCAAATCATACACCATTGTATGACCAGGGAGGGACCAAGGGTTGGTTTTCTTTTCAAACATTTTTTTTTTCCTTATAGTTTCTTTTACACTGGAAGAGAAGGAAGGAAGACCCAGAAGATTCCTTGGCAAGTCAGGTGAAGTAGGAGACCCAGAAAAGACCCCTGAGAGTTCCTGGGGGCAGGGAGCACAAGCACTACCACATGCAGCTGCCTGCTAAGTGTCACAGGGGCTGGGAGACTGAGGGCAGCATTCTCTGAGATGGCACAGCCAGAAATGTCAGTGTCCACCAGCAGAGGCCGGGTACACCCAGGACACACCAGGTGCTATGAGAAAGACAGTGGGAGCTCTGAACAGGATGCGCATGGAGTTTCAAGGTGCCCACTAGACCAAAGCACAGGGTACAGAACAGGGCAACGGCACACTACCATTTACATGAACTAAACAGTCATATCCCTCATATGCTTGGTTGCATAGAAAACACCTCTGGAAGGTGGCTGGGGCGTGGCCTTTGGTCGGCAGCCCCCCTTCCAACCTCAGACCTCTGACTCTCCTCCCCACCACCACCCTGCCCAGCCACACCCGCCTCTCCATCTCACTGTCTTGGAGCCCAGCAGGCATGCTCTGGCCTCAGGGCCTTTGCGCACACTGTGTCTTCTGCCTGAAACACCCTTCTCCAATAACCATGCTTTCTCACTTTCCTCCAGTCTCTAATCAAATACTAACTTCCTTAGAGAGGCATCCCTACACCCAGCCTGACACAGCAAACGCTTCTCCCACTGCACTGAACCCTTCTTCCTGGCATCATCTTTTTCCTTGGTACTTGATGTTAGATCGGTTCAGGGTCCAGGGTGTCCAATTGGGGCGGGGAGCAGTCAGGGCAGCTGTGGAACAGAGCGGCCAGACGCTGAGGCACCAGTAGAGGCTCCTGTCAATCAGTGGGTTTTTCCTGACTTATCCAGGAAGGACTCTGGCCTTCTCTTCCTGCCCTAAGCAGCTGGGCCTTTTAAAATTGTCTGTACGCCGGAACACGTGCGCCACTCTCCCGGACACACTCTGATGGACGGGAGAGTTCAGCCCAAGAGTATGTATTTCCAAGAAAGCCTTGCCTAGTGGTTTTAATTCGCCTCCTTTTGGTCATCTGGCTTTACACTTATTACCACCTAACATATGTAAGTTTCCAGGGCTGGGGTTGTGGCTCAGTGGTAGAGCGCCTGCCTAGCAGGTGAGGCACTGGGTTCGATCCTCAGCACCACATATAAATAAAATAAAGGTATTGTGTCCATCTACAACAACAACAAATTTGTAACTTTCCTTTTTTTTTTTTTCTTTTTTGGTACCAGGGATTGAATCTAGGGGCACTTAACCACTGAACTACATCCCCAACCCTTTTTACTTTTTATTTTGAGACAAGGTCTCACCAAGTTGCTCAAGACCTCACTAAGTTTCTAAAGCTGACTTTTTTTGGGGGGTGGGGGTACCAGGGATGGAACTCAGGAGCACCTGACCACTGAACAACATCCCCAGCCCTATTTTGTATTTTATTTAGAGACAGGGTCTCACTGAGTTGCTTAGTGTCTTGCTTTTGCTGAGGCTGGCTTTGAACTTGCAATCCTCCTGCCTCAGCCTCCTGACCTGCTGGGATTACAGGCATGTGTCACCATGCCAGGTGCCACATATGTTACTTTCTTACCTTGTTTATTATATTTCTCCTATCAGGACAGTCTTAACTCCAAAAGGGGATACAAGTATCAGCATTCAATAAACACTGCTTAATGAACACTGGAGGAAGGCAGGTAGTGGACAGCAGCCAGGGCTGGGGAACAGGTACTTTCTTCATGTCCCCTTCCATGCCCCACTGTATGGATTTTTCTACTACACGCATCATTTACTGACCATGATGTAGTTTGATAACAAGAAGAATTATAGAAAGGCCTCCATATTTTAAAATTAGACAGCATGCATCTAAATAATCCATAGGTCAAAGAAGAAATAACAACAGGCCAGGCGTGGTGGCACATTTATAATCCCAGCAGCTCAGGAGGCTGAGGCAGGGGGATCACAAGTTTGAGGTCAGCCTCAGCAATTTAGCAAGGCCTTGTCTCAAAATAAAAGAGCACTGGGAGGTAGCCCTGTGGTTAGAGCACCCCTGGTTCAATCCCAGGTGCTACAGGGTGGGAAGCGGGGCGGAAGAAGAAGAATCACGAGAAAAACTGGACAATGAAGCTAAGCCATGTCAGCTTTTGTGGGATGCATCGTACGTAGCACTTAGAGGGATGGTTTTTTGTTTTGTTTTGTTTCCTGGTACTGGGGATTGAACCGGGGATGTTCTACCACTGAGCTACATCCCCAGCCCTGTTTAAAAAATAAAAATTAATTTTGAGACAGTGTCTCATTAAATTGCTGAGGCTGGCCTGGAATTTGCTATCCTCTGGCCTCAATTTCCTGAGTCACTGGGATTACAGGTGTGCACCACCACACTGGCAAGAGGGAAAAGTATGTGTAAATGCTCATATTAAAAATGGGAGGAGGGGCTGGGGTTATGGCGCAGTGGTAGCGTGCTCGCCTAGCATGCGTGAGGCACTGGGTTCGATCCTCAGCACCACATAAAAACAAAATAAAGATATTCTGTCCACCTACAACTAAAAAAATAAATATGTTTTTAAAAAATGGGGGGAGCTGGGCGTGGTGGGGCATGCCTGTAAACCCAGCTAGAGAGGCTGAGGCAGCAGAGTTGCAAGCTCAAGGCCAGCCTCAGTAATTTAGCAAGACCCTGTCTCAAAATAAAAAGGTCTGGGGATGTGGCTCAGTGGTTAAGTGCCCCTGGGTTCAGTGCCCAGTACCCTAGGGGAGAGATTTAAAAGCAATAATCTAAGATTTTTACCTTTGTAAATGAGAATAAAAATAAACACATAGTAAATAGACAAAAAATAAGGATAAGAACAGAAATCAATGAAACAAAAAACAGATAAATAAGAGAAAAATAACCGAGGCTGGGACCGTGGCTCAGTGGCAGAGCGCTTGCTTCACATGCGTGAGGCACTGGGTTCGATCTTCAGCACCACATAAAGATAAATAAAAATAAAGATATTACGTCCATCTACAACTAAAAAAATATTTTTAAAAAATTTTTAAAAAAAGAAAAATAACAAAGCCAAAAGGTGGTTCTCTGAAAGCCTAGTGATTAAGCAAAAAGAGCGCACACCTGTAATCCCAGTGGCTCAGGAGGCTGAGGCAGGAGGATTTCAGGTTCAAAGCCAGCCTCAACAACTTAGGCTGAGCAACTTGGCAAGACTGCCTCAAAATAAAAAATATAAAGAGCTAGGGATGTGGCTCAGTGGTTAAGCACCCTTGGTACAATAAAACAAAATAAAACCCACAAATTGCCAAAATCAGGAATGAGAGGGAGGACATCGCCGCACACCCTATACACACTAAAAGCGTACCAAAGGAATATTGAGGGCGACTTCATGGCAATAAGTTCAGTAACGTGAAATGGCATGAAGCTTCAAAACCAAAATTTATGAAAACCTACACAAGAACCAGAAGATCAGAACTAAACTACTAAAGAAATTTAATTTATTGCTAAAAAATACTCCCTGAAAAAAAAAAGTACAAGCCTAGATGGATATTTATATCAAATATTTAAGGAAGAAATAATTCCAATTTTACACAAAATCTTGCAGAAAATAAAGGATGAGGGAACCTTTTAGCAACTTGTCTTGTGAAGTCAACGAAACCATGACTCATCCTGGGGGGCAGCGAGCAGCTGAGTGGCAGAGCACTTGCCTGGCGTGTGAGCCCAGGAGTTCAATTTCCAGCACCCCCCAAAAAGAAACAAACAAAAAACCTGACGAGGACAAGCCAAAAAGAAAATTCCAGAGGATGACACTCATAAATAACCACAGGTATCAAAATCTTTAGGAAAGTATCAGCAAATCAAAGATAGCAACATGTTAAGAAAAAAAAAAAAAGCTAACATACCAAGATCAGAGAGGGTTATCTAAGAATACAGCATTGGGTAAACATTCTAAAAATAAATCAATGATTTGTATTTGTGGTAGGTAGAACTGCCGTAGCCAGCCTCCAAAAACAGCCCAACGACCCTGCAGTCCCTGTCACCGCGCACCAGAGCCGAGCGAGCAGAACACAGAAGTGGTAACAAGTCACTTCCAAAACTAGGCTGTGCGGACGGTGCCTCATGGGTTTGTCACTCACCACTGGATGGCTCAGTGTCTTTGGGGAAGCCAGCTACCAGGTCCTGAGGAGCCCCAGGGAGAGGACTGCTGAGGACAGAGCCCCTTGCCAACAGCCAGAGAGAAAGCGACGGGACCTCCCAGCACGTGCGGGATCCTCTTGGAAATGGGGCCTGCAGCCCAGGAAGCCTTTGGCATGAAAGACCCCGAGCCAGAGCCACCTGCCCCCAACACTCCTCACTTCCCGCTCCTTGGGAGCCGCAGACGTTTATTATCACGTGAAGAAGTACTCAGGGGCGGGGTAGAGTGCTCACCTTGCATGTATGAAGCACTGGGTTCCATCCTCAGCACCACATAAACATAAATAAATAAAATTAAGGTATTGTGTGTTCATCTACAACTTAAAAAATATATATATAAAAGAAGTATTCAGTATCCCTATTCATCAAAGAAAAGCAAGTAAGTTGCCATCTTACATCAACCAGAATGGCCAAAATTAAATTATGAAAACATTAAATAATGCAGGAGTGTGGAACACTGAAGTCCCCTGGGAAACCTCTGATAGTTTCTCTTGCTCCTCTTTATTTTTCTTCAGTACTGGTATTGACCCAGCAGCTGGCTTCCCCAAAGACAGTAGTGAGTGAAGCCAGGGTATTTACCCCTGAGTTCTACCCCTGGTCCTTCTTATTTTTTCATTTGAGACAGGGTCTCCCTAAGGGGCAGTCCTCCTGCCTCAGTCTCACAAGTCGAGGTTACAGGTATGCACCACCATGCTCCGCCTTTGGGAATTTTATAGAGAATTAAACATACTCTTACCATATAACAGAAACTGTATTCCTAGGCAATTTCTCCCAAGAGAAATGAAATGTCGGTAACAAGGCTTGTACGTGAATGTTCACTAGGAGCTTTATTTGTAATAACCAAAAAAAAAAAAAAAAAAAAAGGAAAACGATCTAAATCTCCACCCTTGGGACAGTGATAAAACAAAACGTGGCAAGTAAACGTTAGAATCATAAAGAGCACAACTAAAAACCACAAATGAGCTACTGATACATGAAACAACAAACAGCTCAAAAGAATCAAGTGAACAGGGCCAGACATTAATTCCATACTGTATGATTCCATTTATATGAAGTATTATAACAGGCAAAACTAATGGATAGTGAGAGGTCAGATAGGGCGACAGGGCGGGGAGGGGTAATTTTCTGGAGCAATGTTTAATGGGAATGTTTTAAATCCTGATTCTGATTACATGAGTGTGTGCATTTATCAGTACTCATAAAGTGTGTTTTAGATATTTATTTTGAATTATATAGCTATTGTATCTCAACAAAGAATATATATACAAAAATCAAATATTAATAGTTAAACATAAGTGGAAGAGACTGGGAATCAGTGGGACCTGACATCTTATCCAGTGTTGCTTCCTGGAACTTGCTTCTGAGGTATTTCCTCGCTCATAAAACTGAGATAATCATATACTCCCTAATAAGATGGTTAAGATCATTTGTCGAGATAATGGACCACATATTAAATGAGAGCTGTTATTATGGGTTAATGTGTTATTATCCCGGTAAACACAGCTTTGAGTCAGTCCCGGTTCTGGCTGCCCATCCCTGAATGGGCTCCAGCCAGCTAGAAACGCACCCTCAGAGCATCCCAGGCGTCAACAGAGGTGTGGTCATAGTGCAGGGTGACAGCCTGCTCCTGCAGACCTGGCCTGGTCCCTCCATTCCACCTTCCATCTGGGAAGAGCAGTAACGCACGGCACGCTGTCACCATGGACAGGACTGGTCTGCCTGCCAAGTGTCTGGGGAATGCCATCTCCCCACTCTAGGTCCCAGGGGCTCAGGAGGAGCTAGCCCCAGCCATCCATCTGCTGCTTTCCCTGGGCCATGGTGACTGGCGGAAGGGTGGAGCTGCGGGCCAGGCTGAACAACTGAAAACCAGCCTAGGAACTGGCCAGGAACTGCTGGGAAGTGGCATCTCCCTCATGGGGGCCCTGGGACTGCTGGGCAGGTAATGAACACCATCAAATGTGAGTTCCACGAGAGCAGGGACTTTGGTGTTCTGTTGATCACTGCCTTGGCCATACCCTAGAACAGTTCCTGGCACACATCAGTGACTAAATACACGTGTGTATAGACAATGAATCATATAGGCTCTTTTTTTTTGTGGTACTGGGGATTGAACTCAGGGAAACTCGACCACTGAGCCACATCTCCAGCCCTATTTTGTGTTTTATGTAGAGACAGGGTCTCACTGAGCTGCTTAGCATTTTGCTGTTGCTGAGGCTGGCTTTGAACTTGTGATTCTCCATTCTCAGCCTCCCATAGTGCTGGGACTACGGTGTGCACCATCGTGTCCGGCTCATACAGGCTCTTAATAGAGCTTTTCGTGGCTTCTCAGAGAATAAGCTATGCCTCTACTCCCCACCCAGACCTGGAGAGGCCAACTCAACTCAATAGAGAAGACATCCTGGATGGCACTTAGGAGGCTCAGAAGAAGCAGCTAACAGAGGCTAAGGGCTAAGTGTGCTCAGGAGTTCAGAGTTCAGAGTCCTGGGTCCAAGTCCTGGCTGTGCTGCTTACTTGCTGTGTGACCATGGGCAAGATCCAAAACAAGCCGGGCGCAGTGGCACAAGCCTGTCATCCTAGCACTTAGGGAGGCTGAGACAGGAGGATCGTGAGTTCAAAGCCAGCCTCAGCAACGGTGAGGCGCTAAGCAACTCAGTGAGACTCTGTCTTTACATAAAAAAAAAAAAAAAAAAATAGGGCTGGGGATGTGGCTCAGTGGTCCAGCGCCCCTGAGTTCAATCTCCAGTACAAAAAAAAAAAAAAGATCCAAAACAACTTAGCACTTCCAATTCCTCTTTTGCAAAATGGGGGCCATGTTTGTGCACATTCCAGGATGTGCATGAACTGAAGACTTCCCGTAGGCGACTCAGCGAGAGGGGGATCCAGGCTGAAGTTGAGCCCCAGAGCACCCTGGCTAACCATGCAAAACAGCCAAACCTAGCCAAATCCTAGTGTCACCAGTACTACCTGTGTGCCCTCAGGCAGGTTACCTAATAGCCCAGCTAGTTTCTTCCTCTGTAAGGAAATGGGGATGATGGCAATCTACTTGTGGACTGCAGTGAGAATAAACTAACACATGTGAAGACGTACAAACCGCCTGGAGCCTCGGATTACCAGTACTCCTCCATATTACTCTACTGTCTGATTAACTCCACCCTGTACCTCCATCAGAGTGCCAAGCCAATACTCACCCCCCCTGCAAGGGTGTCCTGTGCGGGAAGGATCTGGGGTCTTCAGGAAAATGACTTCTGCCTTGAGGGCTCTCTCTTGCCTAGCTGTCCCTCCCCCCACAATCTTCCACCCTCTGAAGTATAAAAGTTCCATGTTTAGCGTTCCCGCAGCCCCTTCTAGGCGATGAGAGCTGCCTGAACACAAAATGGTAGAACAGAGTCCCCAGGCCCCAGATGATAACACTGAGCCACCAAACCAACTACAGAGATGCTGACCCACATTCTACAACAGAGCTTACTGTTAAGCCAACCACAGTTTTGTCTTGAGGTTTAAGATTTGCTGGAGTCAGGAGTGACGGTGCACACCTGTAATCCAAACTACCTGGAAGGCTAAGGGTTCCAAGTTCAAGGCCAGTCTCAAGAATTTAATGAGACCTTCTTAAAATAAAAAAAAAAATTTTTTTTTAAAATTTTGTTTTAAAGGGCTGGGATGTAGCTCAGTGGTAGAGCACTCCTGGGTTCAATCCCCATGCCCCCCAAAAAACTGCTGACTGGGTTTTCAATTAACTACAGATGAACACACATAAATATGGAGATATACCAAGGTCAACCACACAGGTGGCCCCTGGAGCTTCTGAGCAGGCAAGTGCCATCCCCACAGTGCTTGCCCTAGTGGCAGAAGGGTTGAGACGGGTGCCCTCTTCTGTTCAGAGTATTGCTTGCAGCCCAGGCAAGGAGAGTCAGAGATTCTCGGTTGCAAATCAACCATCTCACACATAAACAAGGGGCTTCTTAAAAACACTTCTGCTAAACACCACTGACTGAAGATTCAATAACAAGCATGAGCAAATTCCAACAAATGCCTCTGCATAATAAAAAGTGGGGCTGAAATGTGGGCAGCAGCACCTGCCTGTAATCCCTACTGCTCAGGAGGCTGAGGCAGGAGGATCACAAGTTCAAGACCAGGCTTGGCAACTTAGGGAGACCTTGTCCCAAAATAAAAAAAAATAAAATAGGTGGGGATGTAGTAAGTCAGGGGTAAAGGACCCCAGGATTGACCCCAGTGCCAAAAAAAACCCCCAAAACCCAGGCAGCACACTTGCAGTACCTCAGTCCTTGCCAGCTGTGACAGCCGTAATCACACCGTGTTTCCAAATTCATTTATCAGAGTCTGAATAGGAAATGAGCAAAAATATCTGGGGAGGGGGGTTATAAATAAATATTTGTTTTAAGAACACTGTTAATGCCCTCCCTTCTTTTTTTTTTTTTTTTGGTACTGGGGACTGAACTCAGGGGCACTCGACCACTGAGCCACATCCCCAGCCCTATTTTGTGTTTTATGTAGAGACAGGGTCTCACTGAGTTGCTTAGCGCCTCGCCATTGCTGAGGCTGGCTTTGAACTCGTGATCCTCCTGCCTCAGCCTCCCAAAGTGCTGGGATTACAGGCTTGAGCCACCGCGCCCGGCTCAATTTGGTTTTAGCTTTTTTTTTTTTTTGGTCCCGGGGACTGAACCCCCTCCCTTCTAATCGCGTGCTGGTGCACAGCAGGGCTGATGCGACGCTCTGGAGGTCGTGACTAGAGGGCAGGGAAATGATCCTCACACTGGAACACGTGAGAGTCCAGTCTGGAGACTTAAAAATAAACACATCCGACCACGGTCAGGGCCTGCAGGTGTACTTGGGCATCTCAGGGGAGCAGGCCACAAAGCCACTTTTGTTTGGTACTGGGGATTGAACCCAGGGGTATTTTACCACTGAGCTACATCCTCGGCCCTTTTTCTTTTTTATTTTGAAACAGGGTCTTGCTAAGTTGCTGAGGCTGACCTCCAACTTTCGATCCTCATGCCTCAGCCTCCCAAGTCACTGGGATACAGGTGTGCATCAACACACCCAGCTCACTCAGCCACTTTTTTCCTTCAGACCACATCACTTTGGTTCACCCACCCTCTTGGCAGCCATGTTTACACTGGTGTCCAATTTTTCGTCTCTGCAGGGTGTGTGTGTGCGTGCAGGGGATGGAACTTAGGGCCTGTGCATGCTAAGCAAGTGCTCCACCACTGGGTCACCCCAGCCTTTCCTACCAAGCTCTGATCATCTACTGCTGTGTTTGTCCTTGCTACAAGTCCTATATGGTTCTTTTTCCAACTCCCTGGGAATTTTTTATTTTAACTGAGTTTTATTAACTCTTTTTTTCTTTTAACATATAACTGAAAGTATTTTAACTCCACACCTGATAATTCCGTGATCCACCATGTTTGCAGGTCTCCACCAGCATGTGGTTCCTGCTGACTCTCTCGTGGTGTCTGCTTTTGGGTATGGAACATACTTTTTCACTGAGCTGGCGGGGTGGCGGCTATGGGAAGGCAGGCACTTAGGGCACAACAAACCTGGGTTCCTTCTCAACCTGCTATTCCAGGGCCTTCCAAAGAGAATCCAGGCTCTGAGCCCACGGGAGGAAGTTAGTGGCCACGGATTCTCAGAAGAGGGTCCAGCTCCACCTGGAGCTGCAGCTGGGTGCACAGTGTGTGCAGAGGAGGCTCCTGCCCACCCTCCTCACAGCATGGGTCCCATCCCCACAGGCCATGTGAAACTGGAAATGTCCCCAGGGTATTGGTGGCTTTGGTGCTCAGTCCCCTTCTTGGCTCTTTTCCTCTGCTTTCTTTTTGCTGTAGGAGGGTCCCCTCTCTTCCTTAGCCTGCCTCAGGTATTTCATTATAGTGACAAAAAGTTGATTAAGACAGATATGAGGGACCACTATCTTTGGGGAACCACTATTGTACCTAGTGTGTGTGTTAAACTAGAAAAATGACTAGTGGATTCTAAAGGAATAAGCAGAAACGGACTAGAAATTTCCTACTGCCCAGAGACACCCCACAGCTTCCCTAGAAACATCGAAGTGTACTTCACAAGAATGTCCTCCGCACCCCACCCCTGCCTGGCCACCACCAACCTCTGCAGCTTCTCTGCCAGGAATTCTTTGTTTAGTAAAGTCTGGGGCCCGGTTCCAACCCCAGCACCAGCGCAGAGAATGCAGATGGAACCTCCCCTCGCGGCAGCGCAGCGGCCACTTCTGCTCCTGTTTTCTACTTTAGCTCAATCAGCCAGTGCAGCCGCTCCAGCCTGTCTCAGGAAGAGACCATCAGGCCCACCCTGCGGAATCAAAGCAACCTCAGCCAAAGGCAGGCGCCGGATGTGTGGGTCATGTCCAGAGGGAGGTGTGACCCAAAACACACAGCTGCCACTGGACTCTGGGAGATTCCAACTCCGCTACTGCCCTGGCCAAGGGATCGGAGCAAAGGGCAATCAGCAGTGTGAAGATGACAAGGACATCATTTTAACAGGCGTAACTACAATCAGCCAGGACGCTCCAGTGTCCAGTATCATCTCCAACAGCTCCTGACCCAAATCGAGCTCCAGCTCCTTTCTGTCCAATGGCCCTGCAGTCTGCCCTCTCACACCAGCCCCAGGACAGCCTGCCAGCCCCACCACAGGACGCCTCGACTGGCCGCTCCCACAAAGAGGAAAAGGAAGGGTTCCCCTTGTGGTTAGCACTATAACCAAGGGATCCGAGTCACCGTCACAAATGACAGGACAGACAGACATCACCCCCTCCTCACCCAGGGATGGCCTCAGTACCTCCTCGTGGTACTCGTTCCGAAGATGCACAGGCCGAGTACCATTAGGGGAAACACTTAGGAAACCCCAGGCCACGGCACAGCAATGGAAAACTGGCTCCCGGTGTCAGTGTCATGAAACTCAAGGGCATGGATACTGTTCGAGAGCAGGGTCAACAAACTGTCTCTATAAAGGGCCAGAAGGTAAATATTTTAGGGACTGTGGGTGAAGGAGGCCAAGATCTAACATCTCAAAATACACCACACTGGTAGGCTGACGGCTTCAACCGGAAGGGAGCGGCCGAGGCTAGGAGGGGTGCTCTGGGTCTCCCCCATCTGATCAATGGGAGATCCTCCAGACACAGCACCCAGGTGAGGAGCCCAGAGGCTCACATCTGTGTAGACAGGCCGTCACCTACTCGTCCGAGCTTCCATCTGCCCTTGCTCGTCCTGGACTGCCCTCCAGACCCCTGCTCTAAGCCGGGCGCGGTGGTTCAAGCCTGTAATCCCAGCACTTAGGGAGGCTGAGACAGGAGAATCGTGGGTTCAAAGCCAGCCTCAGCAATGGCGAGGCTGCTAAGCAACTCAGTGAGACCCTGTCTCTACATAAAACACAAAATAGGGCTGGGGATGTGGCTCAGTGGTCAAGTGCCCCTGAGTTCAATCCCCGGTACCAAAAAAAAAAAAAAAAAAAAAAACTCCTGCTCTGCTCCCTAAGGAAAGGATTTAGATGACCCAGCTGCAGAAGAATTGGCTTATTTTTCATGTGATGTCCAGTACATTATAATAGATTTTTTCATTTTTGTTTTTGTTTATTGGTGCTGGGGATGGAACCCAGAGCCTTGATATACTCTTTTTTTTTTTTTTTTTTTAGTTGCCAATGAATTTTTATTTATTTATATGTGGTGCTGAGAATCGAACCCAGTGCCTCACACATGCAAGGCAAGTGCTCTACCACTGAGCCACAACCTCAGCCCCCTTGATATACTCTTCCACTGAGCTGCACCCCAGTCCCAGGTTAATTTTATGCTATTGTCTACTGGTCTTTCAGAGGTTCAATTATCAAACCAGAGGGAGAGAAGGGACGTTCCCGTCACTCCTACAAAAGCCAAACAAATATGTGAACAAATAGACCTGGCAGTGTTACCATTAAAAGTTATTATAGCTGGTGTGGTGGCGTATACCATGTCTATAATCCCAGTGGCTTAGGAGGCTGAAGCAGCAGGGTCACAAGTTCAAAGCCAGCCTCAGCAATTTAGCGAGACCTCTCAAATAAAAAGGGTTTGGTGGTTAAGCACCCCTGAATTCAATCACTAGTGCAAAATAAAAAAAAAAATTATTTACAAAGACAAGCAGTGGGCTGGATTGCCCAACTCTAATGTAGATTAAAGGATATTAAAAACGCATGATAAGCCAGGCACAGTGGCACACGCCTGTAATCCCAGCACTTAGGGAGGCTGAGACAGGAGAATCGCGAGTTCAAAGCCAGCCTCAGCAATAGCAAGGCGCTAAGCAACTCAGTGAGACCCTGTCTCTACATAAAACACAAAATGGGGCTGGGAGTGTGGCTCAGTGGTCGAGTGTCCCTGAGTTCAATCTCTAGTACCAAAAAAAAAAACCTAAAAAGAGTAAGAATAAACAACTGTTAAAAAGGGGACTTGGGGACAACAGAAAAGCTAAACATTAAGTAATATTACTATCAATATTATTGTTATCAATGTTACATTTTTCAGGTGTGACATATACTGTGTTACACAGGAGAATATCTTTGTTCTTAGGAGACAAAGATTGAAGTAATGAAGCATCATGTCTTCAACTTATAATAGCAGAGAGAAAAAGTGTGTATCCACATAAACAGTCGGGTGCAGTGGCGCACACCCGTAATCCAAGCACTTAGGGAGGCTGAGATAGGAGGATTGCGAGTTCAAAGCCAGCCTCAGCAATAATGAGGCACAAAGCAACTCAGTGAGACCCTGTCTCTAAATAAAATACAAAATAGGGCTGGGGACGTGGCTCAGTAGTTGAATGTTCCTGGCTTGAATCCCTAGTATCGATAATAAATAAGCACACACACAGCCGGGCGCGGTGGCTCACACCTGTAATCCCAGCACTTAAGGAGGCTGAGACAGGAGGATGGCGAGTTCAAAGCCAGCCTCAGCAAAAGCGAGGTGCTAAGCAACTTGGTGAGACCCTGTCTCTACATAAAACACAAAATAGGGCTGGGGATGTGGCTCAGTGGTCGAGTGCCCCTGAGTTCAGTCCCTGGTGCCAAAAAAAAAAAAAAAAAAAAAAAAGCACACACACACACACACACACACACACACACACACACAAATATACATGCAAGAGAGCAAAGCAAAGCAAATTTGTTGAAGATGAGTAACTGATGAACTGGGTGGTCAAGTGAATCAAAGAAATGACTATACCATCCCTTTAATTTTTCTAGGGGTTAAACATTAAAAAAGAAGTAGTACTAGTCGGGAAGGAATATCCCTGGAATCTGAGCCCCACTCCACTTGCCTCTGGACACACAACTCAGCTGCCTACTCCCTGCACCCCGCCTCGCAACTGCTAGAAAGATCCCAGTAAAGTAGAATTCGGGGTGGGGTGCAGCTCAGTGGAGGAACACTTGCCTAGCATGCACAAGGACCTAGGTTCCATTCTCAATGCCAAAAAATAAATCACATATCTATATCTCAGATCAGGTCCCTCTCCTGCACAGAACCGTCCAGTGAGTCCTGTCACACTCCAAAGTCAAAGCATTCGTAGTGGTCACAACCCTGCACAAGCTGGCCCCTTTCCCATCACCCTGGCTTCCCCCGTCCACTGTGCCAGGGGCACCCCTCCAGATCTTGGCACATAGAGACTGGAATCCTCCTTTAGGCTGGAATCCTCCTCCTAAAGATGCCCAGCTCGCTCTCTCCTCCGACCTAAAGTTACAACCTTCTTTCCAGCACTTCTACATCCCCAATTTTCTTCCAGACCAATTCTTGCTATCCAGTATATTTCATATCTCAGCTACTGGTTTTGTTTTTTATCTATTTTTTTCCATGAGAAGCTACCTGTGTCCTTGGGAGTTAAGCTTTTTTGCCTTTTCCTCTATCCATGACACACACAACAGCTATGACTTGGTGCCAAACACTGACTTAACAGTTTCTATCCACCAATTCTCATAATAACACAGTATTATTTATAACATAAAAGCATATATAACTGGTTGTGATGGCACACACCTATAATTCCAGTGACTCGGGAGGCTAAGACAGAGCGATTACAAGCTCAGAGCCAGCCTCAGCAACTCAGTGAGGCCTAAAGCAACTCAGTGAAACCCTGTCTCAAAATAAAAAATAAAGCCAGGCGTGTTGGCACATGCCTGTAATCCTGGTGGCTTGGGAGGCTGAGGCAGGATGATCCTGAGTTTAAAGCCAGCATCAGCAAAAGAGAGGCGCTGAGCAACTCAGTGAGACCTTATCTCTAAACAGAATACAAAAATAGAGCTGGGGATGTGGCTCTATGGCAAGGTGCCTCTGAGTTCAATCCCTAGTACCCCAAAAAATAAAAATAAAAATAAAAAGGGCTGGGGTTATGAATCTGTGGTTAAGCACCCCTGGGTTCAATCCCCAGTACAAAAAAAAAAAAAGTATATATAGCATATATATAAAATGAGAATAATACTAATATCTACTGCATAATGATTTGTGAGGATTTAATCCCATAAGGGCTTGGTAGTACACGGCCTAAAACAAAGTAACTGCCCAATAAATGTTACTATTATATAATATTTATCATACAGAAGAAGGAACAAGCTCAGAGGGATTCAGTGACTTGCCCAAAGTCACCAACCTGAGAAGAGCTGGGGCCAGGATTCTAATCCACGTCAGTTTGACTCCAGAAGTCATTTTCTAAACCACAACGTAAGATATGTCACAGTATTTGGAAGAAAGGCAGCAGCAGGAAACAGACATGTGGGGCTCCAGAGTCCAATTCCTGCCTCTGGGACAAGCCTCAAGTATGAGCTCAGCAATTCACTCCTGCCCCCAGGCTTCAGCTTTTCCTTCTGTATACTGGAGGAAGTCGTCCTCACTTCCTGACATTGGGACAAAATGGTTGTGAGGGTCGATGGTTGGGTCATTGGGTCAACGGTTGTGAGACAGATGAGATGAAAGCACTTTGGTAACTACAGGACTCAACATTCTTCCATTCTAAGACCTGCAGCCCTGACAGAGGCTCCACCAAACACCAAAGGACCAAGAATTTTCAAATTTATAGGAGGAAAACGGCTCCTCATAACCGTTTGGCCTTTGCACATGCTCCACCCTCTGCCTCGACACTGTCCCGTGTTGTCTGGTGCAATGCTGCTCAACTCTCAGGCCCCAGTACAGATATCTCCTCTCCCAGGAAGCCCTCAGGATCCCATGCCAGGTCGTGTCCAAGGGGATTCCCCCATCCCAGCTAGGCCCATCTGGGTCCTCACTGTTGGGGTATGGGTCTGTCCCCACTGGACTGGGAGCTCCTTCAGCGTAGGAAGTGGGACTGGCTCGGCCCCTGCTGTTTTTTGGGGTTTTGTTTTGTTTTGTTTTGTTTTTGGTGCCAGGGATTTAACCTAGGGGTGTTTTACTACAGAGCCACATCCTCGGCCCTTTTTATTTTTTATTTTTGAGACAAAGACTCACTAAATTGCTTAGGGCCTTGCTAAATTGCTGAGGCTGGCCTTGAAATTGCAATCCTCCTGCCTTGGCCTTCAGAGTCTCTAGGGTTACAGGTAAGCACCACCATGCCCCGCTGGACCCTGCTGTTTCAAAGCTCTGTCAGCACAAGTTCTGGAACAGAATAGATGAGCATAAATACAAGCTAAATGAAGTAATAGGCATTTACTTATGGTGGTTCCCTAACCCAGCAACTTACATTAAAGCCCCTTATTTTATGCTCCCACTAGCCTACAGCACACAGATCATCTTTTAAAAGTTGCTTACATTTTGAACATTGCTCAAACGCCCTTCATAACTCAGCTCAGGCAGCTCCCCTCTAGCCCTTGGGTCCAATGAACTCCAGGGCTCCCAGCAACCTTACCACTCCGGGCTGACGCTGACATGTATTTCCTAGTGCCTACAAAAAGCCTGCAAGGTCTGTGTACTGAATGAATGGACGGTGCATCAGTGAATTAATGAATGAATACACGGATGAATGTCCACTCTGGTTTAAATTCCCCTTCCACCAGATTCAAGTCAAACACCCAAACTCCAGACTTCAACCTACCACCACCACCACGCTTCTAATTAGGCCTATTCTCCGGAGTAACACTGGAGCACTCCGATATTCTAACTGGGTGATATATAAGCACCTCCCTCCTCCAGGAAAGAAGGGAAATTTAAGGCAAGAGGTGTAGCTTTAGGAGCCTAGTCTACCAAGGATCTAGTCTACCAAGGGACCCCAGTCTGGTTTCCCCTTAGACCCGCCCGGACCTCCTCTCAGTCCTGGAAAGCCCCGCCCAATTTACTCTCATTCCCCATACTATTGGCTCGCCTTGACGTCAGTCTCCAAGCTTCTTTCTCTATTGGCTGACATTCTAAACTCGCGCGGTGACGCCCCGGCCCACCTCTTACTCCAGGCCCGTCCTCACCATTGGGTTACCACCATGTCTCTCTCCCGGGGGCCCTCTCTATTGGCTGTAGGACTTTGCCGGTTCGGGCTGTGACTGGTCTTGGACAGAAGTCCATCCCCTGAGCAACAAACTGGGAGGGGCCGGGAAATGGAAAGGTTGGAGGGACGTGGGGTCAGACTCACGCTGAGCCGGCGGAAGGCAGATATAGGTCTTGAAGAACTCGCTTCGGCGGGCAGCCTCCTTAATGCGGTTGGCAAGCGGCTTGCTGACCTGCCGGATGCCCAGATATAGCAGCTTCGCCATGGGGAACGCGCCTACCACCATCTTGGCGGTCGCACTGGGCACGCGCAACCTTGCCGACTGGGCGGGGCGCCTCCGACCTCTCCACTCCTTCCCCTCCCTCTCGTGGCCGTGCGTGCTTGCGTACGTGCGTATGCACGCTCGGGGGTAACTGCAGGGGCGCTCCGTGACGCCACCACGTCGGTGCTGACGCTCCGACGTCCGTTCGTTGAATATGTAAATTACGGAGGAAATGAAGCCTCTGAGGGCGGTACCGTTAAACGGTTCCTCGCGGGAGCGTGGATGGATTCCCCGTCCCGCGTGCCCTGATGTCACTGCGCTCTTGCGTGGTGTCACGTACTGAGGAGCCTTCCCCGCCCAAAGGCGGCTGTTAATTAGTCCTAATTAGGTTTAATGAGCCTCAATTACACCGTCATTCACAGATTAGAGCCTTCACTGGGAGTAAGAGAAGAAACTGGTTGTGTAGTCATAAGAACCTTGGGATGCCAGCTCTGCATTTAGTTGCTGTGTGATAATAAAGGAGTGACTTAACCTTTCTGGACATCAGTGTTCCTGTTTACTTAATGGGACCCAATAGGACTTGCCTTATTGGATTGTTTTGAGGCTTTTATGCGAATCTTGAGTATAAAACGTAGTAATAAGTCACAGTAAGTGCTTGGAATGGTGCCAGTGACATAGAAAGCACTCAGTAAGCAGCCCTTATTGCCGTAGGGGTATGAGCATTACCATCGCTGACTCCAACCTGAGGGGCATTCCACACCCAGAAGCAGCTAGCTACTTCATCTCTTTCCTCAGGCCACCAACAGAGACTGAGGCCCAGAGAGGGGCAGAAAGTAGAAAGATTTCTCACCCTGCAGAGTTGATGGTGGCATCTTGGCTAATAAAACCCTTTCTCAAGCAGCCCCACTACCTCCTTTGGGGGCTGAGGGTCCCCAGAGAGATGGCTTAGCGAGGAGTTTAAAGACATGTCCCAGACTTTCCTCCCTTGCCCAGCAGGGAGCAAAATCATATAAACAAGGTCAGGGAGGGGTTGAGAGAAATGCCTGGGTGGTAGAGTGCGGCTGGGTAGTTGAGATTGTAGGAGAGGCAGAAGGTCGGGGAGGAGGAAACCATTCGGGATGGTCAGAGACCCTCCAGCTTTCCCCAGCATCCACTCTGACTCCCTGTCAAGTTCCTGCCACCAAGGGACCTACGTTTCTTCATTTGTAATGGTGGCACTGTGTGAACCCAGATACTCTAAATTAAGAATGTGGACTCTAGCTGGGCGTGGTGGCGCAAGCCTGTAATCCCAGCACTTAGGGAGACTGAGACAGGAGAATCGCAAGTTCAAAGCCAGCCTCAGCAATGGCGAGGCGCTAAGCAACTCAGTGAGACCCTGTCTCTACATAAAACACAAAATAGGGCTGGGGATGTGGCTCAGTGGTCGAGTGCCCCTGAGTTCAATCCCCAGTACCAAAAAAAAAAAAAAAGAATGTGGACTCTATAAAAACAACCCTTCCCAGCATCCCTTCTGGACCAAAATTGTGAGGGAGCTGAGGTCTATTTAAGGCCCCTCATCCACTTGGGACCAGCTCTCTTCCTATTGTACAGACCAGCTAACCAAGACCAGAGGATGGAAAGAATTTGCCCAGAGTTCCAGAGGTGATCAGGGTGGAGCTGAGGCTGATTTCTTCAGTCACAGCCCAAGACCACCTTCTGATCTCTGGGGGTATTATCCTGGGGCCCAAGGACCCCCACAATGGCTTTGGAAACTTCCAAACTTCTTCGTGACTCTTTGGTATATAATCTTCTATTTCCTTAGCTCTTAGGTCAGTTGCTGGCACGTAGTAGGTGCTCAAAAAATTTTTATTGAATGAATGGGAGTGCTCATTTGGCGGGAAGGGGGGTACTGAGGCTTCTACCTGATTCTTCTAGAGAAGTGTGTTGAAGAAGTTTCCAGTCCCTACTTCTCTATCCCAGCAGCTTCATGGTGATGAGACAGGCGGAAAGCCTTCCCTCCTGATCCCCACCCCCAACATCAAAACCCAACTCCCTGCACCTCTGGGCTCTCCTCACCCCCCACCTCGCCCTGCCCTCTCCCCAATTCCTCTCTATCTCCTCAAAGGGTTTCCAGGAACCTCTTCTGGGAACTTCTGGGACAAGGATGTGTGTGTAGGGGGATCTTCACACCTCAGGAGCCTGTTTACACAGCCCCGGGGAGGAGGGAGGGAGAGAGGTCTCTTGGGAGGGACCAAGCTTGTCAACGCCACTGCTTCCTCCTCCTCCAGCCGGTTATAGAATGACGGTCATTCCTAATGACCCCTGAGGCCAGGGGAGGAAGAGGGACACCATCAGCCTGGGCAGGCAGCTTTGGCCACCCTGGGGCGTGGGAACAGATGCAGAGACGGGGAGGGGAGAGGGAGTCTAGGGTGGCCCTAGCACTGACTCACCGGCCACAAGACCTTAGACCCCTAGCCCAGCCTCTCCACTGACTGCCTTGGAATGGGGCCTGGGATCATTCCCAAAGGCCCTTTCCACTCAGGTCTCCATGACACCCTTTCCCAGAATGGGTGAGGGGCTCATATTACATAACCCCACAGGCCTCTGCGCCTCCTCCATCCAACTACTCTTTCAAAATAAATCCTAAAGGTGACCACTGCTCCTTGTTCAGTCCACCACCCCACCACCCTCCCTGGCCTGCACTGACATCTCCTGCCTAGAGTCTGCCGTCACCTCCTCCCTGGGCTCCTGGCTTCTGCCGTTGCCTCTGCCTCATACTCTATTCTCCAGGCAGCAGCCAGGAGGTTTCTGACTCAAGTCAAATCACACCAATCCTCTGCTGAGAGGCCCCTCGTGGCTCCCACTGAGTAAAAAACAGTCCTTACGGAGACTTATGTGGCCTGGCACAGACTGCCTGACCCCCTCCAGCCTCATCTCCCATTCCTCTTGCTCTGTCTCCCTCTGCAGCCACCCTGCTATAGCTCCGGTCCCTCAGAATGCAGACGCCCAGGGCCTTTGGCTGGCTCTTGCTTCTGTCTGGAATGTTCTTCCCACAGGGCTGAGGTGTTACTTCCTTCAAGTTTTTGCTAATAAGCCTCCTCGGTGAGGCCTCCCCTGCCCCCTTATTTGGATCAGACTCCCAGTCACTCTGTGTTCCTTCAACTGGTTTATTCTTTACCTTTCCATTTAGCAATTCATACTTTTTTCTTTTTTTCCAGTATGGGGATCAAATCCAGGGCTTTGTGCATCCTAGGCAAGCACTCCACCACTGAGCTACACCTCTAGCCTGCCCCTTTTTTTTTTTTTTGGTACTGGGGATTGAACTCAGGGGTACTCGACCACTGAGCCACATCCCCAGCCCTATTTTGTGTTTTATGTAGAGACAGGGTCTCCCTGAGTTGTTTAGCGCCTCGCCATTACTGAGGCTGGCTTTGAACTCGCGATTGTCCTGTCTCAGCCTCCCTAAGTGCTGGGATTACAGGCTTGAGCCACCGCGCCCAGCTAGCCTCCCCTTTTTTTTAATGTTATTTTGAGATAGAGTCTCGCTAAATTGCCCAGACTGGACTTGGACTTGTAATCTTCCTGCCTCATCCTCCAAAGTAGCTGGGATTGTAGGCCTGCACCACCATGCTCAGCTGATATTGATTTGCATTGCTGGTGGTGGTGGTTTTCGAAAGGGGGTCTTGCTATGTTGCCAGGCTGGTCTCCACTCCTGGGCTCAAGGGATCCTCCTGCCCCAGCCTCCCAAGTAGCTAGGACTACAAACGTGTGCCACTGTACCTGGCTTATATTTATTTTCGTACTTATTTATCCTGAGCCCCGTGAGGACAGGCAGGGCCAGGGCTGTCCTTGTCATAGATGTATCCCCAGCCCGACTTAGCACAGGGCCAGGCATAGATCTCTGTATAATGAATGAACGAATATACTCTTTTTTTTTTTTTTTTTACGAATATACTCTTAATCCTCTGGAGCCTCCTGTCCAAGCCTGTGGTTCTCACGCCTATCCCAGGCAGTCTGCCCTGATTGACCTTCACTTGGTTTCTGACATTCCTCCTCCTCCTCCTTCTCAGTCCTGACTTGGAGAATGCTGTTTACATAGAATCTCTGAATTGTTCTTTCTGAGCCAGGCGCAGTGGTGCAAGCCTATAATCCCTGTCTTTGGGAGGCCGAGACAGGAGAATCGAGAGTTCAAAGCCAGCCTCAGCAACAGCAAGGCACTAAGCAACTCAGTGAGACCCTGTCTCTACATAAAACACAAAATAGGGCTGGGGATGGGGCTCAGTGGTCGGGTACCCCTGAATTCAATCCCTGGTACCAAAAAAAAACAAAAAGGAATTGCTCTGTCATCATCTCCTCGATATGACCAGGGGGCAGGAAGTGTCCCAAGGGCAAAGGTGATGACTATATAGTCAGTAAACTTCCCTTCCATTTTGAGTCACAGATTTTTACTTCCTTGTTGTAAATAACCCTAATTTTCTTCTTTTTGTCTTCACTTTTTGAAAACCAAATATATGACTTAATTTACCCAGCCCCTTCTCCAGGAAGCTCTCCAAGACCCCCATGGCCATCTGAGCGCCCATGAGGACAAGAGTCACTGCTGTTCACCAGCACTGCTCAGCACAGGACAGGGGACAGCTAAATGGAATTGTTGGGGGGTCACAGAGTGAGAGGATGGTTGACCAGGGACACAGCCACTTCGCTCTTTTCCTATTTTCCTGTATTCTTGTGAATATTAACACAGCCTTATTTACATACAATTTGCATACATCAGAACCGGGGATGAAGGAGTTTGGGAAGAGAGGGGAGGATGGGGCCCTGCCCAGCCCAGGTTCACTGTGCTGGCAGCAGCACCTTCAGCTGTACCTGGTCCCCCTGGGAGGGCGGAACTGCAGCCCAGGTGGCCGCCATGGCCTTGGCCACGCTGCTCCTCTTGGAAGTGAGTGGGGTCTCCAGGGTGAGAGAGGCATTGGCCATCTCCTGGGGCTTGTCACTGGTCAGGAAGCGGAGCAGGTTGTGCAGGGCCTTGGCCACATCGCTGCGGGCACCCTCGTTGACCAGGCAGTAGAGGATGGGGTCAGCCACGCAGTTGAGGCTGGTGAAGGCCAGCGAGCTGTGGTACGCGGAGAACACGCGCTCCTCGAAGCCACAGTCCCAAGGGCGGCCCAGGTAGACGGCGCTGCGCGACAGCAGGAGCACGTGGTAGGGCGCGAAGCAGACCAGCACGATGGCAATGAGGCTGAGCGCCAGCCGTTTGATCTTGACCTTCTCTTGGCGCTCAGTGGACACGCTGCCCCTCACGGCTCGCAGGATGCCCCGGTAGGACAGCAGCATGAGTGCCCAGGGGAAGAGGAAGCCCACGAAGACGCGGTAAAGGTTCATCCAGGCCACCCAGCCTTCCATGGGGAACTTCTCGAAGCAGAAGGTGTGGTTGTAGCGGTCTCGGAAGAGCTCATCGTGGAACAGGGGCGCCGAGTTGGCGCCCAGCTCGGTGGCCCAGACCACGGAGCTCACGGCCACGGCCGTCTTGACGCGCCGCAGCCGCGCAAAGCGCAGCGGGTGGGCGACAGCCAGGTAGCGGTCCACCGAGATGCAGCAGAGGAAGGCGATGCTGATGTAGATGTTGGTGTAGAAGATGAACCCGAAGAGCTTGCAGGACCCAGGGCCGTGGATCCAGTTGTCGTGGTGCAGGAAGTAGTCCACCCACAGCGGCAGTGTGCAGATGTACAGCAGGTCGGCGATGCTGAGGTTCATCAGGTACACGCCCAGCTCGTTGCGCTGCCGCACTTGGCGGTAGGCCGCCCACAGGGCCAGGCAGTTGGTGGGCAGCCCCACGCCGATGACAAAGATGTAGAGGGACGGCGGGAAGAGGTGGTCCACACGCGAGTCCACGTGGCAGCCCTCCCACGTGCGGTTGCCCATCCTCGGCACCAGGGCTTCCGCGGCACTTCCCCTGGCCCACGGGGGCTACCGGGCCAAGGGGGGCGGGAGGCCATCGGGCCCCCTGAGCCCCCTCCTTGGAGGCTCAGGGGAACATTGTGGGAGACTGTCCACCGAGAAGAGAGGAAGTTGAGGCAGGCTTGGCCGAGAAGGAGAGAGCTTGAGAGGAAAAGTGAGGAGGAGGGGTGGAACTACCGTAAAAGAGAGATCTGGGGATGGTGGGATTAATAGAGATCTATCGGTGGGGTGTCTGTAGATCCAACCAGGGCATAAAGAAAGAAGTCTAGGCTAGGCGAAAATTGGGCAGGGGAAGAGGTTGTGGAGGAGATGAAGGCATCCACCAGTAGTGGTGAGAGAGTGATGCTTAACCTAGGAAGTTAAGTGTAGTCATGTTGAAGTACTGGTGGAATGGAATGTTCTAGAAGGCACAGGAAATATACAGGACAGCGTTGAGATGGGACAGACAGGGAGTTTTGAAAAGACGAGGCAGTGCCAGCAGGAGCGATGTCATCTGGGAATCTAGCAGGAAATAAGGAAATAGGTATGGTCACCAAAAAGTAGAAGATCCCAGAAAAGCACGTATCCTGTGGGAGTGAGCAAGTGGGAAGGCCAGGGACTGCTAGGAACAGGAAGGAGGTGAGTAGGGGCTGGTCAGGGGAGGGTCATGGGCAGGGGAGGGACTCCAGCTTGGTCCTGTCGGATCTGAGGGGTTGAGATGAAGCAGCCCTTCCTCACAACCCCAGGCGGAGTTGACGCTGTAGGGCCTGTGGAGAGAAAGAACAGCTATGAGGCCTGTGGACATTCCCACCCACTTCTCCCCCTCCCCCTCCCCTAATTCCTGCACATGACACAAGGCAGGCCCTGGACAATGTCTGCCTGGACCCTACCCTAAGCAACAGATTGCTGAGAACACCAATTTGAGGAGTGAGGTATCCCCCCCCCCCACAAAAAAACAGATATTCAAATAAAGACCAACTCAGATTTTAGAACTTTCTGCCAGAGGCTGAAAATTAGGCACATGTATCATCTTATGCTTCAGGAAACACTGGACTAGAAACCCTATCACTTCATAAGTAGAAGAAGGAGTCCAGAGAGGCTGGTCACCCCCTTCAGGTTGCACAGCAAGGCAGTGATGGAACTGGGGCTGGGGCCAGCCTCCCAGCCCTGACCAAGCTACCTTGTTCTATTTTTTTTAAGTTTTCTTTTTATTTTTTTAATATCCTTATTTTGTTTTATTTATTTTTATGTGGTGCTGAGGATAGAAACCAGTACCTCACATATGCAAGACAAGTGCGCTGCCACTGAGCCACAACCCCAGCCCCAAAGTTTTATTTTTAATTGGCACATAGTAAGCATGCATGTTTATGGAATACAGTGTCAGGGCACCTCATATTTTTGGTGCTGAGACCCAGGAAGGGCACCCTGTTCTTGAAAATGGTGGCAATAGTGTAAGAACAGCTATGCAGCAGGCCCTGATCCAAGCCCTTCTATCAGCATTTCATTAAAATTTTGAAGAATTGCATAAGGAAAGTAGTAATTCTCCCTTTTGGACAAACTGAGGCGGTCATTTGGAGACCTGTCCAAGGTCCTGATAAAGGGAGGTGGGTGGGGTCTCTGCTCTCAGCCCTTTGACCAGTTTTACCAACTTGTTCTGTTTCTAGAATAACTGGATAGAAAAGGGATTGGGAACTGTAGCGGAGGAATGAGGGAAGGACAGAGAGGAGGAGCTTCTGGACTTGATCAAGGTCATGGTCAGAGAGTAAGGGGAAGCCCCGGGGTCACTGCTAGCTGTCCTCTCTCTCTAGGGGAACATGTTCCTTGCTGTCTCTCCCATTTTCTTAAGGGAGAAACAAGCCTATCATTTCCTTGGTTCTGGGAAGACTGACAATTCAAGGCAAAAGACGGTCATGGATCACGTCCCTAACCATCATCAGCCCTAGAGAGAAAGGCAGCGATGTCCTGAGTCACTGGCACCTTTGGAAGCCATTCCTTTGAAGGGTCTAGGTCTGCACATGTTTAGTTTTTTTTTGAGTGTGAGAAAAAGAGAGAGAGAAAGGGAGATCCTAATTGTAAACCAATCTTAAGACAGCAAAAGAAGACAGTGCTCGCTCTGTGCTCTGGATGAAATGAGGTGGAAGTGGGAGGCCACCTCTCAGAATCCTCAGGACACACTTTGAAAACCACTGGTTAGCCCAATGTGTGGCGCACGCCTGTCATCCCAGCAGCTCTGGAAGCTGAGGCAGGAGGATTGCAAGTTCAATGCCAGCCTCAGCAATTTAGCGAGACCCTGAGCAACTCAGTGAGACTCCGTCTCAAAATAAAATATTAGAAAAAGGGCTGGAGATGTGGCTCAGTGGTTAAGCACCCCTGGGTTCAATCCCTGGTACCAAAAAACAAACACTGGTTGAGTGTACTGGACAGAGGAAGAAACTGAGGCCTGAAGAGCGGAAGGAATGACCACACAGTGGGCCCCTGGGGACCTCCCTCATGGTCACTTCCTAAATTCCAGCCCTGGGGCTGGGGTTATGGCGCAGTGGTAGCGTGCTCGCCTAGCACGCGGGAGGCACTGGGTTCGATCCTCAGCACCACATAAAAATAAAATAAAGATATTGTGTCCACCTACAACTAAAAAATAAATATTTAAAAAAAAAAAAAATTCCAGCCCTGTGCCACCAGCATCACCCCTGCTTGCCAAATGCCCTTCCACCTCCTCTCAACCCACCTCCCATGGCAGCCAAAAGGACCTTTGCAACGTGGAAACCAGCACTTGCTACTTTTCTGCTTGAAACCCTTGAGTGCCTTCCCAATGGACTTGCAGTAAAATCTAAACTCCTGGCCCCAGGTGACAAGGCTCTGCCCAGCCCACCTAGTCCCCTTCTCCAGTCCAACCTCCCCCATGAGCCTCCTCCCAGCCTCAAATCCTTTCCACTTACAGCTCCCTCTGGCTGGTGCCTCCTCTAGCTACCTCCCTGTTCATCCTCTGAGGGCGTCCCTCTCCTCCACGTCCCTGCCACTCCAGGACCCTCTCCTGACATCTCCTGTGTCTGGTTTGTTTGCATCTGTCCATCTGTCTAGGATAGGCCTTCCAGGAGGGCAGGACCTTGTGGGTCTTGTTGATTGCCCTATGGCCAGCACCCAGGACAGGCCCAGCATACAGCAGGTGCTCAATAAGTGCTCACAGAAGCCATTCCAGAATCTCAGAGGCCCTGAGGAGGAACCCTGCGCTGGTCAACCCATCCCCCCCCACCTCCCTATCTTCCCCACTGAGGTTGCACCCTAAGCTCAGAGGAGTCTCTGCGGGGGGTGGGGGAGTCCTGGGGAAGGGGGGGGCAGGATCCATCCGCTTCCTAATTGACTTGGAAAGGTCAGAGCTGAGCCCTGCTCAGTAACTCCTGCCCCCTGTGGGTCCTCAGACAGCTGCTGCCCCCAGTCTAGAAGCTTCTAAGTGTGTGGTGAGGGGCGGGGGGGGGCAGGGGTTGTTTCTGGCTAGACCAGGAACAACCCGCCCCTCCCTTCTGTTGAAGCCTCCCGTCCAGACCAAGTCACTCAAAACACTCACTGGTCTGTTCCCTTTCTCTCCCTCTCTGCCCCTGGGTTGCCCGCTGTGTCTGGCCCCTGATTTCTCCCTCCTTCCTCCTGTGACATGATGGAATTACTTTTCCTTCAGGAGCCTCAGTGTCTCCTTTTGCAAAAGGGGACACAGCCGTTAGACTAACAGATACGAAAACCCTTGCTAGAATGTTCTATTATGTATCCTGTGCAGTGTTTGAACACTTTACTCCACAGGCACTGGAGAACTGAGATGGGCGTGAAGCCATTGATAATGGCGGGAGGCACCCACTAGAGCCGGGATGCCCCTGCCCCAGCCTCTCTAGACCCCAGGGCTCTGCTGACGCTGGACCCTGGACCCGGGACACAGGCAGGAGACTTATTTCTGGCAGTCGGAGGAAATACATTTCCCATTGCTAATTTCCTTCTAGGGAGCCAGTCTGGCACCCAACCCTCCCTTTCCCCAGCCTACCTGCGTCTTTGGGTGCTGGGCAGGGCGAGGGGCCTTCCAAGTCAACCCTCTCTCCTTGCCCACCCCACACCTGTTCACCATGAAACCCCCAAAAGTCAGCAAACAATGTCAGACTCTTAGAAGTCCACAATGCCACAGGCCCATATGTGACACCTGGGGTGCACAGCTATTTCTGACCCCTTCCTGGTACAGAGGGGGAAACTGAGGCCTAAAGAAATGAGAGGGTTAAGCACTTCCCTTCCTAAACGGTTTTCTCTCCTCATTTTCTGCATTTTTTTTTGTCATTTTTTACATTTTGGGGGAGAGTTGTCTCAGACACCTTTGAGAATCTTCTGGAAAATATGGATCTTCTCACCACAAAGAAAGGAAGTGACCTGCAGTGTCCCCGGTGGCCCTTCCTCACCTTCTCAGCCCCAGGGTCAAGACCCTGAAATCTGTGTCCCTCCCCTACGCAGGCTTTATTGGAAAGGTAAACCCTCAAATCTCACAGCCCATAGGAAGCTTCCCACAACCCCCACCCCGACTTAGGTCCCCACTGTCCCCTTACAGAAGAGCAAGAGAGATAAACTCGTGTGGGGTGACACTGGGGGACGGGACAGACTGATTGGGCCCCTGGTCTCCCCTCAGCTGCTCAGGCCCAATAACTCCCTGGGCCTGGCCAGCCATCCCCACGTTCAGGAAGCTCAAGGGCTTGGAGGGTGCAGAGGACCAGAGGAAGAAATGAGGCAGCCCCCCACTCCCCTTCAACACTCACCAGCCTTTGTCACCAAAGCCACAGCACCAGGCCGGCTCCCCCGCTTTGCTGCCTCTGTGGGCTCCTGCTTTCCCCCCTCCCCCAGCAGCCCCAGGGGACTGGCCAGCTCCGGTCTGCTCATTAGGGACGAAATGTGATCACTGAGCCTCGCTCCCCACCTGGTGCCCTGGCGGCCGGTTGGCGGAAACCAGGGGACAGTCAGGTCACCCCAACCGCCCCGCTGGGCCTCAGTTTCCCCATTCTACCTGGGGGGGGGTCTTCTACCTTCCCCTGTACCCACCCCACCCAGCAGGGGTACTAGAATGCTCAGATGTACCCCTCTGATGTTCTGGGTTCCAGCGGTTCTCAGATCCTCAGTTTCTATCTTCAGCCCAGTTCCCGGCTTCATGTTCTATCATAACATTCTGGAGCCTTCGCCCTCCCTATGCTGTTATTATTATCACGGCGGCTTTGTGAGCCCGGGTCCTTCTAAGTTTCCAATATTCCAGGACACTCGCATTCCAAGATTCTAAAGTTCTATTGTTAGAACGCTCTATGATTTAAAAAAAAAAATTCTATGACTTTCATAATCTATTATTAAACCCTCAGTGATTTTTATCTTTGCCCAGCAAACATGAATACGCATTTCCCTTTTATTTTTTACAGAAATGGGAACATACTCTAAATAGGTAAGCCCCACTTCCTCTTTTTTCCCCCTTATCTGTTCCGTTTTTTAACCTTCCAACAGCCTGAAGGCGAAGACTGCAAGAGTCTAAGAGACCCATTCCCTGAGGCCTGGAGGTGCGTGGCCACCTCTGCCTGCCCCTAAATTCTCACCCCGGGAACTCGGAGCCAGGCTGCCTCCCTACCCTTGCTCAGCCGGCTCCCCTCGTCCCTCCCTGCTCTCTCCAGCTGAGTTATTATTTGTCTAGACACAAACCAAATTATAGGCCCTGTCCCAAGGGCACAGTGGGCTTCGTGGGGAGGGTCAGGACAGAGTTGATCCCCACTCCCCCCACCTCTCTTCCTTTCCTCCTTCTCTGAAACCCAAGCTACCCCTGGCCCTCTCCGTCCCGCCAGCATGGTGTTAGAACTATGGAAATATTTTCTTTTCTCTGTTCCTGAAACCCTGCCTTCTGGACTATGGTCGTGTATGCTCACCCTGACACCCCACCCTCCTTCTGCCAAGACCTCGATCCCCAAATTAATCCGACTTAGTGGCAGTAAAAGAAGCCAATTCTCTGGATTTGGGCAAAGAAAGCTAGATCTCCAGATTTGGGCTTCAGTTGAACATTGTCACACCCCACCCCCCAGCCTGGCACTGACTCACTGTGGGAACATCTGCTCTTGTGCCTCAGTTTCCCCATCTGTAAAATGGGGGAAGGGGCTTTGCCTAGATGGCTCTGAGGGCCCTTTAGAGTCCTCAGCTGTGAACACTGCAAACTGGCAAGATTTCAACACTAATCTGCTTGGACGGATGGCTAGGAATATCCTGAGAGCTTTGATTTAGGGATCGTCAATTCCTCCTCTTCCCGGCTGAGGGTTCTTGTGTCCTGGGTCCTTCCATTCAAAGAGGATCACATTTAAGACTTCTTAATAATATGATTCCTGGGGCTGGGGTTGTGGCTCAGTGGTAGAGCGCTTGCCTTGCATGCGTGAGGCACTGGGTTTGATCCTCAGCACCACATAAAAATAAAAATAAAATAAAGATATTGTGTCCATCTACAACTAAAAAAAATATTTTAAAAAAAATAATATGATTCCTAGAGTCCTGTGAGTCCCACACCCCATCTCTCTCACCTTTTTCTACTGGGATCCCCTCCCCAAAAGGAAACCCCATCTTCAGCCTGAACGTGAAGCCAAGTTCATCCAGAGACAAAGATGGTGGGAGCCCTGTTGGTGGGTTCCAGTGGAGTGGGGCAGGTGGGGTCCCTAGAGGGGGCCTAGAGGGGGCCTTCATCTTCTCCATCTGTGCCTCCAAACAAATTCCCCAGTATATATTCAACCAGAGCGTGCCTGCAGGTGACTGTGCCCACACAGGCCATCATGCTCCACCTTCTGGAGCTGCCCTTCAGCCTGGTTTGGGATGAGGGGTGTCCCGTTTAAGGGGAAGAGGAGTGAGGCAGAGGCAGGACGGAGTTAAGGGCCGCCCAGCCAAATCCTGGAAGGGAGGAAGTGCGGGAGGAAGTCCACCCCTCAGCCAGGAATTCCTGAAATCAGAGGGTGGGGTGGGTGGGAGCTCAGGAGCAATGGGGTGACTGTGAAGGGGGCCCTGGGGTCACAGTGTCACTTGGAGTCCATTTGTCCCAGGTTATAATCCCACTGCCTCCTACCTCAGTCCCAAGCCGCTCTCCAGAAAGTTCCAAGATGCCTTAGGATTTGGATGGAGATGACCACGGGGCTGAAGATGCCAAAAACGGGGTGCAAGATAGAGAGGAACCCCAGCAAAGGAGCGGGAACACAGAACAGAGGCAGGACGGGAAGGGCGCAGAGGTGTTCGGGTCCCGAGAGAGAGGGCGACGGAGGCAGAGAGACCCACCGCGATGGAGCGCTCCGCAAGGGGCAGGGCGACTGAGGCCACGGGGACAGAGGGAGAAGGGACGCAGAGGTAGAGAGGGGCAGGCGGCCGAGAGACAGGCAGAGAGAAAGAAACCGGCACAGAGACCTGCAGAGACACAGAAGACGAGTCACACCCAGAGGTCGGGGACCAGAGCCGCAGAGACGTCAGACACCAGCGGGCGATGGGGACAGAGGCAGCCGGCGGCGGAGCTCGGAGACAGCCGGCATCCGAGAGGGGCGGGACCGGGACGGCGCGGGCGCCCCGAGGGGCCCAGAGCCAGGAGCGGGGCTGCGCCGGGACCTGCACCTACCTGCGCGGCGGCTGGACGGGGCGGCCGGCGGCGCTGCTCTCGCTGCGCGCGGCTCCCGCTCCACGGCGGCGCGGGGACCCTGCGGGCGCCCCCGCGGGGCAGGACGGCGGCGGCTCCCCCGGGTCTCCGGCCCCAGCAGCCGGCCCAGGCTCCGCCCCGGCCAGGTCCGCCCCCGTTAACCCCTCCTCTGCCGCACCCCCTTAACCCCGATCTTCACCCCACTAAAAGCTTCCGTCCCGAGAAGCCACACCTGCCGCTGTAACACCTCCATCACTCAAAGTCCCCAGCTGGAGGAGTCCCCACTCCACCTTATTAACCCTTTGGTCACTCTCCAAACACACACACCTCCAACTTTATCAAACCCTCAGGGGGACAGGAGCTCTGCCCTTGTCCTGGGCTGAGTCATTCCCTCCTTTAGAGACCCCCAGACCTAAGTCATTAACCTTCTGGATGCCCTGCCCCCGCATCACCAGGAGTAGGACCAAGAGGCCTGTCAGATTCCCATGTCCAAGATCAGGGCCACTCCTGGAAGGCGCCCGAAGCTCACAGTTCATCCAGCTCCGCAGCCAAACTTTAGGCTAGCGACCTCTCTGGGCCTGTTTTCTCTCGGCTCTTCTCTGGAGGGGGTGTCATCTGGCCCAGTCAATGCTCCTCTGGTGCCCCATGTTCCCCTTCCGCCTCTCTGCTCCCCCCCCCCCAGGACTTATCACCATCTAACATTCTATGGACTGCCTCCCCGCTAGGGGGAGTGCCATTTCGTGTCTGTTCTGTTCACTGTTTTTTGTTTTTGTTTTTTTTTTTGGTTGTTGATGGACTTTTGTTTGGTACCGGGGATTGAACTCAGGGGCACTCGACCACTGAGCCACATCCCCAGCCCTATTTTGTGTTTTTACTTGAATACAGGGTCTCACTGAGTTGCTTAGCGCCTCACCTTTGCTGAGGCTGGCTTTGAACTCGCCATTCTCCTGTCTCAGCCTCGCAAGCCGCGAGGATTACAGGCCTGCGCATCCTCGCCCGGCTGTTGATGGACCTTTACTTAATTAATTTATTAATATGTGGTGCTGAGAATCAAACCCAGTGCCTCACACACGCTAGGCAAGCGCTCTACCACTGAGCCACCACCCCAGCCCTTGTTGTGTGTGTGTTCTCTGGAACATACTTGGCACATGATAGGTATCAAATACACATTGTTTCTAATGGCAAGTGCTCAAAACCAACCAACAAAAACCAACCCCCACTTGCTGACCGGTACCAAGAAGAAAAAAAAAACAGAAAGAAAGAAAGGAAGGAAGGAAAGAAAGAAGAAAGAAGAAAATTGGTTGTGAGAATTTGTTACTGGTTAACGGACTTTTAGATAGACCTGTCAGATAACCCTGAAAATGACTGATATTAGACTTAAAATTATTATTATTTTTTTTGGTACTGGAGATTGAACCCAGGAGCACTCGACCACTGAGTCACATTCCCAGCCCTATTTTTTGTGTTTTATGTAGAGACAGGGTCTCACTGAGTTGCTTAGTGCCTCGCTGTTGCTGAGGCTGGTTTTGAACTCGCGATTCTCCTGTCTCAGCCTCCCTAAGTGCTGGGATTACAGGCCTGCGCCACTGCCCCTGGCTAATTTTTCATTAAAGTGAAAATACCCAGACCTTACAGGAAGAGCACAATGAATCCTGACAAATGGATATACCTATGTAAACTAAACATCCAAATCAAGACAAGATGCTTCCATGACCCCAGAACATTATTTCATGGTCCTTTTCAAGCAATACACTCCCCTTCAGCCAGAGGCAACTATGTGGGGTTTTTTTTTTTTTTAAGCCAGAGATTCGTTTGGCCTGTTCTAGACCATCACAAATGAATCACAGCTGAAAACAAACAAAAAGGAGTTAGTATTATAATCATTTGCTGTGTGACCTTAGACTAGTGACTTTAGCTCTCTGAACCACATTATTCTCTTTCAGGGATCTTGAGGGAGACAGAAAGTGAGGGGTTAACCAAGGACAGGAGAAATCTACAGACTGGGGACAGTTAAGGACAGCTCCAAGGCAAGTGTCATGATGATCCCTGTGAGTTCTACCAGCTTTAAGCCTCCCAGACCCCTCCTGGCAGCCTGTTGGTCAGCCCAAGCTCCTTCTAAACAGCAATTCTGAGGGCTCATTGGTGGGCTTAGGGTCCTCTTCTCTCCTGGGCTCATCCTAAATTTATGCTGTGATTCAAGTCTGGATCCTGGCAGGGAACAACTCATCAAAGAATTCCACTGGGAGCAACTGTAGAGGGGGAATTTTTAGAGGGATGAATGAGGTGGAGGAACCAACAAGGTAACCCACTGGGTGCCCCAACCACTGAGAGCCAAGCCGTTACCACCATTAGGGCAGAGGGACCCAGATGGAGCTGCTTACCAGACCCCAGGGAGAGCTAGCATTTGGAGAGGAGCTACAGCATCTAGTAGAGGGTGCCTGGGAAATAGATGCCTCCATTTCTCTTCACTCA
>CM053414.1:45249293-45292712 GCA_028644305.1 Xerus rutilus
TGGTACTGGGGATTGAACTCAGGGGCACTCGACCACTGAGCCACATCCCCAGCCCTATTTTGTGTTTTATGTAGAGACAGGGTCTCACTGAGTTGCTTAGCGCCTCGCCGTTGCTGAGGCTGGCTTTGAACTCGCGATTCTCCTGTCTCAGCCTCCCTAAGTGCTGGGATTACAAGCGTGAGCCACCACGCCCGGCTCCCAAAAATTTTTAAAAGGGGCTTGGGGGGCTAGGGTTGTGGCTCAGTGGTAGAGCGCTTGCCTAGCATGTGTGAGGCCCTGGATTCAATCCTCAGCACCACATAAAATATAAATGAACACAATAAAGCTATAAAAAGAAAGTTACTTCATTTGAAACAAAAAAAAGGAGAAACATCTCTTTTTAAAAAAGGGGGTGGGGTGGGGCTTGGGGTGTAGTTCAGGGGTAGAGCACCCCCCTCCTTCAATCCCCAGTATTGAGAAGAAAAAAAAAAAAGTTAAAAGTTTGGCTGGGAAAGCATTTTAGTGGTAGAGTGTCCAGCATGCGCAAACCCCTGAGTTTGATCCCCAGCCCACACAAAAATAAGATAAAACATTAAACGTTGAGTAAAAAAACCTAGAAGCTGTTGGGTGTAGCTCAGCAGTAAAGCATATATTTGGCATTTGAGAGGCCCTGGGTTCAATCTCCATCACCCAAACAAAAAAAGCCTGCTCTTGCTTACACCAAACTGAGAAATCCCCAAAGGGAGAACTTCCCAGTGACCACATTCGAGCCCTGGAATCCAGCTGGGCCTCTCCTGCCTGGACTCCCCTGTTACACGATCTGGCAACTGTTTTTATCAGTCACGCTGGAGGACTTCAGGTTTCTGTTTCTTGCAATACAGAATCCTAGCACCTCACCTCCTGGACATCTGTTTGGGCTTTAGCTCACTTCCCAGAAAAACACCCTTCTCCCACTCCAACCCTGTGGGGTCAGAGGTAGTCTCCCTTGTTTTTAGACAACCCCATCTTCCAGTCTCTAAGCACTGGTCCAGTGCTGGTTCTTACCCCAACTGGAGCCATTCACAGACCACTCTCTGGGCCATATTGATGGACATACAGATGAGCCAATCAGAGTTACTCCGTGGAATGTTTGGACTTGGGGCTCAGGGCTGTTTGATCTGAGCTTAGAAGCTTGGTGGGTGAGGGGGCATGTTTCTGTTGTGTGGAGAATAGAGAATGCTGGTACCAAAGATAAGTGCTGACCTGATCACTCTGAAATCTACAGGCACGCTTGCCCTTCCTTATTTGGCTATGTGGGCCAACCATGTTCTTTTTTAGCCCAAGACAGAGCAAGATGACTTCTATCATTTTTGCCTCCAATACAGGCAGAAGTAATAACAGTCTCTCAATCAAACTCTGCGGTAAACACACACACACACACACACACACTCACATAGTCATGACAAACTATGTGCACACTAAATACACAGAGGCTTACACCATGGCTCAGTGCATGTGTCTTTATTTTTGGATGATATAAAAGAATAAACTTAAAAAACACCCCAAACCAAACACCAATGGCAGCAAAGCACTGTGACCCCCGCTTCCCACCCCGATAAATAGAGACTTCTACTCTGTCAGTTCACCCTCCCGCCCCCATAACCCCCTCTGCTATAGACGTACTCTGGGTATATATTACTCTACTCGGCAATAGACATCTCCCGAAAATAGAATTCCAGCCCTGCCACCTGATTCTACCCTGGCCCTGGGTTCCTGGGACCCCTGGTTCAGACCACCCGCCACTGTAGCACGCTGGTGTCCTTGCCCCCTGTGGTTAGGGCTACGCTGTCATCCCACAAAAAGGCCACATTCGTCACGTGGCTGCTGTGTCCACCATATTTGTGGCTGAGGGCCTGTTATAGGAGAAGAAGATGGAAAAAAGTCAGAGAGGACAATGCCACCTCACAGTCTTCCTGTCCCCAGTCGACCACTAAGCCACATCCCCAGCCCTATTTTGTGTTTTATGTAGAGACAGGGTCTCACTGAGTTGCTTAGCGCCTTGCCGTTGCTGAGGCTGGCTTTGAACTCATGATCATCCAAGATTCCAGCAAATGCAATGTTTGGATCCAGCCTTTTTTTTTTCCTGGCATCAGGGACTGAACCCAAGGGCCTACTACTACTGAGATAATGTGCCCAGTATCACACGCCCCCTTTTATTTTTTTATTTTGAGACAGAGTCTCACTAAGTTTCCAGGCTGGCCTTGAGCTTGTGATCCTCCTGCCTCAGCCTTCAGAGTAGCTGTGATTGAAGGTGTACACCACTGTGCCCAGCCTGGATCCTGATTTAAAAAAAAACAAATTATGGAATGCTATTTTGAGGACAATCATTTGAATATGGAACTGGGTATTTGATTACATTAAGAAATTAATGAGGGACTGGGGTTGTGGCGCAGTGGTAGCGTGCTTGCCTAGCACGCGTGAGGCACTGGGTTCGATCCTCAGCACCACATAAAAATAAAATAAAGATATTCTGTCCACCTACAACCAAAAAAGAAAAAAAAAAAAAAAAGAAAAAAAAGAAATTAATGAGCCGGGTGCGGTGGCGCAAGCCTGTAATCCCAGCACTTAGGGAGGCTGAGACAGGAGAATCGCGAGTTCAAAGCCAGCCTCAGCAATGGCGAGGCGCTAAGCAACTCAGTGAGACCCTGTCTCTACATAAAACACAAAATAGGGCTGGGGATGTGGCTCAGTGGTCGAGTGTCCCTGAGTTCAATCTCCAGTACCAAAAAAAAAAAATGGGGGAGTAAGTAGCTCCCCCAGCCTCAGGCCATCACCCTCACCCTCTGTTTGGCCCTGTGGAGTGGAGTTTGGTTCTAGGACTGCAGGGAAATCCCAGATGCTGAGAAATCCAAATAACCTATAGCATGTTGGAACCATCATGCCACTTAGACTGTCATAAGGGAAGTGACCACATTTGTAGGCGCACAGTAGGTGCTCCTTATTTGTTGAGTTCACAAGGAGAAAAGAATCATCCCAGAACTGCAGATGCTCAGAAACTTAAAGAGCCACATCTTCAGCACTAAAGTTCACTGACTTTCAGGTTGAGAAGGGCCCTTTAACCAGGTGGGTGGCACATGCCTTGATCCCAGCTACATGGGAGGCTGAGGCCAGAGGATTGCAAATTGAGAGGTCAGACTGGGCAACTCAGTGAGAACTTGTCTTAAACTAAAAAAGGGCTGAGGATGTGGCTCAGTGGTAGAACATTTGCCTAGCATGTGCCAGGCCCTGGGTCCGATCCCCAGTGTCAAAAAAAGGGAAGTACAAAAGAAAGGCCCTTGGGATCAAGTCCCCAGTCCTTGCTGTACAGATGGGGAAACTAAGGCCTGGAGAAGAGCGGGGCTGGATCAGAGCTGCTGAACCTGGCCCCCAACTCTGTTTGCTGGGCCCTGCCCCACAGACCCCAGAGGGACTCACTCGGGGCTGACAGCAGGGGTAGCTGAAGAGGTGGACCTTGCCAAAGTCATCAGCCGAAGCCAGCAACTTGCCATCGTGGGAACGGGCCACGGCGTTGATGTCCGTGCCATCAGCCCCCTCTGACCAGATCCCTTTGGACAAGATGGGGAGCACTGGTAAGATGTCAGCTGGGGCCAGGGACCCCCAAGAAGAGCAGCCCCACCTCCTACCCACACTGTCTCTATCAAGGATTGGAGTCAAATGATCTTTTGAAGGGACAAATTCGACTCTGTCCCTCTACAGCTCAGACCCTTTCCAAGGCTCCCGAGTGGTCTCAGGAGAAAGCCTGCGACCCGCTGGGCTCTGCCTGCCCAGCCCCACCCAACACTCCACCTTCATCCCTTGGCAGTGCCGCCCTTGAACTCTGCATCAATTTGCCACTCTGCCCTCTTCATTTCCCCGGTGTCAAGTCCTACGTCACCTTTGGGCTTCTGCACATGCTATTCCCCTCACCTACACACTGTTCTCCATCTCCCGCCTCCTCTTTGTCCTCCAGGTCTGAGCTCAGACACCTCTTCCTCCAGGAAGCCCTCCCTGACTCCCTCCCAGACCCACCACCTCCCCACACTCATTCAGTTTCCAGCCCTACCTAATCTGGGTCATCCCTGTCTGGGGACACTGTCTCCCTCACTGGACTTGAGCTCCAGGAGAGCAGGGCTGTGGCTGCTGTGGTCACTGCCCAGGCCAGGGCCAGCACAGAGGTGCTCAGATAGTATGCAAAGGCTGCATCTGGGCCTGAGTGAACGGCTGGTCAGGGTGCTGGCAGGGAGGCTCTCTCTGGTCTGGGGGCCGCCACCCATTTGGTCTCATGTCATTACAATTTTAAGGAACCTTAGTGGTCATCATACTCTGCCCTTTCCTGTTACACAAATACTGCCCACACAAAGTGAAGGGGGTGACCCACAGGAGGCAGTGGAAACCAGCAGTCTGGGATGTTTCTTGGGCCTCCTGTCCTCAGTGGGATCCCTCTCCCACTGGGGATCCCCCTCTTCCAGAACTTACCGAACACCCCAAACCCTAGGACACATGTAGCCGTGGCCCATTCCACATTCCTCACGGTCTCTGCACTGGTGATCTGCTTACAGGTGGCTGGGTCCCCTGGGGGAGAAATTCTGTTCAGGCCCACAGAACTACAGCCAGACCTGACCATTTCACAGACAGTGGGCACTCAGAACAGGCCAAGGTCCTGGGCTCACTCCACCTCTCTGGACAGGCTGAGGGCCAGACTCTGGGTCCAGACACCTCAAAGCTGGAGCAGGGACATCTCTACCTGCCCATCCAACCAGAGGGGATGATCGAGTTCAAAATGCCCCCCCCTCCTCGGGAAGAAATCCAAATCCCGGGCTCCTCAGTTCCAAATCAGAACAGCCCCTGAATAATGACAGCCAGAGAGCTGAAGCCCCTGCCTCCTTTCACCCACCGCAGAACCAGGCAAGGCCTGTGAGTCAGGCGCGAACGAGGCTGAGCAAGGAATGACTTCGGGTCTCACAGAACTCACAGTACAGAATCTCGTAGTCTCCGGAGTTGGTAACAAAGCAGCTGCTGTCCTGGGCCCAGTCCAGGTGGGTGATAAAACTGGAGTGGCCCTGCAGGGGACGCGAGGGGCAGTTAGAGTGGGAGAGAGAGAACCAAGGACAGGGGCAAGATTAGCGTAGGAAGGGCAAAATACAGAGGGAGGGTGAGAACACAAGGGGCTGGGGGAAGGATACACAGGCCTCCCGGATGGGGGCGGGGCCAGACTACCATGGGCGGGGCCAGACTCTGACGGGGCGGAGCTGACAAAATGCGCTTAGAAGACAATGGCAATTTGGAATAGGTGGGCAGAGCTAGACAGGGCAGGCTGCGAATGCAGGGGGTGGGGCCACACAGACGGTCAAGTAGGACGCGAGGGGCGGGGCCACAAAGGGGGCGGGTTTAGCACTTGGGGGCGGGGCTACACGAAGGGGAGAGCTCAGAAGACAGGAGGGGATGAGCGGGGGCGGGCTAAGACTCCTGGACGTGGTCCGGGCAAAGTCAGTTGAGTGCTGAAGCTGTGCTCCCTTGGGGTAGAAAAGTGGTTAATTCTGCACCCTCTGGGCGGGGTGGCGGCGCGGGCTGGGGGCCACTGCCCACTCACCGAGCACTTGCCCAGGCGGCTGACCTTGCGGCCGCCCTGGTCCACCGTGTACACGTACACCAAGTTGTCGTGGGAGCCCACGGCCAGGTACGCCCCGTCTGGGGGAGGGGAGGGGCTATGAGGAGGGACCCAGGCTCTGCCCCCTCCTCTCCCAGATTCAGCCCCTCCTCGACAGTCCCAGGCCCCACCCACTATCATCCCTTCCAGGCCAGGTGGCACGGACTTCATCTGCTCCACCTGCCTGTGACCCTGAGCCTCTGTCCCCAGGCCCTGCCTCTCCAGGGTCCCAGGGCAGTGCCTTACCTGGGGAGAAGCTGACCACTGAGATCTGTTCGTTGCCATCTGTGTGGATAGCCACCAGGTCATGGGTCTCGGTGTCCAGCAGCAGCCATCTGTAAGGAGAAGACATGGTGGGGACGGTGAGCTGATGGCACAGAGGGGCAGCAACGTGTGGGGCCTGAGAGAGGGATCAGAGGGCCCAGCAGAGATGGGGGAGAGTCTGACTCCAAAAGAAATGTTTGGGGCATGGTATACCCGGGCGCCTAATTAACAGATCTATGGACTTTGGGGTAGAAGACAGGGGTATGGGGTTATCAGTCAGTTCAGCAGGGATTAGAGGAGCCTCCCCAAACGTTCAGCTTTACCTGCCAGTCACTGTGCCCACAGCTAGGACAGAGCCGCTGGGATGGAAGCCAGCTGAGCGGGCCGGGTCCTGAGAAGGGAGAGAAAAGGCAGGGCTCAGAGTTAGAATCCAGTGTCCACCAGGTGGCCCCCAGCCTGACAGGAGGGTTCTCGCCTCCTTTTCCTGCCTTCCAGATGCCCGGGAAACCATTCCCCTTCCTGGCACGTGTCAGCCGGGCCAGAAAACACTCCTATCACTGCTGCCTCCAGATCTTTTCTTCCTCCTGTTCTAAATTTCCACAGCTTTTATTCATACGACGTGACTTCCTTAGGTGCGTTCCTAGAGGTGGGACTGTTAGGACAAAAGGTACCTGTATTTTTTAAGGTTTTTGATGTATAATGCCAACTTGCCTTCCACAAAAGTATATCAACTTACCACCAGTTGTGTCTGAGTGCCTGTTTTCCCACATCTTCATCAGCATGGGGTATTCTAATTTTTAATTTTTATTTTGGGAACATTTGGTTGATTCATAGGCAAAAAAGCAGCATGGAGTCAAGTCAGACCTGGGTTCACGCTGTGACTCCAACACTGTGAGTGACACCAAGTAATTTGCCCTCTCCAAGCCTTGACTGCTTCATCTGGCAAATGGAGATCACCAATACATACTTTCCAGAATCATTATAAACAAGCTGCCAAGGCCTTAAAATGGCCAGCTAGTAAACAAGATGGCCCACAGTAAGCACTCAATCTAATAGTGGCCATGCCTATAACTACACTGTGATGTTGGGCAAGTAATTTTGCCTTTCTGAATCTGTTTCCAAGTGGTGATCCATCATCCTTACTACCCTGAAAGGTTTGGGGGAGGGCTTGGCGTATAAGTAGGTGCTTAATTAAGATAGCCAAGCTGATTATAATACACCTCCCTAACAATGACCAAGTATACATTATCCTCCACTCCCAGAAGTTCAAAGGGCACAGCTTCCGGACCACAGGAAATCCTGGAAGGATTCCAGAAGAAAAGCTTCAAAGGACGGTGTGGGGGATACAGTAAGCTGACCACCTTCCTTCTTTACGCCCTCTCATCCTGTGCAGGCAGGGAGCTAAAAACCAACATGTTTCCAAATCCTTTGCAGGTAGAGTTCAGCTGAGATTTGGGTCTGACCATCCATTGCTCTTTTTTGAAGGGATCTGGGGATTGAACCCCAGAGGTGCTTTACCATTGAGCTATATCCTTTTTATTTTTTTTATTTTGAGACAGAGTCTTTCTAAATCACTGAGGGTCTCCCTAAGTTGCTGAGGCTGGCCTCGAACTTGTGATCCTCCTGCCTCAGCCTCCTGAGTCCCTGGGATTACAGGCATGTGCCACTACACCTGGCTAATCCATTGCATTTCTGCAGGTTCTGAAAGGCAGGAGGCAGAGTTCTGCCAGTGCTGCCAACCAGTTGGGTCATGAAAACAATAAGATGTGCTGTGCTAGTACCCTGGGTGCAGTCACTCACCTTGAGCACCCTGCAAGGCAGGAGCAGAGAGTACATGTTTGGCCAGTGCCCATCTAGCCTGCACTGGGTAAGCTCTGGCACAGATAGTCCAATAGGGCTTTATGTGACAACAGACATGTTCTTTCTTGCCCTTTCCTATAAGGTAGCTCCTAACCATAGGAGGTGACTGAGCTCTTAAAATGTGGCTAGTACAACCAAGGAATTAAGTTTAATTCTATTTGCATTTTTTTAAATATTTTTTTTTAGTTGTCAATGGACCTGTATTTTATTTATTTATATGTGGTGCTGAGGATCGAACCCGGTGCCTCACGCATGCAAGGGAAGTGCTCTACCACTGAGCCACAGCCCAGCCCTCTATTTACATTTTTACTTTAAGTTTGAATAGCTATGGGTGGCCAGCGGTTATCAAGGACAGTTTAGCTCTGGAGTCAACAGCTGCAGTGGGCTGGCAGCAGCTTCCGGGCCCCTGGGGTGTGGATGGAATGCTTTTGGTTTGGTTTGGTTTTACAGTCCTGGGATCGAACCCAGGGACTCACACAGGCGAGGCAAATGTTCTACTGCTGAGCCACATCTCCTTTGCTGACAAGTTCTTTTTTTGTTTTTGTTTTGTTACCAGGGATTGAACCCAAAAGTGCTCAACCACTGAACCACATCCCCAATCCTTTTTTAAAATTTTGAAACAGGGTCTCACTAGGTTGTTTACAGCCTCGCTAAGTTGCTGAGGCTAGCTTTGAACCTGCAATCCTCCTGCCTCAGCCTCCCAAGTTGCTGGGATTACAGGCATGCGCCACCATGCCTGGCCCCCAACATGATCTTGAACTCAATGACTGCCAACTCCCCACCCTCCTGACTGCTGCCAGTTTCCCTTAGACAGTCAACTCTGGGCTTCATTCCATGAAGAACTGGCTTCTCCAGTCCCACCACAGGGAGTCTGTAAGCACCCAATCCCTAAATTAAATATCTTCTGCTTAAAGAGACCTTGTGTGGTCTCTCTCTGATGCCCTGAGCCATGAGGCAGGAATAGAGGGGTTTCGGTAGAGAGATCTGTCCAGTCCCTTGTCCCCTCACCTCTATGATCCTGCTCCACAGTGGCTGATGAGATTCTGAGCTCCACAAATGCACCAGCTTATCCTGCCCGCAGGTCACAAACTGTGCACGGGTGGGGTGTGTGGCCAGGCCCCACAGCTCTTCCACATGGCCCTGCAGGAAGGGAAGAGAGCAAGATGAAGACCAGGATCCTGACCCTTCCATACCCATACCTGGTGCCAGGAAGAAGAGCTGGACCAGCCCAGCAACTCACCCCATCCAGGGTGACTCAGGGAAGACCTTTCCCCAGCACCACTTTCCCCCATGGCCAGCTGACTCCTGCCCCAGTATGACTTGAGGCAGATCCTGCCCCTTTCTCCCAGGCCTCCGCTTTCCTCTTTGCTCAACAGGAGGCAGGAGAGAGTGGAGGCTCAGGCACCTCAGGCTGCCTCCTGAAGTCTGCCTGGAGTCACACAGAGCCCAGACCTCATGGAGGGACCCAGCCTGGAGACCCTTAGCCCTGTCTTACTGACTGCCAGTCATCTAGGGAGAGGACTTCTCCTTGGAATCTCAGTTTCATCCTCTATAAAATGGGACCAATCTCTGTGTGCCTCATGGTGTTGCTGAGTTCACCCAGGTCGTGGATGGGAAGTGTAAAACCTGAGGCTAGCTCAGAGCTGTGCCCACGGAATGGGAGCAGCCATTATTATTATTAATCACATAAAACATAAGTATGTTATTAATAATGACAATAATCATAGTGGTGATAACTGACATGGTTAAGAGTCACATAATTAGTTATGTTATATTAACACATATTAATAATAATAATAGCTAACATATGTAGTATTATTAGAAGTTTCTAGAGTCCTTCTGGCCTTGGGACACCTAGAAAATACCTCTAGCCCTCGCTTTCCTTCATCTGCTTCACATGGAAATCAAGGCCAGAGGGGGACCTAAAAGCAGCAGCACAGATTTCAGCTAGACTATCCGTGGGAAAACTCAGGGAGCAGGTGAAGGATGGGGGATCCCTGAACAAGGAGGAATGTTGGCCAAGACCCTGCAAGCACTTACTCCATGCTAGGCACCCTGCTAAATGCTGCATATGAAGTCACTCAAAATCCTCCCAAACTCTATGCACCTGGTTCTGTTACTCTCCTCATTTTACAGATGCACAGAGAGGTTACTCATTTGGCCAATATCACACAGCTAATGAATGGGGCTGTGATTCACACCCAGGCAGTCCTGGCCCAAAATTCATGCTCCGACCCACTCTACTGCCTCCTGGGAGGAGGGTTTTCAGTTGGGTGGGGGCAGGGTATGGCACACCAGGAAGGAAGGAATGGCCATTTGAGTTGCCAGAACAAATCAGATCCCAAGAGGGCTGCATCCTGGAACCACAGTAGGAGCGTGGCCTATGTGACAGTGTGACAACTGCCAAGACACTTACCAACCAGATAGGAAGATGCCACCCCCAATAAGAAGGGCAGGTGGCAGCGGTTATATGGCTGTGCTGGAGACCTTTGGCAGCTGGACTGCAGATGGTTCTTGGGAGTCCTGGGACAGGGCCAGGTTGAGGTGAGTTTGTAAGGGGGGGACAAGTCAAGGGATGCTAGGTGGAGTTTGCCAGGCTACAGAAGGGACAGATGAGGGGACACCATGGGAAGAGCAGAGCCGCAGCCCAGGAAGGAGACGCTCACCTGCACGAGCAGCGAGAAGCCCGTGTGCACCGAGCCCTGCAGGATAGAATTGCGGGTGGTCCCCACATACAGCGTGTCCCCCCGGCTCTCTGCCACAGTGCGCACGGGGCCGAAGTCCTCAGGGACCTGGGTGGGCAGGTGGTGGGGGACACATGACGGGTGGCCCTGCTGTGTGGCGCCTCTCCCGCTCCCGCTCCCGTGCGCCGCCGCCGCCTCACCTCCACCTCCTGCAGTTTGCTGTAGTCAGGGCCCCAGAGGACCACCCGCCGATCGCGACCCCCTCCGGACACCAGTGTCCCGTCCCGCAGGGCGCAAAGCCCAAACACGCCGCCATCGTGGGCTCCCAGCACCGCCTGTGTGATGCGGTTTCCACCTGCAGGGGGCGCCGCGGCGTCAGCATGGCAAGCTGGCCTGTGCTCACCAGAGGGCAACTTCTACTCTCCCGCCTACGCCCACCAGTTCTCCAGCTTCCCATCCTCCCATCCACCCGCCACCCGTGGGCTCCAGTACCTGCCCACGCTGTCACCTACTCACCTATCTGCCGGTCGGTCCATCCAACCATCTACCCGCCATCCATGCATCTACCCACCTCCCACCCATTCATCACCGATCCTTCTACTGGTCCATCCACCCTTCCTTCTCTCCTCCATCCGTCCACCTCTCATCCATTCAGCAGCCTGCCCGCCTACTGCTGTCCATCCACCACCCAGCCTTCCTTCCATCATCCACCCGGTTCTCATCACAGTTCAACAGCAGAGCTGGACCCACTGCCAGTCAGTGGGCCAGGAAGTGCTGGCTGAGGGCTGGGTGGAAGTTGCTGGAACAAGAGGAACGTTCCACAGGGGCAGCCTTATGTTATGAAGGCAGAGCAGGCACTATCTAGGGACCTGGGGAAAACCTGGCATGGCTGAGCGTACACACAGGGGCCAGAGCAGAGGGGGCCCTGGAAGGGGAAGCAGGTCACATTTTGCATTGACTTCTGGAACAAACTGAACCCGAGTGGGTAAGGCTTGAGACCAGGGAGGAGGCTGTGGTGGGGAAGGAAGGACATCAGCTCTTCCCCGTCCAGCCTCAGGGATGGCTCCTCTTCCACCCATCAATCAACTCCAAAGCTCTGTGGGACCTGCCTGGTGATGGGCCTGGGGGCCGCAGATGTATGAGACCCCGCGTGGAAGGCTCAGAACAACACTCTCGGGAGGTAGTGGTGTTATACTCATTTTATAGATGTGGCAACTGAGACTCAGGAGGATATGACTCTCCCAAGGCCACACACAATGCACACTACTCCTCTGGGACCGGAACCCAGGCCCTCTCAGCTCCTAAACCAACTTCCTCCCTATTGGACAGCCCTGATGGGGTAACCACAGCAGGGGCCAAGCGCCCCCAGGTCAGCAGAACTGGCACTTCAAGATAACCCCAACGGGCTGGGACTGTAGCTCAGTGGTAGAGCGCTTGCCTAGCATGTGTGAGGACTGGGTTCGATCCTCAGCACCACATATAAACAATAAATGAATAAAATAAAGATCCATCAACAACTGAAAAAAAAAAAAAAAAGATAACCCCAACCTCTCACTTGTTTTACAGGTGGACAATCTGAAGCCCAGAGAGGGAAAGGCTTTGCCCAAGGTCACAGAGCAATGCCTGGTTCAGGGCCACCTCCTACAGACCAAGGAGCAGAGCTGAGTGACAGATGGAGTGAAAAAGGCAGGGATCTTAGAGACCAGAGTCCTGACTCTGCCCCGCTCGGCCATCTTCTGGGCCACTGCACTTCTCTGAGACTATTGTTTTCATCCATGAAATGGGAATAATTTTTGGCACAGTTCTAAATAAAGAGTATAATGTATGGAAAAGCAGAAGTACCCAAGCCAAAAGATTCCTTCTTTCATGTTTCCCACTGACTGGGATAACCCATTCTTTTTGGTACCGGGGATTGAACTCAGGGGCACTCGACCACTGAGCCACATCCCCAGCCCTATTTTGTGTTTTATGTAGAGACAGGGTCTCACTGAGTTGCTTAGCACCTCGCCGTTGCTGAGGCTGGCTTTGAACTCGCGATTCTCCTGTCTCAGCCTCCCTGAGTGCTGGGATTACAAGCATGAACCACCGCACAAAGTTAACCCATTCTTTTATTCACCCATTTAGTCAAATGCTAGGACAAATTTCTATTCACCCCTTAAACCCTGACCAGGACAACTCATTGAGTAATTTAAAAATTTTTTTGACCAGGCACAGTGATGCATGCCTGTAATCTCAGCTACTTGGGAGGCTGAGGCAGGAGGATTGTGAGTTCCAAGCCAGCCTGGGCAAGTTAGTGACACCCTGTCTCAAAATAAAACTAAAAAGGGCTGGGGGTATGGCTTAGTGGTTAAGAGCCCCTGGATTGAATCCCAACATCAAAAAAAAAAGAAAAGAAGCCGAGCGTAGTGGTTCACACCTGTAATCCCAGCACTTTGGGAGGCCGAGACAGGAGGATCGCAAGTCTCTACATAAAACACAAAATAGGGCTGGGGATGTGGTTGAGTGCCCCTGAGTTCAATCCCCAGTACCAAAAAAAAAAAAAGAAAAGAAAAAAAATCTTCCTGTCTCAGCCTCCTGAGGAGCTGAGATTACAGGCAGGTACTGCCATGCCCAGCTGGAACATTTATACTCTTTTTCTGTTCTTGTTTTTGTAGTTCTGGGGTGGAACCCAGGGCCTTGGGCACGGCAGGCAAGCGCTCTACCACTGTCCCACATCCCCAACCCTGGAACAATCTCTGCTCCACAACACATTTATCCAAGGGCTGAACAGCCATTAAGCACCCACACATTCCTGAACCATTTTAGAGATGCACCGCCTGGGAGGAGGCCAAGTCATTCATTAACACACCCATCCATCAGCAGTGATGGCCACTCCTTTACTGAAATGTTTAGACGAGATCAGGTGCATTGGGGTGGTATGGCTGTGGACTACATGTTCACGCACCCAATCGCCCACGCGTTGAATAGGTGGGTACACGCGCTGACTCGTTTCACTCGGTCACTAGGATGTTCCCTTCCTTCATTCACTGATCCACAGCCTGGGACAAAGCATCTGTCCACCCACCTACCACTCACCCATCCACCCCCTGGGTGCATCCATTCTCAGTTCACCGTTCGGACTTGCTCCCCAACATGGGATTTTTGGAGACCAAGGCCGAGGAAATCCATAAGATTTCATGGAGGTGGGATATCGAGGCTGAGCCTCAGAGGGCGCTGGACTGGATGGGTAAGGCTTCACCCTGCCCTGTCGTTCATTCCCCGTGAACAGGATTAAAGAAAGGAGGCGGAGCTCGGGGTGACTGGGAGCCCGGGTAGGGACCGCACAGATGGGGTGATACTAACCTTTGCCCCAGACATAGAGGTTCCCCCCAGAGTCTCCAGTGACGATGTCGCCACCCTCCAAAAAGGTCACACACAACACGTACTTTGGTTTCTCGTGTTTCTAAGGCGGAGGAGGAGGGGAAGGTTGTTAGGGCGTGGCTGAGGCAGGACCCATTTATTGAACATTTACTGTCTCCTAGGAGCTGTGATGTTCTCCTCCCATTGAATCCTCACGGCCTCAGCATTAAGGAGGGTCCTCCCACGGTCTGGATCAGGAGACCGAGGCCCCTGCAGCAACAGCTCAGCATCCCTGTGCGTGCGAGCCTCTGGGACCCTCGGGGCTGTCTTGGTGTCTGCCTGGGTCCACGCTCCTGGCACTCACCTCAAAGAGGCCCTGCCGCTTGCTCAGACTGCTGCCCTCCAGGCTCCAGAAGTAGATGTGGGATTTCCCACAGGTGATGAGCAGGCTGGGGTCAGTGGGGTGGAAGGTGGCCACCAGCACGGCCTCGTTGGAGCACTTTGTGGGGGTGGGGAAGATTCTGCGTGAGCACCTGAAAGCCACCAGGGACCCCACCCCACCCACAGGACTTCCCTATACAGCTTCTGTGGGCTGTGCACCGCATACCTGTTTGCCTGTACCTTCCCTATATGGCAAACTAAAGCAGGGGAGGCAGGACCAGGCAGGGAAGCATTATCACCTTCATCACCAGCATCATGGCAGACACTTTGAGTCTCTGCCCTGAACTAACCTCTGTGCTGAGCTCATTCCATCCATGCAATCGTCAGAGCACTCTGTGACACAAGATCTACTATCACCCCAACCCCTATTACAGATGAAGACATGAGGCTCAGAGAGGGCAAGCTGCTTGCCTAAAGCCACACAGCTAGGTAAGAGTGTCTGGAATCCAATTCACCCAGGTCTGACTCCAGAGCTCAATTTCTCAACCATTTCTCCTTCCCCAAGCAGCAGGCCCTGTCTTGAACCCATTTTCCCAGCGTGGGCATGTGACCACGGGCAAGTATCTCTCTCTGCCATGCGTCACCTATAACACAGGCCACTGCCCACAGGTGCCAGTCAAGGTCCGTCTTGGGTATGGCAGGACCTCTGCCTATTCAGGAGCCATCTCACACTGCCCTCTGTGGGGCCTGCTCTGCCCACACAGTATTCCAACTGTCTCACTAGGGCCCTGGGGGGAGGACACTACTATTATTTCCATTTTATAGATGAGGCCACTGAGGCTCGAGGAGGCTAAGTCCCTTGCTCAAAGTCACATGGCCAGCAAATGGCAAAGCCAAGCCTTAGACACAAGTCTACCTGATTCCAGACTCCTAACTCCAGGGATGGGCATGTCCCCCAGAGGCGCCCGGGGGGGGGTGGGTAATGGTCTCCGCACCTTGCCGTCCACCACCTTGGCCTCCTTGGCCCAGTCCCACACGGAGAGCATGTGATCGTTGGACTCATCCACTGCACACAACAGGCTGCCTCCATTCTACAGAGGGGGAGAGGCAGGGTCAGGGTGACCCTGGGGCATTCGTGAGCCTGTTTTAGACCCTCAAAGGCTCCAGCCTGTGCTACCAAGAAAAATTAAAAGACAACCCCGTTAGGGACCATAAAACACCTTCGTGGTGCTGCAGATTGAACCCAGGACCTCCTGTATGCTGGGCAAGTGCTCTGCCACTGAAGGACACCCTGAGTCCCTCAAAGGGTTTTCATAATTGGCCTTTTGAAACGACTAGTCCCTAGCTTGGATTTCCTGCAGTCCCTACGCAGAGCCGGGAATCCCTGCTGATATCATCTAAATTGCATTTGCATATGGCATGACTTTATGTGTGTGAGATCCAACCATCAGAACAGTTGGTATAAGGCTGGTTTTGTCTGTACCTCTTGTTAATTTTGCATTGGCAGGGTTGCTTGGAGTTTTGGGGTGTTCCCTCCACCCCCTGCCCATGCTTTGGCCACAATATAGCTTTTTTTGTTTTGAAATTCTGAAATGTGTCCTTAGGCCTCGGGAAGCCTGCGGCTCTGATCCAGCGCTCTTTAACCTATCTGAGGGGGGAAGGCTTGTTTTTCACTCCCCAGTCCACTGCAGACCAATATTTCTGAAAGTTATGATAAAAATGTAAAATATGACTTAAAAAAAAAAAAAGCCCATCCCTCACACACTTGGACGTTATGGAAATGTCTAGTTGCTCCACAAATTCCTCAGGGCTTACTCTTGCTTTCTGGGCTTATCTGGGCACAAAGGAGCCACACTAGGCTCCAAATGCCCAAGGGGCCAGATCCCTCCAAGAATGGGAACAGGTATCAACCGATCTACAGGGAAACACTGAGGGTCTGGGACAGACTAGGCCACGTGCTTGCCTCGAGACGGAGAACTGGGCAGCCTCTGGGGTCCCAGAGACTGGAATTCGTGGCCCACCTCTGGGACATCATGCTGGAGACGGTGAACAGGCAGGAAGGTACAGGCACTTGGCCTGCTCTTGGAGGTGAGGGGGTGGGTCAGGGTGGGCCAAGGACTTACAGATTTGGAGAAGCCCACACAGCACACGGCTCGGTCAAACACCCCCAGGCCCAACACGTGTAAGGTGGACAGAGACACTGAGTCCCAGATGCGCACATGAGGTGGCAGCAGCTGTAGAGAAGAGGGGCCGGTTACCTGGCGGCCCTGGCTGTGCCCCGTCCCCCTGGCCTCCTCAGCTCCATTACCTTCCCCTCCTTGGTGGTGCCTGCCACCTGTCCTGTGGCGATGGTGACCATATCCGGGTGGACAGCCAAGCTGAGGAAAGAGGGGACAAATGGACAGACATAAGGGCTCACAGGGACCAGGACTCCCCTATAGCAGGCCACAGTCACCATGCCTGACTATGCATCCGGCAAACTAGTTGATTGAGTTATTTAATCGATAAACATTGATTTAGTCCTTCAATAGCAATAAAAGGATATTAGAAGGGAGACTCAGGCCTGAGTGTCTCTCTAACTCCAATGCCCAAGAGAACTTAGGTCCGGACTAAAAACCAGCCACGAAAACACTAAGATTTAAGGAGGCCTCTACCCAGCTCCAACCCTCCAACTGCTCTATCAGTTCAGGCTTTTCAAAAGAAGGAAAAAAAGAAAATCCAGGCATTGAGTGAAGTCACCAACCCTTGAAATATTAATCATCCATTTACATTTTCCCCCTGAAATCTGCCTCGGGGCCTCTGGCAGCCTTGCAGATGGAGGAACAGCTCTGCCCGGCCCACACCACGGAAGCAGCCATGTGGAAAGAGGCCCAGGACGGGCAAGGGCTGACCTCCACCCTGAGCCAGCTCTGTCCCCTCCTCGGCCTGCCGCAGCTCACCATTTGATGTCATCGTTGTGTCCCAGGTAGTGCCGCTGCCTCTGCTCCTCCACACTGTACAGCACAGCCACGGAGGCCACAAAGTACACAATCTCCCCCGTGGGCAGCAGGTAGAGGTTGGCCCTGCAGTCGCGGCCGCGGTAGCCATAGCTGGAGGCACCCGGGGGCCTGTTAAGGAGCGTGTCTGCCGTGTGCTGGCCACCAGACCCACAAGGTCAGCAGAATCAGGTTTTCCTGCCTCCACTCTTACCCCTGGAATGGGCTCAATGATGGTCTCCCCCCAAAAAATAGGGCCAGTTTTTAGCCCCTGGAACCTGGGATTGTGACCTTATATGGAAAATAGGTCTTTGTAGATGTAATTAGGTATTTCTGGATGAGATCGTCTGGATGTGTTACTTGGACCCTAAATCCAATGACAAATGTCCTTATAAGGCAGAGAAGACACAGGGACACCGAAGGGTGGAAGAGGCCACGTGAAGATAGACATTGGAATGATGTGGTTATAAACCAAGGGGCCGGGCTGGGATTGTAGCTCAGCGGTAGAGCGCTTGCCTCGCATGCGTGAGGCCCTGGGTTCGATCCTCAGCACCACATACAAAGCAATAAAATAAAGACGTTGTGTCCATCTATAACTAAAAAAATTTAAAAAAATTAAAAAATAAATAAATAAATAAACCAAGGGGCCCAAGGATCTCTGGCAGCTACCTGAAGCCAAGAGGTAACAAGGAACAGATTTTCCCCCAAAGATTCTGGAAGGGGTGTGTCACCGTCCCCAACAACTTGATTTTGGACTTCTGGGCTCTAGAACTGTCAGAAAAAAAAACTTTTTTCTGTTATTTTAAGTCACCAAGTTTGTAGCAATTGGTGCAGCAGGGCATGGAAACTAATATTCACCCCCCTGAATCCACAACAGGCCACAAGAATCCTATTAAAACCCAGTAACAGCCAGGCACAGTGATGTACACCTGTAACCCCAGCGGTTAGGGAGGCTGAGGCAGGAGGATTACAAGTTTGAGGCCAGCCTTAGCAACTTAGTAAGACCCTAAACAACCTAGTAAGGCTGTGTCTCAAAATAAAAATACAAAGGGCTGGGGATGTGGCTTAGTGGTTAAGCACCCCTGGGTTCAATCCCTGGTACCAAAAAAAAAAAAAAACCCCAAAACAACAAAGGCCAGGCCCGGCCCATTTGGTCCCCAATTCCTTGCTCCTCTCTCACATGCCCAGTTCCACTCACACTAGCTTCCTCCCTGTTCTCACCTCAGGGCCTTTGCATTTGCTGATCCCACCACCTGGGTACCCTTCCCCTTCAGTTCTCCATCTCCTTCAGGTCTCAGCTCAACCATCAGCTGCTGCAGAGGGTCTTCCCGCCCATTCTATCTAAAACCGCAGAGCCACCCACTCTCTGCCTCCCCCCTCCAATGCACCCTGCACTCCACATCATTATCTATCTTTTTTTTTTTGGTACTGGGGATTGAACTCAGGGGCACTCGACCACTGAGCCACACCCCCAGCCCTATTTTGTGTTTTATGTAGAGACAGGGTCTCACTGAGTTACTTAGCGCCTCGCCGTTGCTGAGGCTGGCTTTGAACTCGCGGTTCTCCAGAGGGCGGGGATCTTGTCTGAGTTGCCCACTGAGCGTCTGCTGTGCCTGTGTCAGGACCTGGCACCCTGTGAACACCGTGAGCTCACTGTTGAATGATGGCTATCCACCCCCACCTGCTGAAAGCTTTCTGTGGTTTTCAGTGCCCCTCCCTGGCCTCATCAGGGCTGCTACCTTCCTTGCTCTGACCTTGGAGTTCCTTAAAAGGCCAAGGTCATGACCTCCTGCCACTCGCGGCCCTGGCATTAACCTTTCCCTTGTGTGGCCCACTCTTCTCGCACCCTTGGCAACTGTCACCTCCTTGGAGCTGCTCTCCGGCTCATGTGCTCCACCGGATTCACCTTACTCAGTGACTATCTTGGTAACTGTCCAGGGAGGGCCATGGGGTGCAGACTGGGCTGTTTTGTTCACATCTGCACTTCCTCTTCCAGGAAGCCCTCCCTGGCTCCAGGCCGACTCCCTCTGTCCTTACCCCATCAGGGCCTTGGGCACTCTGGGTGGTCACTATCAATAAGTTCATTCCCTCACTGGACTGTGAATTCCAGCAGAGCAGGTAGACACTGTCAGTGGTCACTGCTATGTCCCCAAACCTCTGTTCCTAGATGTTCAAAATGAATCACATCCTGGCCCCATAGAAGCCACTCTGCCTGCAGTCATTATAGAGACGGGCGAGCTGAGGTCCACAATAACTCCTGTAGACTTAGCCAACTTTCAAGTCTATCAAGTCCCCCTGGTAGGATGGCTGGGCCGCATTCCTGTGGGTATTTCCAGCTGCCTGGAGAAGACTATGGGCTCCCAGAGGCCTCTACAGAGGAAACCGAGGCCCGGGGAGAAGGAGGCAGGAACTGGGTTCCTGGAGCCAGTGGATTCTAAGCTGCTGGGCTCTTTGGAAAAAGCTCCAGGCCCAGACTCAGGGCACTTGCTTCAGATCTGCTCTGACTCCCCAAGACAGGCCTGGGGGCCCCTCTTACAATGGGCCACCCATTGTAAAAATACACTCTCAATTCTACAAAAGAGAAGGATCATATTATTTAGTGTGTTTATACAGGGGAGAACTTAGAACCTTGCCTGTCATGTAATAAGTGATCGAAACCCATTTTTCAGATGAGCCAACTGGGGTACCAAGAGGCAAGATGACCTATCCAGGGTTTCACAGCCAGCCGGGGACAGAGCTGGGATTTGAACTCATTTCTTACCAGGCCCCAAAGCCAGGGAATCTTCTCCATTCCTGGCATTTTATGTTTCTCAAACCTACCAACGTCTCTATGGCCAGAGTCCTTCAACTACTGAGCCCTCTGCCTGGACCTGTGTTCAGTTCTCAGCTCAAAGGTACTTTCCACCACAGAGAAGCCCCAGTGCTCCCTTCACATGACCCCAGGTTATAGTGTCCCCAGCATTTATTCCTAAGTGAAATGATCTTGTTTATTTAATCTATGGTCTCTGAGTTCTCAGCTATCTCCCTGCTTGGAAGTCGTGTCCGTAGGTAGACGAGAATCTGACATCTGGAAAGCACTTGGCAAACATTTGCTGTCCTAATGAACTGTAAAAGGTTATTTTGAGCTGATCTGCTTTGCTCTGCTTTCAGGTGCCATGATCTTCCTCACCCTCAGCTACTGAGGCCTAGGAAGCCCCAGTTTCAGTCCCTCACCAAGGAGACTTCTGTCTCCTCCAGAGGGTACCTAGCACCCAGGGAGGGATTAAAGCCAAAGGATACACCCAGTCCAGCTTGAGCCGGCAGGATGGCAGCTCGGAGCGGGTGTCCAGGCTGTAGGTGGGCGCCAGCTCGTCCGGTATCAGCATGGGCACAGGGCGGCCCCTCAGGAACATTTTGACGGAGCCATCCTCTGCCAAGACACCCCAGAGGTCAGGGAGGACAGCAGCCCCCAGTTTTATTCCCATCCCTCTTGGGCTTCATTTTTTCTTTTTGAACAGGTGAAGAAACTGAGGCCAGAGAAACAAATACCCGGGAGCCGGCTCCCCTGACCTCCAGCTCTGGCCTGCCACCCTAGCAAGCCTCTCCTGCTCTGGCCACTCACCCATGCTGAAGATAACTTCTTTGGTTTTGCTGTTAGGAAAGGACACAGAAAAGAAAAGAAAAGGGGTGCTTTAGGAGGGAGGGCAGAAAAGATGAGGAGTCACTCCCCCGTCCCACTGCCCCCCGGAGGTCTCTGACGAATAACTGGGGGCCGAGTAAGGAGCAGAGCGCTGCCTCTCTGCAGGCCGTGTGCTTTGCTCGGTTGATCTTGCAGAGCCTAAGACACAGGCCCAGAGAGGCAGTGATCGCCAAAGATCACACAGCACGAAGTGGCAGGGACGCGATCCTGGAAGAAGAGAGTCACCAGGGACCCCTCCCTCCTAATTAGCACGGTGCTCCCCAGCTTTCCCCACCCACTGCCCTCCAGCTCCCCAAACTTTAAGCAGCGAGGGAAGCAGGGAAGGGGCGTGTCTCCGCATTCGCTCCGCGGGCGAAAGGGGTGAGGCGCTTGGACCTGGGTCCCTGGGGATAAGGGTGGCCTGGGATCCAGGCCCCGGGAGCGCGGGGAGGAGGGGGTCTGCGAGAGGGTCTCACCCGGCTCCAAAGCTACTCATGGCGGCGGCTGGCGGAGCTTCGGGGCCGGGGGTGGAGCCGGCTCGGGCTCCGCCGCTTCCGGCCCTAGGAGGCGCCCGCGCCGCCGCACCCTGCCCCGCCCTCCGCGGCCGACCCCTGGAGCCCGCGGGTGCCGCCGGGTCCCACATCCCGACCTGTGGAGTCCCGATACCAGGCTCTTTTTGGGAGGTGGGGGAGAGTGGTTGAGAACACGAACGCTGGAGCGCGCCTGCCTGAACTCAGACCCCAGTTCTGCCCCTTTTTAGCGGTGTGAACGAGTTGCCCATTGCCCATCTGCACGGGTTCCGCGTTTAAAAGAGGAGGTCATCAGTGTACTTACACCTCCCCAGGAGATGCGAGGATGAAATTAAGTCATGCAAGCACCTGGGGTGGTGTTTGGCACAATTTAGGGGGGGATACTGGGGATTAAGCCCATAGGGACATTACTACTGAGCTACATCCCCAGCCCTTTTTATTTTTTATTTTGAAATAGGGTTTGCTGAGGCTGGCCTCGAACTTGTGATCCTCCTGCCCCAGTCTCCCGAATAGCTGGAATTACAGACGTGTGCAACTAAGCCAGGTTAACGCATAATGCAGTTGCTATTATTTCAGTGGAATTGAACTGTGAGGGTTTTAATTCTGGTCCTGCCTTAGCCCAGCCTCCAAACCCTGACCACACCCACCGCATCGTGACTCCGCCCCTTGATTTTGACTCCGCCCACATATTCAGCATGGTCCCGCCTCTCAAGAGCTGACCACGCCCAACGTGCTGAGCAAACCCACCTCCTCCCAACCCTGCCAATGGGTTGATTCAGTCTCTAGATAATCGACAGCTCTCCCCAACCCCTATGCCACTCTCTGGCTCCGCCAGGCAGTCTGGCCACGTTCACTTTCACGTGATCCAGTCCCAGAATTGAGCCCTTTCGAGTCCTCAAGTTGGCTCCACCTCTTGAGATTGGACCACATCGTCCCATGGCTCTGCTCAACTTTCATGTCACGCTTATTTCCACCTGACAGCTCTGATTCCGCTAGGTGCAGGGCTACGGAAACCTGACAGGTGCCCACCTGGTCTCAGCCCCCCTGACCCCTCACCCGAGGTTCTGATTCCACACAGGCTATCATTCTGGCCACATCCTCAAACTCCAACCACACTCCTCCCTCTGATTCCTCTATTCCCTGCGTAAATTCTAGGGTGTCGGCCCTGACTCCACCCAGAGACTCGAAAGGGACTCCCATTCCCCTTAGTGGTCACGCCTATGAGCCTGGCTCCTCCCCCACTCCTTCTCTGGCTCACCCAGAAGACCCTGACCATCTATGCATTCTGTGTTCCAGTTCGGTCCCCAGGGCTCGGACCACGCCCATCGACATTGGCTCCACCCCTACAGGCCTTCCATTTTGACTAAACCACCTCAAGCCCTGTACCCGCATTCCGATCTAGGTCACTCGACTCTAGGTTATGATCTCTTGGCTGTGGCCGGAAGCTTGACTCTAACTTCCCCATCCACTCTCCAGTCTGTCTGGGGTTCTGACCCCAACCTCGGTGACATGACCCCGCCCCAATACTTACCCTTCCTTTTTGGCGCTACAATTGCTGCTGGAGGACGTGGTGCGGCTGCGGGGGTCCTCGCGACGCACGGAGGCCAGGCGCTCTGGTGACAAGTAGCGGCGGCCACTGCAGAAAGAGCACAGTGCAGGGGTCAGAACCTATAAGACCAGCAGAATGCCTCGTGCAGGGCTGAGCCTCCCTGCACCCTCCCCTGCGGAAGATTGGGCACATGGATCTCTCCCTCTCCATACGAACATCCTCCCTTTCACACAAAGTGGTGCAAGAGGCTGGAGATGCGGGTTGCCGCGCCTTACCTGCGCCCGGAGTTCGCCTCTTTCTTAGGGGAAGATGGGGACGTGGCATAGCCGCCCACGCGCCGCGGGGGTCCCGAGCCATTGAGGGGTGCCCTGGTGGGAAGGCCTTTCAAGAGCTGACACACTGGATCGATGGGTTCGGAAGGATAGAACAGGGTGAGTGTGAGGTCCAGGCCCCGGCCCCCCCCCCAGTCTCACCCCTCCAGCCTAATCAGGATACCCGAGGCGGTGGTGCCTAGGCGCGGGGGCGCCCGACCCTTAGGTGTGCCCCTCGCACGCAGCGCCGCGCCCTGTTCTTCGCATGCCCGCAGGCGACGCAGCGCGTCCGCCAGCGCCGCCTTTAGGACAGCCAGCTCGTCTTCCTGCAGCTGCAGCCGCTGCTCCAGCGCCGACACGCGGTCGTCCACCTCCATGCCGCTCGTGCCCGACAAATTGTCATCTGGAAGGAGGGGGAGCGCGGGCTGCCAGGGCCATCCAGGAGCTCCAACGCCCGAGGCGTCCCTCCTGGCTTTTCAGGTCTAAGCGGGGGCCAGCCACGCTCCCTACCTGTCCACTCTCCCTCCGCAACCTGGGCCTGGGATGCTTGGAGATGGGCCCAGGAAGAGAGCTCCGCAGGGAGAAGGAAATCCCCACCGCTCTCCCGCCCTTCCCCACCTCCTCTCTCTAGCACAGCGCCCTGCAAGTGTGACCCTGGGGAAGTCCCTTCCTCTCTTCGAAGAGTCTACCAATCCAGGAGCCTCTCACTATGGTTGAAAGATTCTATGACTAAGATGCTAAATGTCTGAGTGATAACATTTCAAGGATGACATCAGCTTTCTCCTAGTGACACCAACGTTCTAGAACGGATCTCCAACGTTCTCTGACGAACATCAATATTCCGTTATGGGTGCTAACGTTCTCTCACAGTTTTTAAGACTTTCCAAGCCAAAAGTCATGCTTTGTCTCCCCCCTGTCTCCCGCCCCCCACAAGGGGTTTGCCAGGTGCAAGGAGAGAGCTTCTGCGGGCCCTGGTGGCAGACTTGGGGGTTGCGGGAGACCCGAGGAAGGGAGATGAAGCGCAGGTGACACTCAACCTCTTTCCCCCAACTGGACTGCTCCTCTTCTAAGCCCCTTCTTTATTTTGCCTATGTACCCCTGACTTGGAACTAACTCCCTTTCCTCTTCAAACCAAGGGTGCAGTCAAATGACCCTTCCATCTCCCCCCACCCCGCCCATTTTCCCGAAGTGGGGGATCCTAGGTAGCCCCCCTCCCAGACCACTCATACCCAGACTCATTGCTGGCCACAACCGAGGAGACCCTGGCTCCCAGCCCGTTGGAAGTCAAGATCGTGGCATAAACAGGAACGGGGCGTGGAGGTCGCACCTGCCATCCCGTGTCCCTACGCTGCCCCGCCTGCCCGCTGGTCTCCGCAGTGCAGCCCTCAGTCCCTCCCCACCCTCCCTCCCTCTGCGGCCCAATCGCCTGCCCAGCCTCGCCTGCCCTGCCCCCCATCCAGTACTTCGCAGTTCTGTGCCTGAACCTGCAGAGAAAGGTGGGGGCCTCCAGAGGTCAGAGGGAGAGAGTCACCAAGGCCTGGAACTCACAAGGGAAGGGGGAACCCATAAATGTGAGGATGTTGGCCTCACATTTTACGAAGGAGGAAACCGAGGACATAGGTGTAGAGAGTGTGCAGAGCTGGGCAAAGGGTCAGGCAGCAGGGAAGAGGGGGTCCTAATCAATTCCCTATGCTAAGCCCCTTCTTACCTATCGTTAATGCTGCTACAAAAAATGGTATCTGTTATTACAAGCTTATGTGCATTAGGCACTGCTCATGCAAAACACCTAGCATATTTCCTGGCTCATTATAGGTGCTCAATAAATCCAGAATAGGATTAACTTATTTTTATGGTATATAATGCTCCTGGTAACTCCTGTAGTTGTAGTCTACCCCTTTTAGGAGGAAAGGCGGAAGAAGAAAACTGCAGCCCAGAAGGTTGAAGTTACTTGTGCCTGGACATACAGTCTCTCAGTGGCAGAAACCATAGCTGGCCTAGGCTCAGGCACCTTGTCATCCTGTCTCTCAGAGGGGCAGAGGAGGACAAATTGAGCATTCAGGATCCTCCGCCAACTCGAATGGTCTTTGGTCATATCTGGGAGTGTTCCCAGAGTAGTGACCTCTAAACTGGAAGATGATCCCTTCTCAGGGCCCCCTGAGTGAAGCATTTTCCCTTGACGATTCAGCCCCCACCCAGAAAACCCAGCATCATTCTGAAGGCTTGGCCTGCCCGTCCCAACCCCCATGGCTCAAGCCTTCTGCCCCCTCTTGACCATTCCCCTGGGCCCAGCCCTTTTGCTAAAACCAGCCCCCACTTCTACTCATGTCTCCCCTCCCTTTGCAACCCCCCTCCCCCCGCTCCCTGCATCTGGACTTGGCACCTACAGTGGCCCTTCTGGTTATCATACTCACTTGTCTAGGGAAAAGGGTGGGGTCTTAAGGGGTGGGAGGGCCAGCCTTAGGATTTGGGGGGCTATAATGGAGAAGTTCTCTGGCATCCTACCAGTCCCACTTCTCCTGCCTTCAACTCAACAGCAAATCCCACCCTCGCCCCTACTCTAATCTGTTTGTTTCTCCACAAGGGAGAGAAAAGAGGGTACCAGAGGCTTCAGGGAGGAGAGGGAGGGCAGATTTCCAGGCCCAGTGGTCCCCAAGCCTTCCCTCCTTCAAAACTACAGACTCATTTGGGATCTGTCCCCTTCCTCCATCCAGCCACCTGGGGAGCAAGGGAAGATCCAAGTGGGTGAGGGGGTGGGAGATCCTGGCTTTGGGGATGGGGACCTTGCTCTGGGGTCAGGGTCCTGCTGAAGGAAAGAAAAGGGATCTTCAGCAAAGGAGGGGATAGAGACTTGGAAGAAGGAGATTGGGGCAGGAAGAGATGGGTCCAGCTCTAGTCAAGGCCACGGTCGGAACTGAGGAGGGGTCTCACCGTTGCAGTATTGCAGCAGCGAGGACGTGTCGTAGAGGCCGCAGAAGGCCGGGCCGCGCTCCGCCATCGCCCCGCCACAGCCACCTCCGGCCCCCCCGGCCACAGCCACCTCCGGCCCCCCCGGCCCCAGCCCGGGCCTGGTCCCCCCCCCAGGCCCTGCCTCCCGTTGCCATAGCAACGCCCTTCGTTCCAGCATCCCCAGCTCGGCCTGCCGGGCATCAGGCAGCCGGCGCCGGGCCTGGCACCGGGGTCATCCCCCAGATGTCCAGAAAGGGGGCTCGGGACACCGTCTGCCAGTCCCCCGCAACAGATTCTTCAGGCCAGGATTGGCTGCGCTGGGGTCCCCCTAGGTACTGTCTGGTCCAGCCCACAACCGGAGTGTATTCTCCGTAGACCCCCTCCTCGCCAGTTCGGAACCAATAAGAGCCTGTCGCGCAGGCTCCTCCGCCAATAGAAATGCAGACGATGGATAGGGGCAGGGCTCTCTCTGCTCCTCAGCCTGAAGCATTGCCCCCAGCTTTGAGAAGAGAATGGGGAGGAGGAAGACACTCCCCTATCCCCCAGACCGTCTCCTCAATCTTTAATTGAATCTCCCAGAAGCCCTCTCGCAAGACCAGGGCCTGACATAAGAGCTTCAAACCCTCCCAGGTATCCCCAGCTCCTCCCTGAACGGATTCTAGCCCAGTCTTTAGCCCTTGTTTATTAGCTCTAGACCCACCCACAGGGCTTTTAGCTCCGCCCCAAAGTCTTGTGGGAGCCAAAGTTCTATTCCTGCCCCCAGAGCCATTAGCACCGCCCCCTAAGCATCCGAGGGATTACAATACTTGGTCCAGAGCCCTGGACCGGACCTTCTAATTGAATTAGCCCCGCCCCCGGAATTTAAGCCCCTCCCTCCAAGTCTATTGGCCCCTCCCTAACCTTCCTTCCACTTTCGCGTGGCCTCTTGGCCCTTAGGTCCTCCCCTAGAGCCCTAGCCTCCTACAACCAGATTATCCAGTCCGGGTTTTGACAGAGGCCCAGTGGTGAAGGCTGGACCAGCTGGCCGTGTCAGTCGGAGCTGGCTCGGAAGTTGGGGGGAAGTCAGGGGAGGGGGGAACCTGACAATGGACCGCCTTCCCCAAGTCTCCGCTGAGGAGTCAACACCTAGAGATGCCCTAGACCATGTTTCTTTTCTTTTTTTTTGGTACTGGGGATTGAACTCAGGGGCACTCGACCACTGAGCCACATCCCCACCCCTGTTTTGTGTTTTATGTAGAGACAGGGTCTCACTGAGTTGCTTAGCACCTCGCCATTGCTGAGGCTGGCTTTGAACTCGCGATTGTCCTGTCTCAGCCTCCCTAAGTGCTGGGATTACAGGCTTGAGCCACCGCGCCCGGCTTAGACCATGTTTTTTTTTTTTTTTAATATTTTTTAGTTGTCAATGGATCTTTATTTTATTTATTTATATGTGGTGCTGAGAATTGAACCCAGTGCCTCACGCATGCAAGGCAAGCGCTCTACCACTGAGCCACAGTCCCAGCCCCCTAGACCATGTTTCATAGGCAGGCAAAGTGAGGCCAAGAGCGTATTTGCCTCTGGCCACACAGGCAGACAGTGGGGGCTTTGGAACTTGACTTTCCTGGGCTTGAATGCTGACTCCACCACTTTCTGATTGTGTGACCCTGAGCCCCCTGGAAAGTGGGGACTCGTCATCGTGCCTGCCTCTTTCAGTCATTCAAACATGTTTACTGAACATGTTTACTATGCGCCAACCTCTGTTCTAGGTGCTGGAGTTTCAGGGGTGACCATGTCAGCCTCAGAATTTTCCCTCTCGGATCTTGGCGATTCATGGAGAAGGTGAACTACTGTATGCCAAAGAAATAATAGCTAACATTTGCTGAGCACTTACTATGTGCCATGCACTCAGTTAGCCTCTCCACACATCCTATTTTCATCACCATTTTACAGATGAAGAAACAGGCACAGAGATGGTAGTATCGTTTATTGTCCTGGTAGGTACTACAAAACTGGTAAGAAGGATGGAAGGAGGAGACTGGAGTCAGGAAAGTGTTCTCTGAAAAGTGACATTTGAGTGAGATGCTAATGACAAGAAGAAAACAATTATGCCTACAATTGAGGGGAAAACCTTTCCAAGAAAAACAAGCAGAAAGTGCAAAGGGCCTGAGGTAGATTTGAGTTTGGCATACTCCTGGGACAAGAAGGCTGGTGAGAGGCTTGGGATAAAATTCAGTGGCAGAGCATTTGCCTAGCGTGTGCAAACCCCAGATTCAATCCCCAGCAACCCCTCCCCCAAAAGCATGAGCTGGATGTGGTGGCAGATACCTGTAATCCCAGATACTCAGGAGGCTGAGGCAGGAGGATCACAAGTTTGAGGCCAGCCTTAGCAACTTACAAAGACTCTGTGTCAAAAAATAAAATAAGGGCTAGAGTTGTGGCTCAGTGGTACAGTGCTCACCTAGCACATTTGAGAACCTGGGTTTGATCATCAGCACCACATAAAATAAGTAAATAAATAAATAAATAAACAAATAAAATGGATTGTGTCCATCTATAACTAAAAAAATTTTTTTAAAAAAATAAAATAGTGATGGGGGTGTAACTCAGTAGTACAACACCCCTGGGTTCAATACTTAGTACTGAAAAAAAAAGTCTGGTGAAAATGGGGCTGTGGAAGGAGAAGAAAGTGGGAAGACAGCATGTCACAGAAAATGACAGACCTAGGGCTTCAGTGAGACCCATGAGCCCCAGTGAGACCACAGATATAAATTAGACAGTAGTACAGTGCTGGCACACAGTAGGCACACACAAATGATAGCAACATATGATCTTTTCTCAGTGAACACTTAAACATGAGATGCTGAGATCCATCTCATTCTATGATCCCAGCTCATCGTGTGACTGATAGAAAGAATCCTGCCTCCCAGACTCCAGTTTCTCACCTCTAGCTCAGACGCTAGAAGTCAGAAGCAAGGCTGCGCCATGCTAGGGGCAGGTGGAGGGTGTGCCCAGAGGACTCTGGGGTCCCAGGGGAGTTCTGATCCTGGGGCTCCCTGTGCTGGGGTGGGGAAGAGTCAGAGCAGGGCTGGTGGAACAGCAGGTGGAAGAACTTAGCCTGGTGGGTTATGAGGGTGGAGGGAGAGGACGCACAAAGATGAATCATACTCAGTCCTTGTCCTCAAGGGGCTCCTAGCCCCAGTACGGGGACCAGACATGTCAGGATCCATGTGAGCCAAGTGACCTTGGCTCAGTGGCTTGGCTTGTCCTGTGCAGGATGGGAGTCATCCCAGTGCCCACTACCCGGGGCGAAGAGCAGGGCGAGTGAGCTCCTGCTTGCTAAGTGTTCTGCGCAGTGCTTTTGGGTACAGTTAATGGAGCTGGTTTTATTACAAGTGTTTTTTCGCAGGGAGATGTCAAGGGCCCAGGAGAGAGGAGTGGGAGGGCGGCCATGCTGGAGGGCGAAGGCGGGTAGGCGGGGCTCAGTCTTTTCTCCCTGCCTCTAGGTTTTATTCTCTATGCCATTTTCTTTCTCATCACTGTCTCTGTATATCTTTATATCTATGTCTGAAAACTGGTTTTTTTTGTTGTTGTTTGTTTGTTTGTTTTTGGTACTGAGGACTGAACTCAGGGGCACTCGACCACTGAGCCACATCCCCAGCCCTATTTTGTGTTTTACGTAGAGACAGGGTCTCACTGAGTTGCTTAGAGCCTTGCCGTTGCTGAGGCTGGCTTTGAACTCGCGATTCTCCTGTCTCAGCCTCCCTAAGTGCTGGGATTACGGGTGTGTGCCACCGCGCTCAGCTGGAAACTGGGTTTTGAAATTGGAGGAGCTGGGCCCTCCTTTCATCATCTATTTATGAGATATGTTGCCTTGGGTGAGTTACTTCTCCACTCTGAGCCCCAGACTCCTCATCTGGAAAAGTAGGATAATAGCTCTATCCTATTATGAGGACTGAGACATATACAAAATGCTGAATATATAATACCCATCAAATTATTATTATTATTATTGTTATTATTATTATTATTATTGATCTCTGGCTGTCTTTCTCAGGCTCATCTTTTCCTGTGTTTCTTACTCTTTCTCCCTCTCCTTCTGTCAGTCTGTCTCCCTATTTGGGTCTACTTGCTCCATGAAGCCAAGGCAAGGGCTCTCGAAGTCTCCAGCATCCCCAGCATAGCCAAGCTCAGAGCCTGGTACATAACAAGTTTTGAGGAAAGTGAATTCAACCTGCTCTTTGCTGAACTAGCATTGGGTGATGTTGGGAACAGAGCAATGACCTTCACAGCCCTACCCCAGTCCTACCATGGCCCTACATTCACAGGGTTCACAGCCCAATAGCGAAAAGAACCGTTTGTTGAGTGACTAATAAACTAACTTGAGGACAGGCTTGGAAGACTGGACAAAAGTTGGAAACAATTCAGGCAGAGACAACTGCTAGAACAAAGGCTGAGGGGTGCTAGGAGGAGTCAGAAGAGTAAGGAAAGCTTGGAGACCACACTGGAGAGCTTGGCAAAGATCTTGAAGGTTCTCTGGAGGACACTGGGGAACCATGGCAGGTTCTTATCAGGGGATGGGCAAGATCAGGTTTTGCTTTAGAATGATCCCTCTGGATGCCTGGCTGACCTTCTGGGGTGGTGGTGGCAGATGGGACCAGGTTCAAGAACCCTGAAGGAAAATTCCTAGGTCAGCCTGCTATCTTCGGTACTTGGCGAGGGGATTCAGGGATCCATGGCTGCCACCAGGGAGCAGGCAGGACCCCTACAGTGGCTCCTTCCAGAGGGATGTTTGCTTGGGATTTGGAGGTGGGGAGAAGGCTGGAGCAGTCTATAAAGTCCCCACTGGGAGCCCCACTGCTCTCCTGCCCCCAGCCTGGCCTCTGGGCCCCTGAAGCCCCCACCCCTCCCAGCATGAGATTATGTCAACAGAGTTCTGCTGCTTCTGACCAGGACAGTGTTTGCCCTAGGATCTGGGGAGGTCGCCATGGAGACATGCACCCCCTCCCAGGCCCCAAGAGACTGAGACTGAGGGGAGCCTGTCTGCCTCATCTGATTGTGTCTTTAGAGAGTGACTCCATTCCCATCTCTCTGTGCTCCAGGTCTCTCTGTCTCTGATTCTGGACCATCTCTTTATCTCCATCTATATCCCACTCTCCTCTCTGGGTACCATCTCCAGATCTGGGTTTCCCAACCTCTTCTCTCTGGGTTTCTTTCTCTGCCCTTCACCCTCTCTCTGGGTGCCATCCCCATTTCCGTGTTTCTGTCTCTCCAGGTCTTTTTCTGGCTTCTGCGTCTCTTTGTCTGTCTTTATATATATATATCCAAATAACTTAAATATTCTTTAGTTGTAGATGGACACAATACCTTCGTTTATTTATTTATTTTTACGTGGTGCTGAGCATTGAACCCAGTGCCTTACGCTAGGCAAGCTAGGCACACACTTTACCACTGACCTATAACCCCAGCCCTGGATCCCCATATTTTTTGTGTGTATCTTTCCAGTTCTCTGTCTGTGGATATCAGTTTCTTTCTGTCTTTGGGTTCCTGTCCTCTGGGTCCTGTGTCCCCATGTCACGGTCTCTCTGATGCCACCTCTAAGGCTTCTCTCTCTGGGTCTCTGCCTCTCTGGTCCCCCATTGGTGGGCATGGCTCTCTCAGTATCTCTGTCTCTTTTTGTACATGTCTCTGTGTTTCAGGCTTCATCTCTCCCCAGTCCTGAATCTCAGGGAGCCATTTCTGCCTCCCATTTCTGGCCTCTGTCCCCATGGGGTGCCCCATCTCCCCATATCTCTCTGCCTCATTTCTCCTGCACCATCTGCCAGCCCCCCAGGTCCCCGCCTGCTCCCTGCAGGCTCTGCTTGGCCATGCAGCCCCATGGGGGGAGACACAGGCCTTCCAGCTTCCCCCCTAGGATGGCACCCTGGGCAGGGGCACTGCCTGGGCATTGCTGAGGGCGAACAGAAAGAGACAAGAGCCAGGAAACCCAGGGCCAGGGACAAAGGAGAGAGAAAAACAACCAGATAGACACCTAGAGAGATGGATGGGAGGGAGAGGAAGGAGAAATGTCAGAGGCAGACCAGAAGCAGCCAACCCTGAGGAACACAGAGGCCAACAGAGACTGCAGAGACCAGAGACTGAAGTGAAGGAAGAGAAAACAGACAGATGAGCTGAGGGTGGGGTGAGAGCAAAGGAAAAGAGAGATTTGGACCAAAGAAAGAAAGGAGGTGCGGGGCATGGTGGTGCATGCCTGTAGTCCCAGCGGCTCCGGAGGCTGAGGCAGGAGGATCATGAGTTCAAAGCCAACCTCAGCAATTTAGCAAGACCCTGTCTTTAAATGAAACATAAAAAAGGGCTGGGGGTGTGGCTCAGTGGTTAAGCACCTCTGGGTTCAATCCCTGGTGCCAAAAAAAAAAAAGAAAAGGGAAGCCAGGCGCGGTGGCTCAAGCCTGTAATCCCAGCACTTAGGGAGGCTGAGACAGGAGAATCTCGAGTTCAAAGCCAGCCTCAGCAATGGCGAGGTGCTAAGCAACTCAGTGAGACCCTGTCTCTACATAAAACACAAAATAGGGCCGGGGATGTGGCTCAGTGGTCGAGTACCCCTGAATTCAATCCCTGGTACCAAAAAAAAAAAAAAAAAAGAAAGAAAGAAAGAAAAGAAAAGGGAAGAAGAAGGTGAGAGAGAGGCAGAGAGGAGAAAGGCCTCAGCTGGGGAGAGAGCAGGCTAAACGTGGAGACAGGAATAGTCTGGAACCATGGAGACCCAACAGGAGAGTGTGGGATCCTGGGTCCCTGGGGACCAGGTAGGTTGTGGCACGTCCCAGCCTGGGAGGACCTAGGTGGCCAGGAAGGCTCTTGGTTGCTTCTCTGCTTGAAGTTTCCTGAACCCCTGGGCATGGGAGCTGGACAGAGACTGTGTGGCCACCTGTGGTCCTGCTACCCTCCCCTCAGACCCTGGCAGACTGGAGAGGACCCAGGACGGCTGGGATAAGCAGAGGTTCATCAGGGACCTCAGTGTCTGACCCCCCCTGCCCGCCTCCTCCCGTCCTCCACACCCACCCCATTCTCCTGGAGGGGTGATGAGTGCCCGGTGAGGACTCATGTGTTTCCTCAGGGCCCATCCCTCCGGCCCCCCTCCAGCACGGGCTGCTGCCATCTGTCAGTCTCTCTCTCAGTCCGTGTCTGTATCTCTGTCTGTCTCAGACCCTGTTTTCTCTCCCGTGGGCCTCTCTCTCCTCTCTCCTCTCTTCCTGTCTTTCTGTCCCCTTCTCCATCTTTCTTGGTCTTGGTTCTTTTCCTGTGGCTCACCACCTCGGTTCCTCTCCGCTCTCCTCCCTCCCTCTGTCCTGTCTCCCCCTCCGTCCTTCCTCAGTGGAGTGACTCTTAGGCCCTCTTGGGGCCAAAGAGACTCCTTCCCAGCCCCAGCCTCTCCTTGAGGTGCCGGGCAATCTCAGACCCCCTTCCTCTCCACTCCAGGGACTGAGACTTTCCCAGGACCCTGAGGGCACCAGGAATGTGGGACAGAGAGCAGAGAGGGCCAACAGAGGCCAGGCAGTGAGGACCCCCGCCCCCCAGACTCCGGTCCTTTCAGCCTCTGGTGCGGACTGCCCACTACCCATGATGCCCTGCCCCTCCTGGGCCTCTGGGCCTCAGTTTCTCCTCTGCAAAATGCGCCAACTCACCTCTGTCCCACTTATCTTCTAGGTCCCTGGGGAAAGTGTGTGCTCATGAATGTTCACAGCGTGATTAATGTGCATGAACTGGTGGCGTGGATCGAGGGGGATGAGGGCGCTGAGAGTCAGGACTGTGTGCTAAGCCCCCACCCCCCTCGGGACAAGACCGACCGGAAGCAGAAGTTGTAAGAATGTGTGTGACAGTGGTTACTGTGACCACGAGACTGTGTGAGGTAGTGGGTTCGTGTGTGATTCTGAGATCACAGTATCTGACATCATGTGTCCTGTGTGTGACTGGGTGGGGGGACCACGTGTGACACATGTGGGAATGCCTGTGACTTGTGAGTGAGGCAGGACTCTCATGAAGAGTTGTGTCTGGATAAGCAGGTATGTCACTGAATGTGACTGTGAGTGAGGGTGACAGTATGGTGATGTGACCCTGAGAGCTTGTGTCTGGGTGACACTGGGCCATGGGTGCTGTTGGGGTGTGGCTGTGAAGTGTGTGAGACTTTGTGGGAGGGGCTGCCTAACACCGTGTGTGACTGGCTTGTGTCACGCATGGAGTGCACAGCCGTGGGAACCATGGAGCAGGCGCATTTATTCCACTGACACCCTTCCTGGACCTCCTGCTCCGGGCATGCTGGAGATCTGGTGGTAACCGAGGTGCCTGGACCTATCCTCCTGGGACACACAGGCCAGCCGGGGAGATGGACAGTGTTTGTGCCACAACCCAGTGACTGCGTGCACGTCTCACCAACAGTGTTGTTGGGACCATGGGAAACTGTGATTGTGTCACTGTGTGCGTAGGGGTCCAGAGCCCAGGCCCCTGGGCATGTACCACTCTGGATGACTGCCAACCTCTGGGGGAGAGGCTATGGCTCTCTGGGTGTGGCTAGGGCTGTACAACTGTGAATGAATGTGTGACTCTGAGTGACAGTGTGTGAGGCTCTGTGACTGTCTCTCCCTGTGGCTCAACTCAGCACAGGGGACTGTGTGACTGCGTGTGTGAGAGGCTCTGTCAGTGCTGGGTGAGATGGTGTGTTCTGTGAATGGGAGTGTGAGAAATTGTGCACAGTGGCGGTGGAGGGGGCCCAGGATGCTAACCGTGACCGCTCTCCCGCGGGACTGTGATGCACGTGGCTGCCCCTCACTCCTGGCTCTCTGCCCCAGCGCTCGCATCCCGGTCTCCTTCCGCCCAGGCCCCGCCCCCTCCCACCACCCAAGGCTGCCAGCGCCCGTCACCTCTCCCAGAGCGCAGGGAAGGCTATGGTGGAGCAGAGGCAGCACAGGGGCCGCGGAAGCAAGTGATCCGGCACAGGACCAGGGACAGGTGAGGAGTCTCCCAGTCCCAACCTACTCCCCTCGCCCCCATCCCTCTGTCAATCAGCTCTGGGCTTCTCTCGTTCGCCCCCCCCCCATTCCATTGTCACTCTACCTGGGTGCTCCTGGTTTCTCTGTCCCTGCCTCTTGGTCTGTTTAACCTGTGGGTCATTTTCTTTGTATACTCCTGTCTCTTTCCATGTTTTTGTTTGTTTTTTCTCTCTCTCTGTCTCCTAGCCCACAGTTTTGTCTGTCTTTCTCTGTCCTTTTGGTCTCTGGTCTCTTGCTGTGTGTGTCTCCCTATCTCTCGATCTCTGGGTCTCTGTATTTTTGACTCCGTGTTTGTCTTGCTGGGTCTCCATCTGAGATCCCCTTTGCTGCCCCCTTTTCCTATAGAGTGTGTGTGCAGGGTGGTGGGGATGGGTATGGGGGGTTAGTACAAGAATTTTCAGGCGTCTGGGACCCCGAAGACCCAGACCTAGGGTCTAAGGCCTGTCTGGTCCCCAATATTTGGGTGCTGGGAGAAAGTTGTCCCACTGGCTCTGGTCTTTATTCACCGGATGAGATATTTTTATATAAGGTTGGGTGCCTATCTGCAATTTGCAAACCCTTTTGGCGGGGAGAACGGGAGCTCAGATGGCTATTTCAAGGTTTCCTCCAGGCCTGGATGAAGGTTTCTACTCCTTCCTCTCCAGGTTGCGGCAGTCTTTAGGTCTAGACCCTAGGTGACACTGACGCTTCTAACCAGCGCAGCTCTAGGGCAACCTCCCCCTCAGCAAACACCCCTCCCTTCCATCGCCGCTGCCCCAGCAACAGTTGGGGGCAGCAGAGGAATCACGCCTCCGCTTTCGGCCCCACCCACTACCGGGGGCCCCGCCCACTCTACACGCGTCTGCCCCACCCCAACTTCTCACGCGTAGAGGCAGGAGCAGAGGCTGCTGCGGAGGCTGCTGCTTCCTAGTCCCCTGTATGAATCCCTAAGGCAGGTGGGCCCTGGAGTTGGGAGTCCGAAGGCGGCAGGCAGAGGTGCTGACTCTACCCTGGGAGCCCCCAGGCCCGACTGCCTCTGGGTGGCCAGACCCATCGTCGCTCTCACGTCGTCCTCAAGATGCCAAACTCTCCGCCCCTGCGGCTGCTGCTGCTGGTCTGGCTGTGGGGACTGTCGCTCCGGAGGGCGGAGGTGAGGATCGGAGAGGACACAGTGACTGTTTTAAGTCTTTCTCCACCTCAAGGAGAGTTTTAAGACTGCCACTCTTGCTCACATTGAAGTTTTTTTTTTTTTTTTTTTTAAATAATTTAGTTCTAAGCCGGGCGCGGTGGCGCAAGCCTGTAATCCAACCACTTTGGGAGGCTGAGACAGGAGAATCGCCAGTTCAAAGCCAGCCTCAGCAATGGCGAGGCGCTAAGCAACTCAGTGAGACCCTGTCTCTACATAAAACACAAAATAGGGCTGGGGATGTGGCTCAGGGGTCGAGTGCCCCTGAGTTCAATCTCCAGTACCCCCCCAAAAAAATTAGTTCTAGGTTATTTTATTTATTTATTTAGTGGTGCTGGGGATTGAACCCAGGGCCTTGTGCATGTGGGGCAAGCACTCTACCAACTAAGCTATATCCTCAGCCCTACACTGAAGATTTTTTTTAAAAAAATTTTTTTAGTTGTAGATGGACACAACATCTTTATTTTATTTATTTATTTATATGTGGTGCTGAGGATCGAACCCAGTGACTCATGCATGTGAGGCAAGCGCTCTGCCACTGAGCTACAATCCCAGGCCCCCTACACTCAAGTTTTGATGGTGGTTTCCATTCCTCTCCCCCCGCCCCCCAATCCTCGTGATGAGATCCACCTCTTCTTGAGTTTTCTTAAAGGTTTGCAGTCTCTCACAGCAAATCCTTTGGCGTCTTCTAGGCAACCCTCAAAACTTCAAAGAGATTTCTAGGCCACCCAAGACTCCCGGGCAAAACTGGACAGCCTCTCCAAGTCTCTCTAGGGTATCTCGGGCCTGGGAGAGGATTGGTTTGGGGGGGTCCTCCCTTCTGTCTTCCTGTAGACAGGTTCTGAGGGGCAGACGTCGGGGGAGCTGTACCAACGCTGGGAAAGGTACCGCAGAGAGTGCCAGGAGACCTTGGAGGCCGCGGAGCCGCCCCCAGGTGTGACGAGGACTGCTGGGTACCGGAGAGAGCTGGGACTGAGGAGGGTGGGCCTGGGGCGGGCCCAGGACTGCCGGGCGGGGTCTGGGACGGGGCCTGAAAGGGGAGAAACCTAGGATCGGTGGGGGCTGTGTCAGAGACACGTGGGTGGGGCTTGGCCTTGGTGGGAGGCGCTTAGACCTGACTAAGGCGGTGCTGGGTGGGATGCAACCAGTTGGGGGCCTGAGAACCTTAAGTGGGAGGTGTCTTGGGTGGAGCCTGCACTGCAGGGGACGCATTTTGGGTGGGGTCCGGGAAGATCCTCTCTAGGTGAGAAGAATCTAGAGACTGAACTTGCTTAGTGAGAGGAGACCAGGGTGGGGTTAGGCGGATGGGCGGAGCTAGGGCCCTACGCTGGCCACACAGTAGGTCCATTCAACATCTGGCCCCCATGTCCACCCCCAGGCCTCGCCTGTAATGGGTCCTTCGATATGTATGTTTGCTGGGACTATGCTGCACCCAACGTCACTGCACGTGCGTCCTGCCCCTGGTACCTGCCCTGGCACCGCCACGGTGAGGTGTCCTCTGGTCCTTTATACTCAGACACCACTGCCTCGCCGCTTGTCTACACCTCTTTCTGCTCCTTTGTGTCCCCTGCCCCTCTGTCCTCCTTCCCTCTCTGTCAGGCTTGGTGTCTCCTGTCTGTCTAACCCTGGCTCTGTTGCATAATGCCCCTTCCCAGTCTCCTCGTCTCTCTAAGGACTACCGGGTTTCTTATGTCTTTCCTCATTTTAAGCCTGCCTGTCTTTGGGCGCCTGTGGTCTTCCTGGCCTAACTAGCTATGTAGCTTCGTGCAGTTTATTTAACTACTTTGTATTTCAGCTTCCCCATCTGTAAAATGGTATTAATGATAGTATCACTTTCATAAGCTTGTATGAATGTTAAACTGATTAATGCAGTAAAACATTATAAAAAGGTTTATTATTGTCACCACCCTCATTTTGGCATGCTCTGTTACACAGTTTGTTTTTCTCTTTCTATGTCCCCTGATCCCCTCTATTTTCCCACAGTGGCCAAAGGCTTTGTTCTCCGCCAGTGTGGTAGTGATGGCCAGTGGGGACCTTGGAGAGACCACACTCAGTGTGAGGATCCAGAGAAGAATGGCTCCTTTCAGGTAAGAAAAGGCAAGGGATTCAGGCTAGGATGTCTAGGGAGAGGCAAAAAGGCAGTAGCCTCAGGCTGAGCCTGAAGTCAGGATTTGGGGTTTTAAGTAATAGAGACAGAACTCAGACTTGGCTTAAAGGAGAAAAAAGAAACACATTGACTTCTGTGATTGAAAAGCCCAGTATACAGCAATAGCTTTAGGTACAAGATCAAGGTGCTCAATTGATATGGTGGGTCCTCTTGTCTCTCAAAATATCATGCCTGTTTTTCTTTGTGCGCGTATTATCTTTTCTGTGGGTGGAAAAATGGGGGCCCCCACTGGCACCAGGCTCACATCCTACCAACCAAGCCACACTGTGGCAAGACTGAGCCTCCTTTCAATAATCATGTTTCAAGACTGACTCTTGTCTTGGCTTGAGTCCTGTGCCTTCCCTGAATTTACCACTGTGGGAGCAGGGAGGGGTGTATGTTAGACAACTGGTAATGAGCCCAGCCCTGGAGCTGGGGTGGAGCCAGCCCCACAGAAACAGGACAGGAGGTGCCTCAAAAGAAAACTGACATGCTGGGCAGAAAAGAACAATTTTCCCTAAAGAAAAATGGGAGCAGCACTCTCTAGGCCTGAGGGAAGAGCCAAGTCTTGTTCTCATGCCCTTCTTGCCCCCCCAGGACCAGAAGCTGATCTTGGAGCGGCTGCAGGTGGTGTACACCATCGGCTACTCCTTATCCCTTGCCACACTGCTGCTTGCCCTGCTTATCTTGAGTTTCTTCAGGTGGGACCCCTAGCCCTGAGTGACAATGGCAGAGATATGGGTGTGGTGGTGCACGCCTGAAATCCCAGCAGCTTTGAAGGCTGAGGCATGAGGATTGCAAGTTCAAAGCCAGCCTCAGCAACTTAGGGAGACCCTAAACAAATCATCAAGACCCTGTATCTACCTGTCTCTAAATAAAATACAAAATTAAAGGAGGGTGTCTCAGCGGTTAAGGACCCCTGGGTTCAATCCCTGGTACAAAAAAATAGTGGAGGACGTGGAGGTTGGGTTCCACTAGGAACCCATCAAGCCTCCGCTGATGGCTCTATGGAAGGGGCTGGTGGGTGGTTAAAGGGACCCTGTGTGACTGAGGACTGCTCTCCAGGGGTTCTCAGAGGGCCTCTTTAATCCCCCAGGCGGCTGCGCTGCACCCGTAACTACATCCACATCAACCTGTTCACTTCCTTCATGCTGCGAGCTGCAGCCATCCTCACCCGAGACCGTCTGCTACCTCCACCTGGCCCCTACCCTGGGGACCATGGCCCCACACTATGGAATCAGGTGTGCATCCTCCTCCTGTTCTTCCAAATGGGAATCTGCCTCTTCTGGTGGGACCAGGAAGTTCTCCATCCAATTACTACCTGTTCCAGCAGCAAGTTTCCCTCTTGACCCCTCCAAACACACCTGGGAAGGGACCCTCCCAGCTCAGCCTCCCCCTTCATTCCCATTTATTGGAACTTGCTGTTCCCTCTCCGTCATTATTGCACCCATCAATGGACTTTTCCACCAGTGAGAGAAGCCTCCCTCCTGGAGGTGAGCTGGACAGGGTGGGAGAAACTAACCGGGGTAGGGTGGGGGTTGGAAGGCACCAGTGTGGAACTGAGAGGTGGGTAGAGAGCACGTCAGTCTGTGGGAGGCTGAGGCAGGAGAATCACAAGTTCTAGGATTGCCTCTGCACTTAGTGAGGCCCTAAGCAACTTAGCAAGACCCTGTCTCAAAGTAAAAAGGGAAAAGGGCTGGGGATGTGGCTCAGTGGTTACATGCCCCTGGTTCAATCGCAGGTTCAAAAGAAAAAGATGAGATGGGGAGTCCATATGCTGTCAGAGGAGTCCAGTTTTCAGAACGAGCTAGGGTGTCAGAGACCACTTTGTGGAGTTATGGGGGGCCTCTGGTGACGAATGGAAGATGCCAACTGTTAAGGGGATCGGAGTGAGAGAGTCCATATAGGGAAACAGACTAGGGTGAGAGAAACCAGCCAGCTGCTATTCACTGAGGACACGGAGTGGGAGATCATGTGATGGCAAGCGAAGGCAGTGGAAAGGTGACCAGGTGGAAGACTTGGGCCACCCAGCCGCCCTGGCTGTCCCTACCCCTGTCTGGCCGCTCCCTAGGCCTTAGCCGCTTGCCGCACGGCCCAGACGTTGACCCAGTACTGCGTGGGCGCCAACTACACGTGGCTGCTGGTGGAGGGCGTCTACCTGCACCGGCTCCTCGTGCTCGTGGGAGGCTCCGAGGAGGGTCACTTCTGCTGCTACCTGCTCCTCGGCTGGGGTGAGCCCCGACTCTCTCCCCCACCCAGCCTAGCGCCTCGGCTCCCTCACTGCCCAGCTGGTCTACCTCAGGGGGTCTCCTCCCTTCTTCAGCCTTCTGCCTCCCGATCAGGGCAGAATCCCGCGGGTCTTGGGCCTGGCGGGGCCCGTGAGCGCGCTGACAACTGCGGCCGGGTGGGGGGCGGGGGGCGGGGTCTGCACAGGGGCCCCCGCGCTTTTCGTCGTTCCCTGGGTGATCGTCAGGTACCTGTACGAGAACACGCAGTGAGTTCCGGGTCTGGGGCGGGGCCTGGGAGGTGGGTGGAGCTTTGAGGGATGTGGGCGGGGAGTGATGGACGTGTGGGAAACCCGCTGGGGGCGAATGTGGGCGGGGTCCATGGGAAAGCGGATCTGGGAAAGGTTCGAGGGCTCCTGGAAAGGGGATGCGGTGGGGTCTCGATGGTAACGGGCGGGGCTTTAAGGGAATTGTGCGGAACTGAAGGGTGGTGGGCGGGGCCTGCGCAGTGCACCTGCCGTGACCCGGTGAGTGCAGGGCTTTTCCTATGTCTTAGTGCCATCCTGCGTTCCCCAGGTGCTGGGAGCGGAACGATGTCAAGGCTATTTGGTGGATCATACGCACCCCTATCCTCATAACCATCTTGGTATGGTCGCTCCCGGGTCCTCCAGGCCATCCTCAGGGATTTCCCATTTTGGGAAACGGGGAGCCACCTCCTGCCCTCCAGAATGGGGTCGTGTCTGGCTCAGCTTCTCTCTTCTCACAGATTAATTTCCTCATCTTTATCCGCATTCTTGGCATCCTCGTGTCCAAGCTGAGGATGCGTCAGATGCGCTGCCCAGACTACCGACTGAGGTGAGACCGAGCGGGAGGGGGCCGGTGCAAGACCGGGTGCAGTCTGAGGACCACTGCTGCCCTCTCTGCCCAGGCTGGCTCGCTCCACACTGACGCTGGTGCCACTGCTGGGTGTCCACGAAGTGGTGTTTGCTCCCGTGACAGAGGAACAGGCCCGAGGCGCTCTACGCTTTACCAAGCTCGGCTTTGAGATCTTCCTAAGCTCCTTCCAGGTGCTCAGGCAGGGTGCAGAGGCTTCACACTTCCTTCTAGGGCTCTCTTCACTATCCGGACCCCAGGGCTATAATCGTTCCCTCGTGTAGGCCTTGAATGGGGCGTGACGATGGCATTTTGTTTCTTCATTCATTTCTGCATGTGACACACAGTGCTCAGCTAGGCTAGGGCTATCTTGGGCTTGGGGGAGCCACAGGGACCAAGGCAGGAGACCCAGCAGTACAAGGACAGAGCTGGAAGCACATTTAGGTTGTCCTTTTCCAGCTGTGTAGTTCTTGCCTCTAGGTGGGGGCTGGAGTGAGATGTGTGAGGTGGAGAAATTAAGGAGATGTTCATTCCAAATTCAAAGCTGCACTTGCTTGCCTTACCCCAGCCTTTACCTCGTTAGGTCTTAGTCTTCTCATGTCTAAAATAGGGACAATACCAATGTCACCTCACAAGGCTGTTTATTCTTTATATGCAGCAAAAAATTGTTGAGCATTTATATGTATGGCCTAAGCTCTCTTCCAGTCGTATCGTGGAGATACATCCAAGGGCCAAATGGTCTCTACCCTCTAGTGGGAAAGGCAGATACTAAACATGCTATATATATATATAAAATGTACAGAATATTATGTGGTTGGATATACAGAGAGTGAGGAGGACAGGAAAAGAAAGATGAAGAGTATCCATGGAAAGATGGGGTTGATATTTTAGACGGGGAGTCAAGGAAGGCCTTCCTAAGAAGGAGACGTTGGAGCAGAGACTTGAGGAAGGCAAAGGAACAACCTGGCAGATATTTGAGCAAATGTTCCAGGAAGAGAAATACCAGATGCCAGATCCCACCCCGGGAGAGTGGCTGGCATAATGGAGGGAAGTCAGGGTGCCTGGAGCTCAGGAGTCAGAGGCAGGAAGAGGGGGAGAGGACAGAGAAGTGAGGGGCCTCAGAGACCAAATTTCTAAGCCAAATTTCAGTTTGGCTTTTCCTTTGCTAAAAGAGGAGGGATGTGATCTGAGTGAGATTTAAATAGGATTGTGGGAAATAATAATAAGTAATAATAATAGCTTACTTATCCATAAGGTAAGTAATATCTTAATAAAGCTCATATCCACAATTGATTAAAAAGTTTTTTTGGTACTAGATATTGATCTCAGGGATGCTTTGCCACTGAACTACATTGCCAGCTTTTTTTTTTCCTTCTTCTTCTTTTTTTGTACCAGTGATGGAACTCAGGGGCACTCGACCACTGAGCCACATCCCCAGCCCTGTTCTGTGTTTTATGTAGAGACAGCGTCTCACTGAGTTGCTTAGTGCCTTGCCATTTCTGAGGCTGGCTTTGAACTTGTGATTCTCCTGTCTCAGCCTCCCAAACTGCTAGGATTACAGGCATGTGCTACTGTGCCCAGCTACATTACCAGCTTTTAAACATTTTTTTATTTTGAGAAAGGGTCTCACTAAGTTGCTGAGGCTGGCCTCAAACTTGCTCTCCTCCTGCCTCAGCCTTCTGAGTTGCTGGGATTACAGGTGAGTGCCACCACCCTTAGAAACACATTTTTAGTTAAACTGTTTTTGGTGCTGGAGGTTGAAGCAGGGCCTCACACAAGCTAAGCACATGCTCTATCACTGAGCCCAACCCCAGTTCCGTTTTGCATTTATTTAAATTCTTTAAAGTCA
>CM053414.1:45293212-45315567 GCA_028644305.1 Xerus rutilus
AACAATAAAAAAAAAAACACCAGGATTTTATTATTCCGAGCACAAAGGGCAGGTCTTCACAGGACAGGGAAGCAAGTTCTGGCAGTGGGAGGAACTCCTACTTGCCAGCGATGAGGGGGTTCCGCAGGACCACAATGACCGAGTCCCCGCGCAGAAACATCTTGGAGATGTAGCGGTCTTTGTTGACTGGCTTGGACTTCTTCTTGCCCTTGCCACTCTTGGGGACCTCAGTCCACATCTCCTTCACGTTCTCCAGCACCATGTTGCAGTGCCTGGTGGGGCGGGAAGTGGGAAAGCAGGAGTTGAGGGCAGGGCATCTTCTAAACACCCCTCCTCTGTCCTGCCTCCAGCAGCCTAGTATGGAGGGTGCAGGCCCTGGGGCCAGGAGGGCTGGGCTTACAACACCTCTCCATGTTCTTACACTGAGGCTTAGATAAAGGACTTTATCCCCCTGTGCCTCAGTTTCTTCTTCTCTAAAATGGAAAAACAGTCACGATACCTTTCTCATAGGGCTGCTGTGAAGATTAGATGAATAAATATGGCATTTCTGAAAAGCATGTAGAACACAGCCTGGCACAAAGTAAAGTAAAGGGAAACATGGCTCCTCGTGTGAGGTTAACTAAATACTCAGGAGGAGCAACGAGGAGCACCTTCTTCTAGAAGGCTAGACCTAGAGGCTCCTAGGGTGCTGGGAGGGCATGTGATGACAGGATGGACCGGCTCAGTCAACAAATGCTTTCTGAATGCAGCCAACACACATCCCTCGAAACCACCATCAGGACAGTGAGTAAAACGTGCCTTCCCTCGTGGTGTGCACTGCAGCCAGGAGAACAGCAAGAAACAAGGGAACAGGGACCCGGAATATGCCATCAGGCGGTGACAACTAGTAGGAAGAGAAATCAGCAGGCGGGTAGCTCAGTGGGGGCGCATTTGCCTAGCACCCCGAATTCAAGCCCCAGCACCATCCAAACAAAACAACAACAAAACAACAAAAAACAAAAAACAAGGCAGGTGAGGGAGCTGTGTGTGAGGGGTACTGTGAAGTGAAAATGGCAGGGTAAGTTCATTCCACAAAGGATCCCCTGAAGGAGTACGTGTGAGTGCATGGGAGTCAAACAGCCGGACAGGGTGGCAAGCCCGTGGGGATAGAGAATAGAGGGCTGGAAGGCTAATGGAGGTGGAGAAAAGGGAGAGGGCGCTCACTTTCATAAAAAAAAAATCATCATATAAACCATTATTATATAAACACTGCTATTCCTATCCTCTCCAGCAGGAACCCAAGACACAGTGGGATGAAGTGACTCATCCAAGGCCAAACATTTTGAAAGTAGCAGAGCCTGGGTTTGAGTCCAGGTCTATCTACCTCTTTATGCTCAACATCTGTTGTTCTTGGTCTCATCTAACTCAAGAGGAAACAGCTCAGGGTGAAAGACTTGCTCATGGTCACATAACAGCTAGTGACAAAAACTTTTTATCAAAGCCTCCTGTTGCTTCAAGGAAAGCATTTCTCAAATGTTAACTACTTAAAGGCTGCAAGTTATAGGTTTATTGAGCATTTATCATGAATTAGGTACCAAACCAAGTGCTGTCCATACAAAACTTCATTTATCCTTACACTTTTCAATAAGGGATATTATTATGACAGCCACTTTTCCGAGGAGGAAACAGGTCCAGAGAGAAAAAATTGCTTGCTCTTTCCTCTGCCTAAAACACAGACTATAGCTTGCTCCTTCATTTTAATTAGACATGTTCACACCGCCTTTTCAAACAGGGCCTCTCATTACCCCAGCTAAGACTCATTCCCAGTAGTCCATAATTGGAACCATATTTGTTTTAGTCACTGTTGTGTCTCCAGAGCCTAAAATAGTACCCAACGGGGGTGGATGCTCTAATTATGTAATAACTGCAAACTGATTTAAGAAAATCGTGTGCCAAGTACTATACTAGCCATTTTACCCTTATTAAGTCACTGAATCTCTGTACCCCACAATTACCATTACTGCATAGACAAGAAAGTCACTTGTGAAAGGGCACCTGACTGCTATGAGGTACAGTTGGAACACGAACCCAGGCAGCTTGGCTCCTAGGTACATACCCATTACTACTACACTGCGTAGCTGGAGGGGCAGAAAGAGAGCCATACCTTGTGATTTTAAGATGCCCTGCCCCTGCTGTCCCATAACTTCTGAGAAGTCTTTTATTCAGGCTCTTCAGACCACAGCTGAGGCTGCTTTTCTGGATCTGCACCCATCTCCCAAGACCCACATGCTCACCTGTCAAAGGCCTTCACACGGCCCAGGAGTTTCTTGTTGTTGCGGCAGTTGATGAGCACCTGGGTGTTGTTCTTGACCGACTGTGTGAGCACAGAGAGTGGACCTGTGTTAAATTCTTCTTCCTCCCGCTTCTGCAGCTCCTCTGGGGTCATCTCACTCTTGGGCTTGTTGAGGAGGCTCCTGAATAGGCAAGTACAGAACCCAGAGGTGAGAAGGGCTTAGTCTGGGTGCATGAGTGATCATGGCCTTGTCCTAAAACACCGATCCTCATGCAAAATCTTCTGTCTTGGCATCACCACCTGGATGCCTGATAGACATTACTCTACCCACAGCACTCCCCATCTCTGTTGATAGTTCCATCCTTCCAGTTCTCTAGGCAAAAACTCTGACTACCTGATTCCTCTCTTTATCAAATCTATATCTAGAATCTGACCATTTCTTTCCATGGCCTAAACCTCCATGTCCCATCACATGGTAAAAGGAAAACCTAGTCTTCCCAATACCCTACGACTGCCCCCTCTCACTCTATTTCTGCCACACTGGCCTCCTGGGTCATTTTTGAATATATGAGGCAAACTTTCACTTTAAGGTCTGTACATCTGCTTTTCTCTCTGCCTGGAACCCCCAAATAACCATGTAATTCACTCTCACTTTCTGCAGGTCTTTGCTCAAATGTTCCTTCTGTGATAATTATTAAAGTACTGACACATTCCCTAGTGTCCTTACCCACTTGACTATTTCTTTATTCATAGCTCTGATCACCTAACATACCCTATACTCGTGTATTTCTCTACCTCTGGCCTGCCTATCCTCATCTCCTAATAAACCTTTGCAGGAACTTTTTCTTGGGGGCGAGGACCTTTTATTCACTGATGTATCCCAAAGCAGCGCCTGACACATGAGCATTCGATGTAATGTCTACTAAATGAATACGCAAAATCATTTCAGTGACTTGTTACTCTAAAAGCCACCCGTTTGCAGCTTAAATGTGGATATGTCCTTTACCGCGAATCATCACTCAGAGTCCGCACTTCCCTCCCCTAGGTTCTTTAGTCTACGTAGCTTCTCCTTAAAATTCACTTCAACAAGACTAACTAGGGCAGCTCCAGTCCGTTAGGTAATAAAGTGGTCCCTTCTCCCGAACGCATGATCCGTCAAAGACCCCATGCCGGTTCTCAAACTCATCGGGAGAAAAGTAGGCCACTTTATCCCCTAAGACCTCTGCCTCCGCCCAGGCTCTGCTCACCGCCTTCCACCGTAAACCCGCCAAATTTACACCCTCAACCTCGCATCGGCCGCCTAAACCGAGCCCAGCCTCACATGGTGGCAGCTGCGTCCTCAAGTTTCTACCGTCTCCTCCGCGTTGCTTCGGCCTCTGAAGAGAGAGGGAGGGGAGGCGGAACTTCCGCTTCCTGAGGGCCACTTCCGAGGGCGCCTGCGCAAACCCACCATTGGTTAGGGGGCGTGGCCTGTTGCCATAACGATCCCCGCCCGCAGCGCAGTGATGGGGTGAAAGCCTCGAGTAGTGGCTCGAGGCCACTCGGGACCATGCGGGACAGATGTTCACGACAATGGAGAGGAGAAAGGGGGTCCGACTCAAATCATTTCACTGTAGAATGGTATTGATCGAAGGAGGGAAACAACACACCATTTCCAAATGCCCGCCGGCCCTGTCTTCGGGGGCGCGGCCTGGCTTTAGGGAGAGTCACCGCTCCTTTTCCTTCAGGGACGGTTCCTTGACGTACTTATTGATCTTTCCGCCCCCGCACAACCAATCCCAGGCCTACATCCGCGAGGGGCGTGGACCGGCGCGCCGAGGGCCCCCTTGTTTTCCACGACCAAACGCTGTTCATTGGCTTCCTCCTCCGCGGAGGAGGTCCCTATTCCTTTCGCCCGCCCGTTAGGGTTGTGCAACCCTCAGGGGAACCAACCCCAATGCCCCAGGGAGCCAGGGAGGCGTGTCCTCAGTACGCGAATTTCCATTGGTCTCACGGCTCGCTTGGTGGGATGGTCTAGCCGTTCTTGCTTTTTATTGGGTCTGTGATTCTATGGGGCGGAACTTGGCTGGGCCTAAACTCAATCCGCGGTCTCCGACCGGTTTCAGGGCAAAGCTGCCATGCGTTCTGGGGGTCGCGGTCGGCCCCGGCTACGACTCGGGGAACGTGGCCTCACGGAGCCACCCTCATTGCCCAAGCGCCGCCTGCTACCGCGGGTGCAGCTCTTGCCGGTGCTGCTGCTGGCGCTGGCCGTGGGCTCCGCGTTCTACATCATCTGGAGCAGCTGGCACCGCGGGACCGAGGAGCTGTCGCGGGGCGGGGAGCTGCGGGTGAGGACGGGCGGGGGCCCGGGCACCGCGAGGGTACACATTTCCCACTTCCACTTCCCCAGAGTTTCGGTTGACGTGGCTGTATCGTATGGCCCTAGCTGCAGGTGCCACCTTCTTTGTCCGTCATTCCCTTTACCAATGGAATAAAGCTTCGAGCTTGTTCTGTAATAGTATAGCTCTCCTTTAATAGGAAGCGTCTGGAGTAGTAAGATTGGGAGATCTGGGCTTTATGCCTCAAGTAAATTATTTGGAAGTCTCTCTTTCTCTTACTGGGCTTCCATTTCCCCGTCAAGATTGCGGTAGGTTAGACCTGAAGGATTTAGAGGGACTTTTCCTGAGTCTAGGATTTATCCTAGAACTCTCCGATCCTGGAGGCATTGCCAAATGAAACCGGGTCTCCTTGGGGGCAATGGTGCCCGGGATAGGATCGAAATGGGGATGCCCTCATTCTTCTCTTCCGTATCCCATCTCCCTTCAAGTCCCAGCCGATTGGAAGCCTCCCGGAAGACAGGTTGCGATGGGTGGTGGGTCAACTAGACTCGCAGCGTCTCTGGAGTACTTACCTGCGTCCCCTGCTGATTGTGCGAACCCCTGGCAGCCCAGGCAATCTCCAAGTCAGAAAGGTAAAAGGTCCTACCTGTAATCCTTGAATCCCTAGACCCCAGCAGTTGGGAAATAGGCACCCTGTCCAGGATCCCAAAGCAGCTAAGGGAAGAATGGGGCTCCCCCTGGAGTTAATCTGACTGTGGAGTTCCAGGAAGGCACACAGTGCCAGCTCGCACTGTCCACTGAATGTTTACTCTGTGCTAGGCACACCCAGCAAATAGTCCTATGCGGTGAGAACCAGTATGATCTTCATTATGCAGATAAGGAAACTGAGGCCCAGAATCCCACAGCTAATATATGGTAGACCTGGGGTTTGAAGTGGGTAGACCTAAGAGCTGGTGGTGTAACATATGTACATTGCCTTCCAGATACTGTGTTTCCAATCCACCTCCCCCAGGATTAGTTTCTAAACCTCTCTGGGACTCTGGTCCCCTCATGGGACCATTTGCTGATGGTCCCTACCCATGAAGAGTTCCTAGAACAGGGCTTGCACATAGAGATGCCTGAGAATAATCTGTATCAGCTGTGGTGCATGCCTATAATCCCAGCAGTTCGAGAGGTTGAAGTAGGAGGATCAGGAGTTGAAAGCCAGCCTCTGCAATGTAGCAAGGCCCAAAGCAACTCAGCAAGACCCTTTCTCTAAATGTCTAAATATAAGAAAGGTCTGGGGATGTGGCTCACTGGTTAAGTGCCCCGGATTCAATCTCTGATACCAAAAAAGAATAAGCTGTGATTAGTCTTGTTGATATCAAGAAGTGGGGTCATCCCAACATGTGCAGAAGTGTGGTAAGGGAATGATTTAAACCAAAATGGACTTTTGAGTCAACCTGACCATTCTGCAGGGCTCAGGTCACATGGCTCTTCTCCTCACCTCCTCCCCAGTCCCTGTCCACCCTCCCATCTCTTCTTGCCACTAGTTCCTGGAGGCCACGCTGCGGACCCTGACAGCAGGCTGGCATGTAGAACTGGATCCCTTTACGGCGTTGACGCCCCTGGGGCCACTGGACTTTGGCAACATAGTGGCCACACTGGACCCAGGGGCTGCCCATCATCTTACCCTTGCCTGCCATTATGACTCGAAGCTCTTTCCTCCTGGATCAGCCCCCTTTGTAGGGGCCACCGATTCAGCTGTACCCTGTGCCCTGCTACTGGAGCTGGCCCAGGCCCTTGATCTGTTATTGAGCAGGGCCAAGGAGCAGGTGAGTAACGGGTGGGGGTGGGGCTCCTCTACCTTGGTCCAAACCTGCACCCAGTCTTGCCTTGGTCATTCATCCAAGCACTGAGCCACGAGTCTTGAATGTTAGATCCTGTCCTACTTCTGCCCAAACCTTCCCATGGCTCCCATACGGATTCTGGTTTAAAACTCTGGTTTACTTCAAGCATAAACCAGAATTCTTATTGGCCTGTGTGCCTGTCACCCCTCTAATCTCATCTCATACCCTGCACCCCTCACTCACTCTGCTCTAGCCACACCTACTTCCTCCATGTCCCTCAAACCCACAGGGTCCTCTTCTACCTCAGGACATTTGCACTTGCTGTTTGTTGTTCTACATAGAATGTTCTTTTTTCAGATCAGCCTTTCCTCCTCCCTCCCTTCCATTCAGGTATCCACTCCAATGGCATCTCTTCAGTTGTCCCCTAGCCTGCAAATACTCTTCCTTCTGCTCCATACCTGTCGGCCAGCTCCTATCCCCCCACCTCAGTGTGAACATCCTTCCTAGTAGACCCCAGGCCTTGTCTAGGCCAGCACACTCCTCTGCTGTGCTCTTTCAGAATACCAGTTTCTGGAAGCGTTTGTCCTGACTGCATTTCACTGTTTAGATATTCGTTTGTGGGTCTCTTCCACTAAACTGAGCTTGATGAATAATAACCAGAGCTAACCTGTGTTTAGTCATATGCCAGCCACTGTTCTGAGGCCTGACTCTGAATCCTACCTTATGGGTAGAACTATAATTAACCCCATTTATAAATGAGGAAACTAATGCCCCAAGAAGTTATTGACTTACCCATCTCTGCTCAGCCACGAGCGGCAGGGTGTGAATTTGAACCCAGGCACTCTGGCTTGGTCCTACCCAACTGTGCAGGTGGGCAGGGCACGTAGCTAGGCTGATGCTGAGAGTTGGCACTGAGCTGGCTTTTGGTACTTGCTCCCACAGGCAGCCCCAGTGACACTACAGCTGCTCTTCTTGGATGGTGAAGAGGCGCTGAAGGAGTGGGGACCCAAGGACTCCCTTTATGGCTCCCGGCACCTAGCCCAGCTCATGGAGTCCATACCCCACAGTCCCGGCCCCACGAGGATCCAGGCTATTGTAAGACCAGGGCCCACTGGGTTCTAGCAAAGCAAGGAGAAGGTGGAGTGGGGCTGGCAGGACCCTGTTTGGCCCCGTCCCACCCTGGACTCTCTCCCTAGGAGCTCTTTGTGCTTCTTGATCTTCTGGGATCCCCCAACCCAACCTTCTACAGTCACTTCCCCCGCACTCTCCGCTGGTTCCACCGGCTGAGGAGCATCGGTAAGGGTGAAGGCAGAGGCAGGTGCAGCTGGGATGCAGGAGGAGAGTTGACCTGGTGGCCGGGGACCTGTCCTCTAGGGGCTCATCCAGGGTTCTTTCCACCTCCCTGGTCTCTGAAGAGCCAGGGCTGAAACATAAGCTGATCCCACAGAGGTCAAGTGTAGAGATTGCAAAACAGGATCCAGGGAGAGACAGCCGGTCTCACATCCTGAGTCTGTGAACTTGGGCGTGAGCTTCATCTCTCTGAGTTTCATTTTCCTACCTTTAAAATGGGCATGATTGTAACGATAAGGGGTGTCTCCCTCCTCGACTCAGGATCAGGTAAGACCAAGAGCATAGGAAGCTCACAGTAAGAAAAAACGTTCCTGTTGGGACGACTAGTGTTCTGTCTCTGGAACCCTGACCCTCCTCAGATGTGCAAATTGGGGCCTCTGCCAAGGAATAACCCTTGCCTTTAATCCCCACCACTTCTAGAAAAGCGTCTGCACCGTCTGAACCTGCTACAGTCTCATCCCCAGGAAGTGATGTACTTCCAGCCTGGGGAGCCCCCTGGCTCTGTGGAAGATGACCACCTCCCCTTCCTCCACAGAGGTACTTGCTGCATGCACGGAGGAATGGGGATGGGAGTCCAAGGAAGCCACAACTCAGCCCTGGCAATGGCCCCTTCCCGGGAGTGGGGCTGGTGGCAAATTGCTTAACCTCTTGGTACCTCACTTTTCTCATCTGTAAAATGGGGATAGCTCGGAATGTTGTGGAGGGCATTAGCTAATGTGAAGGCCTTATCTGGACCAGTGACCAGCACATAAGCATTTGAAATGTTAATTATTTGTGCCGTAGTGATTGCAAAATTTATTCTTCCTTTTAAAGTCTTTCAAGGCCTTGGTGGCCCAGCAGAATTACCAAAGTAGTTCAAAAAGTGCCCAATTACATTTCAGGCCTACTGATTCACAGTCTTGGGCTCTGCATGATCTTTACAAGGCTCCCACATAATTTTGATGCCCAGTCAGGTTGAACAAATCTGGTGTAGGGGTTAAGAATGTAGATTTTAGGGCTGGGGTTGTGGCTCAGTGGTAGAGTGCTTGCTTCACATGCGTGAGGCACTGGGTTTGATTCTCAGCACCACATAAAAATAAATAAAGGGCTGGGATTGTAGCTCAGCGGTAGAGCGCTTGCCTCGTATGCGTGAGGTACTGGGTTCAATCCTCAGCACCACATACAAGGCAATAAAATAAAGACATTGTGTCCATCTACAACTAAAAAAATATAATAAATAAATAAATAAATAAAGATATTGTGTCCATCTACAATTTAAAAAAAAAAAGAATGTAGATTTTAGAATAGTCAGATGTGTGCGCGCGCGCGCACACACACACACACACACACACACATTCATGAGAGCTCATTAGATGTGACCAGGTATATATAAATGCCTATTTACGAAGTGCTTGGCATAAGTAAATGTTAAAAACTGGTTTTAACATTTGTACTCTATAATTTACACAATCAACAAATAGGCATTCCTTATAATGCCTTCTTTGTTTTACTGTATTTATTTTTTTGTGGTGCTGGGGATGAACCCAGGGCCTTGCACATGCTAGGCAAGTGCTCCACCACTGAGCTATCCCCTTAATAACAATGGCTTTTTTACTGATTGATTCAGTGAATGCTGAATGCTTCCCAAGGCAGGTGCTGAATGAGGTGTCAGGGATGGAGTGAGGGCACAAACCATTTGGCCCCATCTGGACAAACAGCCAAGCACTCTGAGGACAGGAACTTAATATAAGTGCAGGTGTTGACAGCACAGACTCAATCCTAGTGGCCTTGTTCAAATTCTGGCTGTTTGAGGTGGGAACTTAGGCATTTTCCCTGACTCCCTTTGCTTAGTTTACACAGCAATAAAAACGAAGTTAAAAGCTGGACATGGTGATCTATGTACACTTATAGTTCCAGATACTTGGGAGGCTGAAGCAGGAGGATTGCTTGAGCCTGTGATTTTGAGACCAGCCTACAGCAAGATCCTGTCTCAAAAAAAAAAAATTAAAAAAATGAAGGTCATGATAGTAAGTGCCTACCTTAAAGGATTTACTGTCAGGATAAATGTATATGCGTGTGTGTGAGAGAGAGTGTGATTAGACTAGGGCCTGGAATCCAGCAAGTACAATATAAATGTTATTATCAAAGAAAAATGTATACCTGGCAAGGAGAATCAAGGACATCTTCCTCATCTTCTAGTCTCTCCATAATCCATTAAGTTTCTCTAATTTGTTATGAAAACAACAGATACACTGATATTTTTTTAAGTATTTGTTTTTAGTTGTAGATGGACACAATACCTTGATTTCATGTATTTTTATGTGGTGCTGAGGATTGAACCCAGGGCTTCACATACGCGAGATGAGCACTTCTACCACTGAGCCACAACCCTAGCCCGATACACTGAATTTTTAGAAAACTAACTTGCACCCTCACACACTTAAACTCTTTGTTCCAAGTTCCCAAAAGGTTACTTGGAGCCTGGGCCTGGTCTCTGGATCAGCTGTGAGCCAAAGCAGGCCTCACCAAGCCTCCTCTTTCACCTTCAGGGGTCCCCGTGCTCCATCTCATCTCCACGCCCTTCCCCTCCGTCTGGCACACACCTTCCGACTCTGAGGCCAATCTCCACCCACCCACTGTCTACAACCTGAGCCGCATCCTCGCTGTGTTCCTGGCTGAATTTCTGGGGCTCTAGCCTGCTGGACCAATGCCTGAGGAGGACCTTACTCTAAGGAAGCAGTGCCCAGCAGGGCATATGCCAAGACACCCGTGCCAGCGGAGCTCAGCTGGGTACACCTCCAGCGTGCTGGCTTGTCCTGACACTATGGGCTCCTATTTGTGCTATGATTAGGAAATCTTCTTTGCTTTGTCTGAAGCTACCCTTCCTTCAAGGACATGGAAGAGACCACTGTGGGGGTCAGAGCTAAAGGAACAAGAGCGTGGGCCCTGCCCTGAGATAAACACTTGGTCTGGAAAGTCTGCAGGGACCAATACTGTTCTTTTAGGCAGCAAACCACGGACTGGCATCTGGAGCAGCAGCACCCAACCAAATGAATTCTCTGTGGCTTATGTTTCTGTGTCGGTTCATTCTCCAGAATGGCAACCTTGCTCCTGCCTGAGTCAAATGTCTAATTCCCCTGGGAGGCCCACAGAGGCTGGGCTCAGAACAGAGATGGAAGCCAAGACTTCTGAGCTCCAGATCTGCTGACCCAACGGGCAACAAACCAGTGTTTTAAGTGGATCAGAGATCAAACTAGTGGGGTGAGACATTAAATGTGTTTCACTGCACAACTTGAATTCAGAGAATGCAGTAGTTCCCAAAGTATCTCATCATGGAGCCTCATTATTGGGAAGCACCTCACAGAATTAGGTACCTCATAAGCTATTTGGGAAACCTGGGGATTGGAATGTTTAAGAGCATTTATGGGGGCTGAGGTTATGGTGCAGTGGTAGCATGCCTGCCTAGCATGCATGAGGCACTGGGTTCGATCCTCAGCACCACATAAAAAAATAAAATAAAATAAAGATATTCTGTTCACCTACAGCTAAAAAATAAATATTTAAAAAAAAAAAAGAGCATTTATGGTAGGAGCCGGGCGCGGTGGCTCAAGCCTGTAATCCCAGCACTTAGGGAGGCTGAGACAGGACAATCGCGAGTTCAAAGCCAGCCTCAGCAACGGTGAGGCACTAAGCAACTCAGTGAGACCCTGTCTCTGCATAAAACACAAAATAGGGCTGGGGATGTGGCTCAGTGGTCAAGTGCCCCTGAGTTCAATCCCCAGTACCAAAAAGAAAAAAGAGCATTTATGGTAGGAATGGATCAGACCGACCTAAATTTGCTTCATAGTAGTTGTATGAAACCAGTTACCTATCCCATGTACAGCATAGAAGGTGGTGGGTATGACTGAGAGTCCAGTGAGGAAGAATCTCCCAACCCCATCTAATATGCACATTCAGCTGTGAGCTCCACCCCAGACCTACTGAACCAGGACTCCAGGGAGGAGCTGGGACTCTGTGACAACCTTAGCAGAGTTGTGGACACTTTATCTTTAAGGATGCAGCTTAGTGAGTGCACAGCAACTTAGTAAACCTACTCAAAAGTAAACCCTACATGGAGGGAGCCACATGGGGGTGCAGCTCACTAGTACAGCACTTGCCTAGCATGTGAGGCCCTGGGCTCCATCCCCAGGTAAAATGGAAAGTTATGCCAGGTGCAGTGGCTCATGCCCGTAATCCCAGCAGCTGGGAGGGCTGGTCACAAGTTCAAAGCCAGCCTTAGCAATTTAGCAAGGCCTTGTCTCAAAATTATAAAAAGGGCTGGGAATGTGGATCTGTGTTTAAGTGACCCTGGGCTCAATCCCTGGTACCAAAAAAAAAGGAAAGTTATTAAATGAGAAGGTGAATATAAGCCTTCCAAGCCAACTCAAGGCTGCAGGAGACGAGGGAAGGTCAGGGCTGAAACTCAAGATATCAAATTTGGGAGGAAACCAGAAGGTCATCAATTTAGATTCTTCCAGTCACTGCCATTTATTGGACACCTGCTATGTGCCAGGCACAAGCAATTTACTTACATGAACTCATTTAGTCTCCCCCCAAACACTGAGGTAAGTACAATTTCAGTCCTCATTTTGCAGGTAAGGTGGCAGAGAATTGTGAAACAGTTGTTTGAAGAGACCGGTTTCACCTGCAGCTATGCTTCCAAGGACCCCCAAGTCCTACCTTCCTTTCCCATGTCACCTGTGCTGGATGAACAGGTTGCTGAAAAAACGTAGCATGTGGCTTTTAAATGGTTCCATGTATATTTTTGGCTTGAATCCAGGGTAAGGAGTATTAGACCCATTTTACAGATCAGGCTACTGACGCTTGGCAAGGTCATTTCCCCTGGTTTGGTGGCCAGCGAGCCCTGCAGCTCCCACTCATACTTCACACCTGGGCTCCCTCAGCTTCACTCTATGAAAGGACCATAGCTGTATATTTAAATATAAATTTTGAGCACTTACCAGTCTTGTAAGGAATTGTTGGGACAGGCTGAGTACCCCTAATCCAATGCTCTGGAGTTTGTTTTGTGTGTGCTGACATCACATGTGGAAAACTCCACACCTGACTTCAGAGGAAAGGCTTCAGTTAAAATGCTGGTGCACTAAAAATGTACAAAATCACCTTCAGTTTCTGTGTATAAGGTATAAATAAAGCAAATGAGTTTTATGGGTTTTTTGTTTTTGTTTTTCTGTCTTGCTGGGGATGGAACCAGGGCCTTGTACATGGTAGGCAAGTGTTCTAACGCCAAGCTACATCCTCAGCCCTGAATTTTGTTTTTAACTTTAGATATATACATGTAAAAATACCAAGCACTCCCCACCCCCAAGTCCTAAATCTAAACTTATGGTCCCACAAATTCTGGATAAAGGATACTTAATGCTGTATTATTTTTCAGATTAAGAAACTGAGCTTTCAAACCAAGTGCGGTGGCGCAAGCCTGTAATCCCAGCACTTAGGGAGGCTGAGACAGGAGGATGGTGAGTTCAAAGCCAGCCTCAGCAATGGCGAGTTGCTAAGCAACTCAGTGAGACCCTGTCTCTACATAAAACACAAAATAGGGCTGGGGATATGGCTCAGTGGTCGAGTGCCCCGGAGTTCAACCTCCAGTACCAAAAAGAAAAAAAGAAACAGCTTTCGAGGAACCAGGTACCCAAGATCACATAGCTGGGTACCACTGCTGCAGTGTCTGGGTGTACATTTATTTACCTTGCTTATGACTCACTGGATTTATTGGCATCTCATCAGTATGAAATTCTCAACCATCATGTCTTTAAGTATTGTCTTTGCACCACTCTCTCTTCTGATTCTGGAATGTGTTAGACCTTCTCACTGTCCTCCATAACCTGTATTTTCTCAGGTTTGTTTTGTTTTGTGTGTTTCTGTGTTGCATTTTTCTCATCAGGTTTAATTCAATAAATATACATATATATTTGGTCAAGTCTAATTTGCTTTTTAACCCAGTCATTTAAGTTTTCGTTTTTGGTTACTGTAGTTTTCATTTCTACAAATTCAATCTGTGGGCTTTTTTCCTTTCCAATCTGCTAGAAAACTTTTTAGTTTGGGGTTCCCTGCTGATATTTCCAAGCTCTTAAAAATTTTAACACAGTATAAGATATTGTACACTAATATGTGATTGAGTTCCATCATCTGAAAACTCTGTCTAGGGGGTGGTTCCTGCTCATACTGCTTTATTTCCATGTATGTTTGTTCACTATTTATTGTCTGAAAAGATTATTTGTGGAATGCTAGATGACAGTTCCTTCCACTGTTTCTGCCCAACCTCTCCAGCAAAAGTACCCTGGATCATACGGGTGATATGAACCTGGCTGTAAACCTGTGCAGTCTATGACCCCCAATTCCCAGAGTCAGTTTTTCCTTTCCTTCGGTCTTATGCTCTCCCTGCTTTTAAAACATCTCTACCGGGGGCTGGGGTTGTAGCTCAGCGGTAGAGCGCTTGCCTCGCATGCGTGAGGCCCTGAGTTCGATCCTCAGCACCACATACAAAGCAATAAAATAAAGACATTGTGTGCATCTACAACTAAAAAAATATTTAAAAAAAATAAAAATAAAAAAAAAAATAAAACATCTCTACCTTAATCTTCTGGATCATGCTTACCTGAGTGTGTACTTCTCTGGTATCCCCACTTCTCTTGGCTCTTATTACACTGGGCAGGACTTCTGCCCACATTGGGCTAGGACTATGGCCTTGACTTCTGCCTGTTGTTTGTCCACTTCAGCAAATGCCCTAAGGGTTAAAATGACTTCAGGGCCCATGTACCTTTCCCTTTAATTTTTGGCTTGGTGGGCCCTAGGGTATTTCACTGACCATCTGATGCTCTTAAGGAAATTTCTTATTTTTGTTGTTTTCAGCAGCAGGATCCAAAAAATCTAACTCACACTTGACCAGAAACTGAAGCCCCACAAAACCAAGCCAAGATTCAAACTCGGGTCTCTTTGATTCTAAAATCTAAGCATTGAGTAACTACTATGAAATCTCCTAGTCTCTCTGGATAGATTCCCTGATAAGAACGTCAGCAACCGCTAGCTCCTGCTTGATATCCATTTTTCTCTTTTATACTTAAACTTAAAAGATGTCTTAGTTCCATTTTTATTTAGTAAAATAACTGAATATTTAAAAATTTTAATTACTGGGATTTTAAATAAACAGGTTTCTGGCTGAGCATACTGCACCCAGCTACAAGAATGCATTCCAGTCTCCCCTGCAGCCCTTCTGTGCGGCTGAGTGCTCAGCACTGAGATGCAGGAGGTGCAGTGCAGTACTTACAAGAGCAAGCACCCTCCACCCCCAACATGGTCAGGCAGGAGTTCTGCTGGCAGTCACCATAGTCACCGTAGACCACAAGGCTGAATGCAGAGCCAAAGAATGATGGGATCGTGAGCTAGAGGGGCCCGGGTTCCTGATAACTCCAAGACCACCATTTTTGCTCAACACTGGATTTTTTTTTTTTTTTTTTTTTTTTAATATTTATTTTTTAGTTGTAGGTGGACAGAATATCCTTATTTTTATTTGTATGTGGTGCTGAGGATCGAACCCAGTGCCTCCCGTGTGCTAGGCGAGCACGCTACCACTGCGCCATAACCCCAGCCCCTCAACACTGGATTTTTAAAGAAAAAAAAATGGTTTTGTTCAAGCTGCTACTATTTTGAGATTTTCAAATTCACACTGACACAGATGAGATGAGCTGAAAATAATCTCAGGCTCAGGACTTGGCTAAGGGAACCTTCTCTATTTTTTTCCATCTTCCTGTGCACAGGCCTGAGGTGCTTTTCTCTTCCCAATTCCCCTCCCTTAACAACACACAGACCAGTCTGGGCCCAGCCTTATAAATATTGATTTTATAGAAAGGACCAATTCAAAATTGGTCAGATGCCACACACTAGAAGCTTCCAGAACCACAATTATGAAAAAACAGAAACAACCTCCAAACAGAACGAACAAACAAAAAAACACCCCAGACCAAACTGCCTGAAATTTAAGGTCCCAATTGACCAAAAGATTCTAAAGAAACATGTGGCTGGGGGTGAAGAGACCCCAATGCCTTAACAAGTACCCACAGTTGAAGGAAAAACCACCTAGAAATTCAAACCCGGAGTCCTTTGCCCTCTGGGCCCCCACGCTGTCAAGAGCGAGGCCAAGGGCTTCACAGCTTTACTGGGGAGCAGTGATGGCAATAGCTTAAATAATGGGAAGAGGGGACGGTTCTGTAATTCAAGGTTTTTCCCCCTCTTCCCCTGGAGGGGAAGGGGACAGACTGGTAGCCTAAGGTTAAGGAGAAAACATTGATTTTTATTTCTTTCATGAGGAAAACAGAAATGGCAGGCTGCTATGATAAAGTGCCAGATCCACCTTGTGATCTGAAGGCCCCCAGTTCCAAAGGAGGTGGTGAGCCCTAGTTGGTAAGTTTGGAAAGGTACTAACCTTGGGTGCTGTAGCCTCTTGGGAGAAAACAGCTGCAGAGATGATGAACTGGGAGAAAGCGCTGAAGGGGGGCCAGCACGGGGAAGCCTTAGGTGGTACCAAAATTAGCTGCCGTCAGCTCCCTGCTGGTGGGTCCCTAGGGTGTAGAGAGTGGCAGGGAAGGGGCTGGGGGCTGAATGGAGAAGAAACTGAGATGCTGATAAAAAACACCCTACTTGAGGGTCCACAGCCCTGGGTCTGAGGAGTAGAAAACCAACAGGGGTCAACCAGAATGTTCTCGTGGGTCACCTGACCCTGGTCTCAGTTCTGGACTGCCTGGACTGGGGTGTGAGCTGGTGGCCCAGTCCTGGTCCCTGGCTCCCAGGGGATGGGGGAGGGGTGGGCATGGTGGACTCCCTCCCCCTCCCCCGGCTTCACCTCCCCTCCTCCCTGCCAGTACGGCCCCCACCCAGCCCATTACAGGGCAGCACCCAGTTGTTATCGTGCAGGCCCAGGCGACAGCCTGGTGTCTCGCGATCAGCTCGGCGACAACACATCCAGTAGGAACGTCCATAAGGCAGGTCGTGGTGGTAGGGCTTGGGGTGCCAGCGACAGAGCGACACATCACCCTTCTCGTATCTCTTGCGGCACTGCTTGCAAGGGTCATCACGGTAGAGCGGGTCTCGGCTCCAGCGTGAGTCTGTGGCCCGGACGCCGAATGCCTCAATGATGCCCTTGAAGTGGTGGCAGGTGCACTTGAGGGCTGCCAGGGCCCTCGTGGGCAGGAAGCTGAAGATTTTAACCAGCACGTGCTCGGGCAGCAGCAGCATGTACTGTCGCGGCTCCAGCAGCCTCTGGATCTTGAAGCGGATCTCCAGGAAGTCGTGTGACACGTGACGGTAAAGGCGGCACAGGGAGGTGTCTGCTGTCCCCTCAGCATCATCTGGGCCTGGCAATGTGGTTGGCACATCAGCTGGGGGTGGCTCAGGGGGCCCATCTGGCCCCCGAGACTGGAGGAAGAAGAGCTGGCCAGGAGGGGGTGGCTCCTCCGGACTGACCGTCAGGCACACTGTCTCTTCTTTTACATTCTTGGTGCCATCCTTACCAAAGAAGATGCACTCGTCCACCACACCTGTCACTACCACATCCACGTGAAAGCCTGATGCTCCACAGTCCCGGGCAGGGGGAGGAGGTGGGGCTGGGGGAGTGTCCTCAGGCCTGGCAGGGGCTGGGGTCTCAGCCTCACTGGCTTCATCTGCCCTAGCCAGCAGGAACTCCACATTGCTGGGAAGGGCATCCCTGGAAGGACTGATGAGCTGGTATAAGTCGCAGGTGATCTTGTCCTTGGCTCGAGCCCCAGGACCTGGGCTGCCAGGGAAGGCACAACCAGGCCGGCCCCCGCCTCCGTTGGGTAGGCTGCCGTCTGGTGCACGGGGCTCTCTGCCATTGGAGATGCGGAAGGCAATGCGAACCTCACCGGGTCCTGGCCCTGGCCGCTCCTCCTTGCGGAGGCCCTTGGTAGGAGGGTTGTCCCGCTGGGCCTCAAAATGGGCTACCGCTTCAGCCACACGACTGCAGTCACCACTGCCAGACCTCCGTTCGGACCCCAGCCCCTTAGGTGGTCCACCCTGCTCAGCCGACACAAAGACCACAGGTGCTGGGGTGGTGGGGCGGGAGTAGCCCTGCAGGGCCAGGGCAGCCCTCTGTTCTACCAGGGCCACCATCTCAGCCACAGAGAGCAAGTCCACATCCTCCCCCACTGAAGTGGGGCCCCCCTCAGCAGCAGGGGGTCCCTCCTGGCCCCCTGGGTCTGGAGGAGCTTTGGTGGATTCCAGACAGCGCCGCCTCCGCTTGGCCTTGGAGCTGTCACTGCCCCAGTGCCCCTTGACCTTCATGGAGCTGGCCCGGCTGCCTCCACCACACTGGTGGGCCACGAAGAAGGCCACCTTCTCCTTTGTATTCCCAGGCTTGATAACATACCATGTGTCCAGCAGGACTCGACCCTCATCGCTAGCACCTGCTGCCGACAGGAGTGGAGCAGGCTGAGCGGCAGGGGCCTCAGCGGCCAAGGCGGGAGGGGTGTTCTCCGAGTGGGCAGGCCCATCGTCAGGCTCAGCCCCACTGCCAGGCTCAGAGCAGGCTGAGGACTTGAGTGCTGTGGAAGGCGGGCGCGGCTGGTTCTGGGAGTAGGTACCAAAGGGCCGGGGACACCACAGCTGGAAGGGCAGGAGGCCGCCACGGTCCATTCTGGGGGATGACGACAAACAGGCAGGGAGTCACCGTATCTCAGGACCAGGATGGTGGTGGGGGGCTTCACATGCCACCTGGAGACAGGGAAGAGCAGGTTGGGGAGCTGGAGGAACAGCCTTCCCTCCCAAGAGCACCTGACCTCAACTTCTCCCAAGCAGACCAACCAAATTAGACCATCAAGGGCTAGAGGCCCTAATTCCCATCCCCAGCACCACTGGGGAAAACAAAACATAAAAAACTTAATTCCCACCCCACGTGTCCTGTGAGCAAACAGGAAAGAAGAGGGGATGAGATCTCTTTGAACACACAGAATGTGGCCCTAACTGGTGGCCTGCTCTACTCCCACGAATCCTACACCTCCGCCAGACTGCCTTTGCTCACAGTCCAGAGGCCTCCTGCTGCCATGACCTTTAAACTTCAGTGAAAGTGCCAACAGAAAAGATCCACCCTTTTCTCTTTGCTCTCCCAGGAGTCAGTTACAGAAAAGACAAGAATTCCCAGCTCTGCCCATAACAATGGCTGCTTGAGCCCACAGAGGGAGGAACAAGGTAGACTGGTGGGGGTAAGAAAATCTGAGGTCAGAGCCAGGCAGGCCCTTAAGAAACTCACTTTTTTGGGTTCACGGGCTCTTTGAGAATCTCTTAAAGCTGAGTATCCTCACCTAGAAGAGAGCACACCCTTGCAAACGCTCTGCAGGTGCTTCCTGAAGCAGAGTCACAAACCCCCAGGATAAAAGCACCTATATCTAGCTCACTCTAGAAACGGCACACAAATAAACAGGCTCAGACTGGGGAAAGGTCACACAGCTAAGGGGATAATAGGTCTGGAGCAAATTCAGTCTCTCAAACTTGGTCTCTGGACCCCTCAGTTCAGTGCTCTCAATAATGACTATTTTATTTTGCAACAACTTTATGTACATGACCTAATGTGGAGGTAATTTTGGTAATGAATAGATATGACCAACTTCCACTGCACTTTCCTCTTAGCAGTAAGCAGCAGATGCTTCAGTCTCAAAGTCCCTGGCATCACATCCTAAAATGGAAGGTAACCCTCCAAACTTCAAACCTTCCATATGCCTCCAGACCAGAGAGGTCTCCAAACTATGAACAAAGGGCTCCCTGCCTGTCTTTGTGAATGAAGTATTACTAAAATGCATATTTTGGCTTCTTTCACGCTACAACAGCAGAGCTGCAGGGCTGCAGCAAAGACTGCAAAGCCTGAAATATTCATTATCTGGCCCTTTGTGAAAAAAGTCTGCCAACTCTTGCAGTATAGACTGTCCCTCTAAAACCAGGCAATTCCAGATTCCTCGTTCACTCCATAGTTCTGTACAAACTCCAAACACAGGCATCAAAAACAAAGAGAATTTCATTCCTAATCATCTTTACCCTCCCTCAGAATCCCCTAATCAGTTCCTACCCTCACCTCCAGAATCTCTACACCCTCCTCCAAATATCTAGACTCTTTCAAATCCTACTTTAAACCCCTAAATGTAAAAATACCTCTCCAGCACAGAAGGAACTGGGCTCAAACAACTGTTCATAGATGCCAAGGCACACAGCCATCTCCCAACCTCAAAGATGTTTCAATTTCTTAACATCCTGTACTCACCTGAAACATCCCTCCTACAAGTCCCTTAATTCCACAAGACGCCCCCCTCCCTGTGCAAAAGAACTCACTAAAACACAAAATCTCCCTAACATTTAAGGCAAATCCCAAACCAAATAAATATTTCTCAAAGCCAAAAGAATCCTCACAAATGTTACTACAGCAGACACGTGCTTACAGCACACTCACTGGGCACTGTTTTAAAACTGCTGGCCCGCCAGACCCTAGGAAGCAGGCAGGGTTAGCAGTTCCTGTTTCCAGGTGAGTCACAGGTAAATCCCCTGCCCAGAGTCAGACAGGTAGAAGTGCAGACAGACAAGTCCAGGCATTCTGGCTCCAGAACCAGAATGGGTACTCTTTGGCTCCTTGCTTCCAAGTCTCTCCAGGAGCTCCCCAAATCCTATACCCACAAAATACCCCAAAACACATAGGAAACTCTTAACACACAACCGAACCTCCCACATTACAATAGAACTCAAACCCAGAAGCGCCTTAAGCTCAAGGGAGCCCCGAAATAGTCCCTACACCCTCGCAACTTCCCCACAGGAACGTATCACTTAAATACAAAGGGAACTCTCAAATATCCTAACCTCCCCCTGAACGAAATCTTCCGAACCCCTCAGGTGACCCTCCAAAGGTAGACACGCCCCCAAAGCGCCCTCACCCGCAGCGCCTCCCGCAGGCGGCAGGGGCGGGTGGCGCTACACACGCATGCGCACGAGAGTAGAAAAAGGACCCGCCTCCTCGTGCCTTCTCTCCCGCCCTCGCGCGCTAACTTCCCTCCGCCCCTTTGTTGACAGACGCGCGCGTGACGCCCTGAGCCAATGAGCAGCCGCTATTCGGGGCTGTGCCCATATAAGGAAGGACTTGGCGAAGGGGCCCAACTTCGAAATAGGGAGGAGTAGGCGAGGGGTGACGCGAGGGGGTGGTAGGATGGAAACAGCCACAAGTAAGGGAGCGTTAGAGAATTCCCAACGTCTGGCCAAACGGAAGAACTAGACTCGGGTAGAAGCGACACCCGGGAACGCAAAGGGAAGCTTATTACTTGTCGTTCCCTCTGAACAGGAGCCTTGATGGACAACTGAGATTTAAAGGGCCAGGCGGCATCGGGAATAGAAAACTCCGGGCGGAAGGAAGTACAGAGAAATCGTAGAGTGCTAGGTTTTGTTGCTAACCGTGGAGGTCGAGATTTCCTGACAGGAAAACTGGGCAAGGGAATCAGTTTACCATTAAAAACAAACAGGCAGAGCCAGGCGACAGTCCCCACAACACTGAGTTGAAGCCTTCAGGCCTGGCATTCAATGCTCAGGCCGTGTGGCCATAGGGACCTACCTGTCCATTCATTCTTTCCAACCAGATGCCCCAAACCTGGCTCACACTCCCTGCAGGAAAACAATAGGAAACAACTCGAAAATAGTTTTGAAGTATCGATTATATGTTAACTTAAAATTGTGCATACGGCTTGCCATGAGATCTGGTCCAGATTCTTTCTAAGCCAAGCCATTTCAAGAGAAACTCAAAAGTAGCTCTCAGAAGGCGCCTGTCCATGTGTCTCCCCGCCCTCCAACCCCCAGCCTTGCCTGCTTCCAGCTATACCCACAACAGCAGGAAGCACAACCAGAAGGGGCCTGTTAAAGTACAAACCTATAAATGCTTCTGCCCCACCAGCCTTAGAACATGCCATTGGCTCCCCATTGTCAGGTGGGGAAAAGCCCAGGTACCCCACTTGTCCACCCTCATCCCTTCCCATTCCTCCACCCCGGCACTCCACACCCCCAGTACACTCTGGGACGCCTGACCTGGCATACAAAGTAGTTAGAATACCCAGGCTCTGGATGAGGGCGATCTGGCTGTGGCATCTGTCACCCTCTTGATTGCCAGGGTTGATTCGGCTAATCTGGCTAGCTAGGCGGGTGCCCCCTTCCTTCTTTTTTTTTTTTTTTTTTTAGATTAATTTTTTTTTACAATCTTTATTTTATTTATTTATGTATGTATTTTGTATGTGGTGCTGAGGATCGAACCCAGTGCCTCACGCATGCGAGGCAAGCGCTCTACCACTGAGCCACGACCCCAGCCCCCCCCTTCCTTCTACACTGTTGTGTTGTTGACCTCCCACGCTGGTCAAGAGGATGTCCTTCCCCAATAAAGGAGAACTATGCTTTGGCCGAGGGTATAAGAGTAGCTGGGCTCCCTGCTAGAAGCTCCAAACAAGTCTCCAAGAATGCTCAAGCAGGGCTGGGACTGTAGCTCAGCAGTAGAGCACTTGCCTCGCATGCGTGAGGCCCTGGGTT
>CM053414.1:45316067-45382066 GCA_028644305.1 Xerus rutilus
TAATCCCAGCACTTAGGGAGGCTGAGACAGGAGAATCGCGAGTTCAAAGCCAGCCTCAGCAATGGCGAGGTGCTAAGCAACTCAGTGAGACCCTGTCTCTACATAAAACACAAAATAGGGCTGGGGATCTGGCTCAGTGGTCGAGTGCCCCTGAGTTCAATCCCCAGTACCACAAAAAAAAAAAAAAAAAAAAAAAAATTTTTAAAAAATGAAAATAAAGGTGTCTATCTACAACTAAAAAAAAGTTAAAAAAAAAAAAAAAAAAAAGCTCAGGCCCTGTGTGATTCTCAGTAGGTGCTGTTATCCTCTGCACTATATGGATGAAGAACAGGGCAGGGTGACTGACCAGGCCAAGGTCAGAGAGCACTGGTGTGAGTTGGAGCAGGGATATGAAGCCAGGGGATCTGACTGCAGAGTCACTGTGCCCTCCTGCTTCCCTTATATTCTCTGGAATCTCACTTCAGCATCCTTTCCTCCAGGGTGCTGTCCCCCAGACTGATTCAGGCTCCAAACATGGCACCAACACTACCCTCCTTGCTATTTATTTTTCAAAGTCATGAAGCTCTTCCCTTCCCTGTTTGCATTTGCTGTTCCTGCTGACCACAGTGCGTTCCCCTAGGTCACACATGGCTCAATCCTTTATTTCACTCGGATCTTTGCTCAGATGTTATTTTATATAGAGAGGCCCTTCCCTTCCTGGAAACTACTCATCTGCCCCAGGGAAGACTTGGTTCCCTCCTCTCCGCCTTGCACTTGGGGCCATCTGTCTGTGGATGGATGTATCTTCCTCCCTGGATTGTGCAGAGGAAGAGGGAGGGTCTGGGACAGGATTTTCTAACTCCCCCCACACTAAGCCAGCAAAAAGCTCTATACTAGGTCAGCATCAAAGACTACTCCATGAAGACCCATTCATAAGACACCATGACCCAGAAAGATGAAAAATAAAAGTATGGAAAAAGACTGACCAAGCAAAACAGAACCAAGAGAAGGAAAGAAGAAAGGAAGGAAGAATGAAAATGGAAGAAACAAAAGGTAGTATTAGGGACAAATGTGATAAAACAAACTGACCCATTACACACAAAACTTCTCAGCATACAGGATCCTAGGAGTAGGGCCTCAAATATATAAGCAGAGAACAACCATCCCTGCACATGACAGTCATATAAAATGACAAGATTTTGGCAAATCCATAATTGTAATGGGAAACCTATTCTCAGAAGAGATCACTTGAGGGGGAAAACAAAAAGAATAAGGACCTAAACCACATAATTTACAACCTGAAGGAATGCCCCCAACAACAAGAGCATCTCCATTTTTATATTCCTCGTGTACACAGAAAATTTGCAAAAACCTGTCTGACATTCACTGAGGACCTATCTTGTGTTGGCCCTGACTTAGATGCTGTGGACACATAGGTGACACTGAACTCACCAGAAATAGCTCATGGGAGAGGGGAAAGACTTCCAAAAGAGCAATCAGAACCAACATGAATGAATTAATCACAACAGCAGTTAATACCCGACAAGTCACCGTGTGCCAGGCTTTGCTCTCGGCACTTTACAAACTCATTTAATTCTCACACTGCTTTACTATTTTTAGTGTCATGTCAAAGACTAGGAAACTGAGGCACAGAATGGCTAAGGAAAAGCCCTAGTTAAGTTTTGTAGAAGAACTTTGGAGTTGGCTGACTCTGAGCTCCAGATCTCTACTACAACACAAAAGCCGTCCTGATGAAGACAGAGGAGGAGGGAGTTCCATTCGCTGCACTTACTGAGCACTCTGCTGGATGATCTTGTGCAACAAGGCCTTTGCACTCACTATTCCCCCTGCCTAAAATGCTGCTCCCCAGATTATCTCCAGGGCTCACCCATTACGTCCTTCGGGTTTTGCTCAGAACTCACCCTGAGACCTTCTCTGATCCAAATCCACAGCCCCCCCCCCCCCCACTCACTTATGCCCCTTCCTGATTCATTTCTCTTCCTGGCATGTTACTATCTAATATGCTATAAACTTCGTTTACTTGTGCATCTCCCCTTGCCAAAATGAAAGCTCTCCCAGGCTGGCATTTCTGTCTGTTACTTCCCCAGCTTTTAGATCAATGCTGAGTACCTGGCTACTCCTAAGGGTGGTTCCTGGAGCAGCGGCCACATGGCATGCCTTGGGAATTTGTTAAAAATACAGACTCTTGGGCCTTGCCCCAGAGCTGTGGAATTGGAATGTGTATTTCAGCAAGCTCTCCAGGGCCTTCATGTGTACATTAAAGTTTGAGAAGCAATGCCTTGGCACATGATAGGTGCGTGATGTACAATGTTTGAATGAATGAATGAAAGGTGAACATATAAATTCCTCAGAGCCATGTCACCCAGCTTCTGGGCATCACTCCTGGGTGCTCCACCCAGCACCCTGTGGAAATCCTACCCCAGCACTGAGGCAGAATGCCACCTCCCCCAGCATGCTGTCCTCATACCTTCTCAAGCCACATGTGATCTCCTGGGCCCCAGGCTTCCTCTTGCAACACCTGTCACCTGTCACTGCTGAATAGCAATGAGTTGAGTGGGTAAGGGCCTCTCTCCCCTCCAGCCTGTGAGCTTCAGGAAGGCTGGGACCTTAGTGTCCCTGCAGATGCACAGTTCCAGCCTCCCTGCTTGGCTTGCTCGGCTGGTTTAGCTCTTCGTCTCCATCCTTTCCGTGGCAGTGAGAGGGATCTTTCCAAACACAAGAGGACCGCACCATTCCCTCACATCCTTCAACAAAGCCACAGGAGTTCTCGGGGGGGGGAAAAATATGCACCCCATGAACCCTCTCTCAAGAAGCAGCTGGAGCATGTGCTTCATCAAAATGAAGGAGTAGCCGGGCGCGGTGGCTCAAGCTTGTAATCCCAGCACTTAGGGAGGCTGAGACAGGAGAATCGCGAGTTCAAAGCCAGCCTCAGCAATGGCGAGGCACTAAGCAACTCAGTGAGACCCTGTCTCTACATAAAACACAAAATAGGGCTGGGGATGTGGCTCAGGGGTCGAGTGCCTGTGAGTTCAATCCCCGGTACCAAAAAAAAAATGAAGGAGTAAACCAATAAAAAAGGGAAATATCACATCGAGAAAAGAAGATCTGGTCTAGAAGAGATGCAAAAAGAACGTCCAGATAAAGTCAAGAGAAATCCTAGGGGGCCAGCTGTGCTGCAGGTCTGGGGACAGCTGTCTCCACAAATGCACGAATGGAGAAAAGCTGAACATTAACAAGTGACGCATCCAACTGAAGACACTGGAGGAAAAAGGCACAAGAGAATAAACCAAAGAAAGAAGGAAAGAAATGATCAAGAGCAGAGAGACCCTGATACACCCAGGGAGTATCAGGTGGCCCCGTCCCCTAGCCCCAGGGCCACCCCCAGCACAGGGCAGGGCACAGAGCAAGCACTCAGTGAACATACTTGACCAGTCACAGGAATTGGTGGCAAACAGCCATGGGCTATGTCCCCTGGTCTGTTACTTTCATCTCCCATCTCCAATGCCCCTTAGTCCACAGTCCATCCATACCTCCCCCCTGACTTGCTGGCCTCAGGGTCTGCTGGCCTCTCTCCCTCAGAAGTTGTCCTTTCTGACTAATAGCTCCCGGCAGGTAGGAATTGTCCAAACCCCAGGGATCTAGATCCTGGGAGCAGAGAACCCAGGCAAGGCCTGCTGAATCCCAGCCTTCCCACTTCAGGCGGTGTGACTGCAGGCAAGCTGCTTAGTCCTCTGGGCCTCTGTTTCCTCTATAAAATGGAGAAAATGAGGCCGAGAGTGCAGCTCGGCGGTAGAGCGCTTACGTAGCAAGCACAAGGCTCTGGGTTCCATCCCAGCACTGCAAACAAAGTAAAGCAGAGGTAATGACAGCACCCAGCCCTGGGCTGGCTAACAATTTACTGAAATCAACAAGACAGAGCACCTGGGGCCAACCTTGCATCAAGTGGAGGCTGAAGGTTTAGGTGCTGGGATAATACAACCAAAGCGAGGCTGCTCAAGGATCTGAAAAATCACTGATGGTGCCAAGGACTTCTTCCCTCTTTATTTAACATTCGGAGATGAACTGATCCTGAGTCATCTACAGAAAACAAAGAAGGGCCATTTCCATTGGTTTCTTTTTTTGGTACTGTGGATTGAACTCAGGGCACTCGACCACTGAGCCACATCCCCAGCCCTATTTTGTGTTTTATTTAGAGATAGGATCTCACTGAGTCGCTTAGCACCTCGCCGCTGCTGAGGCTGGCTTTGAACTCGCGATTCTCCTGTCTCAGTCTCCCAAAGTGCTGGGATTACAGGCGTGCGCCACCACGCTTGTCTAAGAAGGGCCATTTCTTTTCTTTTTTCGCATTGTGGATTGAACCCAGCAGCACTTAACCACTGAGCCACATCTCCAGTCCTTTTTTATATTTTATTTAGAGACAGGATCTCCATGAGTTGCTTAGGGCCTTGCTAAGTTGCTGAGGCTGGCTTTGAACTTGCAATCCTCCTGCCTCAGCCTCCTGAGCTGCTGGAAGGAAGGGTCATTTCTTTGTAACTGTTGGGTTCTGGGCTTTACTGAACAGATATTTTCAAGCACCTATTTAGTGATAGGCACAGTTCCAGGCAATGAGTATACACAGGTAATGGGAGACAGAAATCCCTGTTCTCACGGGAATGGCATACTAATTGGAGAAGGGAAAAAGAAATATGCAGCACGTTTCAAGGAGATAAGAGGTATGGGAAAATGAACATGGCAGGTGAGGGGGCTGAAGGGAGAGGTTGATTCTAAATAAAGGGGTCAGTGACAGCATCTGCAAGTAGATGCCACCAGTGAGCCCTTTTAGGAGTAAGACAGCTTTACCACAGTAGCTAGAAATTTGCCATTAAAAATGGCGCGGTAGCATACACCTGTAAATCCCAGTGGCTCAAGAGGCTGAGGCAGGAGGATCATGAGTTCAAAGCCAGCCTCAGCAATTTAGTGAGGTCCTGAGCAACTTAGCGAGACCATGTCTCAAAATAAAATGTGGCTCAGTGGTTAAGTGCTCCAGGGTTCAATCCCTGGTTTAAAAAAAAAAAAAAAAAGTTAAAAATAGCCAGGTGCAGTGGCACAGACCTGTAACCCTAGCAGCTTGGGAGGCTGAGACAGAAGCACTGCAAATTCAAAGCCAGCCTCGGCAACTTAGCAAGGTCCTAAGGAACTTAGCCAGACTCTGTCTCAAAACAAAAAAATAAAAAGGGCTGAGGAGGTAGTTCAGTGGTAAACTGCCCCAGGTTAAATTCCCAGTACACACACATACACACACACAAAGGTAAAAATAGCCGGGCATGGTGGTACATGCCTACATCCCAGATACTTGACAGACAGGCTGAGGCAGGAGGATCGCAAGTTCAAGGCCTGCTTGGGCAATTTAGCGAGACCCTAGCTCAAAATTAAAAAAATAAAAATAAAAGGGCTAGGGATATGGCTCGGTGTTAGACTGACCCTGGGTCCAATCTCCAGTACCACACAAAAAGAAAAAAGTAAAAATATCATTTGCATGTGTGTGCTTCAGATAAGCACACACTGCAAACAAATTTAAGATGTTGAGAAAAGGCAAAATAACCTGAAAAGCAGATGCATTTTCTTTCTTTTAAAATTCTTTTAGTTATAGATGGATGCAATATCTTTATTTTGTTTATTTATTTTTATGTGGTGCTGAGGATCAAACCCAGGGCCTCACATGTGCAAGGCAAATGCTTTGCCACTGAGCCACAACCCCAGCCCCCAGATACATTTTCTAAGATAAACAAATGAAGGCAAGGGAAAAAGAGTGCCAGCTCACTGAGATGTGACATACAGGAGCAGGGACAAGTGAGAGCTGGGCAACTTTCTCTCGAACCTATAGATTTTCAGATAATTCAATGAATGCTGGAGACAGAATGTTCAAAATCCATGAAGGCAATAACAAGCAGGCAGGGCTGGCATAAGGGGCTGAAAATATACCAGGAACAGAGACACCCAGACCCAGAATAAGCATGAGGCCACTAGCACTGCAAAACTGCTCTGCCAGGATGACAACTGAGGGTAGGGGGCACCCATGCAAAGCCCTGGCACATAGTAGTGCTCTAGTGACACTTGTGGACTACTTAAGGAATGAATTCCCATCTTCCAGAAGAGGAAACTGAGGTTCAAAGGGGTTAAGGTCACACAGCCGGTAAGAAATGGAGCCAGGATCTAAATCCTGGCACTCTGGTTCCAGAGCTTATGATTAAAACATTTTTCTTCAAAGAATGAAAATACAGAAGGACCTCACACTTACTGAGAACTTATTACACACCAGACATTTAATATACATTAACTCCTCATAAGAACCTCATGGGTGAAATGTGCTCCCATTTTACATATGAAAAAACTGAGGCCCAGAGAAGGGATGCAGTTTGGCCAAGAACACACAGCAACAGAGGAAGGGATATGAACCTGGGCCTATCTGACATGAGTGTTTTTTTATTTATTTTTTGGTACCCGAGATGGAACTCAGGAGTACTTGACCACTGAGCCACATCTCCAGCCCTATTTTGCATTTTATGTAGAGACAGGGTCTCACCAAGTTGCTTAGCGCCTCACCGTTGCTGAGGCTGGCTTTGAACTTCCGATTCTCCTGTCTCAGCCTCCCAAAGTGCTGGGATTACCAGCAACTACACTTTAGTGGTGTCAACAGGCATGTGCCACCAGGCCCAGCTTGACATGTCCTGCTTTTAACCATCAGTCACTGAACTTGTAACTCCAGGAGGCTCATAGCAAATGAACCAAATTGTTTAAAGGTGAATTACAAAGTTGCCAAACTGCCCAGTGAGGTCCCAGTGACCAAAAGGTTGAGGGTGGTGGGGGAGGATGAGAAACATCTCAGTTGTTAGAAATATTTCTTATTCACTGAAACACCTGGAATTGGGCCAGACTAGGCATTGGCAAATTGGCAAATGAATTATTTATATTTGGCTGGGGACAAGAATGGGAATGGGGACAGATTGAGTTTCTGAGCACCCTCTCTGGGAATCATGCTTGGATTTAGAAGGCGAGGAATGAGGTAGGCACTAGAAAGATCAGAAAATAGGGGCAACGTGAGAAAGAAATAAAGGGAGACAGCCTGGCTGACACCTCCCTCACTGTTCCTTCCCTGCTGCCTTATCTGCCAGGTCTGTTTCTCTGTCCAGTCTGTTTCCATTCAAAAGACAACACACATGTATTTAATACTTATTCTAAGAGCTTTCTAGACACTACCTACCTGTACCCTATAACCTTCCTAGCATTACAGATCCCATTTAACAAGAGAGGAAAGACCAAAAGACTTGCTCAAGTTCACATTGCAAATATATAGCAGAACTAAATTTTTAACTGAAGGTTATTTGGGTCTCTCTAGTTACCACATTGTACCTCAGAGAAGGAGAGGGAACTATATTATAATGGTTAAAGGACAGATTCTGTGACAGGCTACCTGGGTTGGAATCCTGAATTCTGTCTGCCCTTGGGAAAGTTCCTTAACTTCTCTGTGCCTCTGCTTCCTTTCTTTAAAATGGAGCAACTACACCTTAGTGGTGTCAACAGGATTAAATAAATTAATGCGAACAGACAACTAAAACCAGGGCTAGGCATTTCATAAAAAAGTTAAGTGTTAGCTGCAATAGACTGTGGGGAGCCCCTGCATATTTCTGAGCTGGGGTGTGCCCCCACCGGTGCCAGGTTGTGAGAAAACGCCTCTGGGACTGGACTGCAAAGGAGGGAATCCATTAGCAGCTGTAACCCAGTCACATTCCTGGCATGGGGAACTTCCCACCAACAGCTCTGGGACTAGGACTTATTCTCCCACCAACAGTAACGATTTTAAGGAGCCTCCCTTTAGTCTTCTCAGAGGCATGCTTGTTGTTCTCATAATACAGATAAGGGCATGGAAGGCCCAGAAGGAGGAGCAGAAAAAGGGATCTGAATACTGGACTGTTCATATACACACACCACTACACTCTTCTAAATCCCGCTGAGGATGTGAGTGGGTGCAAAAGGTTTCCTCCACAGTCTCTTCTGGCCATAATATCCTAGAGTTCTATGACTGTCCAGCTTATGGGGAGTCTCTGGATGGATTAGGCAAAGGTTGTCTACATTCGAGACTCTAATCTCAAGCTCCCCACGCCACCCGTTATACTTGGAGCCTAACCTACATGCTCATTGATTTTTGACTCCTACCTTCTCAACTTGCCTTCCTGCCCTGAATCCGATCCACAGAACACAACATCGCATCCACGGCTGGCTTATCCTTTGGAGCTTCCGCACTCCCTCAATCCATCTACCCCTGAACCGCAATGCTTTTCCATGTTCCTCAGACTAACTCCCTGCGAAATTGCCCCCCTCGGGGTCTCTGCCTGTACACTAAGCCCCGTCTACAACTCGGAGTCCCTTTCCCCAGCTATGAGCCCCTGTATAATCAATCCCCAAACTAGACTCCCTCCTTATCTCCAAGACCCCTCCCTAGCCCCCATTCTTCTACTCCCTTGGACTCCAATTCCTCCCAAATCCCCTCCCCCAAGCGATCTCCCCGCGCGCAGCCCGTTCTTTAATCTCAGCCTCTTCCCTCTCGCCCACGGTCCTGAACCCCTGCCCATACTCTCAAGCGCCCCCGGACCCCGCCTGGGGCTCTCACCATCTCCCCGCGCTGCAGCTCCCTCAGCTACGCGGGTTTCCCCCACTCCGCTCCTCTCCAGCCTCCCCTTCCGGGTTCTTGCCCCGAAGCCCGCTGGGAATTGGAGTCCGGGCGGTCATGAACTACACCTCCCAGAAGTCGGCACGGCATCTTGGAGGTGGGGTAAGAAACAAACTAGGCGGGCAGAGTAAGAGAACGACTCTAACTCCCAGGAGGCAAAGGGGCACTGATGGCGCATGCGCAGAAAGCATCCCCGCGAGGCCCGCTGGGAGATGAAGTCCAACCTCCTCCATTTTGGCCCTTGGAAAAGGAATAGAGGCAATTGAAAAGGGGCGTTGATGAGGGGTGGAGAATTGAGGAGGCTTATGATTTACTTATGATGATTAACACAATAATTAGTGGTGTTTTTTATGCTTTCCCACTTTCCCATTCATTTCTGCTCTTCACGCTCTTATCAGCACCCCTAATTTACAAATGAGAAAACAAAGCTTTAGGATAGAGGAAAGTTCACGCAGGAGCTAGTCCTCGTCACAGAATAGAAACTCCATGAGGGTAGCATGTTTATGCACCTGTTCAGGTACCTAGAACAGTGTAAACATGGGTTGAGTGAATATTGCATGTTAACTTTATGCTAGATACTCTACACACAACCCTACTAAGAACTATCATCCCAAATTTATTAAAGCTAAGACAGAAAGAAATTAAACCTACAAAAACACAGAAAAGTGATTTGAACCGAAATATATTGGACTCCATTATCTCTACTCTTAACTGCATGGCTAGATCCCTGCTCAAGATAGGTTTTTTTTCAGTTCATCCTCCTCATGGGCTATGATAATGAGCTTCCTAAAAAAACAGTACAGTTTGTTTACATCTCAAGGAGCTTGGGTCTCTGTGAAAGAAACTATTATGAAGGCTCAATTTAAGGAAGCTTGGAAAAGTTCCCTGCATACGGCACCATGCTTGGCACACAATAGTCCCTAATTAGCTATGCACCGAAGGGGAAAGGTGGAAATGGGGCACCAGGGGACCAGAAAGGGAAACTGGTGAGATGTCTCATCCGGAGAGTTGGCAGTTGGGGAACACCCACCTCCTGGTTAGAATTCAAGGATCCTGGCCCGTGTGTCCGCAGCTCAATGAAACAGGGCAAGAGGGGCGTGGCCTGTCAAAAAAGGCGGGAATCTGAGCAAGCTCTGATTGGTCGGCGCTTTGGCGCGCGCCAGCAAAGGACTTGTCAGGAGGCGCGAGGCTGAGCTCGCGCTGTGCAGGCGGGACAGGACCCTTCCGCAGGCGCGCGTGCGCACGGCCACTTGCACCCTGCCCTTATAACGCTTTCCAGTCTCGTGCCCAGCACACCTTGGCGCGAACTGGTAGGGGCGTGGCCTGGCCTCAGGAGCGCAGTCCTGTTCCATTCCTCAGGCCTCGCGCCACAGGCTCGCGCCGAAGCCTAGCGCCCGGGGAATTCGCACCCATCCACGCCGGGGTTGGGGACTAGGCGTCCGGGGCTCTCGCGCGCACTCCGTCCGCCTCCTGGGACCAGCGCGAGACGCTGTCTGATCTGACTCCCGAGTGTGGGGCTGGCGTGAAACCAGAAGGAGGGCCTCACGCCATTTTGCACGTCCTGAGGCGGGTGCTGGAGGCCAAGGGGAAAGGGGCGGGGGTCTCCTCGGCTCTAGCTGGCCTGAGGGGAAGCTGGGGTCTCCCAGTGGCCCTGTGCGGCCTCCCCCGGGGGACAGGAGGGCGGACGGGCGCTGGGTGTAGGGCCACCGGTGGGGCCAGGCCCGGGCAGCAGAGGCAGAGTCGGGGTTTCAGCCGGGCGTAGGCTCGGGGACCCCGGCCGATGGACCTTGTGCAGGAGGTGGAGGAGCAGCGGAGGGGATCCGGGCTCCCGACTGCGGGTCTGGGGTCTGGGGATTTGCGTCTGGAGGTGATGGGTTTTGGAATCTGAAGATCTTGGGTTTGACTGGAAGCTTTCCTATTGGAATTGGGACAACCTGATTTGGGGATCGGGAAGTTCTTAGTTTGGAATTCTGGGGTGTCTTTTTGAAGGGGTCCTGGGGTCTGATTCGGGGGAGTGAAGCCTCTCGGGCTTCAGATCGATGTAGAGGTGGGATATGAGATTGGATGTGGAGTCCCAGTTTGGGTCTTTGAGAATTAAATTTGAGGGCCTGGAGTCCCCCACATTGAGTATGGGGCTTCAGTTTTAGGGTCTGGGGTCTCAGTAGGACTCATGTGAGATCTCAGTTTTAGGACTGAGGTCACATATTTGAGGGTCTGAAGTGACAGTGTGGGAGTCTAAAGGTCTTTATTTTAGGATCTGAAGTGAATTTGAGGCTGAGATTTGCTTTGGAGGGGCTTGGATTTCATACTTTAGGATCTGGGTTTTCAGCGTTGAAGCTTGTGGTCTGCTAGATATTAGGATTGGGGTTCTATGGGGGCTTAGGGCATTAGTATCAGAAGCTAAGGTTTGTAGGAATGGAGGAACTCCTTTTGGGCTCTAGGTCCTCACTTTGGGAGTTTAAAGTCATAGTTTTAGTGTATTAATATCACCATATAGAGAGAGGTCTCAAGCCAGTTTTCAGGTTTAATAATCTCCATTTCAGGGTCTTGTATCTCACCAAAGTTTGGGAATTTGCTGGATGGTTTTAGTTTTAGGTCCAAGTCATGATTTAGTAGCTCAGATTTACAATTTGAGGTTCATGGATTTCAGTTTAGAGGTTAGAGTTCTAATTGAGTCTCTGAGCCTTTAGTTGTGGGGAATGGGAACACTATTGTGGGATCTCTGCTCAAAGAAGCACTATGGGAGAAATGAAGGGTGCCTGTTACATGGCCAGTTCCTCCTGGAATAACAGAGGTCACTAATAATTTTTTCCTCTTTGCAGATGTTGGGTTCCAGCAGATACTTGTGTTCTCCCGAACAGCCCAGAGCCAGTTGCCTGGGTCCCAATGACAGGTAATGGCTCCCTCTACTTCCCTTGTAGCTCCAGCCACTCTGGATAATAATAACATGTTTACTGAGCATTTACTGTTTGCCAGACTCTTCACTAAGCCCTTTGGTTGTATGGTATCTGTTAATCCTTACAACAATCCTAAAGGAAGTAGGTGAGAATTCCCACCATTTCCCAGATAAGAAAAATCTAAGGTAATTGGCAAAGATTACCTCTAAGGGCCTTATGGGCTTTAACATTCTGAGGTTTTGGTTTTCTTTTTTTTTTTTTCCTTCCTTTCTTTGTTGCTAGGGATGGAACCCAGGGCCTTGAAAGCACTCTACTACTGATTTGTACTGCAGGGGCACTGTACTACTAAGAGTCTTTTTATTTATACTTTTGGTACTCAGGATCCAACCCAGGGCTCATGCATACTAACCAAGCACTATATCCCTGAGCCACATCACAAGGCCTAGGATTCTTGGAAAGGGAGTTTACACAAATTGAGGGTTGGATCAAATTTTTCCTTCTGTCCAAAATCTGGATAAAGAAAAATGGCAGTCAGGTGTGGTGGCGCATGCCTCTAATCCCAGTATTTTGGGAGGCTGAGGCAGGAAGATTGTGAGTTCAAAGTGAGCCTCAGCAACTTGGTGAGGCCCTAAGCAACTCAGTGAGACTCTGTCTCTAAATAAAATACAAAAAAGAGCTGGGGATGTGGCTTAGTATTGAGTGCCCCTGGGTTTAATCCTTGTTACCAAAAAAAGAAAGAAAGAAAGAAAAATGGCCCAAGTTCATCTTATCCCCTATGGTCTTCCCTAATGACCATTTTTTTTTTTTTGATGAGGGATCCTAGAGATTTAACCCAGGAGTGCTTTACCACTGAGATACATCCCCAGCCTGTTTTTATTATTTTATTATTTTATTTTTTAGTTATAGATGGACACAAATATCTTTATTTATTTTTATATGGTGCTGAGGATCGAACCCAGTTCCTCACGCATGCGAAGCTAGTGCTCTACCACTGAGCTACAACCCCAGCCCCCTGTTTTTATTTTTTATTTCAAGACAGGGTCTCACTAAGTTGCTTAGGGCCTCATTAATTTGCTGAGGCTGGTCTTGAACTTGTGATCCTCCTGCCTCAGCCTTCTAAGTTGCTGGGATTACAGGTGTGCACCACTGTGCCCACCTCCCCTAATGACTTTGTATTTAGCCATCTTCATTCATTCATTCATTAACTCCAAAATTAAGCATCTCCTTTGTTCAGGTTCTCTACTTAGGTACTGTGCTCAGAAGTAGCACCGTGAAGAAAATGAAGAATGCTTATCCCGCTACCCATTCCTCCTGGAATCCCAGAGATGACCAACAGTTGTCCTTTTTTTTTACCCCTCTCTATATGTGAGGTCCTTATATTAATAAAGACTCTTAGTTGCATTGAACAGAAACCTAGCTAAAACTGGCTTAAACATAAAAGGGGAATTAATGGATAATTTAAACAAAAACTTCAGAGGTCTTAGGCTTGGCTGGTTCTATGTCAGGGGTGATTGATGTTGCTGGGAATCTGCTTCTCAGCTCTGTTCTTGTCCTTCTGGGCTTCCTTCTCAAGCAGACTTTCCCTGGAGGGCCGATGGCTTCCAGCAGCTCAGGTCTATATCTTGCCAGTTTAACAACCCAGCAGAGAGAGCCCCTTTCCAAAATTGATTGACTCTGATTGGCCAGACCAGGGGTTCTGAGCCCGACCCTGAGTTACACACTGTCACTTTTCTTGACTGGACCTTGGTTCTATCTGTGCTCCCTTCTAGAAGGGAAAGGTGGAGCCAGCCTTTCTGAACCCCATGTGCTGAGGGCAGGAGTGAATTGAGGTACTATGACCAGAAAAAGGGAATTGAGTGTTGGTTAAGCAAAAACTACATTATCAACCATAGTCATCTAATACAGTACCCAACACCTTCCTCTTTCTGTCTGTCTCCCTTTTTTAGAGGAAGCGGGTACTAGGGATTGAATCCAGGGGTACTTGCCTACTGAGCCACATCCCCAGACATTTTTATTTTTTCTTCTGAGACAGCGTGTTGCTAAATTGTCTAGGCCTCACTACGTTGTTAAGACTGGCCTCAAACTTGCAGTCCTCTTGCCTCAGCCTCCCAAATTGCTGGGATTATAGGCATGCACCACTGTGCCAGGCCAGCTCCTTGTTCTCTAACATTCTTTACGCCTGACTCATTCTGATAAAAGACTGTCCACCTTCTCTTTTTTTTTTTTTTTTAAAGAATTTTAGACCTTTATTTTAATCATTTATATATATGTGGTGCTGAGAATCGAACCCAGGGCCTCACACATGCAAGGCAAGTGCTCTGCCACTGAGCCACAACCCCAGCCCCTGTCCACCTTCTCTTGAGCTAACATTTCATAGCACTCTCTATGTGCCAGATACTGTGTAAAACACCTTCCAGACAAGATTAATTTTTTTCCTAGACACCTCCCCTTTTATAAATGAGGGAGAAAATGATCTCAGAGAGATGGAACACTTGCCCAAAGCCACACAGCAAGTGACAGAGCTAGGATTTGAATTCCAGTTTGTCTGCTTAAAAGCTAGATTTTTTTGTGTGTGGGGTGGGGGTGGGGGTGGTGAGTACTGGAGTTGGAATCCAGGGGTGCTCTACTACTGAGCCATATCCCCAGTCCTTTTTTATTTTTTATTTTGAGACAGGGTCTCACTAAGTTGCATAGGGCCTTGCTAAATTGCTAAGACTGGCTTTGAACTCATAATCCTCTTGCCTCAGCCTCCTGAGCCAATGGGATTACAGGCATGCACCAGGCCTGGCTCCCAGCTCTTTATATTTTATTTTGAGACAGGGTTTTGCTAAGTGCCAAGAGTGACCTTGAATTTGTGATCCTCCAGCATGTGCTACTGTGCCCAACCAAAAGTTAGATCTTATAATCAACCACTATGCTGCCTCTTGCTTTGTCCCACTTTGGGGTAGCATTTCCTCTTAGTCCCTACACATGCTAAGGTAAATTAGGTACTAGGATTTTTTTTTTTAATAGTCCTGGGGATTGAACCTAGGGCCTCAAACATTCTAGGCAAGTGCTTTACCACTGAGCTACATCCCTAGCCAAGGATTTGGTTTTTCCAAATCTAATAGATCTTTGGACTGGCTTTTGTGAAGCTCCTTCTAGCTCATACAACATAAGGTAACTATCTTATATTTAGGCTGATTAGCTCAAAGAAGAAACTCAGGTGTTGGAGTCAAAAGATGGAGAGGTTCCTAGCTACACAGGAGGCTAAGGCAGGAGGATTGCAAATGTGAGGCCAGTCTCAGCAACTTAGTAAGGCCTGAAACCACTTAGCAAGACCCTGTCTCAAAACAAAAAATAGAAAGGGCTGGGGATGTTGCTAACTGGTTAGCGCCCATGGGTACCAAAAAATTTAAAAAGCTGGAGATGTATCTTAGTGGTAGAGAGCTTGCCTAGCATATGCAAAGCCCTTGTCTCATCCCCAGTATTGCCCCCCCCCAAAATGCTGAAAGGCTGTCACAAGACAGAAGTGGCATTCATTTCTTCAACAGTTTTTCATTGAGACACCTACTAAGTGCCAGGCATTGTTCTGGGAGCTGAGGATACAGCCAGGGATTTATTATGACTTTTGTGGTCTCTAGACAATTTTGAATTCTTAGTCTCCTTCCTTCATTAAAAAAAACTTACAATAGCATTGATATAAAGATAAATACCATTCAGATTTGGTTGTATTTATTTTTTTCTTCTATTTTAAAAGAAAGGAAAACATTTCATGAGCCCTGTCTCAGGCCTTCAGCATTGTGCTTGCTGCAACTAAAGGATAAGTTGGCCTAGGAGATAACAGTAAATAAAGACAAAAATCCCTGCCCTCTTGGAGTTTATATTTATAAAATAGCTAAATAATTTTTTAAAAATAATATATCAGATGGTGATAAATGATAGAGGGGTGCTTATTTGGATTGAAAGGTCACAAAAGGCCTCTCTGAGGAGGTTACATTTAAACTAGATGCTTAAATGGTAAAGAAGAAACCTGCCATGCAAAAATGCAAGAGAACATTCCAGGCAAAAGGGATGGTAAAGGCCTAGAGGATGAAATAGTGGCAGTTTAGACATAATAAAGCCCCGCATATCTAGAGCTTACCTGTTCCCTGTAGACCCAAAGGGCAGAACTAGGATTAGTGGTTGAAAATTATAGGGACTATGAGAAAACAAATTGGCTAAAACCAGAAGCATTCAGCAAAGAGAGAGGCAGCCTTGGGAGGGAGTACGTGCGTTTCAGAGACCCCTGAGAGCAGAGCCCAGGCTGTACCTTCTCAGACCTGCTGCCCAGGGGATGCTAAGAGTTTGAGATTCCTAGTCATTCTTGCTCCCTCCTGATTTTTTCTGCTAGAACTTCTGCATATGCCCAGAATCTTCCCCCAGGACTTATCCAGAATAAACACTCAGGAACTATGGTTGATCTGAAACCCTCTTAGATGTGAATAAGTAACACCTTAAACACAAGCAGACATAGATGCTTTTTCTTCCTCGCTACCTGTATTGTTTCTCACTGGGCTTCCAGGAGTCCCTCTAGGACAGAAGAAAAGTAGTGTGCAAAAAATAAGTACCAGGCCCAATTTCTTTTTCTCTTTCTTTCTTATGTGAAAGAGAATTGAACCTAAGGCTTTGTGCATACTAGGAAAGCACCAGTAGAATGGAATCCTGGGCTGGGAAATGTAGCTCAGTGATAAGAGTGCGTGCCTAGCAGGTCCCTAGGTTCAGTTCCCAGCATCTCTGTCTCACACGTACACACACACAAGAATAGAATCTCAAGAGGATGGGGTTTAGCTCAGTGATAGAGTGCTTGCCTATCATGGGTGAGGCCCTGGGTTCCATCCCCACCAAAAAAGAAAAAAAAAAAATCCCTAGCACATTGGTTGTCCCCGCTACTGGGGAGGCTAAGGCAGGAAGATTGCAAGTTCAAAGCTAGCCTCAGCAATTTAGTGAGGCCCTAAACAACTTAGGGAGACTCTGTCTCAAACTAAAAGGAGTTGAAGATGAGGTGTGGCTTAGTGGTTAAGTGCTCCTGGGTTCCATCTCTGGTACCAAAATATGCATACATATATATAATATGTATATAATAAGTATACATACATATATATATATGATGTAATTTAGAGACAAACTGTTTTTTTTCATTCAGTTGACTAATCCATATAGCCTCTTGTGTTCACAACAAGGAGGATGTCAAAGGATGTCAAGCCCTTAAATGGCTTCTGATTGGTTTAAAAGTAAAGGTGACCTCCTCTTCATTGTGAACCTATGGTTGAGTCCCTGCCTCATTCAGCCTGTACTTTCTTCGCTAGCCTGGTTTCACCCCACAGTGCTCCTTGCTTTCTGTGCTCCTGGAATGCCAGTTTTATTTCCTTTAAATTTTTCAATGCTCCTTCATGCCACAGGGCCTTTGCACGTGTTCCCTCTATTTGCAGTGTTTTCTTTCCCTCTTCACCTGCATGTTTCCACTCATCCTTCAGAACAGGTTCTAGTCAGGTTTATTTCTTCAGGAAAGACCTGGTTGATTAAGCCAAATCCTTCTATTACAAACTCTTCATTTATTAGGTCATAGCCCCCTGTTGCAAATTTCCATAACACCAAGCAACGCCTCTCCTTTATTCTCATGAGGAGGCCAACTTCATGGACGTTTCCCCTGTGCAGTCACATAGTACTCTTGTTTTAGAAAGACGTGACCATTAGTTTAATTCTTTGCTTTCTCCCATCATGCAATTCTTAATTCTTGGCACAAGACTCCATTTGTCATTTGCAATGCTCCTCCTTGAAAATTATAGAGCTTTCTCTGGTCCTAGTTGCAATTTTATGTTTGTTTTTATAATGGTTTGGTTGATTACTTTATCCCTGACTATACTTTGAGCTCAAGAAGAAAGGACTGTATTTATTTTTATAACAATTCCTGACACAAAGTAGTTGCTCAGTAAGTAACTGCTGAATGAATGGATGACAGAAAGATTCTTTTAGGAATTTGGAGTTTGGTTAGGAACTGGAGCTAAGCACCTTATAATCAAGGGAGGTTTTTGTTTGGTTGGTTTTGTTTGTTTGTTTGTTTTTGCCTTGGCCATGCTGCAGGTGATACAAATTGTTGTGGACATTCAGAGTGGGGGCAAGGGAGGTAGCAACTGAAGTGGGCCCTGAAGGGAAGTGGGACAAGGATTGGTGGCACTGAGGTACTTGGGCAGCCCCAGAGGAGCTGCATAGGCAGTGGCAGTGGTGTCACTGGGGAGAGAGGCTCCAGCATCTCTGTGTCTCCATATGTTAGGAAAGAGGGGTGGAGGCGTGTGTTCATGGGTATATTATAAATCATGAATTCAGGGATTAAGTTCTGCAAGTTCCCAGGAGTCAACTTATTTCATGCCTTTATTTATTCATTCGTTTATCCAATATGCAGTGAGTTCCCACAGTGTGCCAGACTCTGTTCTAGGTGCTAGGGACATGGTGGTGCTCCCCACAGCTGTAAGCCTTGTGCAGGGTTAGAGACAGGTGAGCGCAGGGCCTGGGCAGCTTAACATCAGCACGTCACCCATCCTGTGGACCAAGGTCAGTTCGTGTGAGAGAGTCAAAGGAAGGACGAGACCAGAGTGGTCAGTGGAGCTGGGCGGGAAGGATGTTATGAGCCATGTTAAGGGTTTAAACTTGACACACGACAATGGGATGACATTGAAGGGTGTGAAGCAGGAAAGCCCACCCTGCCTCTAGCAGGGAGTAGATGGAGGAGGCCAGATGGGAGGCTGGGAGACCCAGGAGGATGTCAGGGTGGACTAGAGTGGGGCTGTGAAGATAGAGAGAAGGGAAGGGAGAGAGGAGCAGGATTTGGTGGCCAAGTGGTAAAGGGGTTAGGGAGAAAGACAAGTCCAGACAATGCCTGGGACTCTGTCTTGGGTGTCCCAGAGTGGGGGCAGGGGCAGCCTTCAGAGGGAGAACACTAAGGCAGGAGGTTTGAGGGTCAAATGACAAATTCAATTCTGGATGTCCTAACCAAATCCAGCTCTCGTCCCAAAACAGGAATCAGAAGAAAAACCACTCTAGCAAGCTGCAAGAGCTGGCATTGCTGCTACCCGTGACCCCGAAGACTGGCACCAAGAAGCTCACCAAGGTGCGGGACTGGTGTAAAGAAGGCAGACTGGGGAGACAGGTGTTCAGATAGCAGTAAGCCGGGAAAACCTAGCAGACCCTCTCAGTGTTGGTCTTGGAATGGGAATGGTCCTTCTCTGAAGGAGTTTCTAGGAGTCCTAATCCCATGACTAGAAGCCTGGGGGGTTCTTTTATTGAAGAGACAGAGGAATTGGGAGGGAAGAACAGAATCCGCAGTCCAGCAGCCAGAGCCTCTGCTGGCTCATAGCTACAGAACTCTGGTCACCTTCTTGAGGCAATTCAGACTCTCTAAGCCTCAGGTTTCTCAGCTTAAAACAAAGAAAAATAACTCCTGCGACCCAGAGATATCATGAGGCCAAAATGACAATACCTGTGACAGGTCCTGCACATTGCATGCCCTGAATAAATGTCAGTTCCCTCTTCAGGTCTCTTGTTTTGGGATCTGTGGGTTTTGTGTCTGTGAGGTAGGACTAGGTGCAGTTTCTCTGGGCATCCCCATAGGCTATTCAGTAAATGTACACAGTGCCAAGCTAACGTCTTGCTCCCAGTGGGAATAACCTAATATGAGACTCAGATCTTGAAGGCTTGACGTGATGTTTCTTGCTTTAGCTCCTCTCATTCATTCACATACTCATTCACTCATCAGCCCTTTCTGGAAATATCGTTGGGTGCCAGAAGCTGTCTGGTTGCAACAACGGAGGCAAAGAAATCTGAGACCCAGTCCTCTGGGAACTCAGAATCTGTCAGGAAGATGAAGATTTGAACACAGGAACAACCGATCCTAACTGGAATGTGCGACTTGTCTTTGCAGAGGTTCAGAGGAGTGGGTGTCTTGGAGAGATTTGCCTGACCCTAAACCCGGGCTTTTCCCTGTCCTCCACATGCCATCAACCACCAGGTCATGTTGAATCTTCCTCTTAAATCTCTCTCAACAGTAGGTGCTTTTGTGAGTTTCCTAGGGCTACCGTAACGAATCACTGCCAACTTAGTGACTTAAGAGATACAAACTTATTCTCTTATAGACTGGAGGTCAGATGTCCCAAATCAGACTTACTGGTTTGGAAGAGACAAGGTGTCGGTGGGGTTGGTTCCTCTCAGAGGCTCCAGGGGAGAGTCCACTGCCTTTCGCTTTGCCAGCTTCTACAGGTTACCTACGCTCCCCGGCTCACAAGGGCCCTGGCTAGCAAGGAGCCTGGCATCTTTAAAGCTGTCCCCTCTCTCACTGCTTCTGTTGCCTTCTCTGTCTTTAACCCCCTCACCCTCCCCCGCCCCCATCTCCCTCTTATAAAGACCATTGTGATTACAGTGGGCACACCTGGATGCTCCAGAGTAATCACCATCTTGAGATCCTTAACATCTGCAGAGTCCCCTTTGCCATATTAGGCAGCATATTCACAGGTGCTGGAGAATAGAATGTGGATATCTTTGGAATTTATATGTGAACTATTTGAGGAATTGTTTCCTCTGTCAAACATTTGCATATTTGATGTGCATAGGTGCATATTAGGCTCTTAGGGAGCTCAAGATGATAAAGACACGGTCCGCTTCCCTTGAGGAATGACGGACTAGTCAGGGGACAGGCAACATTTCATAACTGACCAAATGACCACATCCCTTGGAATTCTTCCAAGGTCTTAGCATACTTTCTTCACCATTTATCCTCAGCTGTGTTAGGGATCCCTCTTCCCCGTCTTTACCCCTCCTCAAGTTTAGCCATGGTTTCCCTGCTCCTTGTACCACCTGCATCCTAGTCAGTGCCCAGTGTCTCATGGTCAAACCTGTCTCTGCTTGGTGACACCCTGGCCAGTCCTAGGGCTGTGACATGCTCATGAACTGTGGCTTCCCTGTGTTTGAGACTGGAGGTTTGTAGTGTCCTTCCACACCACTGTGGCTAAGTACTTTCTCCTACCCTATGTAATTCTGTAAACTTCCCCTCTGACCACCAAAGCCCTCAGCATAGTACCACGAGTGTTTCCTTGTTTCTGACTCCTTTAGATGGAGCGTTGTGCCAGTGCAAGGACCACAAGGGATAAATCTACCCCAGTGCCCCCAGGGCCCAGCCTAGAGCAGAGAGCAGGAACAGCTGCTCCCAACTTACTGAGAGTTCCAGATGTCAGACCTTGAATGCTAAGCATCTTAGATATGAGTCCTCATTTAATCTTCCCACAAGGCTTGGGAGAGACGTATGGGTAGGCTCACTGGTTTAAGGAAACTGAAGTATAGAGGGGTCACATTGCCCAGAGGCACACAGCTGGGCAGTGAGAGAGAAGTGTCATTCCAAAGCCCCGTGCTTCAACCCTGCTGTCCCGCAGAGCTCAGTAGTGTTTATTGAATGGCTGAATTAATGCCCTCTGTTGAGACAGTTAAAAGGTCCCTGGGATTCAAATCTCAGGGGCAGCAGCCAAGCCCACCTTCCTCAAGTGTCAAGTACTGAGTTTCTGCCCTGAATCCTGTGGTGATTCCCAATTGCTTTCTGCACACAACCTTTAGACTAGTCATAACAAGTAACATTTATAAATTACTTGACGGTTAACAAAGACTTAATTTTGTGCCAATCCTGTTATTAGAGGTAATGAACTAAAAAAGACAGTATCTGCTCTTGAAAAAACCCACTGTCTAGCAATATTTTTTTTTTAATCCCTAGAGAACCTGATAAATGTGGCCTCATTCAGTCTTCAACCAAGCATTTATTAGGCAATCAATGTATCACACCCTGTGCTGGACAATTTTATATACACTAATCATTTAGTCTTTTTTGTGGGGAGGTCCTGGGGGTTGAATCCAGGGTCACTTTACCTCTGAACTACAAATGCAGCCTTTTTAATTTTTTTTTATTTTGAGGGAGGGTCTCACAAAGTGGCTGGCCTTGAACTTGTGATCCTCCTGCCTTAGCCTCCCGAGTCACTGGGATTACAGGGAGGCACCACCACCCTGTCTTCTAATCATTTAGCCTAATGACAGTCCTCAGGGCTCAATGAATATCCTCATTCCCACTGCACAGATGAGAAAACTAAGACTTGAAGAAGTACAGAAAATGACCTGTTTTTAATGCACAACCAGTAAATGGCAGATTGGATCAAGGTCCTTCAAAACCAATGCTTTCTTGGCTGTGCCGCATTTATTTCTTAGATTATGCAGTTATGTTATAGCATCCTTCTTTGGATACTACTAAATCATTTCACTGACTGACTGTCTATATTGTATTTTATGGAATACTTTCCTGCAAATCCTCATAAGACCCTGCTTCCTTATTTGAAATTTAGGAGATTATTTCTGTTTTATTATTACTCTGTGGATTCAGTTTGATTCAAAACTGGTGACCTTCCCTCACCATGTGACCAGAATAATTCCTTCGCTCTTCAGGCCTGTTTAAATGCTGCTTCCTTAAAGAGGCCTTTCCAGACACCCTAATTTTGGGATCCTTTATTATGGTCTTTTATTCATAATGCTTATCACACAGTTGGTAATTTTAAATGATCTGTGAGTTGATTAGGGGCTGTTGCCCACACTAGACTGGAAGCTCCATGAAGGCAAACAGCATGTGTCTCGCTTACCCTGACGCACCGCTTTAGCTTTGTGTCTCCAATAGCAACTCGGGAGGCATTAGGTAGCTGGACGGGTGATGCTACCCACCGAGCAGAGGCATCCTCTTGGTGCTGTGGGGAGGTTCCATTCCTCCAAGAGTCCCTGGCTATATGCTTGAGGTACAGAAATCAATCAGCCACAATTTCACTGTCAACTAGTTCAGGTCAGTGGGAGTGAAGGACATTTCAACAGATAATCATAAAACACGTTGCAAGTGCCCTGGTGGAAATCGGGCCAGGGCGTTACGAGAGTGCTGAGGGGGGCAGCTGAGCCAGCCTGGGTGAGGGGGTCAGGAAGGTGGGCATGCTGCCGAGGACCAGAGGAGGGGGTAGAGGTGACAGAGTTCATGGGGGAAGAGGAAGATTTGCAGACAGGGAATACAGCATGAGCAAAGGGCCAGGGGTCAGAAGCTGAGCTGCATGTGCCAGAAAACAACGAGGAGGCAGGCAGACCCTAGTCCAGATTCTAGCTTTTCTACCCTGTTTCTCCAAGTCCCTTTGGCACTCTAAGCCTGTGCCCTGGGCTGACCCTCCTACCTCACTGAGCCTCAAAGAGATCTAAGCAGTAGAACAGGAACAGTCTGAGGCATTGCTTGGGGATAGGTGGGAAGTAGGGGCCTGAGGGCTTCCTGTGTCTGGTGCCTAGCAGCTTCATGTTTTCCTGAGTCCCGGCTCATGTGCTCAATCCTGTCTTTCTTTTGGGGGCAGAAGGAGATTCTGCTTCATGTCCTGCACTACATTCAGTACCTCCAAAGAAGCATCGATGTGGCCAAGGCCTTGCTCAAATTCCACACCAGCACTGGGGAAGGTGGACTTGGTAAGCAGTTCAGGTGATGTTTCCTGGTGCTTGCTACATGCCAAATGTCCTGGCCATTGGGGACATTGAGTGACTTAGACAAGTCCAGTCCCCCTCCCTGCCCTGGAATATCACAGCTTTGTGGAGGGGACACCATCAGAAAGTTGTTTGAGATGCTGTGGGAGCTTAGAGGAGGGGCTTCCAAGGACAGCAGGAGAAGGGGACCCTGCCAGACAGACGAAACCATGTGGGCAAGAGTGTGCAGGCATGAGGAGGCCATGCGGGGTGGGACGCTTGGGGACAGGCAAGTAGTGAGTGTGATTGGAGGAACCATGTTGCACCAAGCTGACCTGTGCAGGCTCCCGAGCCAGGTCAGGACTGAAGCTTGTCACAGGGATTAAATCACAGGGAGAGACAACAGGGGGCTGGGGTTGGGGCTCAGCGGTAGAGCACTTGCCTAGCACGTGGGAGGCACTGGGTTGGATCCTCAGCACCACGTAAAATAAATAAAACAAAGGTATTGTATCCATCTACAACTAAGAAGAAATACTTTAAATATATATATATTCATATACCCAGTGCTCTGTGGGGTGCCCAGCGCTGTCGGAGCTGCTGGAGTGCGAGCTACTCAGGCAGGGTGGCAGATGAGGCTGGAGGGGCCCAGCAGGGGCTGGGGAACAGGGTGAGGTCCTGAAAGGTTTCTGATATACAGCTACAGAGGGAGAGCTGAAGAGGATGAGAATTAACGAAGGACTTTGGGCAAGGGAAAGTCTTGATCAGATTTGGTTTTGGAGATGGAGTCCCTGTCTGTTACCCAGGCATTGGCCTCAAACTCTCTATCCTCCTCCCTCAGCTTCCTCCCTCAGCTGAGATTCTAGACACACAAGGCCACATCTGGCAGGTGTTCTGTTCTGTTAGAACAGGGTCCGTAGCCGGGCGCAGTGGTGCACGCCTGTAATCCCAGCACTTAGGGAGGCTGAGACAGGAGGATCGGGAGTTCAAAGCCAGCTTCAGCAATGGCGAGGCACTAAGCAACTCAGTGAGACCCTGTCTCTACATAGAACACAAAATAGGGCTGGGGATGTGGCTCAGTGGTCGAGTGCCCCGAGTTCAATCTCCAGTACCAAAAAAAAAAAAAAAAAAAGAACAGGGTCCGTGACATCCAGAGGACCGGTTGTGAAGGGAGAAGCTGGGATTAAGGATACCAGAGAGAATACTTTCACAAGTGTCTCTGGACAAAAGGCAACAAAGCCCGATCTAGCACTATAGCTGGGAATGCGCACAGAAGTGAATTTGGGAGATGTTAGTAAGGAAGACTCCAGAGGCCAGAGGCAGAGGCCCAGGTGGATGGTGGCACCCTCACTGTGCAGAGGAAGGTGGGAAGAGGAACAGGTGTGGGGTGAGGAAATGGTATTGGGAAGGGTTGAGTCGGCTCATCCTCTGGCCCTGGGCCCGAGTGACCTGGGGAAACCTGACCTTCCCCTGTGCTTCTCCTGGCTGTGCACCTGAGGACAGTCTGGTGTCCTCCTACCTGGATTCCCACATTTGTGGTCTGCCTGGGGCCCGCCCCACCCCAGAGTTAGGAAGCATCATCGGGAGGGCAGGAGACATGCTAGGGTGAGGACTGGGATCTGACCTGTCCCCTTCTCTGTCCCAGCAGGGCTGGGTCGGAACCCAGCTGTGGGCCCAGCCAGGCGGAAACACTCCACCCCTTCTAGCTCCCCATGCTCTCGGAAGTCCCGTCTTTGGGGGGCCTGCCGGAAACCTCGTAAGAAGCAGCTGTCCCGAGCACCAGGTATGAGATGTCAGTGGAACAGAACAGGAAGCAGGGGCAATGGAGCAGGGCTCCCTCCCCAGGATGCCATCGCCCTGGGGCCTGCTCAGCAAGCTATGCCAGCGTCCAGCTCCTACCCCTCCTAGGAGGAGCTCAGCGGCCTGGGTTGGGCTGCTGTCCTCTGAACCTCTGCTTCCTAATTGGAAAACGCAGCACCTGTGGCAGGAGAAGGAGCCCACACACTGCCCAAGCAGAGCTCATGGGACACTGGCCAGGTCCCAGGAGTGCAGCTGCTGTTTTTGTTTATTGCCCTTGTGCTCAGTTATCATTTATAGACCAGAGAACTGGGGCGTGTGCACTGGTAGAAAGATCCACGTGTGGGTGGCAGTGTCCTGGGGCCAGCCCCAGACATGCCACTAACCTGCTCCACTTCTCATTTGTGGGCCTCAGTTTCTGTGGCTGTAAAATTGGAACTGGAGAGGCAGGGGACGAAGCTCAGTGCTTGCCTGGCATACCCAAGGCCTTGGGTTGGATTCCTAGTATAGCAAAAAGAAAAAAAAGAGTTGGACCTAATCAGTGACTCCCTGTGTACACATCTGAATCACCTGGAGTGCTTTAAAAATATTCCTATTCTTGTGCTTTATACCTTGTGAAAGGCAGGTGCCCTCTGTCTGTGGTGGAATATCAGACCAGCTTCTATTTTTTTAGAGCTTGCAAGGTATATAGGTAGGGGTTGGGCTAAGTGACCTCTGCTTGAGTATCTGAGCATACTTGGAAGGGCTGGTGAGTGACCAGGCCAGGCACAGCTTTAAAACAGGGTGTCACCCCAGAGCAAAGGAGGTTCCCACCTGAGCCATATTCTGGGATAGTCAGGATCACCCCCCAGGGCCCCCTGACACCCATCTCTCTGCACTTTTAGAACGTCAGACCCGAGACCAGAAACCTCGCCGCTCTCTGGCTCTGGACAAACCTGAGAAGCTGGTGACCACGTCCCCAGACCAGAAAGAAGGAAACGTGGGGGGGATCACCACCCCTCCAAGATGCCCCGACCCCTGGTGTGACCTCAAAGCTGCATTTGCCTCGTTTCAAGGCGATGGAGAAGGAGGAAGATCCCAGCTGAGGTTGCTGGATATAGCTGAGAACATCGTCCTTGGTGACATCGCAAGTTGGTCTCTTTCCTCACCATGAGTTTCATCTTTCATTTACAAGCTCTTTTCTGGGGACTTGCCATCGAGCTGGGGATACAGTGGTGATCAGACTAGTCACTGCCCCTCATTTCATGGAGCTTATGGTTTTGTTTTCTGTTTACTTTCTGAGTTTAGGCTCTCTTGTGGGTAATGGAGGAAGACCAGGGCTACCCTTCTGTTAGGCTTCAGGTCACAGAAGTGGGACAGGGCAGGGTTTCCGGAGCAGACCTCACCTGAAGCAGCCACACTGTCTCTCGTGATTGCCCTGTCACTCCACCATCCAAAACAGGGATGCTGATGCATCTAGCAAAGAGCTGGGTGGAGAGAGGGGATTTAAACTCAGGCCTGGCCTCACACTCATTCATGTAGCCCCCATTCTGAATACCTGCTCCGGGTCAGGCCATGTGCAGGATGCTCCTGGCACATCAGGGACTAAGGTCACAGTCCAATGAAGGAATCATCCACATCACCAGATGCTGATGGTCCAGAGTGATCCAGACTTCCTGGGTTGCCCAGGAGGCTGCTGGCCCCAGAACAGGCATCTGACCAAGCCCAGGGCTGAGGGAGGGCTTCACAGATCTTGCTAGCTACGACCTTGGCAAGCAACCTGATATCTCAGTGCCTCAGTTTACCTACAGTATAATAATGGTACCCTTCAGCAAAGGGTCACTGAACAGGAAGGACTTCAAGTGCTTCAAACAGGAATGGCCACAGTAAGCACTGCCTTCTTGCTCAGTACCATTGCTATTGTTCCACTTAAGGATTTTATCCTCATTACAGCTTCTGATAGGGATGTGAGATTCAAGAAACCTGGGGGTGATCTGGGCACCCCCCAGCCTCACACAGAGGTCCTACAGTGTAAGGTTTTGGTCAGGGTGGTGGAACAGGAAGCTGGGTGGCAGAACCTGGCACCTCCCTATCCCCTGTGTTAGGGAGTCCTGGAATCTGGCCCGACCCACAGAAGCAGTCATCCTAATTTGCCCCCCAGGCTGCTGTTGTGCAAACAGTGCCCAGGATGGAGAGCCTGACCCTGCCTTCGAGGCCCAGAGAGGGGCTGAAGGGATCCATTTCCTAAACAGGATACACCCCTATTCCAGGTGAGGGCACTCTAAGGGCACTGGTGGGCGATGCAGAGGAGTATGGGCTGGCATGGTGAGGGGTCTTGAGAAATGAGGCCAGTGTTCATCCTCTGCCAGTTGCCCTAAGCACTGCCCTGGGCCTGCATTATGCTGGCTGCTCTGAGCTCTCAGGAGAGTCTGGCTTCCATCTCTCAGAACGTGCCCACAGCCTCCCCATGGGCCTCCTGCCTCCAGTCTCCCCCTCCAGCCCATCTTCACTTGACAGAGTGGCTTTTCTAACACACGGAGCTTGGCCTTGACCCTTCCTTTGCGCCCAGCAGGTAGAGGAAGCTATCTTTTTTTTTTTTGGTACTGGGGATTGAACTCAGGGGCACTCGACCACTGAGCCACATCCTCAGCCCTATTTTGTGTTTTATGTAGAGACAGGGTCTCACTGAGTTGCTTAGCGCCTCGCCATTGCTGAGGCTGGCTTTGAACTTGAGATTCTCCTGTCTCAGCCTCCCTAAGTGCTGGGATTACAGGCTTGAGCCACCACGCTCGGCTTAGAGGAAGCTATCTTAATTGGCACTGGAGATGTTCTGTGACCACTCTCCTGCCCTCACTGTGACTCTTACACCTAACAGAATGCTCGCCATGCCCTGGCCTCTGAGCTTTTTATTCTTGTCCCTCTTCCTGGAAGGCCCACTCCCTGGGTCCACCTGGGAAACTGCCCATCCTGCAGGTCCTCACTGAGGTCCTCCTTCCCACCTGTCCTCACCAGCCCCTTCTCACAGCGCTGCCCCTCTGGCATCAGCGTCTGCTCACCAACTCACCTCTCCTCATAAGCCTGGGAGCTCAGCTGACTGAGCTCCCTGGGACCTGCACACAGCCGGCCACAGGAGACACTGGAGGGGTCACACCGCAGTCCCCAGCTCAGGGCTCCATGTCTGCCTCTTAATCCCCCCTCTCACAGGCAGAAGCTGGTCTTCTATGATTCCGGTGAGGAGGTGGACAAGGAGGTCCCAGATGCGGACCCGTGGCTTCCTGCCTGGACCCCAGAGGGCAGCCCCCATGGTGACTGAAACTCTGTCTCTCTTCCTTCTGAGGATATCTATGGCAAGGGAAAGTGGGAAAGAGAATGGGGATCTGCCGGGCACAGGGACGGGGACTGCACTGTTCCTGCTGTCACTCTGACACCAGTGGCCATGGCAGACATTGCTAATCAATCACCATTCTTTCCCTTGAGCCCAGACACTACCTCAGAATCTTTCTTAACCCAGAGCTGCAGGTAGATACGATCTATAGGATCTGACCCATTATGATGACTGTTTTCCCTTTACCATCCCCAAAATAATGCCAGGCATTGTGCCTCTTAATTCCCTCTACAAGAACACCCAGTGAGAAATGACAGCCACTTTGCCCCAGTGTCTGGCACCATCTCCTCAAAGCCATCTATACTACGGGGGACAGCAATTTCTGACCGCATCGCTGAGCCTTGTGTTTCCTCTTTAGGGAGCCCAGTAGCCTTGGGACCTCCCCAGATCAATAACTGGAGTGTGACAGGCCACCCAAGTGAGATCCTAGGACTGAGCCCTTCCCTCTTCAGCTCCCCGGGAAAACTGCTACCAGAACAGATCTTGGAGGATGGCAATGAGTACCTGACCCAAGGTGAGCCTCCGGGGCAGGACCAAGGCACAGATCCCTCAGGACATGGAGCACCCCCGCCAGGTGCTCAGGCCTGTGTGGTGCCCTGGCTGCCCAGAGCCCAGTCCCATCCAGCCTGCCTCGAGGAGCCCACAACCCCAGCACAGGGGAGGGAAAGGGTCCAGGAGCCTGGGCAGGGAGCCATACGCTCTGCCCTGGGGCTGGAGGGTCCCATGGCAGCTGACCTGTGAACTGGACTTGGACGTGGGGTAGGAGACACCGAAGGAGAAGGCCAGGCAAGAGTGCTCCAGTGGGTGGGGACGGCAGGGCGAGGCTCAGCACGGGGAGAAGCTGCCGCCCCAGCCAGCACCGTGGTGCCCCCAGCAGGTCTCTTTGAAGAAGTGCTCTTAGAGGCTGAGTCTCCACCTCCTGCCTGCACCCCTGAGGCACCCCAGGAGAAGGTAGGTGATGCCCTTCATCTGTCACCCTCCCCTCGACCCCCTCCCAGCAGCCTTCCACCGCCAGCCACCTCCCCCATCCATCCACTCGGGCTTCTCCTTGTCCTTCCCAGCCACACCCTCCTCTGCATGCATCTCCCCTCCTTTGACCACTCACTGCTGGTCACCAGGGACCTGTGAGAGACCCTGCATAATTTTATAACTACTCTACCAAGTAGGGGGTCTCCTGGCTTCGTTTAATAGGTAAGAAACCAAAACCAGAGATTGGCCCCAGGAATTCTCAGTTGGAATAGAGACCAACCCAGGACTGCCACCCTCCTGGGCCCTGGGCCCACCAGGGCAGCACCCCCTGCTGCAGAAGGCCACTATCGATGGAGGACAGCACCAGCGCTAGTCCTCGACAGATTCTTCCTCCAGTGTTGCCTCAATGAGTAGCTGAATTGGTGGCAGAAACAAAAATAGATGCCATGAGCTCCTGGTAGTGCTGAGCGCCGTGTGAGGCTCTCCCCAGCCCCGCAAGGCCCATGCTGCAACCACTCTGTTGTGGATGCAATTCATGCTCAAAGAAATCAAGACTTCCCAGAGCACCACAGCCACTAAGCCACTGGTACACTGATGGGGTGGAGGCAACGCTGTCCCAGGATGGGAAGAAAGGAGATGCCCCAGGCATTCCTGCCTGGCTCTGCCCGCTGTGGGAACCTGTGCCCCAGTGTCCAAAGGCTGTGGACAGTGAGCCTGTCTTTTTTTTTTTTTTGGTACCGGGGATTGAACTCAGGGGCACTCGACCACTGAGCCACATCCCAGCCCTATTTTGTGTTTTATGTAGAGACAGGGTCTCACTGAGTTGCTTAGTGCCTTGCCCTTGCTGAGGCTGGCTTTGAACTCGGGATTCTCCTGTCTCAGCCTCCCTAAGTGCTGGGATTTAATCAGCGTTTCTGAGGCTCCTGTCATGTCCTGGGAAACTAGTGAGTGGAGGGTGATTCCCCGCCCCCACCCCTTCCATCTTTCTCCCTCATCATGGCCCAGAACGTACCTCCAGAGGCACCCGAAGAGCCCCCTGACTCCCACAGTGTGTGCCAGTCCTCGGTCTCGCTGGACCACTGCTACCTCTCTCTGTGTGAGACCAGCAAAGTGCAGTCCAGCCCCAGCACTGAGGAGAGTGACTCGGAGTCCCTGTGGGGACAGGAAGAGGTGAGTGGGTGGCACCTGTGGAGGCGGGTGGGCGTCTCCTGCTCTGGCACTCATCGCTCTCCTCTGTCCAGGACATGCAGGCCGACCCTGAGGGTTTGCAGTCCTCTAGTGATGAGGGTGACGACTATACGTGGACCCCCACCAGGAGGGCCTCAACCCTGCCCACAGGTGGGAGAAAGAGCAGGAAGGGCCGGGCCAGCAAGGGCCCCGCGAAGCCCAAGGAGAGCAAGAAAGCCCTGTGCCCCACCCAGATGAAGAAAAAGTGTGTTAATGGCTTCATCATGTTCTGCAGGATGAACCGGAAGCAGTACATCCGGTGGGTGCGGGTCCTTGGTGGCCCTGGGTAGGACCCTGCTTTCACTCTGTGCCTCTAGATTGTGTGGCCCCCACTTGTGAGACTCACCTGCCCTTTCCTGGAACCCGCCACCAATGCTCCCCCTGCCCTGTCACACTGATCAGGTCCTTCCAACTGCACACAGTGAAACCAGCTCAGATCTGAGGGAAAATAGGAAATTAATTGGCTTAGATAAGTTTAACAAACGGCTGGTGTTGCTTGCCTTCAGATGTGGTTGGTTCTAGGGCTGAAGGATGCTGTCAACTCCACTCTCCTGGACTGGCTTCTTTCTCCAGCATGCTGGGGACGAGGTCACCCAGGAGCTCTGGCTCAAGTCCAGTCTGCCCCCTTGGCGCCCCTGTGGGAAAGAGGCTGAGCCAGCCACTGCCAGAGTGAAGCCAGGGCCTGGGAGTGTCCCAAGCCACAGTGGACAGTGGGTTTCTGTACAGGAAGATCCAGGTGCTGCCTGAGGAGTGGTGACAGCAGGCCCCCCACTCTCCTGGACACTGGGTTCTCCTTTGGAAATAGCCATTTAATGCCTTTTCCTTCTTTGATCTCAACTCCAGAGGGTGTGTGATGGGGGCTGTGGGCAGCAGAGACAGGAGAGGGTGCCCACGGGAAAAGCTGAGGCTTGGAGAAGGCCAGGGATCCTGTGTGGCCTCACTGCTGGCCTTTGCAGGCCTCTCCTGACCACCCCTCTTGCTCCTCCTGTTCCAGAGCCTGCCCTGGGACCGCATCCACAGCGGCCACCAAGGAGCTGGCCCAGCTGTGGCGGGTGATGACCCTGCAGGAGCGGAGACCGTATTGGTAAGAAGCCCTGCCCAGAGGCCCCATGAGGAGTGGCACCAGCAGCCGGTGACAGCCCTCCCCTTGGGTTCAGAGCCTTGAGCCTGTGGGGCTGGAACAGGGTGGGCACTCACTGGGCTGAGGGATCTGGGCTTCACGAATTTTCATGAAAGACTTGGAAGTGACAGAGAGAGGTGTCACCTCGTAGCTGAGAAAGGCAGATGATTTCACTGGGGTTTGGACCTTGCTGCTCCCAGGTTCTCCCCGTGCCCTGCCACCTGGAGCTCTTACAGCCTGGCTTTCAATTCCTGCTGCTTGGCCTCCTCCCTCCTGCCTCTGATCCCTGCCTCCCCAAAACCTGTCTTCTCCACCAACTCCAGAGCACTGCCACTGGCCGCCTCTGAAGTGGTCCCTGGAGCGCTCATGAGCATGCAGTTTCTCACCCCACAACCCCATGAAGAGTGGGGTTACGGAAAGGAGCCCTTGGCTGCGTCTTAGCCTGGGACTTGGAAAGCAGGGCTTGGCCTCCTACTCATCATAGGCCTCGGTCACGACTGGGGACAGAGGACCAGGAGTGGGGCAGCGATGGTGCCAGGTGAGAGCGCCTGCCCGCCCTCTCCCCCCAGCATCAAGGCCCGCAGGTTCAGCCGCCAGCACAACCGCATCGTGAAGCAGGAGAACTCCAGCAGCGAGGACGAGGACTGGGAGACTCCCAAGCCCTTCTACCAGCTGCTGGCCGAGAAGGCGCACAGCACCCCGGACCTGCCCCCGCTGCCGCCCCTTCACCCCCAGTGAGAGGGCCGTACGCCCCAGACCCCCAGATGCGCTCCCTCACCTCAGCTTCCGCAGCACTCCCTGGACACCAGGAGCCTGTGGTGAAGACGCGCGCGTCTGTTCCCTCCTGGGCTTCAGCCCCTGCCACTGTGGGTCCCTGGGCCAGCTCCCGGGGGACTGGGGAGGAGGTGTATTTATTGACCCCTGAGATTCTGTGCCCCCTTCCTACACCCTGGTTATTAGAGGAACCTTGGGGTGGAAGGGAACCCTAGATGAAATGCAGGCAGGTGACACTGGGGAGCAGGGACTCCACTCTGCCCCTCCTGCCCCCAGAATCAAATGATTTCAACTAGTTCATGCTCAGTTCACCCCTCCCCACCCTGTTCTATTTATAGACTATTTATTGTTTTAAACAAAATAAAAGCAAGTGGAATCCTTGTTGCCAGCAAAGAAGACAGGGCAGGCCCTCTGGTGTCCCCCTGCTCATTTGGCCCTGGGGTGGTCCTTCCACCCAAATCCGGAGGCTCTTGGTGCCAGGGCCTGCAGTTTGAAAGTCACCTTACTGCCCACACCTTCCCCATGAGTCCCCTTCTCAGGAAGCAGTGGTCAGACAGCCAAGGTCTCAGGCAGGGCTGCTGCTGTTCAGTTGTCCTTGGGCAAATTGTTTGGAAGGTGACCCACGGCCCTGGTGGTTCTGTTAACTTTATTTTAATTGAAATGGAGGCATAACATGTCCTAGAAAAATAAAGATTTAGGATACAAACTAGACACAAGGTCAGGGTTGCCCCGGGGACAAGGGAATCTTTGGTCTGGGGCTAGAGGTGATGTGGCTTTAGTCCAGAGGAGTGAAGGGAAGACTCCACTCTCCCTACACCTGCACCCCTTCTTAGCAAGAAGGGAGAAGCATGGGGAAGGGTCCGGTCTGCCAGTCTCTGGGCCCAGAACTTTGTCCTCCACCCTAGGATTCCAAGCAGTTCTGAGAACACTGGGTATTGGTGAAGCTATTAATAGTGTGTTAGGGAGAAAGAGGGAGAGCCGGCCATTCCACAGGGTCTTCAGCTCGCAGCTAGTACCAGGTGGAGGAGAGCTGAGCCCACGTCAGGACCCTCAAGATCCCCCCTACATATGGCAGGAGAGAGCAAAGACAGAACTGTAACAGAGGCCTCCCATCCAGGGAGGGAGGGACAGAGTCCTGGACAGGGAGCGAACAGCATGTTCCCTGGCACCTCAAGGGCTTCGAGGTCACCCAGGCTGGAGGGATGTAGTGTGTGTAGGACCCTCAGACTGCAGCCCCCCAGGCACTGTCCCTGCATCTTGAGCACCATTGTCAGAAGAGGTGATGAAGCTGGGCTGGTTACAGTTCCAGGGGCTCTTCCACGGGTACCGACTGTAACTGAGTCAGGACCTTGGCCTCGGCTTCCAGGCCCTCATCCACCTCAGCGCCTGCTGTGGCCCCCAGCAGCAGCCCCTCAGGGTCAGGGTCTGGCAGCCTCAGCACGGTGTGGGGAACCTGTGCTCCCAGCCCCTTTTCCGCATCTAGCAGCCCCTCTGTCCCTGTGCCCAGTTCTAGCCCTGCTGGCCAGACGGGCACAGCAGCAGGCGACAGCATCAGACCCTCTGGAGGGGCTGCTGGGAAGCTGGGGAGGAGGCCCGCGGAGTCTGGGGAGAAGGGCAGACTGGCTGCAGAGGTGGCCACAGTGGGGGGTGTTGGCTGCTGTGCAGAAAGTGTGCTCAGGCCATGGGCTTCTGGGAGGGCCGGGCTGGGGGCCACTGGGAGGGCTCCTTCAGGCACTGAGATGGCTGTCTCTGGCTTCAGGGGCAGGGCCAGGCTGGGGGCTGGCGGCAAGACCTGGGAGACCAGCATGCTGGTGGGGAAGGTGGCTGTGAGGATGATCTTGCCCTGCTGTACGGCCACACCTGTGACGATGGGGCTGCCAGACACAGAGTTGGCCAGGAGGAAGTTTCCTGTAGGGAGAGGAAATGGGTAAGAGTTGGAAGCAGCTGGCCAACAGCAGGTGGAGCTGAAGCTGCTGGAAGGCAGGCAAATGGCTCCCTCAGGGTACGGCCAAAACTTTGGGGTATTTTGGCAGAGGGCATAGGGATATGCCAGAGACGATATGCTTCCCCCTCCCAGAACCCAGGGACAGGCCATCCCCTGACTCCATCCAGGCCTTAGGGAAAGGATACCTGGGGTGGTGGCTGAAGGCAGCTGCAGGGCAGTCACGCCCACCCCAGAGTTGATCAGGTGTACGTTGGCAGGGCCTGCCGTGGCTGCCACCTTCACAGGGCTGCCTGGCCCAGCTGCCAACAGCTGCAATGGCCCCACAGCCTGGGGCAGGGTCACCACCTGGGAGGTGGGCACCACCTGGGGCAAGTTCAACAGCGGGGAGTTGGGGCCCAGGCCCGTGGGGTACCCAGGGGGTGGGGAGAGTGGCACCACCTGGGGGGCAGCCACAGTGGGCACTGGTCCTGGAGGCAGAGGGAAGGATGCAGCTGGTGGGGGGCCAGGTACCACTTGGGGCAGGGGCCCTGCCATGTCCTCTCCAGCTGGCCCTGAAGTAGCCACTTGGGCCCCTTTAGTCTCAGGGGCCTCAGGTTGAGCCTCCTCCAGCCGAACCTCCCCAGTCTGTGGGTCCATGATAAGGGAGGTCTTGGCCTCACTGGTCCCCTGGGGACTGGGCTGTGGTGGAGGGGCACCCCCTCCTCCTGTGAGCAGTAGGGGACCCAGGCTGGAGGCCTCTCCCAGAGCCAGGCTGTTGATGATGACAGGACTGCCATTGAGGAGAACCGCTGGGGAGCTGCTGGCTGCCAGGAAGCTCCCATTCACCAGGATGGAGGGGGAGGCGGGGCACGGAGTGGGAGGGGTGGCCCCTGCCAGGAATATGGAGCTCTGGGTGGGGGCCTCCGCAGCCACTGGGGCCACTGCCCTCTCCAGGTCCTCAGGACTTCGGCTGGACTCATCCTCGGTAGTGGGGTTGCCATCAGACTCGCTGGAGGGAGAAACTGTCGTGAGCTGTGATCCCGAGGGCTAGATTCTCCTAGGCACAGAGGCTGGCCACTGCCTCCTCATCTGCCCCAGCCCAAGCTCTTGTGGACTATTTCAGGGGTAACAGATCCTTCCAAAGCCACCCAAGGACCCTGCGTTGATAGCCACTACCGCAAGAAAGCTAACCCCGGAGCAACCCGCAGAACACCCTGCTTTCCCGGGGCATTTGCCTCTGGCAGGGTAGTGCACCTGGGCTTCCCCCAAGTCCCCTGGGTAGGCAGGCGCGTGGCCTGGAGAGTGAGGAGGCAGCTGCCTGCTCAGTTCCCAGCGTCCTTCCCCAGAGGCGTCGGAGAAGAGCTGGAGGCCAAGTGCACGGGGTGGGAGGGGAAGGGCTTGGGTTACAGGGAAACCGGAGCCGGGGAAGGTTCACGTTTCACAACAAAGGCAGGCGACGGACCACGCTGTTTAGGCTGGAGGGGGCGTGGGGGTGGGTAAGAGTAACGGTCCGGGAAGGGCTGGGCTGCGAAGGAGCCCAAAAAGCGACCCCTACCCGGGCTGGGGTGGGCAAAGACCCCTCCCCCACCCCCTTTAAAAGCCCCTGTTTTTTCACAGTTTGTTTGCCCACAGAGATCCCGAACAGAGAGATTTGGTTTGGAGCTCTGCGTGCAGCAGCAGGAAGAGGCCTCAGGGCCTCCGCTTGAGGTGCCCGGAGAAATGGACCAGGACGGGGGCCCGATCCGTCCACGCCTAGTCCCTACGCTCCTCGGAGGCCTAGGGATGTGAGCGGGAAGTTCCAAGAAGCCCGGCGCCGTGACTCCAGCAGCGGGCAAGCGGGAGGAGGCTGGTTGCTAGAATGTCCCCATTGCGCCTCCCGGACCCCTCACCTCTTGCAGGGCGCGCCGCCGCCGGTCCCGGTCCGGTCGCGCTGTCGCCGGTTCTTGAACCAGTTGCTGACCTGCGTGAGCGAGAGGCCGGTGAGCGTGGCCAGGCGGCGCTTCTCGTCCGGCGTTGGGTAGCGGTTGCCGCGGTAGCAGGCCTTGAGCGCGGCGCGGGAGCGCTCCTTGAAGCAGTAGACGGTCTCCTCGCCGTCCCAGATGGTCTTGGGCAGCGGGAACTTCTTGCGCAGCCGGTATTTGTCCACTGCGCCCAGCGCGCGGCCGCGGGCTCGCTCGGCCTCGTGGTAGCGCGCGCGCAGGTAGAGGTCCTGCAGGAAGGCGTGGTGGGCGGCGGGGAAGGGGCGGCTCTCCAGCAGCCGGTAGAGTTCGGCGTACTCGCCCCTCTGGAAGGCCACCAAGGCCCGTGCGCGCAGCACCGGGTCGCTGCCACGTAGGCGCTCGGCCGGGGGCAGTGCGCCCAGGAAGCGGCTCAAGCGGCCAGCGTGGCCCGCCTGTAGCAGCGCCTCACAAACGCACGCCACCTGCTCCGGCGAGAAGCGGAGGCCCGTGGGCGGCTCGGCAGGGGCCTCCGGGGGTGACCCGGGGACGCCCGGGGACCCCGAGTCCTCCGCTCCCGCAGCCGCTTCGCCCGCCCCGGCCCCGGCCGCCGCCGCCGCCTCACCCTCGGCTGCCTGCAAAGTCTGCAGGAGCTGGCGCGCTTCCTCCTCCTCCTCTTCGGTTGCCGCCGCCACCGCCTCCCCACCGGCCGCCGGCCCCGCGCTCGGCTCGGCAGGCAAGGTAGCCATGTTTTGCAACTTTGGGAAGTTCCTCCCTCCTTCTCCTCCCTCGGGCTTCCACCAGCCCTCTCCCCCCCCCTCCCCGCTTTCTGCCCTCGCCTCGCGTTTCCCGATCTTCTCGATACACACCCCCCGCGCCCCGAATGCCAGACCCCAGATCTACACTTTGGTCTGTCTCTGTGTGTCCGTCCCCCTCTCCGTCTGTCCGTGATTCTCCCTTTGTTTTCCCTCCGCCTCTGGCCGCGCTTTTTGCTCCCCCCCGCCCCCGCGTGTGCCTCTGGCTCAGGGGCTCAGTTTCCCCATCGGGACAAAGGAGAAGGTAACGGTCCGTCCAGGAGAGCTAAGGGCACGAAGCCACCTCCGTCCGGAGACTGAGCTTCTGCACGCCTCTGTCTCCAGGGTCCTGCGAAGGCCCCCCCATTCCCTATCTCGGCGCGTGCTCCGCCCCTCGGAATTCCCGGCTCCGCAGGGGGGGCGGGTCTGGCAGGGAGGAGGGGCCGACGAAACAGGCTAGAAAGTTTGGGGCAACTTTTCTTAAGCGTACGTCCCAGGAGCGGATGCGCGTGGCCTGCGCAGGCGCAGTGGAAGGAGGACGGCGGCGCGCTAGCCTGCCCAGCCCCCTTCTTCTCGACCCTTGGGGAGGCACAGCTGAGCTACAGCTGGGGGGGCGGCGCCTCCGGGTGGCCCGCTCGCCGTGTCCTATTGGCTGGATGCTGAGTCCCCGCCCCTCAGATTTTTCCCCTCCCAGCCCCTGATTCGTCCTCTTTGTGTCCCGCTAGCTCCCCGCCAGGCCATTGGCCAGCCCCACTCGCCTCCTGATTGGCCAACCGGGCAACCTCCTCCCCACAACGCGTACACAACTACACCGCGGAGTCCAGAGCTTCAGGCAGATGAAGGGGCCTTTTATTTGCGAGGGTCGGGGGTGGGGTCCTAGGTGGGGCCAGACAATAAATACCAAGGAATGTCGAGTCTCAGTGCATCCAAACGTGGATTAGGGTGATGGGGTCCTGGAGGCTGTCGGCAAGTCGGAGGATAAGGGCAATAAATATCCAAACTGCCGAGACGGGCGGAGCCAGCTGTGGCTCCGAGAGCAGCTCACGTGAGAAGGGGTCGGGGGAGGGGGGGGCCGCAAGAGTCCCCGAAAAGCGGAGCTGGCAAAAGCAAAAGGTTCCCGAGAGAGCAGGCAGAGGTGGCGCCAAACGTTTGCTGCGGTAGAACGTTCCGAAGAGAGCAGGAGTTCATGCACAGGGAGGATTTGTGGTTTGCGAACAGATGGCAGGTGCGTGGAGGGTGAAAATCGGATGGCCAAGCTCCGGTCTGCTGCCTTCTCCGGACCGCGATCTGCCCATCCACGTCGGGGCCTCAGCTCGCCCAGAAGAAAGCAGTGATCGGCGATTCCCCCCGCAGCAGCAGCAGCAGCAGCAGCAGCAGCAGCAGCATTCCTGACTGCGAGTCCCTCGCTAACCCCATTCGCCGGCCACGGATCCAGCTCCTCCCTTCCCGGCCGCCAGGGGGCGGGTCCGGATCACAGGATTGGAGCTGGGTGAGGACCCGCACTCGGAGCGGTATGAACTGGGAGGCAGTGGGAGCAGCTTCTAGGCCGAGCCCAGATCACCCAACCCTTTAATCGAGCCTGAGTGGAGGATGGTCTGGGGAGTCTAGGGTTCAGGGGACGAAGGCGGCTCTCGGGCCATGACGGACTGGGGCGAGATGGCCTGAGCTGGCCACCAACCCAGTGCAGCCCAGGGAGGCGGCACCAGCCAGAGCAGCGGCGAACAGGAGCAGGGAATGCGCCTCCGATAGGCCAGGCCTAGGGACCTACGGGCGAGAGGGCGGGATTAACACTCGAGACACGGGCCTGATTGGTTCCTGAGAGGCGACCCGCCTATGCCTATAGAAGGGTCCTCAACTCTCCAAACCTGCCCCGCATCCCTGACAGCCAGCCGCAGCGGCTCCTCGGCTCGCCAGCCTGAAATCCTGTCGCAGCTCATCAGTGGCCGCTTCCTAGCGGCCTGTATTGATTGGCTGCCTGTGCATCCTCCCTGCCCGCGGTGGGCCAAGCCCCGAAGAGGTGCAGCTAAGCGGTGGTGGCATAGGGTGGGTGGAGCGAGGCGGGCGAGCGTGGGACGTACCCTGGCAAGGAGCAGCAGGTGGCGGCGGTGCATGGGGCCTGGCCCCACCAGCGGGGACTGGCCCAGAGCCACGGCCGGGGGGCCATCTAGCTGGAGAGAGAAGGGACAGGTGACCCGATCGGAGCCCAGCCTAGCCCTGCCGCCTTCAGCAGGAGGGCGAGAGACAGGAGAGTCGAGGGCCGGGAAGGAATCTAGGGAGATCCCGGGAAGGATTTGATGAGGCCCCAACCAAGGGAGATCTGGGGCTGGAGGGCGTGTCTCCTGGAGCCCCAGAGGAATAGGGTGAGCCCTAAATCTGGACGGGAAAGGGATAGCAGGCCTGAGGCAGGGCAAAGATAGGGGTCTTACATGGGAAGGTGGATCCGTAGCCCGGGGACTGGGGACCCCCGTGACAGCTGGAAGGAGAAGAGAGAGGCGTATGGCGTGTGGAGGGGCAGGAAGGGAGGTGGCGCGGCGTGCCCCAGCCTGGGCCCCTCTCCTCCCCCAGGTGTGCCCTCGCTGGCCCGCCTCCTCCCGACGCCCTCGGGGAAGGGGGCTGATGAGGGACTCGCCTGCGGCTCCCTCTGCCTGCAGCAACTCCAGCCTCTCCTGCAGCTGCAGGACGTGCGCCTCCAGGTCTCGGTTCCGGGCTTCAGCCTCCTGTAGTTGGCTGCGATGAAGAAAGGAACATGATCCACTGGGGTCTGGGCTACAGGGTGCCAAGGGTGTCCGGGACCCTCTGCCCCGACCCAGACCTGGCGAAGTTCTGGTTGGCCCTACGGATGGCCTCTAGCTCCCGGCTCAGGTTCTGCCGGGTGAGCACCTCCTCCTCCAGGGCTTCCTGGAGCTCCCGCAGTGTCACCTCGGACTCAGTCTTTGGCGCTGGGGCAGCAGTTGGATCTACCACTTCAGCCTGTAGGGGTGGGGGGACTGGGTTTAAGGCTCCCTGTGGCTCCTGCAGCACAGCTTATCCGCTCCTCACTGTCACCTTGTCTCCGGACTCCCTGTAGCTCCTGCCTGGGCGGGGCCCTGTCGCAGCTCCAGGCTTCAGCCCATCCTCTCCCGTCCACATAGGAAACAAAGCTATTCCTAAAACTCAGCTTGACTGGACCATGTCCCTTCCCTGCACCACGGTCTCCACTACCCCAGTGCCCCAGGACAAGGTGGCTTTACCAAAGGACCTTGCTTGGTTTGTTTCCTGCTGGTCTCTGCACCCACCCCTCCTCATGTACCCCTGCAGCCATATAGCTGACCTTCTCATCACTTTTCAGATCAAATCAACCTTTGAGGGGCCGGGATTGTGGCTCAGTGGTAGAGCGCTTGCCTCACATGCGTGAGGCCCTGGGTTCGATCCTCAGCACCACATACAAAGCAATAAAATAAAGACATTATGTCCATCTACAACTAAAAAAATAAAAAATTAACCTTCAAACCAGGCAGGGTCCCCTCAGGGCCTCTGCCCATGATACTCTCTCTACTGACCATGGGACACTTCTCTCTCCATGGGTGGCGGCTCCTCTTTTATCATTGCTCAGCTCACACTCCTCAGAGCCTCCCCCACCACACGCACACACAGTGCCCTGTTCTGATGTCCTCATAGGGATCATCTCTTAACTGAAGTGGCCTGTCTCTGCTGCTTTTCTGTTTCTGTCCTCTAAGCTCCCAGAAGGCTTAGCACTGCCAGGCACAAGCCACCTGGGAAGTGCCAGCTTGCTCCCTCCTGTACCAGCTGACCAGTCTCCTTCAACTACTCACTATTTCCTCTGGTGGGGACACTGTAGGCTCCACACTGGACACTTGCACATGTGGCTCAGGCAATTGCTGGGCCTCCAGTTCCATGGGTGTGGGGTCTGGGACCTCACTGTCCCTGCAAAGAGGGAGAGGGGAGGAAGAGCCAGCCCTGCCCAAGAGGCTGCCAGATCCCGAGAACCCATGGCCATAGGCATGGGGCAGCTGGCCCATGATTCAAGGAGGGGCAGGAGGAGTGAAGGGGACCAAGTGTCAGGTGAGTTGACAGGCCCTTCTGTAACTAAGAAAAGCCCTGCCCTGCATGTGGCCTCAGGCCCCTGGGAACTGCCCTTTCTCTGTGGAGAGTTGGGGCCCAGACACCCATTTCTAGGGTCTCTACGTTTCCTCCCTTGATGCGTCACCTTTGCATCTCCTCTCCTTAGGACCTCAGAACAGAGAAGGGTACCTAATGAGGAGGACCTTGCCAAGTTCTAGGCACCTCCAAAGATGTGGTCATAAGACTAGAAGTGGGATTCCTCAGCCTGTGACTGCAGCTATTAGGACACTTTCTCATGCCCAGCTCCTGGAGGGGGCGGAGGGCGGAGGTCTCCTACGAATATAAACTTGCAGTAAAAGTAGCGTCCTTTGACCAGCCATCCCTACCACGGGAATACACCTCAAGGACCTATTTACCCTGGACATGCTCTGAGACCAACCTGCTGGCTGTCCATGGCAGCCTGGGTTGTAACAGGATGGGTTAAAACTGACCTGGTGAGGAAGTGACTAGACAGTGTTGTGCTCTAGTTCATTACTGATGAGGGATGCTGTTTGCAGATCAGGAAACAACCTGTTCTCACAGCAGATGAACATATGTGCCAGCTGTGAGCCCAGGACATCGCTGAATGGTGGGCTCAGGTGCAAGCTTCCTTTTCCTTAACCTTATTTCTTAATAAGACTTGTGGGAAGCAGTCTCATTTGTATAACTGATGCTTTTTAAAGACTTCACTGTTACATGATTATATTCTGTTAAAATTGATTATAAAATTCCAAATTTATTTTTCCCCTGATTGTGTAAAATGTAAAAACCCAGAGTTGCAGAATTCTGGAAGACCAAGCCTAGGGTTCTGAGGTTTTGCAATTGAATCTAAAATGTTAAAGTACTTAAGAGTTCTTCCTAAGAGTGCTTAGTCCTAAAACTGATCCTGAAAAAAAAAAAACAAAGAATATTGATCCCATAAACCTCCTGGCCACCAATAAGCCTGGTCACAGAGTGGTCCTGAGCCTCCTGCTGGGGTCTCTGGAGGCTGGAATCCCACCTGTACCTCATGCCACACAGGTGCGCTTACCTGAGGGCCATACAGGAGTAGGAGTAGCCCACAAAAGGCAGGTGGACCCCCAGCGGCATACCTTCTGGAATGTCCGACAGTGTTTCCTACACAAGGGACACAGATGTGACCACCAGTTATCAGTGCTGGCCCCTCACCCCTTTCTTGTCATGGCTTAGGTGAGCCCCAACTTGGGGATCATTTAAAATAACCTTCCATCATTTTTTCTAGTCGCCTGTTGCTTCCCTTTAAGGCCCTCACCACCTCAAATCACAGCCTTCTCTGGACTGTAAGTGGGTGAGGGCAGGGGCCAGGGCTGACTTGGTCAGTGCTGTATCTCCAGAACTGCCCAATACAAGGGCACCCAGGCCTGCATGAAGGATCTGGGACAGCTTATTAAACAGACAACCAGGCCTAGCCGCAGGCCCATAATCCTGCTCTGAGGCAAGAGAATCTGAAGTTCCAGGCCAGCCTGGGCAACTTAGCAAGACCCTGTCTCAAAATAAAAACTGAAAAGGGAGGTGGAGCACAGTGGCACATGCCTGTAATCCCAGCAACTCAGAGGCTGAATCAGGAGGATCACAAGTTCAAAGCCAGCCTCAGTAACTTAGCGAGGCCCTAAGCAACTCAGTGAGACCCTGTCTCTAAATAAAAATACAAAATAGGGCTGGGGGTATGGCTGGGTGGTTAAACACCCTTGGATTCAATCCCTGGTACCCACCCCAAAAAAAAGAAAAAGAAAAGGGCTGAGGATGTTGCTCAGTGGTTCAGCACCCCTGAGTTCAATCCCCAGTACTCCCCTCCCCAAAAAGAGAGAGAGAGAGAGAGAGAGAGATGGCCAAAGGAATAAGGAAGGAAGCGTCCTCTCCTGCCTCCCTCCTCTCCTTCCTCTAGGTCTTAGGTCAGATAGCCCCTCCTCCAGGAAGCTGTCCAGCACCTTCCCTGTGGGTCAAGAGCCCAACCCTCTGTGTTCCATCTCTGCCCTGATCACTCTGGGGACTGAACTGTGTTCCCCATTGGACTGGGTCTCCAGCACTGGGTGGACACAGCAGGTACTCCAGGGAATGAACACACAGGACCCCAGAAGGTAGGCACTGTAATTACCCCAATTTTATGGAAGGGGATGGGGAGGTTCCCTCAGCCCAACAGGGGCTGCAGGTACCTACCCCGCCCCCGCTCACCATGGCAGTGAGCCCGTCCTCCACCACGTCAAAGTTGCAAGTATCTGTGGCACCCTCGAAGTCCGGTATGAAGGGGGGCAGACTATCTCGAAGACCCTCCCAGTCAAGGCCAAAGAAGAAAGGATGCTTCTGGAAATCGTCTGCTCCACCCCGTCCTAGCCTTATCTCCGCGGGACACAGCAGACCCTGGATGAGGTCTCGAGCCTCCTCTGGGACCCCAGTGTCTGCCAGTGGCAGAGACAGGTACTCCTGCTCGGAGGGAGAGTGAAAGAAGAGATGGTGGCCTGGGAGCGCTTTGTGGAGAGGAGACGGGTTGTTGTGGCTGAGCTCACCTTGTAGTGGACAATCTTGCCGTAGGTCTCAGCTGTGGAGTCAGCGTAGAAGGGCGTCTGCCCGTAAAACATTTCATAGGCGAACACACCCAGCGCCCACCAGTCACACTCAGGCCCATAGCTGCCTGTTCCAGGGCCGCCACCTACGGCCTGCAGGATCTCAGGAGACAAATAGTCCGGGGTACCCACAGCTACCAGCGACCGCACCTGCACCAACAGGACCAGAGCAGGGCTCCGCCCAGTCCTCTAACCACACCCCGGATGCGAACTCCCTCCTCTCCCTTCTCCCTGACCTGTCTAGCCCAGCGGCACACTTAGTCTAGGGCACTTAGTCTAGGGTCCCCTCCTTCCCTCTCAAGGCTCTGAATTTAGTCCCGCCCCCACACTACACCTCCTAGTCCCCTCACTGGTGGGCGGAGTTGCCCCTGGCTCACCGTTCCATCAGGCCGCAGTTTGAGGCAGGAGCCAAAGTCTGCCAAGCGAATGTGGCCACAGCGGTCCAGCAAGATGTTGTCCGGTTTGATGTCCCTATGCAGAGGGAAAAGGGAAGGATGTTGAATCTCTGTCTTGCCAGCTTCTGCCCCTTGGGGCAGTTATGCCTAGAGCCACACTTAGGGTTCCGCCCCCGTGAGGTTTCTACCATTCTGGACTTCACTCCCCAGGTCCCGCCCCCAGTGAGCCCCAACCGAGGTGAGGTGGTCCTTCTCTAGGCAGGTCAGCTCTGGGTTCCACCTTCGAGGTACCCTTCCCATACAAGATCTGTCTCTCAGGGCCCCGCCCAGGCCCTGCCCCTCAGCCCCTGCCTCGCCCACCTGTGCACATAGCCCAGCCGGTGCACTGAGTCTATGGCCATGACAATCTCGGCCAGGTAGAAGCGCGCCATCTCGGCCGGGATCCGCTCCCCAAACTTGCTCAGCAGCGTTAGCAGGTCCCCGCCCACGTAGTACTCCATGACCAGGTACTGAGAGGGGGCGCGTCATGGGGATCAGTAGCCCTCCCTAGGCACCAATCTCTGATCCCTAGGATCAATGACTCCCAGAGCCACCCGTTCCTGAGTAGTGACCACACAGCCCCATACAAGAAGCCCCAAAGATCTTCAAGGCCAAATCTGAGACTCTCCCAGGATGTCACTGGACAGATTCGCTCCCCCTCCCGGAGACACTTAGGGAAAAGACCTCTCAAGCAAGGCTCAGAAGATAGATCCCAGATACTCGTTGCCCAGGCAGTGCGCTCCGAATTGCTGGAGAGCGCTCCCACCCCAGGGAAGAGCTTCCTCCGTCAGGCTCTTCGCACAAAACCCCCACAATTGCCAGGAAAAGAGCAGTAAAGGACATCCTCCCACCCCCTCCTCTACCCAACACACGTTCCTACCAACACAGACTCTCGCAGGCATTTGGGGGCAGCTCCCCCAGTCCTACCACTTTGTCTTCCTACCCGGCTCAGTAATGAAGCGTGGGGTGGGGTGGTCTGTCCTTCCTAGTCACCGCGAACTCACCAGGTAGTTCTCATCCTGGAAGGCGAAGTGCAGCTGCGTGATCCAGCGCCGGTCCCCATTTGCCAAAACATCCCTCTCTTCACGGAAGCACGACACCTGTGCAACACCCGAGGCGCTAAGGCCAGGAGAGCGGATCCTGCACCCTCCCCCGCCACACGCACAGCCCGGGTCCCCACCTCTCCTCTCTTCAGCATGTCCCACTTATTCATGATCTTCATGGCATACACCTGGCCTGTCTGCTTCATCTTCACCACAGCTACCTGAAGGCGGAGACACAGTGACTGACAGTAGCCAAAGTGACCGGGAAAACCGAAGGGCCGGAGGGGACTCCACCACTAACTTCACCCAGCCTGGCCTCGGGGGAACTGGCTACACCACGCCCCTGGACCTCAAGCCCCGCCTCCGTCCCAGGCCCAGCCGTAGGTTCTAACATTCAGTCCATTCATCAATTTCTCAGGCCCTGCGCCAGCCTCTAGGCCCCGCCCCCAGCAAGTAAAGTGCGGGCGCAGGACCACTCTGAACTCACCTCGCTGAATGCCCCGCGGCCAATCACCTTCAGAATCTCAAAGTCATCCCTCTGCAGTCGAACCTCCTTAAGCCTCGCTGCAATGGGCTCCGCTGGGGGTGGTGGGGTAAAGGAAGAACCGAGGGTCACTTGGATGGACACTAGAGACAAGGGTCTGTCCTTCAGTCTCCCCTTCTTTGTTCCTCAGCTCCATCCACTTTAGCTCCCAAGAGCTCTCCCACATAAACACCATGTGAGGTTCTGGGACCCTCTCATGGGGATGAAATGCCTGGGAACTCGTTTTTGGCACAGGGCACTGGGCCAGAGGGTGCGTGAGGGGAAGAGCTGGGCAACACGTTAGGGAGCCAAGGCCCTGAAGAACAGGTGTAGGAGACGAGCCCTGGGTTTTAGACCGTCCTGAGCCTCAGGCCCTCTACCCCACTCTGGATGATGGTTAAGGTACAGTCCAGGGTCCCTGTCCCCAACCCCAAATTTCTCATTTCGTGTATGTGGCTGTGACCCAGAACTGCAGCTGTACCCAGCAGTCTGGAGTGAGGAGCAGCGCTTCTCGAAGCACACTGGAAACAACTGGGAGGTAGGAGAAGGAATGGGAGAGGGAGTCACCAGTGCCGGCGCACAGCTGGGGCACTGTTGGGTTCCCAGCAGGCCTCCCTGGGAGGCAGGAGGAGGGTTCTGGTGACAGGCGCCCAGCAGGGCTCCAGATGAGAAAGGCCTATGGCTAGAAAGGCTCAAAAGCTAGACGTACAGGCCAGGAGTGAAGGCTGGAGGTTCAGGGGCAGCGGTGGCAGTGGGGAGAGGGAGGCTTGGCCTCCCATAGGGTGGAAGAGGCCAGGACTTGGGAGGCAGGGTAGAAAAGGGATGGGTATGGGCATTAAACAGGGGAAACTGAGTAGGCTGTGGAGGTGAGAGAGGGGGTTCGGGGAGAGTGGGTCCACAGGGAAGAACCAACCAGGGGGAGGACGGGTGAGGGAGGAGAGCGCCAACACATTGAGCCCTTTTAAGGCAGCAGGAACCCAGGCCCCCTCCCCCACCCTGGAGGCCTGGCAGGGAGGGGCTGCAGGATGCAACTCAGGCCACAAAAGGACTTGCTCCTTCTGGGAGCGCCAGACCCCTGCCCCACCCCAGATCTCAGTTTACCCTGCCAGCCCAGCTTTGCCCTCGGTAACAGGGAAGTCAAGAGAGTCATGGAGTGCTGAGGAGGGGGAAGGCGGGGAGAAGGATCTTCCAGAGACTGAGTGGCCTGGCCTTTGGCCTCCACCTTCCCATCTGTGAAATGGGAGAGGAGGAGAGGAGCGGAGCCTGGGTCAGAAAGAGGACAGGACACAAAAGGGAGTTGGGGAAGGTTCAGACAGGAGGCAGGCAGTGACCGAGAGAGGCACACAGGCCAAGGGCCAACAACAAGACACTGAGGGACAGGCATGTGGAGTGACAAAGCGACAAGTTATTGAGGTGACAGAAACTAAAAGGAGCTTGAAAATTGTGCTGGGAGTTGCAGCGGGGCAGGAAGCTGGCCTTAGGGCATTTCCCCCCCAGGCTTGCCCTGGGCCTGGGAAGACCTTTTGAGAAGAGACTTTGTAGGACAGCTGGAGGGTTGGAGGCCCTGGAACAGGACCCCTACAGGAGGTAGGAGCTAGAGGGGAGCATGGGCTGACCCACACAGGCTGGTGGGGAACCAATATATGGGGGATAGGGTGGCGTCATAGAACCGAGGGAGAAAGTGGGCACCTCCCCAACCCCAAGCTGTTCCTCTTCAACCAGGAGGTTGGGGGACCTAGTGGCGCCTGTCTGCATAGCTGGTTCTTTCCCAAGGCATGTGTGAGTCACTGCACCCTCTCAGTGCCTGGGCACCTGTTGGGGCAGCTGAAGAGGCTGGCGCCGAGCACCTGCCTACTGGCCACACCCCTGGCAGCTGCCCATGCTGTCCCTCTGGGCTAGCCCTTGCACTCTGGGAACTGGGGTAGAGGACCACAGGAGGCATTTGTGGAGAGAGGGTCCTAGGAGATATGTCCCTAGACAGACGGGGCAGAGGGAGCAGGAAGAAAACAGGAGGCCAGGCCCAGCACAGCCTGCCATGGTTCTCCAGCCATGGCTCTGAGTCACAGCTGCCCTGGCCTCTGCTGACCTTACTCTGCCCTGCCAGGGTGGCACAGCGGGTAGGGGCATGTTGCCCCAGAACCCAGGTCCAAGCTCTGGGTCTTCTTGCAAGATCTCTCCATGTTTGCCCTGCCCCTTAAAAGCCAGGCCCGTGCCCAGATCCATCTCCTGCTTCTGTCCCCACCCCACGCAGGGGCCACACAGGCAGCACTCACCCCACTCCAAGAAGTCGGCCACATACTTGTCCTGGGCCAGATCGGAGGCACCCAGCTCCTGGTGGACGCCCAGGAGAAGGTCGAGCAGGGGCTCCAGCCCCAGGAAGCCAGGGTCCAGCACCAGCTGCTGGAGCCGCCTCAGCCGCACTTCGGCTGACATGTCGGGCAGGCAGCACCATGGCCCTTCCCCGGGCCGGGGCACGGGGTCCTCTTGTCACGGGGCCTGGCAGACCCTGTCCAGGCCCCAGAGTCCTGGCTGCATGTCTGCCTGCCCCTGACTGTCCCCGGGGCCTCTGGCCACTTTTCTGCTGCTGAGGCCTCCTACTCTTCTCCCCACCCCTTGGTCCAGCCCTCCTCCCGCCTCCCAGTCTTAACCCCTCAAGAGCCAACACCCCAACTCTCTCCTTCCAGCACCCCTCAGAACACTGTGGTGCTAGACTGCAGGGGACAGAGAATCTCAACTTGTACCCCCAATAAAAAGGCGGAGCATGGGGAGAGTCACAGTGTGAGTGAGACCCAGAGGAGCCCTCCCACTGCCCAGAGGGGCCAATCGAGGCTCCATGACCCAAGACCTACCCCCCTGGCTCCTGCCAAGCCCCAGCGCCATCGGGGGGCAGGGGAGGAGAAAGGGGCTGAGGCCTGGGAAGGGGGGCTGAGGACCCGGGCAGCTTTTCTTTATGACTCAGCAGTGGATTCCAACTTTGGGACAGTTAAATTTAGCCCCTGGGCCCTCTGCTTCACGCTTTCTCTTTGGCAGGAGGTGGGGAAGGGGTGCTCTCAGAAGCCAGGGCCAGGGGTGACCTGCTGGCCACAGCCTGGGGGAGGAGAGTGATGTCGCCAGGCCCTCCACAGGCAAAGGAGACCCCAAAATAGCTACTTGGCCTCTGCCCTGGCAGCCACATTCCTGCCCAGGCCGGATTAGAAACAGAAACATCTGGGGGTGGAGCGGAGAGGCACCACTCCCTGAAGCTGAGAGGCCGCCAGGAGGAATCAGCCTTTCTTTTCAGGGTGGACAGTTCTCTCTAGAGGAAGTCATGGCCTCCAGTAGCACTAGACACTGGGCTGAGGCAGGGCCAGGCCCCAGGCATCAGGCAGTCAAGACCTATCCCCAAGGTAGCTCAGGCTATCCCCAGGGCACCTCAGGAGCTGCCTGGGGACGGGGCCTCTGGGCTGCCCTGGAATAGCTGTGATATTTTACAACTTTCAAAATGCCCACTGACAAAGAGGGGCCCTTGCTGCCCTGCCCCTCAAGACACTGGGTAAGCAGATCTTCTTCTCCACAGGCCCCCCCAGGCTGCCCCCTCCGTGTGCAGTGGACCCTGCCTTCCTTGTCCCCACCCAGGCTTCAGCTCGAGTGGGCTGGGGGAGGCAGGCCTGGCAGCTGCTTCCATTTGTGGCAGCCAAACACACACTCGCACGTCCTCTCACTTGCAAAGGGAACCCAGCCTGTGCAAACAGGGAACTTTAGTATAAATAAGAGGTCATGGGGGACAAGGAGGGCCCTGGGGGCTTCCATAATTTAACACTCTTCAAAAGTACAGACAGTAGCAAGGGGTGGGGTGGGCTAGGGTAAGGGCCAGAGGGACCGCACACCCCCCTGCCCTGCCCTCTTAACCCAGGGGGGCACTGCACAGTTGGGGCTCCTTGTGAGTGGGGAGGTTCTCCCCAGGAATGACCAGTCACATGCTGGGGACAGGGATGTGGGTTAACACTGATGTTTCAATGGAAGGGGTCATTGTACTTGGCAGTGGGTGGGGACAAGGTTGAGGCCCCATGGGCTGCTACATCCAGTCTGGGGGACCCCTGATATTTGTGCAGGGCGGGGGACTGGAGCAGGCCTTTCATCATGGTTAGTCTTGTTAATACGTTGATCCGTGAGGTCAGCAGGGAGGGTTATGGCTAGGAGGTTGGGGGCGCGGGGCGGGGACCCCCGACATCCACGGCTTCACACCACTGTGCCACTTGGGGAGTTGCCTGGTTGGGAGGAGATGCCCTGGGAGGAGGAGAGGGAGACGGGAGAGGTTAGAGAGCACACGGGACTTCTGCTTGTGCCCACAGGAGCCAGCCAGGAGTCCTCGAGGCTGCTGCCACCCTGGCCCTGCCCACAGTCCACCCCAGACCTGAGGCTGCCGCCCCAGGCTGGAGAACACACAGCTCAGCTAGCTTCCCTGTCGCAGCAGTTGGCACTCTGATAAAACAATTCAAGTCCTTGGTAATCCTGGGCAGATGATGGGACAGGGGTTGGATGGGGGGGGATTGGGGTCCCCTTCTGACTTGAACCCCTGAGATGCTGAAGGGGAAAAAACTCAGGGACAGTCCTACCTCTACCACTGACTTGCTGGGTGACCTGGGCCAACTTCCTTCCCCTGCCTGGGCCTCGGTCTCCTCGTCTGTGAACTAGGGAGACAGAGGGGTCTCTCAGAACTCAGTCAAACTCCCCAAGCCCACCACCCTGCCTCTGAGACTGCTCTTGGGGCCAAGGGATGCAGAACTCTAAGCTTCTGAAACCAAGGACCCCAGGATCTGAGTGGGAACCCTCAGACCTGGGATCCCAGGTACTGTACCCAAACCCTGGGGAGACAAGACACCAGGACCAGCTCCATACTCACAAGGCACCTGCGCTGCTGAACCCCACAGCCACCCTGGAAGTGGGGGCATTCACTCCCAGCCCATCTGAAAAGCACTCTGCTTTAAGAGGTGACGAGTAGTCAGGGAAGAGTGGTGACTTGCCTGGGGTCATACAGGGAGCAGAACTACACGCCTGGGCCCTGGGCCTGACTGCCAGCCCGTGAGTCCGCAGTGGGCTAAGATGCTAAGAGCCTAACACCCTGGCCACAGCCAGGCCCTGGCTCAATCTCGCCCCTAGAGTATTGGCCCAAAGTACTTTTAAAAAGCTCAACATTTAAAATCCAGATTTTCCATAGAAATAGCTTCTACTTCAAACGGCAAGCACTAAGACTGGGCCATGCTGGGCCCATCGCCGGCCCTTGCAGTACACGGCCACAGGCCTGCCACCACCTCTCACTCCTAGCCATCCCTGCTGCTGTTAGCCAGGGGCTCTAGAGGCCGTCGCTAGGCCTCAGAGGTCCTGTTCTGAGACATTTAAGATCTCTGTGCTTCCCCTTATCCCGTGTGGCCAGAGGCTGTGCCAGTGACAAAACCCTCTGCCCATACCCACCTCCCCCCAAAGACCATCCTCCCGAGCGGCGGGACTCACCGCCTTGCCTGGCCGGGCCCAGGTGCAGATGAGGCCCTCCTGGCAGGCAGTGATGATGCAGTCCTCCAGGAACAGCAGCACCGTCAGCCGCTCCTGGGCGATCTTCTTACACACGAGGGGCTCCAGCAGTGGCACCTCATGGATGCGTGGGCACAGTGCAGTGCCCAGCACTTTGGCAGGGTCCAGGCGACTGCGGGGGGCGGGGCCACTGGGCCTGTCGCCACCGCCACTGCCTCCACCGCCGCCCCTGCTGATGTTGCCCAGGCTGTGGTAGCGCTTGTGCTCCTTCTCGGATCCCCGGTCGCGTCGCTCCTGCAGCGTGAGCGTGGCAAAGCGGCCAATGCTGAACGGAGCGCCCGGCTCTGTCGCTGTGCCTGGGCCGCTGGCCTTGCCACCACCCGCTGGGTGCGGGAGGCTGTTAGAGCGAGACAGGGAACGGGGCAGGGGGCCTGGGCCCGGCTCAGTACCCCGAGAGCTGACTGTGGCGGGCGGCGTGGCTCCGGGCGTGCCAGGGAGTGTGCGAGTGCGGGCCAGGGGCGGGTGTGGGGACAGCACATCTTCAGTGAGGTCCCACAGGCAGAACTGTGTGTCCTGGCCCGCTGAGCCAAAGCGGTAGGTGATGGAGCCCGCCTTGGGCAGTGGGGACAGCGGGACTCCCTCACTCGGGCTGGCGCCGATGGCCTCGGGCTCCTCTTCCTCTTCACCACTCCGATCCCCATCAGCGCTGGCTGCCGCTGTCTCCTCTGCTCGTGTGGTGTAGGGGTCAAAGGCCACAGCATTGACCCAGGACTTATGGCCATGGCCCCGAGCCACCACCCGGCCTTCAGTGAAGGACCACACGGTGACCAGGTCATCTTCACCTCCTGTCACCACGTACCGGCCGTCAGGGCTCCAGCACACACACAGCAGGCCCCCAAAGTAGCTCTTCATGAGCCCCCGCAGGAGCATGGAGTCGAAGTGGAAGACACGCAGGCAGCCATCCTGGCTGACACAGGCCAGGTGTCGACCGTCAGGTGAGAAGGCAAACTCATTGAGGGGCCCCTCGCCAACTGCCCACTTGGCCAGTGGGTTGCGAGGCGCCTTGCTCTTGGCAGCATAGACAGCAAAGCCCTCGCCCTGCTTCAGCAGGCTGTACTGGGGCGGGGCTGAGGCGCAAGGATGGCTGACGTTGTATAGATACAAGTGGCCACTGGCGTGAGACGCCAAGAACAGGCTTTCTGATTCAGGGAGCCACTTCAGATATGTCACCTTGGTCTTGTCGATCAGCCGCTGCAAGGGGAGACAGGCTGGGGTTGAGAGAAGGCTATTAACCCCTGGCCTACCTGTCCCCAACCCAGACCCCCCCAAGGCCTTGGGACATATGCCAGGTCACACAGCAGTTGTGGTGCCAGGTTCAGGCCCTGCCAGGACAGCAGCTCCCAGGCTAAGGGAGAGAGACACCAGATCATGGGAAGGCCGGGGAACAAAGTCTACCTTTGAGGTGGCCACAGGGAGTTCTATGGAGCCTTAACATCTCATCTTGGCAAGGGGACAGTCCTGCCCACCAGACTACTGTCCTTTGCCTAATCCTTTCCCCCATATTCACCATGTCAAGCTTAAAGCAAGAAAATTCACAGAAAGGAAGGGATCCCAGTCTTTCTGGCTCAGGGCTTGGGGCCTAGCAATGTGAGCAGCGCACACAGGGGGTGCCTTGAACACACTTCCTGGACCAATGAATGACAGCCCCTCCTGCCAGCTGCTCAGAACTGTCCAGGCATCTTTGCTCCTCTTTCCTCACAGCTCATATCCAATCCCCCAACAAATCCTGTGGGCTTAGCCTTCAAAGGACACCTAGAACCTGACCTCTCCCTCCCACACCACTCCAGCCACCCTGGCCTCTAGCGCCTGGCTCTTCTCTAGAATCACCAGGGAGACACTGTTAAATATAAGCCAGCACCTGGCCCTGCCCAGCCTAGAACACTTGGCAACCTTTCCCAACTTGGGTTCCAGAGAGGACCAAGTCCTAAAGCCCTGAGGCAGCCATTATATGCGGTGGACCAATCTCTACCAGGGGTCCAAGCTGTGAAAGACCACTCCACAGGCTTCTACCTAATGCAGAAAAGGCAGTCTCCCCTGACTTTCCAGGTCTACAGGAGTCCCCTGGGGTTATGTCATCTACCTTCCTCTTTCTCCCAATCACTGTTCCGGCCACAGGGCCTTTGGCTGTCCTGCTTCAGGGAATCTGTCCTGGCCATTCCTTCTACTCAGAATGTCCTTCCCTGGGAATTGTTCTCACCTCCTTCAGGTCTTCATTTGAATGTCACCTCCTTAGTACCCTCTTTAAGCTCTCCAGCACCCCTCCTGCCCTCCCTGCAGTGCATTCTCCATGAATCTTACCACCTGCCGACACACTGGACGCTGAGCTCATCTCAAGTGCCTGCTTCCCCAGCCTGACTGAAGGCTCAGCGGGAGCAGGCCCGTCTGTCTGTCTGTTCACTGAGATGTACTTGGAACGATGCCTGGCACAGGATAGATGCTCAATAACTATTTTGTGAATGGATGAGCTAATGAATTTTTAATCCATTCACTCTTTCACTCACTTCCTTCGGCCATTCATTCTGAGAATATTTATGGAACACCTTCTCTGAGAATGAGATACAGGACAAGAACAGTCCCTGCTTGCAGATAAGGTCACCTTCTGGCATTTCCTCTCGAGCCAGGTTGGCCCAAGCACCAATCTCCACGTATATATTTATAACAGTCCTCTGAATTAGGGACAAGAAACAATTTTACAGAGGAGGAAAACAGACCTGAACAGTCACCTTCCCAAAGTCACAATGAGTAAATGATGAAGGGATTCAAATCCAAGCCCACAGAGCCCAGAATTTACAGAGCAAGACATCAAAAAAGTTCCAACCAAAAACTGGCCTCAGTCCTCTAATCTTCAAAATGGGCACCATAATTTCTTACCCTTCTGCTGGTGAAAACCCTAGGAGTAAAGTGTTCAGTACAGGGCTGACATGGCACACAGTCCTGGCACAGGGTGAGAGCACCTCATTCTTCACCTCCTTGCCACCTGCCCCTCGGGCCCACACTGCTCTCAGGAAGCTGCAGCCTATGGCAAACAGCATGTGAGTGGGTGGGAAAAGGAGCAAGTCTGGGATCTGCAATCACCTCCTCGTTGAACAACTTGCTGGTATCCTTCTTGATGAGATCCAGGTACTGCACCTGGCCAGCTGAGAAGCCCACCAGCAGGGAGATGGTCTCTGTGGCAGCAGTGAACTGGTTGAAGTCGTGGCAGGTGGGCTGGGTGCCCTTATAGATCCGCTTGTCAATGGGCTTGTTGAGGTCAATGGACTTGAGCAGTGGGGAAAAAGCAGTTAATGGTTTATACCACTGAGAGGAAGGAAGAGGGTGCTGAGGTTGGGGGAAACCACTAAGAGGAAGCAGGGTTAAATCCCTGAGGGAAGTGGGCAGGTGGGTAGGGAGGGAGGGAGCAACCACAGACAGGAAGGAGACCCAAATATCAGAGTGGGGGAAAAAAAAAAAAGACAAGAAGGATACTTGCAAAGATCACAGTGCCATTCCAAAGTTGGACCCTCCCACCCTGAATTTAGGGCCATCCTTGCTCACAGCCATCAAGGTTTAGGGTCCCCATGGTCACTGAGTTCTAGCTCTTTTCCAGTCTTCCCAGCCCCCATAACCTCAGCAACTCCCTTGGGATTTAGCACAATATTCCAAGATCCCAAAATCTAAGGGTCACCCAAGTCCCAAGGACTTTAAAGCCTAACATCCCATGATTCTCTTCAATTTGCACAATTCAGGGACCCATCAACCCTCATGTTCCCTCACATTTTAGATACATTTACTTCTGGGCTTTCAAGATCTCCATCTCCCCAGGTGTCTTGCCCCTCTGGGAGCAACATCACTTTAGAGATGCCCATGATCCTTGAGGATTTCCCATATCAGGGCCTCCCAACACCTCAGATCTCCCATCAGCTTAGATTCTCAATTCCTCCAGGCCCCATTTTTCCTAAGATCTCAGTCACCTATTACCTTTAAGACCTCCATCACTTCCAGAATCCCCCTCATTCCTGTGCTTTCCATGTCTCAAGAACCCCTCCAACACCTCCAGACTGCCAAGGCTTATGACTGGCCCATTTGATCTGATCAATCCTGATCGGCTCAGGATTCACCATCACCTGCAGAATGCCTGCTATCCTAGAACGGGGTTGGGGGGATCCCATATCGTATCAGATAACCCGCCTCCTCCGTCCACCAGAAAGCGCCACGCTGGAGGATTCTCCCGTCACCCTTCAGAATCCTCCATTACCTCCAAGAATCCTGTCCCCTGTGATGTCCATCGCATCTAGGACGCCTTTCCCAGGGCCCCATGCCAATCTGGGGGTTCTACTATCACTTGTCAGGGACCTCGGTCTTCTCAGCATCCAGGCCCCCACGATGCAGGCCACTCACCCGTTGGCTCCCGCGGCGACAGCACCCGGGGTAGAAATAAAGCTCGCGACCCAAGTTGAAGCAGACTCGGTCTCCTCCAGCTCCCGGGCCCGCGGGCGTGGCGGGCGGCTCCCCGGCCCCAGCGCCGTCGGGCTCCCCGAGGCGCACGAGGCTGAGGCGTACGGCTGGCAGCGCGGGCCCAGGCCCAGGGCCTGCAGGCGGAGGGGACCCTGCCGGGCCCGCGGCGCCGGGGCCGGAGGCGGAGGCAGGGCCGGGCGGGGGCTGCGGCGGCTGGGGCGGCGCCGGGGTCTGGGCGGAAGCCGGCCCCGACCTGCGAGCGGCGCCGTCTCCGGGGAGCAGCTTGTAGAAGCCCTCGCGGGTGCGGAACTGCGACTTGATCTCCGCGCAGTCCCCCATGGCGGCGCCGGGGCCCGAGCCACCCTCCACACCGCCCGCCGCCATCTTGGGAGCCCCCCGGGCCCCGCCGCTGCCGGACCGCCGCCCGCAGCCGGGCCCCCTACCGGAAGCCGGGGGCCCGCACCGGAAGAGGTGGGGTTGTCGCCCTGGCGACGCCTCTTCGATTGGCACCCGGGTCCGGGGGCGGGAAGAGCCCGAGCTGTCGCTCGGGTAACGGTTCTGGGGTTGTGGGCGGGGCTAAAAGATGGGCGCGGCCTCCGTGTAGGCGTCCGACTTGCGGTTGGCTGCAGGGGCGGGGCTCTCAGGGGAAGAGGGCGGGGCCAGTTGGAAATCTCTGGTCCCTAACAACTGCGCCCCTGGGAACCGTTTGCCTAGCAACGGAGAGACCCTCAAGAGAAAGCTTCCTTCAAATACCATCCTTCCCGTAACGTCACAGGTGACCGCAGGCGATCCTTGTGTCTTCTCAGAGCTCCAACAATACACTCTACTGACCTGCAGTGTTTCCGCTGACAGACAGTTTAAAGTCCCTGGCTAACCACAGGTACCTTCACTTCTCCCCACCCTTGACGGTGCCCCAGATCCCGGCGGAGCCCAGCCTATCCACAAAACCCCAGAGATTCCTTCGGATCCACTATTGAGGAATACTAACCCCCAACCTCCCCCATATTTTTCACCGACCTCCAATACATATCTCCACGACTTCACACTCCTCCAGAACCCACCTGTTTCTAAAATTTTATTGATTCCTGCAATGCCATCAGTGTCCTAATGATCCACCAGTAACCCAGTCTCCCCTCACTTCTGCTGAAGCCACCTCTGCGCTAACATAGATCTTCCTAAACTCATGTACTCAGTGACTCCCCAAATTTCTTTCCAGAATGCCCCAGAGGTATTTCACACTCCACAAGTCCTATGGTGAACTCGGCATCTTACTCCAAATCCTGCGCCTCTTGGTGTCTCCATCTTAGGATCACCTGGGCCACAGACCAGGTATCTTCCTAGATTTGTACCATTTCTTTTTTTATGTTTATATTTATGTGGTGCTGAGGATTGAATCCAGTGCCTCACATGTGCTAGGCAAACACTTTACCCCTGAGCTACAACCCCAGGCTGATTTGTACCATTTCTCTTCACTCCCTTCCAATTCCAGCCCCCAAGTCTTTTGCTTTCTGCTGCGTGAATTCCTCTTTCATAGTTCCTTCCTCTCCATAGCCCTGGTCCAAATTCTTCTTCAGCCTCCTGAGACCCCCCACCACCTGCATCAACCTTGTTTCTGGTCTCCCAGTCTACTGTGTCACCCCTACCTCCCCTCCACCTGGTATCTAGAAGGATCTTTCTAAAGCACAAATATGATCAGGACCTTCTCCTGCTGGTGACCACCTATGGTCCCTAGTGCTCTCAGGATAAAGTTAAGCCCTGTGTGATCTGGCTCCTGCCAACTTCTCTTTCTAACCTTATCTCTCACCACTACCCTCTCACTAAGTCACATCTAAACAGGTTTGAGAAAGTACCTCATTACGTCACATCATCCTCTCTTGTCCTTGGGGCTTCGCACATGCCATTCCCTATGCTGGGAATGCCCTTCCCCATTCTTCTGTTTTTTTTAGTACTGGGGATTGAACTCAGGGGCACTCGACCACTGAGCCACATCCCCAGCCCTATTTTGTGTTTTATGTAGAGACAGGGTCTCACTGAGTTGCTTAGCGCCTCGCCATTGCTGAGGCTGGCTTTGAACTCGCGATTCTCCTGTCTCAGCCTCCCTAAGTGCTGGGATTACAGGCTTGAGCCACCACGCCTGGCTCCCCATTCTTCTCTTGAGTCTGTTCTTTCAGGAGCTCTCCCAGTCCTCTGAGCCCCATCATCCGAGTTGCCATTGTCTGGGGGTGAGTATGCCTTCTGTATGGTATGTGAGCCCAGGAAGGCAAGGCTGGAGCTACTTGGTCACCTCTGTGTCCTAGGCACAGGACTGGGCTGACAGGAGTCCTGTTTAATGACTACCTGAATGGATAAATGAAGACAATGGAGAGTCTCTCCCAGGCAACATCACCCCCAGCAGAGCCCCAGTCCAAGTCAACAAATGTGGTGAACAGAAGAATGAATGACTTGGCCCTGCTGGGGGGCATTTTATTTCGAAAAGCTTCCTTCCTGCCCTCCAGGGGCAGGAAGCAAATCAATAGTGAAAACACAGCACATAACTAACTATCTATTCAGTCCTCCAGGTCCTCGTCCTCGTCCTCCTCCTCATCTTCCTCCTCTTCCTCCGCAGCCGCCAGGGCCTGCTCCTGGGCAGCTTTGAGGGCCTGCTCTTCCTCCACCGTGGGGTCACTCATCTCTGTGATCTCTGGGCCGCTGGGGTACTCCTGCTGAATGGGGGCTGGCAGGGCCGGGTTGAAATTGTCGGGGCTGTACTTGTGGCCCCAGCCAATGTAGAGATTCTCAAACTTCCTAGAGAGCAGCGAGATACCATGAAATTGAAGGGTGAGACCAAGAGTGGGCATCGCATGATTGCAGAGTCACTAGAGGACAGGTTGAAACTTGCCCACCAGGGTTTCTCTGTCCATTTGTTCCTTCAACAGCTATTTCCTGAGCACCTGTTCTGCACAGGCCCAGGGACAGAGTGACAATGTTTAACAGCATCCACGGCTATGGAACGCTTGAAACGTGGCGTTTGGGAATGGAGAACTGAATTTTAAGTTTTATTTAATTTTCTCATTTGCCTTGTGATTTCCTGTTTGACTCATTTGCAATTTAGGAATGTGTTGTTTCCTTGTCGAACATCTGTGAATTTCTCCAGCTTCCTTCTATTACTGATTTCTAATTTCATTCTGTGGTGATCAGGGAACATATTTTATATGATTTCAATCCTTTTACATCAAGTGAGATTTGTTTTGTGACTCTACATGATCTGTCCCAGAGTGTGTTCTGTGAATGCCTAAGGTGTATTCCACTGTTGTTGAGTGAAGTAGATTTGATTTAATTTTAGTGAGTTTCAATTTAAATAATAAAACTGATAGTCAGTTCCATTATTGGAAAACTTCTTAGTACGCTTGGAGCAACTAGGGCAGGTGGACCTCCTCTTTCTTTTTTTTTTTTTTTTTTTTAAATATTTATTTATTTATTTTTTAGTTTTAGGTGGACAGAATATCTTTGTTTTTGTGTGGTGCTGAGGATCGAACCCAGTGCCTCATGCGTGCTAGGCGAGCACGCTACAACTGCGCCACAATCCCAGCCCCTGGACCTCCTCTTTCAACTGTAAATGTTGTGAAGTCTGAATAGAGACTGGCAAGTCTTTCAGATGAAAATTTAGCATCCAGATTGAGACATGCTGTATATACAGACTCTGAAGATGTGGTGTGAAACAAAGAATGTAAAGTGGCTCATTAATGATAATTTCATGATTGGTATCACCATGTAATTATAACATTTTAGGTATTTGGGATAAATATGTTATTAACATTAATTTTGTCTGATTATTTTACTAGAAAATTTTCCATTATACATGTGACTCATGTTATTTATGCTGGACATAAATAAAATGGTCCAGGTGCTGAGGACACAGCAGTAAATAAATGAGACAAAGTGGCCCTGCTGCCAGTGTTCTGGTGGGAGATTGAATAAGCAAGGAGGGAACTTCTTGATCTGTACCCTACCAATTCTACCTCTCCAGAGAAGAAAAGAGGAGCAAACAGGACAAGGGAGGGGACTAAGGGACAGGGAGAAACAAACAGGGAGGGGAACAGAAAGAACTAGATGGAAAAAGAGAGAGAGAGGAGACGCAGGGCTCTGGCCCTGGAGGAGCAGTTTTATTTTGACCTTATTTTCACAGTTTTGCAATTCTCAAGAGAATTCTTGACAATTCTCCAGGGCTCTCTGGGAGCCTTCCAACACACAACTTCCTTGGAAGCCCCCCAGTCTCCGCCTGCCCTGGCTCATGTGGCTTTGAACGTTTGTGGCAAGCTCACTAGGGAGCTTGTTAAGAATGCTGAATCTCAGGCTCCATCCCAGACACACAGAACCAGAATTTGCATCTTAGCCAGATCTTGAGTGAGTCCTCCACTCACAGGACAGGACACTCTGGGTCCAGTATTGATTTTGCCTGCCTCTCCCTGACACCTCTCTCTTTTCCTGCAGAGTTCAGATCAAAGGGTATTTTCCCTTCCCTGATCCCCCATCCTTCCCCGATGCCCTAGGAAAATGGCAGTTTGGTACTGTCAGTGGGCCCTGCACTCTCCTGATGGCACTTAAGACTTTGTCATAGAGTATTTGGAGGGAGGGGAGGGAGAAGTGTTATACAAGCAATGCCTGTGCTCCCTCCATCTGCTCTGGGGACGGAATCCATGTCTGCCTTTTCAAAAAAGGGCCTATGGTCCAGCACACAGCTGGCAAAGAGTGAAATTCAAGTTTGTTTGGTTTCTTTTTATTTTTGGTAGTGGAGATTGAACCCAGTGTACTTTATGATGGAGCTACATCCCTGGTCCTTTCTTTATTATTTTCTTTTCAATTTGAGACAGGGTCTTGCTAAGTTGCTGAGGTTGGCCTCTAACTTGTGATCCTCCTATCTCAACTTCCTGAGTTGCCGGGATGACAGGCATGCCTCACCAGACTGGCTCAAGTCTTTTTTTTTTTTTTTTTTTTTGGTACTGGGGATTGAACTCAGGGGCACTCGACCACTGAGCCACACCCCCAGCCCTATTTTGTGTTTTATGTAGAGACAGGGTCTCACTGAGTTGCTTAGCACCTCGCCATTGCTGAGGCTGGCTTTGAACTCGCCATCCTCCTGTCTCAGCCTCCCAAAGTGCTGGGATTACAGGCTCGTGCCAACACGCCCAGCTGGCTCAAGTCTTTTATAAAGGGGGGAAAAAAAAGTGGACGGACAGCGGATGGAGACTGGGTGGCTGGATGGGAAGGTGGGTGAATTGGTGGCTGATTGAGGGAGGAGGATGGATGAACAAGCAGGGCTCAGACTTTGGAACTTTTGCTCTCAGAGAGCTCTTGGTAAATTAGGGTGTGATCAGAAGAAGCCTCTTGGCAAAAGCAAACGTGCCTCTTCCAAGCTTCTGGAGAAGAAAAAAATAATAGCCAAGAATGTGATTAAGAGCTGCAATGTGCAATGATGCAAGCCTGAAATCCCAGTGACTCTGGGAACTAAGGCAGGAGGATCACGAGTTCAAGGCCAGCCTCAGCAACTCAGCAAGGACCTAAGCAACTAAAAGGGCTGGGGATGTAGTCCAGTGGTAAATTGCTCCTGGGTTCCATCTCCCGTGTGGGCGGGGTGGGGGAGAAGAAAAGGATGTGGTGGTTAAAGTATAGAGTTACATGAAATCCCACCTTGACTGAACACGGGGTTGCAGCCCAGGTTCACGTTTAGAGGGATAAGGAAAATCTATGAAAATCACCCTGCCCTCTGGTGGACAAGGCTGGTAGTGCGCTGAGGAACTTGAGGGGAGTGTGCAGCTCGGGTGGGAGGAGGCAGCAGTGTGCTCATCTTTTGAGAGCAACGGGTAGGGGATCCTGGTGGGAAGGATTTCTGCCCAGCAGAGAGAAGACCCTTAACTGGAATACCCAGGGAACCCCGGGAGGAGTCGGCTCCCCCAGAGATGAGACTCCGTCAGAGATCCAGGTTTATATCTCACAAGTGCTGTGTGGCCTTGGGCCAATCCCTTCCCCTCTCTGATCCTCCATTCTTTTATCCAAGGGGTTCATACTTCTCATCTGGAATTCGTTTTGTTTAGAGTGGAGTCTTTGTCACCCAGGCTGAACTATTAGGCTCAAGATCCTCCTGCCTCAGCCTCTGGAGTAGCTGGACTATGGGCTCATGCACTGGCCCAGCGCGGACTTTCTTATTTTAGCCCCAGTGAAACCCCTGGGGGCTGAGGAAGGTCAGTCCTGGTGGCTCCTGAGGGGCTCCCCAGGCCCTCCCACCCTGGTGAGCTCCCCCCGCCCAGGCTCTGAAGAAGCCCTAGGGGGTCTCCTGCTGAGAGGGGCGGGGAGAAGACCTACTTGCCGCTGGCGTAGGTGTAGGCCCCTGGCCAGAGGTTGGAGCGCACCACGGCCACTGAGTACTGCGGGCAGAGGGTGCAGGACAGGCGGGTGGTCCAGGGTGACAGGTGCATGATTTCTGCAGTGAAGAAGTGGAGAGCAGCAGTGAGGCGGGGTCCCTGTGCCCTGCGCAGCCGCCTGGAGAGGCGTAGGAGCAGGAAGGGAGCAAAGCTGGAGGACCCGAGGCCCGGGGAGCTGCCACAGAGCATGGCTCCGCTTCACCTGCCTCGGGGCTGCGCAGGGCGGGGGTAGTCATCTTGCAGGGTGACATGAGGCCTGGTGAAGTGTCTGCGGGGCACCTGCTGTAGGACTGGCACCAGCCAGCCCGAGTGGTTCTCCTCCTAGGTCTGTCCTCAGAGTGGACCCGGCTGCTGAGGGCAGGGCACAGGGTCTGTGCTCAAGGTATCTGGGTTCACATCTGGGCTCTGTCCCCTCACCCTCTCTCACCTTTTTCCAGCCTCTCCTTCCAGTTTTCTCCAGGTGCCTCAACCTCAAGAAACCCCTGTCACCGGGCCCAGTGGGGCACTCCTGTAATCCCAGAGGCTTGGGAGGCTGAGGCAGGAGGATCACAAATTCAAGGCCAGCCTCAGCAACTTAGGAAGACCCTGTCTCAAAATAAAAAAAATAAAAAGGAGCCGGGCGCGGTGGCTCAAGCTTGTAATCCCAGCACTTAGGGAGGCTGAGAGAGGAGAATCACAAGTTCAAAGCCAGCCTCAGCAAGGGCGAGGCGCTAAGCAACTCAGTGAGACCCTGTCTCTACCTAAAACACAAAATAGGGCTGGGGATGTGGTTCAGTGGTCGAGTGCCCCTGAGTTCAATCTCCAGTACCAAAAAAATAAATAAAAATAAAAAATAAAATAAAAAGGGCTGGGGATGTGGTTCAGTGGTTAATTGCCCCTGGGTTCAATCCTTGGTACAAAAAGAAAAAAAAGAAAAAAAGAAAGAAAGAAATTCCTGCCCATTCAACCAAAGTTCAGGGGGGCTCCCTAAGCATATCTCCTCCCCCATGTCCACGTGGGACTCAAAGGACCATGTCCTGAGATCGGGGCCATCGCCAGGTGCCAGGTGTGATTCACAATGTGGCTGCATTATCATAACCCATGGGGAGGCGGTTCATGATGCCCATCATACAGATGCGAGCAACTGAGGCCTGGAGAGATGGCCTTGCTGATGGGCCTGGGCAGTCTGCCTGCCCGCCCTCCCCCAGACTCCTGGTGGAATCCCCACCTGCATCCTCAGAGAGCGGCGTCAGCAGCGGGGGTCCGACCTCCTGCTCGACCTCCTCCATTCCCTCATCCGCCTTCTCCTCCTCCTCCCCGAGTTCTTCCTCCTCCTCCGTCTTCTGCATAGGGTTCACCCAAGTGCAGCGGCCCTGGGGGAAGAAAGGCCAGGTGACGTCCCCAGAGGCCAGCCTGCACCAGGGGAGGAGGGGAAGTGCCAGGCAGGACACTGGAGCACTGGCCCTGTCCTTAGGGACCCAGGTATGGGCAAAAAGACAGAGTTAGTCACTCAGGCAAGGGGCCTGGGGAGAAAGGGCCAAGAGATGATCCTGATGAGGTGGAGCCTCCTGGCTACCACTGACTGACCCCCACATTCACTTATTGATTCATTGATCACATAGCTTCTTCTTCTCTCTCTCCCTCTTTCTCTCTCTCTCTGTACCAGGGATTGAACCCAGGGGCAATTAACCACTTAACCATATCCCCAGCCCTTCTTATTTTTATTTTGAGACAGTGTGTCACTAAGTTGCTTAGGGCCTTGCTAACTTACTGAGGCTGGCCTCAGATTTGTGATCCTCCTGCTCCCTAGTCTCTGGGATTACAGGCCATTGATCACATATTTAATGGGCACCTGCTAGATCCAGACCCTGCTCTGGGTGCAGGAGACACATCCTTGAGCAGCGAGACCTCAAAATTTCTGCCCTCAGCCGGGCGTGGTGGCGCACGTCTGTAATCCCTGCACTTTGGGAGGCTGAGACAGGAGAATCGCGAGTTCAAAGCCAGCCTCAGCAATGGCGAGGCACTAAGCAACTCAGTGAGACCCTGTCTCTACATAAAACACAAAATAGGGCTGGGGATGTGGCTCAGTGGTCGAGTGCCCCTGAGTTCAATCTCCAGTACCAAAAAAAAAAAAAAAAAAAAACCAAAGAATGCTGCTGCTTCCAATTCCGCTTCCTCCTCTTCCCCTTCTTTTCCTTCTTTCTTCCTCTTCTTATGTGTGTGTGTGGGGGGAGGGGACTGGAGTTGGAACCCAGGCTGCTGTACCACTAAGCTCCATCTCCAGCCACTTTTTATTTACTTTTTTATTTTGAGACAGGGTCTCACTAAGTTTCTGAGGCTGGCCTCCAACATTCAATCCTCCTGCCTTAACCTCCCAAGTTCCTGGGATGGCAGGTGTGAGCCTCCCATCTGACTTGCTAAATGCTTCTTGAAGGAATGGAGCCAATTGCATGGCATTGAGCAGATTCCTGTCTCGTCACCATGGAGTGGAAATGATGAAAGTTGTGCTGATCTGAAAAGGAGTTATTTGACTGGGCATGATGGTGCTTACCTGTAATCCCAGAGACTCTGAAAGCTGAGGCAGGAGGATGGCAAGTTCAAGGCCAGCCTCAGCGACTTAGCAAGACCTTGTCTCAAAATAAAAAATAAAAAGGACTACAGATAGAGTCCAGTGGTAGAGCAGCACTGGATTCAATCCCCAGTACCAAAAAAAAAAAAAAAGTTATTTGGATTCAATAAAACATAAAGTCAATAACTGTTTAATTAAAAGCTCCTACACCCAGCAGATGCTTCCTTGAATGAATAAATGTATGAATGTAAAGTCAGGACACACCAGGTATGCAATAAATGCAGGTCCATGACCCTTTGCTTACAATTTTAAAATATGAAAAGCTCAGAAGGCCAAAAACCTTTGGAAGCTGGGAATGTGGCTCTGTGGTAGAGCACTTACCTAGCAGGCCTGAGGCCCTGGGTTTGATTCCCAGCGCCACAAAGAAAAAAAAACAAAATTTTTTTCATAAGTCATTTGGCAGGCCAGGAGCAGGGTACTTGCCTATAATCCCAGCCACTGGGGAGGATGAGGCAGAAGGATTGCAAGTTCAAGGCCAGCTTCAGAAACTTTAGGAGTCCTTTTCTTAATTAAAAACTAAAAAGGGGACTGCAGTATGGCTCAGTGGCACAGCGCTTGCCTAGCATGTGTGGTGCACTGGGTTCAATCCTCAACACCACATAAAAAAATAAGTAAAATAAAGGTGTCGTGTCTATCTACAACTAAAAAAAAGGTGGGGGGGCTGAGGATATAGGTCAGTAGTAGAGGGAGCCTGAGTTCAATTCCTAGTACCAAAAAAAAAAAATTGGGGCTGGGGGTTATGGCGCAGTGGTAGCGTGCTCGCCTGGCATGCGGGAGGCACTGGGTTCGATCCTCAGCACCACATAAAAATAAAAAAATAAAGCTATTGTGTCCACCTACAACTAAAAAATAAATTTAAAAAAAAAAAAAAAAAAAAAATTGTGTGTGTCTGTATGTGCGTGTGTTTCGGTAGCAACCTGAGCTGATGAGAGATTAGTCCTAATTTGCTGCAGAAATATTTCTTTTCTTTTTCTTTTTCTTTTTTGGTACCGAGGATTGAACTCAGGGCACTCGACCACTGAGCCACACCCCCAGCCCTATTTTGTGTTTTATGTAGAGACAGGGTCTCACTGAGTTGCTTAGCGCCTCGCCGTTGCTGAGGCTGGCTTTGAACTCGGATTCTCCTGCCTCAGCCTCCCTAAGTGCTGGGATTACAGGTGTGTGCAACGCGCCCAGCTTGCTGCAGAAATATTGATGCATTCAACTATGGGCTGGGTCCCACTGCCCCTTGCCTGATGTGTTGTGTAATGCATGGTACATGCCATGAGCCACCTTTTTTTTTTT
>CM053414.1:45382566-45409382 GCA_028644305.1 Xerus rutilus
AAGAGGCAGCACATGTGGGAGAAAGGGCTGGCTTCTTCCTGGCCTCGCAGAGCTTAAGCACCAGCTCTGCCCACTTCAGACTCACCACCAAAATGAGGTGATTAAATGTTTTTTTTTTCTTATTTTCAGAGATGCAAAGATTTATTTAGGAAAGCAGAGACACATTCAAGGGAGAATGTGGGCCAACTCCAGAGGACAGACAGCCATAAAGTCTTGCTGAATGGCTTGGGCTGCTTTAATCAAGCACTTGTACCAAAAAATAAGCCTTACTGACTGATTGCAGTGGACAGAAATGGAGTTCGGGTAAAGCTACTGTGATATTAAAAACTGTCTCCTAGCCGGGCGCGGTGGTGCAAGCCTGTAATCCCAGCACTTTGGGAGGCTGAGACAGGAGAATCGCGAGTTCAAAGCCAGCCTCAGCAATGGTGAGGCACTAAGCAACTCAGTGAGACCCTGTCTCTACATAAAACACAAAATAGGGCTGGGGATGTGGCTCAGTGGTCGAGTGCCCCTGAGTTCAATCTCCGGTACCAAAAAAAAAAAAAAACAACAACAAAAAACCAAAAAAATTCCTGCTCTCTTGGTTTAAGAACAGGGAGGGTGGTTGGGTGAGGGGCAGGGCAGCTCTTGGTGCCCCTTCACTGGGGAGCCACCTTGCCTGTCCTAGGCTGTCAGCACCTGGCTGTGATGCGTGAGGCAACCCTCAATCTTGTCTAAACCACCTGTCTCTATTTCTCCAGAATCCTGTATTTCCTAACTTAAGGTGATCTCCGTTGTCAAACACGTACAGTAGGGTGTTAGTTTTTGGAATGTGATTTTAAAAGTAGTACAGTTAGTCTAAAATTATAACAGACTAGTCAGACGCTTTTCCAAACAGAGGTACAGGATGGGGAGACATGTGCTACCAAAACACTAGCCCCTGCTGCCCGGTGGCTGCAGACAGCCCACAGGAGGAGCCTGGCCCAGAGCCAAAGGCACAGAGCAGGGATCCCCAAACAGGCCCGAGTCCATCCAAGCAAAAACAGGTGCTACAGGTAGCATTTTTCTTTTCCCCCCTCATATTTATTTAGGAAAGCAGATACACATTCAAGGGAGGATGTGGGCTATCTCCAGGGAGCGGTGTCTTTAAGGGTAAAGTAAGTAAGAAAAAAAAATTAAGAAATATACATTCCAGGAAGCTTTTGGAGTAAAGCAAGGAGCACTCAAGGGAGAATGTGGGCCATCTCCCCAGGGAGAGACAGCCTACAGGTGGCATTTCAAGAAACTTGAGGGGAAAGAATGAATTCTTCTATAAACACTGCTAGGGTGCACCTAGCTCTTTGGAACAAATAGAAAAAGCAAGAATTTAGAAATTTGCTCAGACAAGACAGAAAAACAAAATGCTTAACCACTGATTTTTTTAGGAATCTCTTCCTCAAACCCTGCACGGCCACAAACACCCACAATTTTGTCATCTACCAACGCCAAATTGAGAACTCCAGCTCCGAGTTCTGTTCTGTTCCTTTTTTTTTCTTTTTCGGTACTGGGGATTGCACCCAGGGGTGCTTTAACCTCTAAGCCACATCCCCAGACCTTCTTCTTTCGAGAAAGGGTCTTGCTAAATTGCTGAGGGTCTCGCTAATTGCTAAACCTGGTGTGAATTTGCGAAGCAGACGGTCTGGGATTACAGGCACTTGCCACCTGCCGAGACTGAGCTGCGGTTCTAAGGGGGTGGGTCTCCCAGAAGTAGGCATCTAAAGGGGCGGAGCATCGATCGGCGTACCTGTGCAACGGGGGCGGGTCCTTAGGGAGCGACGGCCTGAGGGGCGGAGCCTCCTTTTCTGTGGCTTTCTAAGGGGGCGGGCCTCTAAGGGCTAAGCTTTTTAGGAGGGAAGGTCCCCAAGGAATAGGGTTACATGCGAGTGTAGGGGCACTCGACCATTGAGCCACATCCCCAGCCCTATTTTGTGTTTTATGTAGAGACAGGGTCTCACTGAGTTGCTTAGCGCCTCGCCTTTGCTGAGGCTGGCTTTGAACTCGCGATTCTCCTGTCTCAGCCTCCCTAAGTGCTGGGATTACAGGCGTGTGCCACTGCGCCCAGCTGATGCGGGTGTGGTTCTAAGGGGGTGGAGTGGTGGTCTGAAATTTGAATTTATATTCTCAGGGCAAGTAAAAGCTGCCCTTCCCGTGTAGGGCTTGGATTCTCTCTCCTGTGCGCTCTGCTAACCCAGGGACTAATTCATTTGTCACAGTGCAGTTCCTGCGTCCACCCCACCCCACTGTGTTCTAGAATCAGAAACGTACAAAGCTGGGAGCGGTGGCGCAAGCCTGCAATCCCAGCACTTAGGGAGGCTGAGACAGGAGAATCGCGAGTTCAAAGCCAGCCTCAGCAACCATGAGGCGCTAAGCAACTCAGTGAGACCCTGTCTCTACATAAAACACAAAATAGGGCTGGGGATGTGGCTCAGTGGTCGAGTGCCCCGAGTTCAATCCCTGGTCCAAAAAAAAAAAAAAAAAAAGAGTGAGAGAAAGAAAGAAAGGTAGAAGCAGACACAGGCCAACAAGCCCTGTCTACATGTAGAGCAGAGGTTGCAGCGTGGGCTTTTGAGGTCATGGTCCTGCCTGCCTTGTCCTGTTTTGGACACTTCCTAGTTTAGTGCCCTCTGAGCCTCAGTTTCTTCCTCTATAAAGTGAGAATCATAAATAGCATCTGCCTTAGGGGGTTGTTTCCAAACAAAACAACGCCCCTAGTTCCCTTGGCAGGCGACCTATAAGAGATGTCAGAATTATTACAGAGTCCTAAACAAACGTTTGTTGAATTGAAAGAACATTTCACCTAAATTTTAAGCATCATCGAATTCTGGAAACCTGGGTTCGGGGACTTAAATATTTTGCAGGGGGTAGAATGTTAGCGGGCCCCAGGAGGAAGAGTTCCTGGCAGGACTCGGTTGACAAACGGTGAAACTAAGGCTGAAGGAGGGGGAGCGCCTGTTCAGAGCGCAGACGCAGAAAGTTTCACCAGGAAAAATCGGCAGGGCACAGCTGTCTTCTGGAGAGGGCGGTGAGGGGGTAAGGGGCGGTAGGAGACCAGCCTCCATCGCAGCGTGACAGCGGGGGATCCGCTACTTAAACAGCAGAGCCGACCTGCCTTTCCAAGCCTCCCATCGCGCCCCAGTGGCGGCAGACAGGACACAAGCCCCTTGCCCGGCGTTCAAGGCCCTCTGCGGCCCCGTGTCGCACACACTAGACTGAAGTCGCTTCTGGCCTCAGCCAGGTCTCAGCAGAGGCTGTGGCCTAAGCCCGGGTCCCCACTGGCTCACTCACCACCTCCTCCTCCATCTCCTGCTCGCCCTCTCCGCCGCCGCCGCTCCGGCTGAACAGCGCCTTCTGCTTCTCTGCCATCTCGTAGGTGGGCTGCATCTCGGGGTCATCCCGCAGCGTGTCCATCTTGGGATGGAACCACTCCCACTGCGTGGTGCGGTTCAGAGACTCCAGGATGGACAGGGGGTCCTCGGGCCGCTGGTTCAGGATCTTGGTCAACAGGTTCACTAGGTGCTCATACCTACCGCGCATGGGGAGGAGCGAAGGAGATGATTCAGCTCACTGAGCCCCATGCTGTATGCCTGGCTCAGCGTCCTGCGCTGGGGACACAGTAGGAAAAGATCCTTGCCCTTGTGGAACTGATGTTCTGACAATGGAGACACCATTGATCACATAGGCAGAATATACAGTGTGCCAGGCATGCGTGGCAATTTCTCTGTTGTTGTGTTTGTTGTTGTTTTGGGTACTGGGGATTGAACCCAGGGGCACTTTACTACTGAGTTACAGCCCCAGCCCTTTTTTATTTTGTGAGACAGGGTCTCACTAATTTGCTGAGGGTCTGGCTTTAAGTTGCCCAGGCTGGCTTTGAAATTATGATCCTCCTGCTTCAGCCTCCTGGGGTGCTGGGACCGAAGGTGTGTGCCACCACACCTAACGTGGTGTCATAATTTCTATTGAGACAAATAAAGCACGGAATGAGGACTGGGATTACTAGGCATGGGAGATGGTTTGCAATTTTAAATAGAAAGGCCAAGGAAGGCCTCACCAGGTGGCAATTAAGGCTGAGATTTGAATGAAGTTAGAGGGTAAATCATGATAATTTTTTTTTTTGAGGGGGAAGTTTTTGGTTAGAGGGAACAGCAAGTGGACAGGCTCTGAGACATATGCATCTAACATAATTTTGTGTGTGTGTGGTGCTGGGGATTGAACCCAGGGCTTTGTGCATGTGAAGCAAGCACTCTACCAACTGAGCTGTATCCCCAGCCCCTTAACATAATCTTTATACCAAAATTCAAGGGCACAAGAAGGAAAATTGGCATGCTGGTCTCATTTAGGAATGTAGATGCTGGAATCCTAAGGGAGGTTCAGTTGTGTGCCCAAAGATGTTTCCATCAACAATGGGTGTGTGCGTGTGTGCGTGTGTGTGTGACAAGAAAGTCCTAAGATTATATTCCCTAATAATATTGTAGCTGTCTTAGTGTAAGTACACTCCATGCACAATAACAACCAACTATTAAGTTTCAGACAATAACCCCACCATTAAGCAACATGGGACTGTGTTAGCAAATGGCACCCAGCAATTTCTAAAAACAATGACATGCCACCATTAAATTGAGCTAATAAGACTGGAAAGCTAGACTGACATTTAAATAATCTCATCAGGTTTAGGATGTTACTGTGGAAGGGGATATGTAAGAACACTCCTAGTTGCAGATAAATTCTTCATAATTAAACAATAATCTTGTAACAAATTAGGAAATAGAAAGGTTTTTTTTCTTTTTCTTTCTCTTTCTTTTTCCAGTGCTGGGGATGGAATTCAGAGCCTCATTCAGGCAAGCACTCTATCACTGAACTATACATCTCCAGCCCAAGATAGTTTTTTTATAATCTTAGGGCACAAGCAATCTACAACACACACCATAGTGGTGAGAAATTAAATGTATTTCCCCCTATGAGATTGTGAATAAGAAAATCTACTTTATCCATTTCTATGTAATGCTGTTCTCAAGGTCATAGCCAATGCAATAAGGCATGAAAAAGGATTGAGAAGGGTAGCAAAACTGTCATGGTTTGCAGATATGACTGAGAATGGCCAAAGATCTTGGGATGGGGGTTATGTCTGAATGTTGGAAGAACATAGAGATGATTTTGGGTGGCTGGACTAGAGAGCGGGGATTGTGGGATTCAAGGGGGACAGAATGATAATAGCATTGTAATGGCTTTCATACTTATAAGCCAGGCACCACTACGGGCACTTGAGAGAAATGTTGAATCTGCACAACAGCTGTGAATCCCCACACTCCAGACTAGGCAACTAAAGCTTAGGGAAGTTAAGGTCAGGAGGTCACACAATGGTGGCACTGTCAGCATCTGAAACTAAGCTGACCTGATTTCAAAGCATGTCGGTTAAGCTGCTGCCGTGTGGAAACCGATTTGTTAGCAGCCTTGAGTGTGGTGGAGGGTGCAGGGCCCCTCATTGAAGTTGGGAAGGGTAAGAAGAGGTGAGACCAGCCAGGGCTTTTCAGAAAGGAAACTTGAAGCTCCCAAGAGTTGAGATTTGTTGGTGAAACACCAATAAGTTAATTTTGACTGGATTCTAGGGTCTGAGGTAGGAGCTGGTAGTGACTAGAAATAAATTTTGGAGTAGGCAGGACCCACATCTCCTTAATTTCCTCCTGAGGGCAATGGGGAACCATAGCAGGTTCTGAGCTCAGGAGGGGTGCAATCAGCTTTTTGCTTCAACAAGAGCAATTACTTATCAACCTCATTTCCTCCTAATCTTCCTTTTCCTTAGTTCCAGAAACAGCTTCTGAAGTGCTTCTCATACATAGCAAGCCTCCAAGCCTTTGCATTTGCTGTGCACTGATCATGGACCACTCCCCCTCCCTTCCTCCAGGCCCCTGATCATCATGCACCCCATCCCCATGCCTTGCCTTATTTCTTGCCATAGCCTTTACCATCACCTTACCATCTTTAATGTTTATTGTCCCTCTCCAGAATGTGAGCTTCCTAAGTATGTAATGGAATCAGAGAGGTGTGTTGTGACTGCAGCTAAGTGCTTCTAGCAAGTACCTTCCTTGGGCAGGGAAATTCTGTGGATAAGAACAGGGGCCTCAGAAGCCAAATCCCTTTTCTGGAATCCTGGCTCTGCTGCATCCTAATGGAGTATTCTTGGATAATCAACCTAACTTCTCTGGTTCAGTCTCCTCTGTGGAACAGCGACAGTGATGCGCTATGGTCAATTGTGAGAACTAGATATTAATGTGAGAAAGCTGGCAAGGGTGTGGTAAATGCGCTAGCTACCATCTGCCCCAACTCCTGGTTGTTAATGTGTGGTTTCTGGTGAGGCCAACCCTGCTTGACTCTTTAGACCCCAGAGCCAAGGCAGGTTCTTTCCTGTGTGGGTCCCCCACCCCAGAGCCAAGGTAGGTTCTTTCCTGTGTGGGTCCCCCACCCCTGGCTCCTGGCCGCCTCTCACAGGCTGAGGTCGCAGCTGATGCTGGTCTGTAGCAAGTAGGCCTTGGCATTCTGCACTGCCAGCTCCCGAGGCTCGGGCTCGGGCATCTCCATACTGAAATTCATGAAGCCCAGCTCCGAAGGTGAGAAATGCAGGGCAGGGTCATCCCTTAGGTAGGGCCCATGTTCTGTGTTTTGCATGAACTGCGGGTCATCTCTTTGGTACATGCTGTACTGGCCCAAGACACTGGCCCCAGGGTCCTGGTAGACGGGGGATTCCAGTTGCTGGAAGAAGCCGCCTTGGCCCTGCTGTAGCCGCTGCATTAGGTTGGTGGCTTGTTCGCCCGCAAGGATCCTGCTTTCATCCAGGTAAGCCCGGTTCTGGAACTCCAAGGGAAAGCCTGCACTCATGGGCTGGTACTCCATGCTCTCCATTATGCCTTCGTCCGCCTGGTACAGGGGCAAGTTCTCATCCTCAGGCAGGCTGCCCGCCTGTGACCAGCGGAAGGTGGTCTGGCTCGGCCGGAAGTCCTGACTGAATCCGCTGCTCCGACTGCTCCGCTGCTGGTTCTGCAGGGCCTGCTGCACCTCCTCGGGGAATGCGGCCCGGGGCTGTGAGGGCTCCCAGCTGCGCCGCTGCTCGGAGGCCTGGGAGGCCTGGGAGCCGCGGGAGGCCTGGGAGCCCCTCCGGCTCGAGGACTGCTGGGACGGGCCTTCAGGGTTGGGCGGTGGGTCCCCCATGGCTTGAAAGGGGGCGCAAACAACTAGGAGGAAGGCTTGCAGACAGAAAGGCCTGATCAGTGGCCCGAGGGGACAGGCCCGGCTGCCGCGGAGCCAGCTCACTGGCTTCTAAGGACCAGAGGGGCGGGCCGTTACCAGGGACCGCGCGGGACGCCCGCCGCGAGCAGTGGCCGTGCAGGCGCAACCAGCGCCCAGGCTTCCTGCCGGCTACTAGCGTGGTGCGGCGGGCCACAGGTCACCCACACGGCGGCGGAGAGCAGATGGCACCCGCACCCAGACCATTTTCCTTTATTGTTTTTAAGGCAAAGCACCCGCCGGCCCGCCTCGCCCCCCCATGTCCGGTCAGCTGTTCCCCTTGCTCTCCGGCTCCCCCGCTTCCTCGGCAGCCGGGCTGGGGGTCTTTACGGCGTCTTCCACTGCAGGGGCGAGGGTCTGGGGACTCCGCTCCTCCTTTGAGGTCAGCCCGCCCGCTGGTGCCTCCTGGTGGCAGGAGCAAGGGCAGCACGTCAAGAGCGCGGTCGCACCTCCAAAACCGTCATCGCCCCCACTCCCAGGCTTGGCACACACGCTTCACCCCGGCGCTTTGGTTCTCCCATTGCACCTCTGATCGCCACCCCTACCTTAGGCATGGGCCCCTCAAGACTAGAGTCCAGGAGTGCGGCCTCGGTCAGCCCGGAATCGTCATCCATGCTGATGAAAATGGCCGGGGTCTCGCACTCAGGCCCCTCCTCCCGGAAATCCATGGCTTCCTCGGCGGGGGCAGGACCCGGTCGGGCTGAAGAGGAGGAGGAAGACGCAACCGGGACTCCCGCTCCTCCGGGCTTCAGCTTTTGTTCCTCCTCCAGCTGCCGCTTTAAGGCTTTCTCCTGGGCCAGCCGCAGGCCGATGAGGTCCTGAGGGGGTCGAGGGGCCGGGGCAGGCGCCAGAGCCAGAGGCTCCAGGTCGTCCTGGAGGTGGGGAGGGGCAGACAGCAGCTCAGGGAGGATGCTCTCAGAGGATGGGGTAAAGGAGTCTCCTGCTGCAGAAAGCAAGGAGGGTGCACAGGCCAGGTGCTTTTCACTGGGCACAGGGAGACCGGAGCATTGAAAGGGCCCACTCTCTTTCAGTAGGAGCCTCTGCTTAGATACGGGCAGCTTAGGCAGCCGGAGCCTCTCAGGATGGGAGGAGGTGGCAGGCTCTTGCTGGCCTGGATTGACAGTGAGGGTTGGGGAATCCAGACTGGTGGGCTGCGGGACCCTCACCTCTTCCAGGGGCCCTGCAGGTGCCTCCTTGGCCTCCGGCTCCTGCTTGCCACTGGCCTCCAAGATGGTCATGATGGAGTTGGGGATGTGTGCTTGCTAGTGAAGAGCAGGAGGGAGCGCTGTGCAGAGCTGACTTGGAGGCGCCTCTTGGGCACCCCAAATCCCTCTAGAGTCCCTGGTCTTCTGTGGCAGAGATGGGATCCTCTTGCACCCCCATCCCACGCCCTGGAGCTACCCGCCCACACCCTGGGATACCTGGTGGGGGGTGAAGGAGCGCACGTGGGCCAGCAGGGGCTCCCGGAGCTCCGGGCACTTGTCAAAGACAGCTCCCAGCTGCTGGGGCGGCAGCTGCAGGATGACCTGGAAGCTCTGGGGCTTGGTTCGTTGGCAGCACTTGATGAAGCCCTCCCACACTTTGGGATACTTCCACACCTGGACCAGGCAGGGAGGGAACTGTTGGGGGGCGGGGGCCACAGGCAGCCTCCCAGCAGGAAGCGGGAGAAAGACCTTGCCCAGATCCCACCATCTGAAATTCCTCTGGGCTACATACATACAGCTCTGACTGCTCTCTGGAGGGCTTTGCCTTCCCAATCCAGGCGGCAGGAACATGAAAGCAACTTGGGAAAGGAGAACAGAGACCACCCCCACCCCCAGCGCTCCTTTGTCAGCCCAGGCTAAGTGCTCCACCAGCGGGGTCTCATGTCATTCTCACAGCAGCCTCTAGAGGGCGACATTAGCCCTGTTAAACAAAGTGAAGAGGTGCAGGGACTTGTCCAGGGTCACAGGAGGTGGGGGCAGAAACCAAATTTGAACCCGTCTGATTCTGTATTGAGCTTCTAAGCCAAATGTTGCAAAGTGGCAGTCTTTGTGCTACTCCGTGTAGGGCTTGCAGGTGGGATTTGGGGTGGGGGGGGTCCTCATTTCTTCTCTTTGGTACTGGGGACTGAATCCAGGGGTGCTCTACAAAGCTACACCCCAGTCCTTTTTATTTTGAGATAGGGTCTTGCTAAGTTGCTGAGGCTGGCCTCACACTTGGAATCCTGTTTCTGCCCCCCTGGGTCACTGGGATTATAGGTATGTGCCACCACGCCCAGCTTGGTATTTCTAAAACCTGATTTCTCATCTATTGGAGACTGGCCCATCTTTCAGCTGTGGTATGCATCTAGGCCAGATGCAGTGCTGGGGGTGAGTGTGGCCACCCCCGCTGGGGTGCAGCCCCTCAAGCCTACACGGCTCCTACCACCCAGCTGCCCTCACTCACCACCCCGTGGCCTTCTCAGTCACAGGCCCCTGGAGCACTGTGCTTTCTCGGCAGGAGGCAGAGCAAAGGTCTCTGAGGGCCTGCTTAGCCAGGCTCCCCTTGCAGGAGGAGAGCTCAGGCGTTCCTGTCTCTCCTCAGCACCACCTTGCAGTCTGTTCCTGGGGGCCAGGGCTGGATGGCCAAGGGCGGGTTACCTGCTTCATGATGAGGCGGGACAGGATGTTCATGACGAAGCCCCCCAGGCGGGGGTACATAGTCAGGGACTGGATGACGGTCCTCATGAGCAGCATGGGCAGGGGGCTCTGCTCCATCAGCTGCTGCATCACCACGGCCAGCACCTCCGATGTGTACACGTTCCGCTCCGCAAAGCACAGGTTGGTGGCTGCGAGGAGGCGGAGAGGGGGCCTGTCCCCTTTGCCTGGCCACCCTGGGGGAGTGGAAGTCCCACCACCCTTGGAGAGCCTCAGCCCTGCTGCCAGTGTGTGAGGACAGGCACAGCCCCAGCTTCCTGGAGCTCCCGAGCCCCAGCAGAAGGCTCCCTTCTGAGGGCACATTTCAGCCTGGTCCTTGGGAACTTATGGGCTTAAGTGTCCCACTCCTGGAAGCCCCATGCTGGGCACATCAGGGACACCTTGGCCCCTTGAAGGACAGCCCTGGGAAAGGCTGAGCCAGGAACACACATTATCAACTCCTAGGGCTCACTCGGGCTTGATAGGAACGAGGAAGGTGGCCACTGACTGCCATAACCCTCTCCAGAGGGGACAGTGGCCCTCCATCAGCTTGTCAGGAGCACACAGGTCCTGATGGTGCCAGATGATGAGGGATACCAGGCCTGGGTATGTGTGAGGACACAAGGACACAGCAGGTTATCAGGGGAAGGAGGGACGAGACGAGGATAGGGCTGAGACATACGATGAGTCCCCCAGTGCTAGGAGCCAGAAAGGCCGGCTTGGGGTCCATACCCCCCAAGTGGTGGCGGCACCCATCCACTGTGCTAAGAGGGGAGCCCAGGAGCTGCCTCTGAAGCCCACCTTCTCCAAACACCACTTGCCATGTGACTCTGTCAACCAGGAAGTCTTTATTGAGCCAGAAGAGAGGTCCCCCACTCCTTGAGGCTAGTGGAGGGTGGGGTGGTCCTACAAGGAATAGTGGGGCCCAGAGAGGGAGGAGGGGGGTCTTACAGGAAGAGACCTGGGAAGAAGGCTGAGGTGGCAGAGGAGAGTGCACCTGAGGGCCTGCCAGAAACTGAGGAGGCACCTATTCCTTGTTCCCATGGACAAGGGCCATGGGTCCAGCCTGCTCTATTGCCTGAAGGCCTTCAGAAGCGACCTCCTTCCCCAGCCCACTGCCAGCTCCCGCCCAGCCTCCTCCAGGGCTGCCCACGCAGCCTCTAACATGCTCTCCATACAGCAGCCTGAGGGGTCTCCCACAAGCTCCAACCTGACCCCCCCTCAGAGGACCTAGAGAGACCAAGGACAAATTACCACTGAGGCCATGTGGGCAGCCAGGGTAGGTTCTCATGGCTACAGTCTGAAGTCATCTCTTGGCCCTCCCTTAATCCTGGGCTTCAGCTGAGCTCAGCTGAGCCACGTCAGGGCAGCTGGTGCAGCTCTGGGCCATTTCACCCTGACTCAGCCTTCCTGTGCTCAGTGGGCTACTTCCTTCTCCAGGACGTCCCACAGCCAGGCTGGGTCAGACAGCTCCTCCTGACTGCCTGCCCTATCTCAGCACTGTCCTCTGAGCTGTGACTGTCCTAGGAAAAGTGTCTCCCTCTCTGGACTCTGAACCCTGGGAAGACAGGGCTATGCCTGTCACCATCTCTGCATGTACCCAGCATCAGCCAGGACAGAGCTGAACCAAAGTACTGGAGCAGATCATAGGGGTGAGTCTAGTTAGAAGAGGGGGGAGCACTTGCTGAGCATGTGTGAGGCCTTGGATTCCATCCCCAGCAGCCCCCAACCCAAACCAGATGTTCGGGGAGTCTAGAGACCATTCCTGGGCCGCGGCCTGTTCTCCCCACTGCTATTCCATTAGAGTCAGTGTAAGTGCGGGCGAGTTGAATAGTAGGGGCACTGGGGCTTCAGTGTCACAGGCGAAGACTGGACTTCTCAGTCTGGGTCTTGCAGTGGTAGTGCTAGTGCGGCCAGGAGCACGGGCGCCCAGGCAAGCATGCTCTGGGACAGGCTGGGCTGGGGATGCTGGTGGACTGGGTGCTAGGATTCAGCAGGGACGGTGGCTGTGTGCAGGCCTGAGAGCCCGGGAAGAGGGTGGGGTGAAGAGGGGCGGGCCCTGATGAAGCCTCCAGGGCCCTGGCTGCTGGCACCTGCATGACCTCTGGCAAGGCCCTTTTCCTCCCTGGGCCATGATTCCTCCAACTAACACTACAGGCCTGGGCTGGTCAGGGCTTCTCCTCCAGGTCCAAGGACAGTCTTAGTGGGTATGGTGGAGTTTGCCAATCCCCTCAAACTATATGCAATCTATCCAAGCATGTTGCCCTTGGGAACGGGGCAGAATTTCGCTCAGTACATCAAGGGGTCAAGGAGGGGTGGGGTTGTAGCGTCAGTGGCAAAGCACATGCTTAGCATGCATGAGGTCCTGGGTTCCATCCCCAGCACTGCAAAAAAAGCAGGGTGCAGGGGGCACACCAAGGGCCTAATGCCTACACTCCTGGACCATGGCCTGCGTGCTCTTCTCCCCCACTGCTCTCCCTCTAGGGCCTCAGTGCCTCCCCAGTTTCACGTTTTCAAAACCTCCTCTCCTGCCCTAGGGGTTCTGAGAGCACTTGTTGAGGAAGGCTGGGAAGAGCGCACCGCTGCTTCACGCCAGAGCGTGAACGGAGAAGCTCGGAGAGAGGTCCCCAGACCCGAAAAAAAGGGAGTCAAAGAACAGTCGTCTTCAGAGCAGAGAGGGGACAGGCAGGGATTCCATTTCCAGGGGCAAGCTCATGACCCAGAAACCTCATGTAGAGAGGAAGTGGAGGGGCTCTGGGGAGAGCTGGGGTGAGAAGCCTGCTCAGGAAGGCCCTCCTGAGCCGCGGGGTGTGTGCAGGCAGAAGCCTTAACTCGGGTCCACCTAGTTCAGATTCTGTTGTCACACTGCCTAGCTGCTGTGTGGCCCTGTGCAAATTACTTAACCTCTCTGGAACTGTTCCCTGTCTACAAAGTTAAAGTCGACATTCTTACCAGGAAATATGATGGCATCAACAGGAGTAGGCTGTGGGCACGGAGAGCCTGGCTCTGAGCCAGTGCTGGGGGAGTGGTGAGCAGTGAGGGCCGGCCAGTTTGTCACCAACCCCTTGGTCACAGAGGCGCTCTCCTGCCTCATCACAGGCCTGACATCTACTTCAGGCCCCCAGGTACCTGGTGCCCTGACTGCTGTCCCATGCCTCTGACCACTGCTTACTGTGGACCCCGTTTCCTTCCATTCCTTGGGCAGAAGGTGGGAAGGGGCACCAGTTGTTCTCTGGACCGCCCTGTGCCAGTACAGTGGGAAGGCACGCCTCCTCATGTGGAGACCAAAAAGGTGGGGCCTGAAGGGCAGGGCCTGGGAGTGGGACGGAGGGGAATGCGGTGGTCTCGAGGCTCAGAGGTGGGCTGCAGGGGGCAGATGCGCCGGTGTGTGGGGCCACTGCAGTAGGGGGCGCCTCACCTTTGATGATGGATTTCATGTCACACTTCACCGAGTCGATGTTGTGTAATGCGATCAGGAGCTCTCCAGGGTTCAGGGGGGACAAGGCAGAGTTCCCTTCACCTGCAGCAGGTTGGAGGAGTGGGGAGACAGTGGGGGACCTAAGTGGAGATGTGGCCCTGAGGTCCCCAGACTGGGGAGCAATGAAGGAAGACGTGCCTGCCTCAGGAGTGGCAGCTGGCGCAGGGGAGGGCTGTGGGCGAAGCTCTGAGGCTCCCTGCCCCGCCCTCATCACAGCCTGTCAGTGTGGCAGGGCGCTGCACCCTTCCCGTGGGCTGTGGCCCCTGAAGGCAGGCTAGGAGTGCCCACTGCTGGCTCCCAGCACTGGCTCCAGCGGGGTACAGATGCTCATGGGTATCTGCAGGGCAGCGCAGGGCCAGGCACTGATTGCAACCCAGAGGGGCCCGAGCCTTCCACTGTGGCACAGGGGTCGGGGAGCAGCGGCGTGTGGGCTAGCCCTGTGCTGCTGCTGTCTGGACGCCCCAGGCCCTCCGAGGCATGGCAGCAGCAGGCGCGGGTGTCCTGGCCATGGGGGAGAGGGCGAGGAACCTGCTCTGCATTACTTCATAGTTTCTCTGTCTTGAAAGTTTTACTTTTCTTTTTTGACCACGTCAGACAAAATGCCCCTGGCGCACAGCTTGAGGGATTCGGGTAAGATCTGAGGAGAGACCTTGGCCTAAGAGCACTGCACCCTCTGAGACCAAGGCAGGCAGCCCCACACGGAGCAGCACAAGTAGATGCCCTCTCCTGGAAGGTGCCTCCTCCCCAGGCACCCTACATGCCCTTTCTCGCCCACTGGAGGGGATCTTAGGGAAGGGAGGAGCCGTCACCTACCGTGCTGGGTGCCCAGCAGGCGGTTGAAGACCTCTTTCACCACGATGGGGTTGAGTTTGATGAGCTTGGGCAGGGCCTGGATCACCTCCTTCTACAGGGAAGGTGGGGAGGCTGTCAGATGCACCCTGCCCCTTCCCTACAGGCCCCACCTGCTTGCCCTGGGGAGGGCTCTGGCCCCCAGATACACCCTCCTCCCACCACTCAGGCTGCCGACTCCCCCTACAAGGGTGGATGGAGTGCCGCCCGAGGCCCCACCAGAGATGCAGCACTTGAGGAGGTGCTTCCCATGTGTTGGGGACACCAGTGTGCCTGCAGTCCCATGCAGGCCTTGGAACAAATGTGTGTACACAGGGGACACCACTGTAGTCCTCAGCTAAGAGGAGACGTGACCTGCTTGAGGCAGAAGGAACCCTGGGCCTGCACTCCAGACCCTCACGGGGCCCAGCTGGCGGTGGCTTCTGAGATTTCTGGCCACAGGCAAGATGTGTCCCCACCTCACCTCACATGCCTCTGCCCTCCCTCCCTGTACTGCCACACACTGGCAGGGGACAGCTGGGTGGCCCACTCTGTACCTTCTCTAGCCCATTAAGCACTGGGATGAGGAAGCGGACGTCGGGCAGCCGCTTGTGGTAGAGGTCCCGGACCCGCTTCACCAGCTCCGGGGAGGGCGGCACTGCAAAGGCGGACAAGCAGGAAGCAGAGTTGGGGTGGCAAGGGCAGGTGACGGTGAGCACCAGGGCAGGAGGCACAGGCATGTGTGTAAGGGACAGCTCGACCACCCAGCAGGGACCCACTGCCCTGGCTGATCACAGGCAACCAGCGCTGTCCTGCTCTGAACAGAGAAGCCAGGATCCCAGGATGGGAAAGGCCCATGAGGTGCACTCATCTGGGGACCGGCAGCTCCAACCCCCGAGGCCAGGAAGATGTGGGGAGGGCCCAGGAGGGGAAAGCAAGGTCAAAGATGGGGGTCTCAGGCACCTTTATCTGTGAGGCTGTGCAGACATCGAGTGACTAGTGTCTCTGCCCCCTTGGGGCAGTTTTCCACCAGCAGGAGCAGCTCTGGCGAGTTCATGCCCATCCCTCGAATCTAGAAGCAGAGATCAGGACCGACCAGGGTGAGGGCTGGGAGGTGGTGGTGCTGGGAACAGGAGAGCTGGACGTGGAGCTGAGAACTGGGGGACCTCTAGGGAAGGCGGCAGCAGCAGAGGTCAGGTGTACTGGGCTCTTCCCAGTCTCACCGGGACCTGCTCTAGCTCCCCGGCCTCTGCAATGCTGCCGTCCTCTCCACTGTCTGGAGTCTAGCCTGTGCGTGGACTCCTCGGGGAGGGCCTTCCTGTGACCGTCCATCTTGGCCAAACACCCAGGGCTCAGCCTGCTGCTGTTCTGGACTCAAACACAGGGAAGGGGGGTAAGGCTCCCCTTTGCACATTTACGGCCATGAAGGAAACCAGGTGCCTGCAGCATGGCGGGTGCTTTCCTGTAAACTACAGCTGGCCACCTTGAACATGGGTGTAAAACCCTGCTTCAGCCAGTAAGTATGTTATCCCCACTTTACGGGTAAGCACACCATCACACCTGCAGCAGGTGTGCGGGGATGGACACACTGTTCTTTCTCCCTTTGTTTCTGTTAGAAATTTTCCAATTTAAAGGTCCAGGGCAGAGGGCTGGGGATATAGCTCAGTTGGTAGAGGGCTTGCCTAGATGCACAAGGCCCTGGGTTTGATCCCCAGCACCACCACCAAAAAAAAAAAAAAAAGAGTCCAGGGCAGAGATGAGTTGTTTGAAATACTGCTGCACACTGGAGGGTGGACACTGCACCTGCAGGGCTGGCCTGCCATGAGCTGCTTCTCACGTGGGCAGCCCTCAGGGAGAAGGGCAGGGGGGACATTTTTATGTAATGACAACTTCAGATTTCCACTGGCAACGCAGGGGAAGGCCAACTCATCAGTAGTGACAGGGGCCACAGGGGTTGATGTACACATGTTCAGACTCCTGTAACCGCCTGGGAGACTGGATCATGCACCTTATTTTCTCTAACAGGGCCCAAGGCCACAGTGAGAAAGGAAGAGAGAGAACATGAACCCAGGTCTGTCCAACTTCAGGCTCTGAACTGCTGGGCCCACCTGTCTCTTCCAGCAAACATGGGTGACATGGGGCTGGGATTATGGCGCAGTGGTAGCGTGCTCGCCTAGCACGCATAAGGCACTGGGTTCGATCCTCAGCACCACATAAAAATAAAATAAAGATATTCTGTCACCTACAACTAAAAAATAAACATTAAAAAAAAAAAAAAAAACATGGGTGACATGAGGACCACCCACGCGCCACCGAGCTGCAGGCCCAGGTGCCGGCCCTCTGGGGTTAGCCCCCACTAAGGTGGAGACAGACACCTGGAGCAGGGCTGCAGCTGGGGACTCAGCTCTGCCCGGGGGGGGGAGGGGGGTACAACCTGGTGGGCTCGGGGCCTCACCGGCTGCTCAATGACCCTCAGCACGGTCCGCTTGATGTCAGCGATGGCCTCGGTGTACACGGCAGCCAGCTCATGGATCAGCCTGTGGTTCTGAGGCAGGAGGGCCAGGTAGAGGTACAGACACTGCTTCACCGTCTCCTCGGTCCAGGGAGCAGCCACCTCTGGCAGGGCAGGGCCAGGTATCAGACTCTCCACCCGATCCCTGACCCAGCGTCTGTTCCTTCTCAGGGAGCAGGTCAGTGGGAGGAAGGGGCAGGCAGAGAAGGGAGCCAGCACTGGGAAGCAGATCCTCCAGGGAAGTGGGTGGCTTAGGATTCCTGCCTCCAGCCTCCTTTGACCATCAAGCCACGGCAGCTAGAAGCATCTTTCTAAAGTGCAATGTGACCCTGTCCCTCTTCCAGTCCTGCCAAGACTACCTGTGGCCTCAGGATAAGCCCCGGGCTCCTCACCTGGCAGCATCTGCCCAGTGCAGTGAAGGGAGCACCCCCTGCACACGCTGCCGGCCACAGTCCCTGCAGCTCTCCCTTCCAGGTCTTTGCCCCACCGGCTCCTCTTCTCACACCTGCTCGTACTTGGGGCTCACGTGCCCTCCTGGGAAGGCTTCCCCATACCCGGGCTGGGCTTGGTCTCCTATGCTTTCACCAGAGCCCCTGACCTTCCCAGGCAAGGGTCCATTTACTTGGGGCCTGGGTTCTCCTATCTAATTCTGAAGACCTGAGCTCTGCTAGGGACCTGGCCAGAAAGAGTCCTTCCTGGAGCCCACCAGTGCCTCTCTCTCCGTGTACTCAGGTCTCTCTGGTCCCCTCAGGCCAGGTCAGGCACCCTCCTCACCCGGGCCTCTGGACCCCCTGACTAGCTGTGCCAGCCCTGCCCATTCCCATCACTTGGTGAGTGTCCTCCCTAGCAGGCTGGGCAGGGCTCAGTATGCATCTGATGAACCTGCACCAAACCTGTGTCCTTGTCAGCTCCAAACAGCACAGAGGGCGGGTTGGGGTGGACCAAGAGCTGCAGGTAGTTGAGGGCAAACTTCTCCACATACTCCCGCAGCTGCTCCTTCTCGTACATGCGCTTGATGAACAGTAGGGCCTGGGAACGCACCTACGGAGAAAGGGGCGTGATAAGGGCACGGTGGGCACAGGGAGAGGGCCAGTGGCTCTTCTCAGCAGCACTAGGGTGAAAACAAGCCCAGCTTGAGGAACGGCTAGCACAGTGGGGATGGGGCCAAGGTCCATCGCCAGCCAGGAGACGGCCCTCCCAGCCGCTGCACTATCCCCTCTCTTCCACCTCCATGCCAGGTTCACGGGCCTCGCCTGGCTCACTACTCCAGGCAGCCTGAGCTTTCCTTGTTTCCTCAAAAGTGACACTCCTTGCCAAGTCTCTCTGGCTTCGCGACTTGGCACGCTCGGCTCCCCACTGCCTGGAAAGCCCGTCACGGGCTCAGTCTGTGTCACTCAGACACCATTTGCCAGGAGCCGCGAGCACAGCGTTAGCCCCAGTGACAGCACAGGCCAGGGCTCTAGCAAAGGGCTGGCACAGGGATGAGTCAAGGGCCCTGACCAGGCGCTGCACATGCCCATCAGCCCCGTCCAGAGCACACCCCCTCCTCACAGCCCAGGCCTCAGCACACACTCCTCTCCCCCGGGAGCCTTCCCACCTCTCCCACCCCCACCCCCCAGCGCTCCCACAGCTGCACACTGCTCTGCTCCAGGCACTGAGCATGCCTTGTCCCCACTGCCCACGTCACACTGGCTCCTCAACTAGTCAGGTTCCAGCCTTTAGGCCTTAAGAAGGGTTCAAACCAGGCAAGGTGGCACACGCCTATAACGCCAGCAGCTTAGGAGGCTGAGGGTCACAAGTTCAAAGCCAGCCTCAGCAACTTAGCAAGGCCCTAAGCAACTCAGTGAGACCCTGTCTCAAAACAAAAAATAAAAAGGGCTGGGAATGTGGCTCGGTGGCTAAGCACCCCTGGGTCCAATCCCTAATACCACAACAAAAGTGTTCAGTTTACCAACATGGGTGGAGTGAAGGGGGACAGAACATGCTACAGGGACAGGGGAAGGCCTCTACACACAGCCAACTGAGCATAGCCCAGTGTGGTACAGGCATCACCTTGTCCTTCTCGTGGGAACTGAGGTCCAGGAGGACATGCAGGTACTGGAACTGGCGGGACGGGCGCTTGAAGATCAGGTCTCGAAGGGTGGACATGCCCAGATAGGTGCGGCTCTGTGGCAGGAGGGAGGGGACCAGAGCGCCATCTATGGCTATGTGCCTTGGAATCTGTCCCTTGCCTCCCCCAGATCAGGTCAAAAGACTAGACCCCTCATGCCAACCCTGACATTAGGTCTAAGCTCTTTGCCCTTCAGACCCTCAGGTGGGCCCTGTCCCCATCCGGGCTGTGTGAGCAGGTCCCTGCTGCACCACAGCTGCCTGCCTCACCTCGTCCTCACAGTACTTGCGAATCACCTCCAGGGCACTCTCGGTGATGAGCGGCGCCTCCAGCACCACCTTGGTGAAGATCCTGCCAAGGGAGGCACAGGGTATGGCTGTGGAGAGGCTACCTGCTTTGCAGCAGCCCAAAGCTGGTTCCAGAACTTTGGACATGAACAGGCCACAGTTCCAAAGCTGCCAGCTGGCTCATCTGGGCAGAGGCTTTCTCTGAAACTCAATTTCTCTCTTTTGTGAAATGGAGATTCTTAACTTCACTCATTTAACTCAGCGATGGGAGAGAATGGTGGGGTGCAGGTGGAGAAGCATCGTTACTTTAGATGTGGGAGCCATACAAGGCCACCCTGAGATAATGTTTGAGTCAATGCTGGAGGATGAGAAATAGCAGCTACTCAAAGAGCTGGGGGAGGGGAGTTCTAGGCAGAGCAGATGGCAGGTGCCAACGTCCTGAGCTTGGCATGTCAAGAACAGGTAAGCCGGGCACGGTGGCGCACACCTGTAATCCCAGTACTTAGGGAGGCTGAGACAGGAGAATCGCGAGTTCAAAGCCAGCCTCAGCAACGGTGAGGCGCTAAGCAAGCAACTCAGTGAGACCCTGTCTCTACATAAAACACAAAATAGGGCTGGGGATGTGGCTCAGTGGTCGAGTACCCCTGAGTTCAATCCCTGGTACCACAAAAACAAAAAACCAAAACAACACCCCCCTCCCAAAAAAAAACAGGTAGAAGACCAGAGTGGCTGAAGTTTAGGGGCAGGGGGGCAGAACAAGGCTAGAGGTTGGTAGGGGTTGGGTGACGCCAAGACTCATAGGCCATGAGGCTCAGGAGGCTATATTTTACCCCAGGAACAACAGAGAAGCATGGAAGGTTCTTAGAAGGGAAGTAACCAGAGAGCATTCACATAACAAGATGTCATCAGAGCTGCCGTATGGAGGACAAACGGGTAAGCCAAGTCCAAAAATAGGGAGGAAGCCAGATAAAACACAAGAGGCCCAGAGATAAGTGCCAGAGGCCACTCAGAGCATGTGGCAGAGCTGGGTACAAGCCCAGGGAGCACAGCCCAGGGCCCCCAAGCTGAGTCCTTGCATGTGGAGACAGGGAGAGATGGGAAATGCAGGTGGGCACGGGGGGCGGAGGGAGGGTGACTGACATGGGTGGTAGTGAAGAGGGACAGGAACACAGGACACACAAAGGGGTTGGGAGGGCACCGGGCTGTTCCCCTCACCCATCCTTCTGGTCGGGTTTCTCCTGCAGGCCGGAGAGCAGACGGATGAGGCAGTCCTCGTACTTGTCCAGGGTGCCCGAGGGACCTGCTGCCAGGTGGGCGTTGTACTCCTGGTAGAGCCAGGCAAACGCCAGGTCCAGGCGGGCCCGGACATCCTCCAGGATGAAGGACAGGACCTCGGCCTTCAGGCCCGAGTCAAACTGTGTCACTAGGCTGGCTAGGATCTTGATGCGAACCTGGCGAAGCCGCAGGAAGCATGACTGTGGGACAGGCTGCCTGGCAGCCCGTGAGCTCCCTGCGCCCCTCCCACCTGGACTTGGAGCCCCCGTGCGGACAGCATGGTAAGGAAGGAAGGTGAACTGAAGACTGCCCAGCAGGGTCCTGTCTGTGGGGCGGGTGGAGGGGAAGGAACAAAACACCAACCAGCACCAGATAAACCTGAGCTGGCAGAAGTATCTGGGTGCTTAGGAGCCCAGAAAAAGATCTGGGAAGATGCTCCTAATTTGGGCAGTCACCTCTGGGAAGGAGATGGGATGCAGGTGATGGTCTAGGAAGACTGTATTGTGTCTGTACTGCCTGTAGATCTTTTGTTTTGTTTTGTGGTGCTGGGGATGGAACCCAGGGGCTTAAGAATCCTAGGCTGGGGCTGGGGTTGTGGCTCAGTGGTAGCATGCTTGTCTGGCATGTGTGAGGCACTGGGTTTGATCCTCAGCACCACATAAAAAAATAAATAAAAATAAAGGTATTATGTTCATTTACAACTAAAAAACATATTTAAAAGAAAAAAAGAATGCTAGGCAAGCACTGTATCACTGAGCCACATCCCCCACTGTTGGAAATACCTGTAAGTGCTCTACCACTGAGCTGCAGCCCCAGCCTGGAAATATATATATTTTTAACAGCCTATGTCCATATACTACTGCCTAATTAAAAACCAACTTCAAGCCCGGCGCGGTGGCCCATGCTTGTAATCCCAGTACTTTGGGAGGCTGAGACAGGAGAATTGCGAGTTCAAAGCCAGCCTCAGCAACGGCGAGGTGCTAAGCAACTCAGTGAGACCCTGTCTCTACATAAAACACAAAATAGGGCTGGGTGTGTGGCTCAGTGGTCAAGTGCCCCTGAGTTCAATCCCCAGTACCAAAAATAAAATAAAATAAAATAAAAACCAGCTTCAAAGAATGGGGAAATGGTTGCTTAGCGGGGTAACAGCAGTAGCAAGAGGCAGAATCAATTTGAAACAAGGTGTGCCTGACAGTAAAACCCACTCATAAGAATGTCCACAATCACAGAGGACCAGGCCACGGGCGCAGCCCCACCCCGGGCTGACCCTGGGGCTGGCGAGGAGCGTGTGCGTGTCTGCACTCCTCTCACCTTGAAGAGCTGCCATCTGCTCTACGGGGGACGGAGGCAGGGCTGGAGGACAGCTGGGAGAGGCAGAGCTGGGGTCTGGCCTACAGGTTTGACTCTGGGTCGGTTCTTCACTGGGGTATGAGGCAGACCCTGGGGGAAGGGGCTGGGGATGGTGGGCACAGGCGTACCTGGGCTGCGCCGCTGCAGGCCACAGCCTTCTCAGCTCGCAGGATCCGCTTCACAGCGCCCAGCTTCATGGCCTCAACCTGGGCATCTGTCAGGGGCTTCAGCACATCACTCAAACGGAAGATCTTCTTGCGCCCACCGGCACCTGCCAGTCTGTGCAGGAGAGCAGGGACAGGCACAGTGACTGCGAGCATCCTTTCCGCAGCCCGGGCCCATCTGCTGACCCTCCCTACCTCAGGGACTAGGCAGGCCACACAGATGCTACCTGTCCTTCATGTAGCACCTAAACTCCCCGTGACTGAGGCCCAGCAGGGCAAGCGGCAAGGAGTGGGGAGACGGTGCCCTGCGTTTTGCTTAGGGAGGCTGTGAGGAGGCCACGCCTGAGCGGAGACCTGAGTGAAGGCACCAGACACACTGAGACCGGGAGCAGCTTTCCAGGTAGAGAAAGAACAAGTACAGAGCCTTTGAAGGGGGCCTGCCGTGGTGTGAGGCAAGCAGGGAGCTGGGAAGGGGCAGACAGCCTAGAGGGGTGGGAGGTCCCGCTCAGTGGTGCACAAGCCCCAGGTGGCTGGGTTTTGTGGTCCACATGTGAGGGGGATGAAGACAGTACGAGGGTGACACGCTAGGATCACACAGTGTGATCCCCACCACGCCTGCCTTCATTCCAGGCCGCCTGCCTTGTTTCCTGACCATTATCACCAGCTGACACCATCTGCCTTGATCCTTTTGAGAAAGACACCCCCCACCCCCATTTTCACAGAAAACACAAGGGCTTAGTGGTCACAGCACTGACTAGAGTCAGAGGCTCCCGCCCCGCCCCAGCTCCTACACAGGACTCACCGGGGCTGCGTAACAGGGATGATGGGCTCTGGCCTCCTCTTGGCCTGGGGCACTTCTTCCTCCAGTGGGGACATGGAGCTCAGAGAGCCCACCACAGAGATGGCTTGGCCCTGGGCCGACAGGCGCCTCTTGATCAGGACACTCTCTGGCTTTACTACCTTCTCTTCCTTGGGCTCCTCTTTACACTGCTTGGTTTGCTCCACACCTGAGGGGGCAGCAAATGGGCGCCCAGCACGTCAGACCCGCCTGTGCACGCCTGGCCCCCTCAGGGTGCTTGCTTTAGTGGCAACTTGTGCATAAGACTCCCCATTTTGCAAAATAACCCGAGGCTTGATCTAGAAATGCCATTTGTTGGTGGGGGGCATATCAAATGGTACAGCCGCTCTAGAAGCACGACGAGTGGTTCTTATAGCACCGGTAACACTCTAACCTGCAGCTCCACAACTCCACTCCTGTGCTGAGACAGACACAGGCAGGTATGGGCACCTCAAAAGATGACACAAATGTTCTGAGCAGTTTTATTCGTAGTGGGTAAAATCTGGAAACAAGCTATAGGTCCAGGACTAGGAGTGTGGAAAACCCCTTGGCAGTATATTCACATGGGAAATACTACTGAACAATAAAAATAAACTACCAGTTCACGCAACAACATGGATCCATCCTGAAAACTGAACAGCGAGCAAAAGCCAGGCCTCTGTGATTCCACTTATATGAAATTCAAGAAGAGGCAAAACCATTCAAGGAGGCAAATATCAGAACAGTGGGCCCTCTGGAGGTGAGCTGCTCTGAGTGGTGACTGGAATGCATCCAAGGAACATTCTAGAACAATGGAAACGGCTACCTTGATCCAGATGGTGGTTATACTGGTGTTTTCACTATGAGAATTCACTTAGGTGTACACTTCAGGGTTGTGCATTTAGCTGTACAACTTATTTTTCAAATGTACTATCGAAGTAGGTGACGTTCTGAGGCTCAGTGAGGCTACAGAACCCAACAAAAGTCACAGAGCTAGGAAGTGAAGGATCCAATCTGGTTCAGTGTGGATCCCAAATCCAGGTCTGCTGGATTTCAAAGCCCAGAGCCTGAAAATACTGAGTACTCACTCTACTGAAGTTGTCTGTGATTATTCACACGTTAGACGGCACACGACTTTCCTCTGCACCACCACGAAGAGCAGCTCAGTGCCAAGCTCTGGCCTGCGCCAGCTCCATGTGACACTCACCTGGACCCAGTCCTGCGGCTGTCATCTGCGTAGCCATGAGCCGAGCCAGGTGCTTAATCTGGGCTTCAGTGCCTGCTGACTCCACAGGGGTGTAGATGGCTTGGAAGGAGGCAGGCATGGTCTCAGGCAAGTACACCATGCTGATGAGGACCTGCAGGGGGCCCAGGAGGGAGACTTTCCTTGAGCACTAACTCAGCAGGAACTGGTCCGGTGCCCAGGCAGCGAGGAAATGCAGCGCCTAAGATGGACAGATGGACCTGTGCCTGCTCTAGGGAAGCTCAGCCCCCAAGGGAGCCAGAGAAAGCCAGCCCCAGCCACACGGCCAACAGTTCAATTACCCACCCTGGCTCTCCAGCCGGCAGACCCTCTCTTTGAAGGAGAAGAGAAGACAGTGGCCAGGGTGAGTGGGCTGGTACAGGGGCTCAGAGCACCCAAAGAGGGCCTGCTGAGTGCCAGGTGGTGGTGACAAGTGACCCCCTGAAGGAGCAGGGATGAGGTCTACTAAGGGTGGGAAAGCCTGCTGGACAACCCCTATGGTGCCATCTGGAGGAGGCGGCCAGGTATGGGGACAGGGGAAGGATGGGAAGATCCTCCCTCCTCACCCTGAGGAAAGCAGCCTGCCACCCTTACCAGATTGGCCACATTGTCAGGCGTCAGCAGAGGTTGTAGGAATTCAGCTGTGATGTCTGTGTCTGACTGGCCTGAGATCTGGGCTGAGGCCTTTGAGGTCCCTGATGGGCCAGGCTCCAAGTCCTTGTCTTCATCGTCTTCCCCCAGGTTGGGCTCTGAGATAGGGGAGAAGAGGAAACGGGCTCTGGAAAGAGCAGCGGCCCCCTCCTGGCATGGAGCCCAGGTGGCCCTGGTCCACCAGCCTCAGCATCAGCAGCACACAGTGGATGAGGACTGAGGCTGCAGCCCCACCTCCACCACGAGGCTGGCAACAACCTGCCTGTCTGGGCCTTAGCTCTCACCTGGGAAATGGGAATAAGCCAAAGCCCCTACCTGATCACACTAAGTTCCAAGAAGACAATATTGTTAGTTTTGCAATGCTAGGGATGGAACTCAGGGCCTTGTGTACACTAGGTGAGCACTCTACCACTGAGCTGCACGCCAGCCCAAAAGGTAATATTAACAAATAGGTCAACTAACGATTTCACAGAGATTTATTATTTATAAACCTCTATCAGCCGAGTGTGGTGGCGCAAGCCTGTAATCCCAGCACTTAGGGAGGCTGAGACAGGAGAATCGCGAGTTCAAAGCCAGCCTCAGCAACGGCGAGGCGCTAAGCAACTCAGTGAGACCCTGTCTCTACATAAAACACAAAATAGGGCTGGGGATGTGGCTCAGTGGTTAAGCCCCTCTGGGTTCAATCCCCAGCACCAAAATCAACTGAGCCCCTGAGTTCAATCTCCAATACCGATAAAAGACAAAACAAAACAAAACAAAAAAAACCTCTATCTTTGAAGAAACAGTATTCAACATTTCTAGAAATAAGGAAAATACAGAAAACAAAAAACCTCAAAGCCTGGTAATATGGCATATTTTGCCTATATGATTAAAAAATAAAATGATTAGTAGTAACAGTTGTAAGAGGGGATAAAAATGTAAACACGTGGCCTGTGGAAAAGCATTTGACAGCAGATCAAAATTTTAAGTGTGTATGCCGTGTTGACACAGCAATTCCATTCGTAGGTACCTACCCTAAAAACTCACACCAAGGTCAACCGTACAGGGAATTCCCTGCAGCACGGATGGTGCAGACAGCAGCAGGCTGGCTGAACACAGGACAACAGTTCTTGCTCAAGGGAAAGAAACCAGTAATTTGATCCATAGAGAAAAAGTTTTATGTCACAAAGATGTCCCTTGAATTTATATTTATAAAAGTGTATGGCAAGAATATGATAAAATGTTACCCATTTGTATTAACAGTTTGTAAGGCTCACAAAGAGCTGGCCCTGCACTCTGCAAGGGCATATACAATTCAGCCCACAGCTTAGACAACCTAGAAAGAAATAAGCATAAACTATGACTGGGCAGTTTGCAGAAATGTAAACGGCCAACAAACATAAAAAGATGCATGGCCTGGCTCCAACACAGGCTAGAGCGCAGTTTCACATCAAGGACACCATTTGTGCTGAGCGGGTTTACAGAATGCCTGAGGCTGGTAAATTCGCAGGTACTGGTGCCCATGCGCTAAGGGAGGCATAGGCTACTTCAGTGCTTTGGAAAGCAGCCTGGCAACAACTATCAAGAATGTAAATCCACCCAGTAGAATGGGCACATCCAGTGCTCAGATTTTGATTTCTGAAACTACTCTCTCCTTGAAAGGAACCAGGACTCAAAGGAATGACTGTTCCCAGGGAAAATACAAGATACTTCTAGAATGTCTTGTGATGCTAGGATGTAAGAAATGCTCAAGAAGAGTTACTGGACACATTAAAAGAAGATAGAAGCCAGTTGGCTAAGTATGAAGAAATTTGAGCAATAAAATAAATAACAATGACAACAGATTATAACCTAGAAAAGAAGAATCCATGAGTCTCTACCGATAATAAACTGTGAAGACCAAAAGAAAATTCTTCCCTAGGGGAGAATGCTAACTAACAAACACAGAAGATCTTTTTGTAAACAGTACAGCTGTCACAGATTCAGGCAAACGTCAATGGATATTACAACTACTGGGTGAAAGTTTGAAGAGGAAAAGATACCTCCCCCAGCTCATTATTTACAAAGGGGAAAAAAATGATAACTTTTTTGGGGTCTTTTTTTATGGTACTAGGGATTGAACACAGGCTTCACACATGCCAAATTAGCAAGCACTCTACCACTGAGTTATAT
>CM053414.1:45409882-45444068 GCA_028644305.1 Xerus rutilus
AATGAAGCTTAGAACTGGATCACTTGGCCCTTTCTCTTCTTATCTCCTCCCAGTTCAAAATGCTTGCATCTCTTAATAGCCAGCATTCTCTTAGATCTGCAGTTAGGCTCAACACACTCAAGCCTCAGCACAATCTTCTTTGTAGTTTTAGCCTTTTTCCTGAAAATTGGCTTAGTCTGCCCACCATAGCCACTCTGTTCCCTGTCATAACGCCGCTTCCCCTGTGCATACAGAGAATCCTTGCCCTTCTTGTACTGTGTCACTTTATGGGGTTGGTGTGTGCCACACTTCTTACAGAACGTCCGGCGGGATTTAGGAACATTCACCATGTTTGCGAGAGCGTTACCGGCAAGAAAAGCTCCTTTATCCTTTTAAGGCCCTGCTTTTCATGTGAAGAGCAATAGAGAAAGACAACTGTGTGAATTTGGGCAAGTGACTTTATCTTATTTAGAGTAGTAACAGTACCTATTGCATAGGTTGTGAAAATTGCAAAAATAAAGTGCTTAGAACTGACCCCTGGGCAACATTTGATAAATACCAGCCAGCAGTGTTACTTAAATCACTGTTTTATACCATCTTTAGTTTTGTTTATTTAAGTGGGCACCCTATCCTAGTGCTAAGTACCAGCGGGTCACCTTTGTATACACAAAGAATGGAAGGCCTCAAACAACTGGTCAATACATAGAGGAATTCACGGCGGCCAACCCCTAATGCTCAACACATACATGAGATTCTTGCAGTATATATTTACAATGTGAAATTAAACATTAATCAAATCAGTAAAATAAAAAAGAAACAACTTTTGGCTCCACAAAGGCAGGAACAGTACTTGTAAAGAGCAATGGAGGAGAGATGACTGTGTGAATTTGGGCAGGTGACTTTATCTTGTTTGGAACAGTAACAGCACCTACTGCACGGCACCTGGCTGTGCTCACTGCTGAGTCCCGACAGCCCCATGGGAATGCCTGCACAGAGCAGGACACAGCACACACTTGCTGAACAACTGAATTTTGGCAAACTCAAAAAATTTACAAATTTTCCCAGTAAAAGGGGGAAACTGGCAATTTGGGCTCTGGTATCATGGACAGGATAAAATCCCAGCCCTGACAAAAACCAGCCTTGACCTTAAGAAAACTCATTTCAACTCTCCAAACCTGTTTTCTCTTCAATTAAATGGGTCTAGTTAACTAATCCAGTGTCACATGAAGGATCAAATACCAGAGTAGGTCCAGCACTTCATCAGTGCCTGGCAAACAGAAAGCACTCATGCAGGCTATTTTATTTTGTTCTAGTCACAAAGCATCAGGTAAACGTCTAATGATTCAATAAGTAAATGAGCAAACTTGTCACTTTACCATTTAGAGCCTCAGTTTCCCTTTCCATCAAAAGACGGTACCAACAGTACTCTGTGAAGATTACAGGTGAAAATTAGGGAAGGACCTAATACTGAGAAGGCATAAGCATCCTTGTGATTACTGCGATGACAGTCAGTCTCCGCTAGCTCCAACCTGTCTCAGGCAAGCTCTAGGGATAGCGGCCAATAAGCGTCAAGCCCTGTCCTTGCAAGCTGATGTTTTTGTGGGCAAGGAAATCACTGGGGTAATTTCAACTAGTAAGAGCACTACCAAGGGCAGCACAGGAGGCGTGCCAGAGGAAGGGGGCAGGAAGGGCTTTCTGAAAGAGACCCAGGGAAGAGCACTCCCTGTAGCTGGGGCCCAGGGTCCCTCGCAGGTACGAGTGGACAGGCTGGGACACTCCTCAGTGTTTTCTGAGCAGAGAGGGAGATGGGGCCAGGTGGAGAGTTGGGCTTCAACCTAAGTAAGGCAGTGGGCCAACGGGGGTCTGAAAGCAGGTCTGGAAGCCAGGGAGTGATAACATCCAACTCCCATTTTAGCAGCATCACCCCAGCCCTCAAATGCCAAAGTGCAAGCAGGAAAGGAGTGGAGCGCTTCTCCTCAGGGATGAAATACTGTGGAACTAGACTGTAAATGGACTAAATGCCGCGGAAGATTTTAAGACGGTTATGGCCAGGGGCCATGCTGCGCACCTGTAGTCCCAGCTACTGCAGAGACTGGGGCAGGAGGGCTGCTTGAGCCCAAGAGTTCAGAGCCAGCCTGGATAACACAGTGAGACTGTCTCTTCAGAAGAAAATAGTAACAATAATAAAACAGCTAAACTTTTGTTATATAAATTTCATTTCAATTAAAAGAAAAAAAAAGTCAAGCCAGTAAACAGGAGCCAGAAAGAAGGCCAGTGAAGCCATCGGGCAGCAGGGAAGGGTAGTGCGGCCCAGGGTAGGGCAGAGGAAGCGGCTGAATGATGAGCTGCTACACGGACTCTGAGGATGGGCGACAGCCCCACCTGTGAGAAGTGCAGGGGAAGCTGAGAAGTCACAGACGGATCCCGAGTTGCCACCTCACAGACATTTGTTGAGGAATAGTGTAAATGGGAGGGAGAATGAGTCCAGGAAATGGAAGGCAGGACCCCAGGCAGGCTCCAGGCTAGACCAAGAGCCTCCGAGGCTAATGACACTGGGGATGGCGCCACCCCATACCATGCCTCCTCGATGAAGCCAATGACAAATTTTCGCACTTCAATCGACTTGTCTGCTTGGAAAGCGATGATCTCCTGCAATGTCAGAGAAGATGGGAAGGCAGGTCAGGCGCCAGCAGGAGCCCTCCCCTCCCCCCTCACCCAGGGCCATTCCTGTTGCCGCTCACATCCAGGAAGTTGTCCAGTAGTGTGGGGTCTTTGTTGATGATCAGCTCCTGGACCTGGAAGGAGATTGGGGTGGGGAGGAGGATCAGACATACAAAATCAGGATCCAATCATTGCAGACAGAAGCAGGGAGAAAAATATGGGGTTAGGCAGCGGAGAAACTCAATTCAGTTCCTGGCTCTGCCACTTGCTACCTTGATCCTGAGCAACTAGCTACCCCTTCCTGAGCTTCAGTCAGCTACTCTGTAAAATGAGACCCTGATCTTCAGCTCACGGGGTTGCTGGGAGGCTTCAGTGAGGTCCGGCAAGGTACAGGTCCTGGCAGGAAGGTGGCAAGGACATGATGCACAAAGGGCTGAAGGAAGGAGGGAAATGCCCAGGCTCGACCTTCCTGAGGTTTGCCTGCCTCCCTGCCCGTCCATTCTCCTGACCTCACACTGTCACTGTTCAGCAAGCATCCTATGACCATGAGAACCCAATTCCTGAGGCCTCTCTACCTGCCAGGCTCTTTAGAGAAGCCCACAAATTTCCTCTTGTAAGCCCAGAGCTGGTGCAGGGCCTCACTCCCAAGGTTCAAGGTACCATGGGTAAGTGGCCCCATGACCACACCACTGTCAGCAGCTCTACCTCAGGTGGCACTGGCTCTCTAAGGCCACACTGAGCCAGAAACAGAACTGAGGTTCTTACCTAGGCAACCTGACACCGTGATCTCTGGACTCCAACTGCCTCCCGCTCTGCTCCATGAGCAGCCGCAGCTCACGCCCTCCTCTGCTTTTCGCTCACCTCTGAGCCCTGGCGTGAGATCCTCTCCCTCCCATTTGGTGTGCTTCCCACCACCCTGTCCTCCAGGGCTTGGCTCAGGTGTCCCTTCTTCCAGAAAGCTCTTCCCAAACCCCTCTACCCCTGGCTATCCCTGCCTATTCTGGGTCACCACTGTCTGGTGACAGGCATGTCTTCCCCTCCAGATTACACTCTGGTAGAAGACCTGGGCTCAGATGCCGACCACGGGGACTCAGTTCTGCTGCTCTGTGTACAGTGACGCGCCCCATCCCTTATGGAACTTCAGAGAGAACTGAATGAGCGCAGGTGGCCGGGCAGAGCTCCTGGCAGGCATTACGAGGTGAGTGTGGGCACAAGTGTCCCCACAGTGTTCTCTTCCACAGGCTTCCAGCTCCCCACTCCTGTCCTGCCCAGCCAGGACCGTGCCCTCACCTGCTTGAGCACTGTGATCTTTGAGTCGTTGGTGATCAGCGCTGCCTGGTTCAGGAGATCTACCACCTGAAAGGAGAGAAGAGGTGGGTGATGAAGCTGGCTTTGCCAGCCCCTTGCACTCCCAGTGCTGTCACCTGGGGCATGTCATCCAGAGGCCAGCCCTGTGCCTGCCCACTCCCAGTCCCTGCCATACTCACTCTCTCTGAGGTAGTCATGCCATCAATGCCTGGCCCCTCCTCTTGTGTGAAAAACTGTGATGCCACACTCCGGCGGGTGACACTGTCCCCACTGCCACTTGCCATGGCTGCCATCACGTACTCCCTGCAAAAGAAGGGGTTGGCTCAAGGTCTAGGCCCTTGTAGAAGAGCTGGGAGAGATACTCATTCCAATGCAAAGGGCTTAACCTTCCTTCCCAGTCTCTCTGGCTTATGTTTGTGTGTACAAGTGTCACCTGGGGGACAGTGAGGTCTCCCAGGTCAGTGGGGAACTCTAAGCCTCATCTCCAGTACTTTACCCACAGCAGGCTGACCACAAGTGCTGAACAATGACCAAATGAACACCCAGCAGCCACCTCACTGACCTCTGCCTCCTGTCTCTCCAACTGGGCTGTACCCCGGACAGGACACCAGAGCACACTTTCTCAAACAGCTCCGGGGAACTGAGACCCAGCACACAGCAGGGACTCACTGCATCAGAGAAGGCTGCTGAAACCCATCATGCTTCAGTCAGTCTCTGGAGTTCTGTGGGGATGTTTTGAAAAATGAGAGGATGTCTGTAGCATCTTTCAAAGTCACACTGCAAAACCGTGAGATGATTTCATGTGGATAGCAAGCACAGATGCCCAACTTCAGCACTGTTTACAACAGCAAAATGCTAGAAGCAAACCACATGCTCTCAATAGGGAGACTGGCTGAAAAAAATGACAATCCACCCACACGATAAAAGACTATGCAGCTCTAAAAAGGAACAAGGGAAAAAAGGGAAAAAGGAAAATCTCTGCACAGAGGACACACACACCACATGAAGACCAGCAGAGGGGAAGGCGAGGAAGACGGGGTTTGCCATGCTGCTCCCTTGGCATCAAAGAGAGGGAAACATATGTATAGAAAGGAAGAAAGAAAACACAACAGAAAAACTGTGGGGCATGGTGGCACATACCTGTAGTCCCACGCACTCTGGTACAGGAGGATCACTGGAGCCCAGGAGTTCAAGAGCAGCCTGGGCAACAGAGTATAACCTCATTTCAAATAACAAGCAAACAAAAACCCCAGAGGATAAACCAAAAAGCAGAGAAGGAAGGAAACAAAGTAAAAGCAACTGGGTGGATCTTAGCCCAATGCGCGAAGGCAGGAACATGTCAGGAAGGCCACCCGGCCTGCTGCATGACAGCCACACATGCCCTTCAGGCCACTTTTGTCTGTTTCTGTGCAGATAGAGAGCGACCTGAGCTGAGCCCAATTGTACAACAGGGACAGTGAGTGCTCCGAGGATGAGTTGGCGCACACAGTGATCATCAGGTAACTGTAACTATTACTGCTGTGTACATGGAAGGTCTAAAGGACACTGAAATCCATAGTACTAATTTGAAGAGGGTGAAGATACATTCTCAAAAAGAAACACAACACACTGTCCACAGCAGCCGCTCACTGCAGGTGTCTGCAGAAGGAGCCGGCATCCAACAGCTCCCCCAGCTTCCCTGCTGCCCGTTCCTCCCATGTCTTTCTCAGAGTCAAAACCAAAGCCCCCACCAAGGTCTGCAGGCCTGGTGGGAGAGGGCTCTCCCTCCTCTGTGCTCGGCGTCCTGTGCGCATGCCACCCACATCTTCCTCAAAGCTTCACGCGTCTTTTCCCTCCCAGCTGTTGCACCAACTGCCTCCTTTAGGTCTCCACTCAAATGCCTCTGCAGTGAGCCCTTTCCTGACCGCCCTACTTCAAAGCCAACCCCTCCACCTCTGTCACTTTGTTTTGCTCCATGGCATTTATCATCATCAACATACTATATGTCCACAAGCTCCAAGAAGACAGAGATTTGTCAGTGTTTGTTCACCTCTCATATCCCCAGCCTGGAACAGTGCTTGGCACCTAGTAGATGTTCAATAAATACCCGCTGAATGAATCAACACTCCCGCCAAAGGACCCCAATCACGGGGCTCAGTATTTCTGTCCTTTGGTTCTAGAATACTTAAAAAATGACAGCTAAGAACATTTACTACCTGCTTAGTGTAATTCTAGTGTATGCATTAGTTCACTTAAGCCTCGTGACACCAACTCTAAGTTAACTTCATTCTATTTTCTTGGTGCTGGGGATTCAAAGATATTGTTTTTAATCTTCATTTTACAAACGAGGAAATCAAAAGCCAGGGAGGTAAAGACAGCTGAATGTTGGCTTGTAAAAGGAAGAGCTGGCAATATGGATACACAATCATTTTCTTACCACTTTACTGTGTCATTTATCTAAAGGAATTTCTTCACCCCGGTATGTTCGTTAAACCAAGAGGCAGGACCACTTTACAATTAGTATACTGCCACCTCCCAATCAGAACATAATGAGTCTTCACATTCTTTTCTTTCTTTCCTTTCTTTTTGGCACTGAGGATTGAACTCAGGGGCACTTTAGCACTGAGCCACATCCCCAGCCCTTTTTTATTTTAAGACAGGGACTCATGAAGTTGCTTAAGGTCTTCTAAGTTGCTGAGGCTGGCTTTGATCTCAGGATCCTCTGGCCTCAGCCTCGAGTTGCTGGGATTATAGGCGAGTTGCTGGGATTATAGGCGTGTGCCACAGGTACCTGGCCCTCCCATTATTTTCATGATAATACATCAAGACCCACCTAATTCTTTTATCAATTCCTCCTTCTGCTTTCTGGTTTACCCTTTAGTTGCTGCTTTTTAAATACATACCTATATCTGTATCTACATACACATATATGTATATCCCCCCCTTCTTTTGTTGGCCCTCACTATCCCAGCCCCACCACCACCTTTGTTGGCTCCACCACCACCTCGGTTATCAAAATCCATGGATTCTCAGCCTGGCGCGGTGGCTCAAGCCTGTAATCCCAGCACTTAGGGAGGCTGAGACAGGAGAATCCTGAGTTCAAAGCCAGCCTCAGCAACGGCGAGGCGCTAAGCAACTCAGCGAGACCCTGTCTCTACATAAAACACAAAAATAGGGCTGGGGATGTGGCTCAGTGGTCAAGTGCCCCTGAGTTCAATCTCCAGTACCAAAAAAAAAAAAAATCCATGGATTCTCAAGTCCCTTATATAAAATGGCATAGCATTTGCATATAACCTACATCTATTCACCTACATACTTTAAATCATCTCCAGACTACTTACAACACCTGGTGCAAGGTAAATAGTTCAGAATGCCAAGAAAAAAAAAGTCTATACATGTTCAGTACAGTCACAACCTTTTCTCACATTTTCATTTTGAGGTTGGTTGAATCCACAGATGTGGGACCCAGAATAAAAGACTGACTATATACTGTACAATAATCACTATTTTCCATTTTCTTTTCACTTACTGTATGCTGGAGCCCACTCTAGCAATATATAGAGATTTTCCTCATTCATTTTTCTTTTTTCCCACGTTTCCTTTTGCAGTTGCCTAGTATTTTGTTGGCGGATGTACCTTAGGTTTTTTAGCCAGTCTTCCTACTGAAAAACATCTGGGATGTCTGTAATCTTTGGCTATTATAAGCAATATCACTGGTTGCCCTCTCTACCAGTGTACTGCTCACGGAGTGGACTGCCTCACTCCCACGTGGGAATATGACTACTTCCTTGTTACTCCAGAGTGGCTCTCGGGGTACTTTTCATTCATTCAACGAACATTTACTGGGTATCCTTAGTGTGCGTCCTTGTGCTCAGGGAGCTCATGGTCACAGACATAACCAAGGAACACACAAATAAAGGTCTAACAAATCAGACCCCACGTGACCAGAAGGAAAGGAACCGAGGCCAGGCCTACAAAAACATTGAGCAGGCGGATTTCGGGATGGAGGGCGGGAAAGGGGGGTTTCACAGAGGAAGTGACGTAGGCGCCGAGACCCGAAGGATGAATGGGAGTTAGGCAGGCAGAATGGGTAACAGGATGTTGCGGGCAGAGGGGACAGTGTGTGCAAAACCCCTGAGCGGGAAGGCGCATGGCGAGTTTGAGGAGCCGAGAGCCAGTGCAGCTGCGCTGGGTGGGGGACAAGCAAAGGCAGAGAGTGGAGGTCGACAGGTGGACGCGCCTGCGGGCCCACAGTGGAACTTTACCCCGAGGGCACTAGGGAGCCAAGGCAGGGTCCTGAGCAAGGGAAGAAACGGGGGCCCCGAACGCCGCTGCGCCCCTCTCCTCGCAGGGGGCCTCCCTCCACCCGCGCCCCGGCCTCTTCAGGGCCCCTCCTCCCTTAGTTCTCGGGCCCTCACGCTGCCTCTCGCTCACCGCGGCTCCGGCCTCCGTCCCCCTCGCGCCCCCTCAGCAGCGCCTCTTCGCAGACGCCGCCACCGCCATCTTCCGCCCGCCGCCGTGACACTACGCACGCGCCTCACACACAGGCCCGCCGGGAAATGGAGTCCAGTCCGCGGTCCGCCCCCGCCTCTACCTCGTGCCTCGCGAGCTGCCCTCCGCCCTCCCCTATCCTCCTCCTGGGCAGCCTCCATTTCCGGCCTTCGAACGCCATGCCTTCTGGGAAATGTAGTCCCTGGCATAGGCGCTGGGCGGAAGGGGGAGTAGAGGCTTCTGGGAAATGGAGTTCCCGGAGCCCCGGGGTCCTGGACGGCTGGCCGGTGTTAGAGTGGGGAGGCCCCTGGGCGAAGCTCGTGGGTCTTGGAAGGAGTCTGTTGCCTTGATAGGGTCTAAGCAGTGGCCCTGCGCCGCTCCACCTTTGGTCCTGACCCTGTACACAGTCTGAAGTATTCACAGCCGTCGGAAGCCCCAGTGTCCCTTTCGGTCTCATTGGAATGTGGTTTCGGGCGTCGCGGACAGGTCCTTATAATGGCATGCCGGTTCCTCTGCAGGCCATAGCGCTGCCGGCTCTCCTTTACTCCGCGTCGAACATGCCGGGCTCTGGCTTTTCGCTTTCTCAGGTGGAGACGATGGAGCCTCCTGGGGTAGAAGGGTGCGCCTGGGTGGTTCTGTCCTCCGGGTCCTTAGTAGCAGCAGTGTCTCCCACCCGCAGCTCCCTCCCTCTTCATCCATCTCTGGCTCTCGGATCCCAGGGCTGCGACTCCCGACGCCCGAGGTCGGTCTCCTGGCGATCCTGCAGGGGGCGCCCCAGTCCGACCGCGCCGCCCTCGGGGAGGCGGGAGGGCAGCCCGGGGCGGGCGAGGGCGGAGGTGTCCCGGCTATAAAGCGTGGCCGCCTCCCGCGGCGTCCGGGACAGCGGGACCCCGGGCGGTCGGACGTGCGGGCGCCGAGAGAACCGGCGCACTCGGTTTCCCCGGGCCGGAGCCGGGGCGAGTGGGGGCGCAGGACCGGGGGATGCTGGGCTCGGTGAAGATGGAGGCTCATGACCTGACCGAGTGGAGCTACTACCCGGAGGCGGGCGAGGTGTGTCCTCGGGGACCGCGGAGCGGGAAGTGGGGGGCAGGTATCGGGCTGTGGGCTAAAATGGGGGCAGGGACCGTGGTGTGTGCTCAAATGGGGCCCAAGGAATTTAGCTGGGGAGTCGAGGAGCTAGGGACACGGAAACCAGGTGTGGGAGTTAGGGACCCGCGACAAGGATTGAAAGCCCGTTTAGGCTAGGGCTTAGATGGGAGGAAAATTTAGGCAAGGATCAGGTCGCATCTTAAAGGTAAGGGCCTCCGGGTGTTGGGCTCTAAGTTCCTAGAGGGATTAAAATGAACAAACCTGAGGTAGGAATCAGAGCTCCGGGTAGGCAGCAGTGTAGGAGGACTTCAGGAAATGGGGTTCAAAGGGAAGGGGAAAAGATAGGGACTAAGAGAGAGAGAGGAGAGGGTCACCATTAAGGGAAGTCTGAGGTGGAAGGGAGCCAGGGCTAGAATACAGTGCTGAGGGCAGGAGTGGAAATCAGAATGGGGTTCAGGGACAAGGATCAGCTGGTAAGCTAAGAAAGATCAGAAACAGGGGTTGGTGGTTCAGGGGTAAGAGATAGAGTTCTCTCCAGATGAAGTTGCATTTGGAGAGTCTGAAATAACAGGTAGCCTAGATAGACCCGCACTCAGACCGTGTCAACATTGGGGACTCAAGAGCAAGTGATGTGGCCATCAGCATCTGCAGGCGAGGTAGTCAGTCTTCACACCCCTGTCTCCATCCATGACCCTCTGCAGAGCGTCCCCAAATCAGAGGCTGGAGGAATTCAAATGGTGCCCCTCCTCACTCTCCTAGCCAGCAACCTCCAGCCATTCCTAAACTCCGCATCAAGCCCCATTTCAGACAATGAAATGTCTGAAATGGGGCGGAGGCATATCCTAATTCCCTCCACCTAAACTGACAGAAAGTCCTTTCCCAAATCTAGCCCATATTCCTCTTGCTGTAAGGACTCCTGCTTTTCTCGCTTGCTCTATAATTGAAAGTGTGAGATTGGGGAGGTGGCCCCGGGGCTCTGGGCACGTGTGGGGCTGGAATGGTTTGCAAGAGGTCAAGATCTAGTAGTTACAGGGAGCTCTGGTCTGAGTTTTGAAACTGTTGAGTGGGATTCCTGGATCCCAGGCTTGCAGGGCTTGGCATGGTGCCTGGGAGGGGCCAATCCCGGGTCTGGGGAGGTGTGAGGTGCACTAGGTTGTGGCAGAGCTGTCTAGGGAAGGGACTGGGAGCGTTGAGAAGTGGAGGGGGGTGGCTGGAGGTATCAGTTCTCTGATGGGGAAGGCAGAGACCATGGTGGGAGGTGGAGGTCCCAGGTAGTGGGGGATCCCAGTGTTATCTCTGGAGAGCACCAGGACTAAACATAGGATTTAAGGTGACCAACTACTAATGAATGTTCCGGGGCATATCTTAAGAAGTAAATGTTGGGGCGAGTCTAAGTAGGAGGAGCCATAGTCTGAATGGGTCTGAGTTTAGGGAACCATCTGTGTGGAAATTGTGTCAGAAACTGGACAGCCTGGAGGTGATCAGTATTGGGCGGCATATTTTGGAAGAGTGGACATGCGCAGGGCTGGACCTGGATTGGGACCTACCATCTGAGGGTCTCCTTGACCTTTCCATCAGGCAAATGCTCTTTGTCCTCTTGGATCAGAACAATGGAGAGAGAGACACTTGCGCTCAGCCAGCCACAGAATTGAGGGTCCCCAGACTGCCTCGTGGCCCTTGCACCCTCCTGCTGGGCGATGTAAACACAGTGAGGGCCTGTGGATCACTGTCTGGACGGAACTTGGAAAGTTATGACCCTGGGGTGTCCCCACTGGTCCAAGGTTCATGCAGATCAGCTGATCCAGTTGCTCCCCCATTTTAGAGGTGGGAAATATGAAGCCTCCCAAAGTTGGGTCTGGGACTGAAAACTAGGCTTTTGGTTTCCCACTGCCTCCCTCAGCTCCCTGTCACACCCTTCTCCAGAAACAATAAGGAAATGAAAGGGGAGAAATTGCAGCCTCCTGGGTGGGGGAGCAGGTCCCCTGAGGGCTTCCCCCCAATCTCAGCCCCGCCCTGCAGGGGGAGATCCGGTTCAGACCCGGACGCTAGGGGTTCATCCCAGTCACGGGCGTGGGAAAGCCTAGGGTGGATTAGAGCAGCTGGAGTGCTTGAGGTCAGAGCTGAAGGAGGACTTCCGGGTGGGTAGTGAGCCAAAAAAGGAGGGCCCTGGGGTCCCAGAGAGCTTGACTGGGGTGGGGCTCAGGGAGATTTAGAAACTCACTGTGGATCCACCTGAGTCCATCACCTTTCCCTGTCATCTCTTCTCTTATTCTTGGGAGGGCAGAAGTAGCCAACTGAGGGAGACCAGTGCATGGACCAGGGGAGAAACTGGCTCCAAGTTCAATGTGAGATGCCTGGGGAGACTAAGATGCTGAGAAAAGGAAGATAAACAGATGTAGAGATGTGCTGCAGGGGGAAGGGGGTGGGCTGGGAGGGGGGAGAGCACCAAGGAGCGGCGGAGAGATGGGGGTGGGGGAGCCCTTGAGGGAGGTCGAGGTAGGGTGGACCATGGGGAGGACAGAAACAGGGAGAGAAAAAGGAGGAGAGAGAGAGAGATGCGGAGAAAAAACAGTATATATACACAGACAAAATGTCCAATAGAGACTCCAAGAGACAGAGAAAGAAAAAAAGGGATCTCCACTGGAACTCAGGCCTGGGTTGGTTGCCACCTGTCTCTGAAGTGGCCCTGGCAGGTCCCTTTTCTCTCTGGACCTTGAGACCAGTAGGATCCAGATGGTTTCTGCTAGCCCACAGCCAGGGTGGCTCTAGCCAGAGCTCTAGCAGCACCCCAGTGCCATGAGACCCCAGCTGGGGAGAGAGTGGGACAGATAGGGGCAGATGGAAGACTGAGGGAGAGACAATGGAAGACAGTGGCTGAGCTGAGTGGGGTGGGTCCATAGAGAAGAGAAGCCACCATCTAGTGCACTGTGTGCTCATGGTCTTCCACTGGACTCTGGACTCTCAGCTCCATGAGGGCAGGCACTTCCATCTGTTTCCAGCTCTGCTTTTTTATTTATTTTTTAGTTAAAAAAAAATTTTAGTTGTAGATGGACACAATACCTTTATTTTATTAATTTATTTTATGTGGTGCTGAAGATCGAACCCAGTGCCTCACTTGTGCTAGGCAAGTGATCCACCACTGAGCTACAGCCCCAGATTTTTTTTTTTTTGAGATGCTGGAGATCAAGCCCAGGGCCTCAAGCACTTTACCACTGAGCCACATCTCCAGCCCTGGCTCTCTGCTTTTATAGCAAGATCCATGACACAGGTCTGGGCCTCAACTTGTTCAGCTGTAGCTGTAGATGCTCAGAAAATCCTCACAGCCCCTCTCCCATAGTGTGGTTCTAAGAATTAGAGGAGCGGACAGTTCCTGTGAAGTGCTTGGCACAGAGTGGCTGATAAGTACGTGTTGAATGAATCATTGAATGAATATATAGATGGTGATTTTGATTTTGGTGCTGGGGATTGAACCCAGAGGGGCTTAACCACTGAGCCACATCCCCAGCCCTTTTTTATTTTTTAATTTTGAGACAGGATCTCACTAAGTTGCTTAGGGCCTTACAAAATTGCTAAGGCTGCCATTGAACTTGCCATTCTCCTGTGTCAGCCTCCTGAGTTGCTGGTATTATAGGTGTCCACTCCCATGCCTGGCTACAGGGTGATTTTGAGATGCACAGCAATGTCTACCATATTTCATTGAGCTAAGGTGCACTTTTTCCCTATTTGAACATTTCTGAAAATGAGCTTTCATTTATAATCCATGATATCTAGTGACTTTTTTGGGGGGGTACCAGGGATTGAACTCAGGGGGACTCAACCACTGAGCCACATCCCCAGCTCTATTTTGTATTTTATTTAGAGACAGGGTCTCACTGAGTGGCTCAGCACCTCGCTTTTGCTGAGGCTGGCTTTGAACTCGCGATCTTCCTGTTTCAGCCTCCTGAGCCTCTGGGATTACAGGTGCACATCACTGCACCTGGCTGATATCTAGTAATTTTTAACTATGTGAGGTTTTTTGCATTTATATTAATATATAAAATAATGCTATAATTTACAACGAAGTGTTAGACTTGATGGTACATAGAAATATATATGTTAGGTAAAAATGTGATTTCTGATCTTTTTTTGGGAGTGGGAGGAGTACAGGGAATTTAACCCAGAAGCACTTAACCACTGAGCCACAACCCCAGCCCTTTTTATTTTTTTATTCTGAGACAGGGTCTCACCAAGTTGCTCAGGCTGGATTTGAACTCGTGATCCTCCTGCCTCAGCTTCCTGAGCTGCTGGGATTACTGCGAGCACCACCACGCTGGCTGATCTTGTTTTTGTTTTGTTTTGTTTTTGTTTTTGGTACTGAGGATTAAACTCAAGGGCACATGACCACTGAGCCACATCCCCAGCCCTATTTTGTGTTTTATGTAGAGACAGGGTCTCACTGAGTTGCTTAGCGCCTCGCCATTGCTGAGGCTGGCTTTGAACTCGTGATTCTCCTGTCTCAGTCTCCCAAAGTGCTGGGATTACAGGTGTGCAGCGCCCGGCTCTGATCTTGTTTTTGATCTATAAAAATGTCGATTTTTATACTGATGTGACGATGTGTGTCTGTGGTCCCAGCTACTTGGGAGACAGAGGCAGAAGAATTGCTTGAACCCAGGAGTACAGGGCCAGCCTGGGCAACATAGTAATACCTCTCAAAAAAAGAAAAAAAAAAAAAACTCTGGGGCTGAGGATGTGGCTCAGTGATAGTGTTCGCACCTACCATGTACAAAGCCCTGGGTTCAATAGCTAGTACCACCAAAACAAAAACAAAAACAAAAACACAAAAACCCTGTAAGTTTATAACTTAAAAGATAAATATAGAGCCATACAAGCCGGGCGCAGTGGCACATGCCTGTCATCCCAGCACTTAGGGAGGCTGAGACAGGAGGATCACGAGTTCAGAGCCAGTCTCAGCAATGGCGAGGTGCTAAGCAACTCAGTGAGACCCTGTCTCTACATAGAACACAAAATAGGGCTGGGGATGTGGCTCAGTGGTCGGGTACCCCTGACTGAATTCAATCCCTGGTATGAAAAAAAGAGCCATACAAATGATTAGATTATTTAGCTATTTATATTAAGTACTTAATAAAATTAAAAACTACAAATTTATTAGGTAAATCAGTTTCTCAATTCACTTGGTCAATTTGGATTGATTTCTCAGTTTTATACATCAAAAAAATTGATTTTGCAAGCTTTATGCAGTGACAATATCATAGCCAATGACATTTATCTGAGGCACCATTATTGCTAATTGAATATGACTGACTATTTCCCAAAATAGTCAGCATTGGCAATTTTTGAGAGTCTCTACAGAGACTGAATTTAAAAAACAGAAACAACGGATCTTATTTGGTTTCAGGATGTCCCCACACTCTTAAAAATTACCGAAGATGGTAAGAAGTGGTAGAGGGTTTGCCTGGCGTGTGTGAGGTCCTGGGTTCCAATTCTAACACCATATTAAAAAATTTTGTTTTTTTGGTACCGGGGATTGAACTCAGGTACTTGACCACTGAGCCACATCTCCAGCCCTATTTTGTGTTTTATGTAGAGACAGGGTCTCACTGAGTTGTTTAGCACCTTGCTGTTGCTGAGGCTGGCTTTGAACTCGTGGTTCTCCTGTCTCAGCCTCCCAAAGTGCTGGGATTATAGGCGTGTGCCACCGTGCCCGGCTCCAAAACAAAATTTCTGAAGAAAGAAACTGTTTGAGTTCAGTTTCTGTTTGGGGTCATGTCTATTGATATTTACCATATTCAGAATTAAAAGATTTTAAATATACATATTAAGTCAGCTTAACAATCATTTGTTAGTACAAGTAACATGTTTTTATTAAAAAACTATATTTCAAACTTTAGTGAGACAAATGGCACTGCTTCATTTTGCCAAATCAAGGCTGGCTCGATGAAGAGCTGGAGTCTCACAGCTGCTTCTCCTTTCCATCTTTTGCAATATCATCTACCACGAAACTTCTGGAAAAGTCCACCGTACAATCGTGAGAAAGAAAGGAAAAAAGGCTAATAATAGTATGATTTTGAACATGGTTTTGACCTGATGGACATCCTAAAGGTGTCCCTAAAGGGTTTTAGATTTCCCCAGGGTGACCTGGACCACAATTTGAGAACCTCTTCAAACATGCTCTTGATTGTATGGGAGCATTGGTGTGGGGTGGGGGCGTATGAAGCTGGTATGCAGGGAGCGGAGAGAGACTCTGAAAGACAGCTAGAGGGAGATAATGATGGAAGGGAATTTCATAGGAGGTGGACAGGCACACAGTGGTCCTGGGATCTCTTGATGACCAGCAGAGTGGAGACCCGCTAACCCTTCCTCATATCTCTTTCTCTTTTTACAGGTCTACTCTCCAGTGACCCCAGTGCCCACCATGGCCCCTCTCAACTCCTACATGACCCTGAACCCTCTGAGCTCTCCCTACCCCCCTGGAGGGCTTCCCGCCTCCCCACTCCCCTCTGGACCCCTTGCACCCCCAGCTCCTGCAGCGCCCCTGGGGCCCACCTTCCCAGGCCTGGGTGCCAGTGGTGGCGGAGGCAGCGGCTCAGGGTACGGGGCCCCAGGACCTGGGCTGGTGCATGGGAAGGAGATGCCAAAGGGGTACCGGCGGCCCCTGGCCCATGCCAAGCCACCATATTCCTACATCTCGCTCATCACCATGGCCATCCAGCAGGCCCCAGGCAAGATGCTAACCCTGAGCGAGATCTACCAGTGGATCATGGACCTCTTCCCTTACTACCGGGAGAACCAGCAGCGCTGGCAGAACTCTATCCGCCACTCTCTGTCCTTCAACGACTGCTTTGTCAAGGTGGCACGCTCGCCAGACAAGCCGGGCAAGGGCTCCTACTGGGCCCTGCACCCCAGCTCCGGTAACATGTTTGAGAATGGCTGCTACCTGCGCCGCCAGAAGCGCTTCAAGCTGGAGGAGAAGGTGAAGAAAGGGAACGGTGGGGCCACTGCCACCAGAAATGGGACAGTGTCTGCCACCTCCACCACCCCTACTGCCACAGTCACCTCCCCACCCCAGCCCCAACCTCCACCCCCTGAGCCAGAGGCCCAGGCTGGGGAAGATGTAGGAGCTCTGGACTGTGGCTCGCCCCCTTCCTCCACGCCCTATTTCACCAGCCTGGAGCTCCCCGGGGAGCTGAAGCTGGATGCACCCTACAACTTCAACCACCCCTTCTCCATCAACAACCTGATGTCGGAACAGACACCAGCACCTCCCAAACTGGACGTGGGGTTTGGGGGCTACGGGGCTGAGAGTGGGGAGGCTGGGGTCTACTACCAGGGCCTCTATGCCCGCTCTCTGCTCAATGCATCCTAGCAGGGGCACGGGAACATGGTGGCTGTGGCTCATGCCAGCAGGCTCTGGGGGCCTGATCCTTCTGGGACACGTTGCTTGTTCCCTGGGTTAACATTTCGTTTGGTCTGTTACTGTGATGATCCACTGGGTACTGTGATCACTGCCATGGACATCTTTGTGGGCCCATGGGATACGGTGAAGACTGTCATGTTGATTGATGGTATTGGTTGATCTGCTGGGTGCTTTGTTGGCGGCCGTCTGGGATGACATCTTGGTTGACCCTTTGGATGCTGTGATGGACATTTCGATGGACACTTTGGGCAGAGTGGTGATATCATTTCAATGGCATATTTGGCTCACTGGCGGCTGTGATAACTTCTTTTTTGGTGTCCTCGGCCACCATCATGCATGACATCTCTTTTGGCCCGTTGGGTGCTTGGATGTTCACCCTGTTGGCCAGGTGGCATGATGAGCACGCCATCGAGCACCAGGATGAGCACCACAGCCCCACGTGCCCCACGTGGTTGGCTGACTCTTTGGTGCGGGTAGGGTGGGGATGGCGAGAAGACCCCTTGGTTTTCTCTGAAGCTCATCCCCCACCTTGGTCCAAGAGACCCCAGAAATGGCTGGTCAGGGTGTGGGGAATTTCTACTGAAGTCTAGTTCTTACCTGGGAAGTGGGATACTGGCTGTGTGACCATTAAAGGGACCGTGTCTGCCTCTTACCGACCGTCTCTTTTCCTTGGTGGGCCCTGCAGAGCTTGAACAGCCGAGTTTCTGTTCCCCTGTCCCCTCTCCTTCCTGCCCCAAGAGCTGACTCCCTCTGGGGGAAGGGCTGAGGGAGCCACTGAACTGACCTTTGGCTCTTTGCTGTCCCTGACCCCAAGGACAGTTTGTTCATAGATAGCAGCCCCCGCAGCAGTGGGGCCAGAGCAGCAGGGGGAGGTGGCTCTGTGGTGACCAAGGCCATCTCCCTGCCCCCACTTCCCAGACACACACCTTTAGCTCTGAGGCTCAGGGAGCCTAGGGGCTGCGCAAGCTTTGGTTAGGCTGGGGGCTGGGGGTAGAGTTTCCATGAGGTATTAAACTGGAGGCCATGTGTGTGTTGGAGTGTGTTGGTGTGCGCCTGCTCTGTGGTATACAGCATCGCTGCCTGTTGGGGTTCCTGTGGCCTGCTGTGGGGTATCTACTGGCCTGTAGTTCTCCATTGTGTGCGTTTGTGTGTCTGGCGGTACTCTGGGTATGAGCTTACTCTGGGTGTCACAATATCAGACTTGTGTGTGTGTGTTTATTGTTTTGTGTTTGTGGTTCTCTCCGTGCTCCTCTCCCTGGGCCCCACACTATTATCTGCAGGTCCCTGTATATCACTTTGCCTACCCACTGCCTCCGAGAGAGAGAGAGAGAGAGAGAGAGAGAGAGAGAGAGAGAGAGAGAGAGAGAGAGAGAGAGGGAGAGAGAAAGAGGGTGAGTGTGTGTGAGACCACATCCATGTTGTGTGTAGCCGGGTGTGGTGGCGCACGCCTGTAATTCCACCAGCTCAGGAGGCTGAGGCAGGAGGATCAAAGCTGGCGAGTTCAAAGCCAGCCTCAGCAACAGCGAGGTGCTAAGCAACTCAGTGAGACCCTGTCTCTACATAAAACACAAAATAGGGCTGGGGATGTGGCTCAGTGGTCGAGTGCCCCTGAGTTCAATCTCCAGTACCAAAAAGAAAAAAAAAAGTGTGTGTGTGTGTGTGTGAGAGATCCCTGCCTTTGCTGTGTGCCTGTCACATTGTGTTTGTGTGTGAGTTTGTGGAGGGGTGCCAGCTCTATTGTGTCTGTCACTTTTGCAGGCAGGTGGGTGTGTGGAGAAGCAGCTGGGTACTCCTCTCTGGGCTTGGGGTCTGGTGTCTCTGTTCCTCCAGGGCTTTCCAAGGCGAGGCTGTCTCAGAAACGCAACTCTACACTCCACATCCCTCCTTTCATTGTGGAAACTGAGGCCCAGAATGGGAAGGGTCTGGGCCAAGGCCAGTCAGCAGGACTGATGCAGATGGGCAGGGTTAGTCTTTTGTGTGTGTCGAAGCGGGGGCTGCTCTACCACTGTGCTCCATCCCCAGCCATTTTTTTTTTTTTTGGTACTGGGGATTGAACTCAGGGGCACTCGACCACTGAGCCACATCCCCAGCCCTATTTTGTGTTTTATGTAGAGACAGGGTCTCAATGAGTTGCTTAGCGCCTCACCATTGCTGAGGCTGGCTTTGAACTCGCGATTCTCCTGTCTCAGCCTCCCAAAGTGCTGGGATTACAAGCATGAGCCAACACGCCTGGCTCATCCCCAGCCATTTTTAATTTTTATTTTGAAACAGGGTCTTGCTCAGTCGCTGAGGCTGGCCTCAACTTTGCAATCCTCCTGCCTCAGCCTCCTGAGCTGCTGGGATTATAGGTGTGCGTGCCAGAGTGCCAGACCCTGACAGTGTCTTATCCTCACTTTGCTTTTGCCTTTCTTGGTGGCATCAGATCTCCGGTCACTTTGATCACTCATTCATTTATTCAGTTAGCCAGCCATTCCGTCATTCAAAGACCAAAGACTTTCTATTCAGCCACCTGTAAGTGACTGAATGCGTCCTCCTGATGTCTCCCAGTTCTCACCTTTCTGCTCCTCTCTTAATGTCACTCTGTCCCCACCTCTTTTCTCTCACTCTTTTTCTCATTCTCACCTCTCAGGGTCTCTGACTCTTCCTTTCCCTTGAGGTTCCTCTCCCGCAACCTTTTTCTGGCTCTCTGGTCTCTCTTCCCTGGCCTCCCTCCTCCTCCCAGCTCCCGAAGTTTCCGCCTTTCTCTACCTGCCACCTCCCAGGCCAGGCCCTCTATTTCTGTCGCTGTGCCCGCCTGGCCGGCTGCGTGTCACCCCCGCCCCTGCCGTGCTGGCACCCCGTCAGCGGTCCACCAGCCTTGCTGCCCTGGGCAGGCTGGGGAATTCCTCCCGGTTCCTGGAAAAAACAACTGGGCCGAGAGAAAGGCCCTCAGTCTCCCCGGCACCCGCCCCCTCCCTCGGGCCTGGGGGTCTCTCCGGAGTCGGCGGCCCGAGGCAGGAAGCCCTGTGGTTTCTGGCTTCTCCCCGCGGCCTCCGGATCTGGCCCCCGCCCCCCGGCCAACAGCCCAAATATTATTCCGCGGGAGGAGTCGGTGGTGGCGGGAGGAGGCCCAGGCTGAAAGAGGCTTTCAGGGCGGCCAGGCCTGGGGCTTCCTGTCCCCAGGCTCGGGCCTCAGGCCGCCCCAGTAGGGACCTCAGGTGGCCGGAGGGGCGGGGTGTTGTTGTAGGGTCCTTAGGGGAAGGTGGGGCCATCCCTCAGGGTGTCTGGTGGCCACCGGCTGGCCTGGCGTGGGCAGGTGTGACCCCCACCCAGGGACAGCCGGCTGATGTCCAGCGTGGAAAAGTACCACGGTCAGACGTGGGACGCATCGATAGACAGGAGGACGCCAGGGATGAGGGATGGAGGGGTAGCCATGGGGACACAGCCGGGCCTGGGCTGTGGGCCTGAGGTGACATAGTCCAAGGGAGGGGCCCTTGGGTGGGGAAACAGAGGTTGGGGTAGTGTCCCTTCTGTGGGCAGAGGGCTACCTGTGAATGAGAAGTTTTGAGACAATAATGAGGACACTGATGATAATATATAATAATTAAAAGCTACTAGGGCTGGCGCAGGGGCAGGCCTATAATCCCAGCTACTGGGGAGGCCCAGGCAGGAAGACCCAAGGTTCAAAGCCAGCCCCAGCAACTTATTGAGGCTGTAAGTAATCTAGTGAGGTCCTGTCTCAAAATAAAAAATAAAAGGGGCTGAGGATGTGGTTCAGTGGTTAAGTGCCCTTGGGTTCAATCTCTGGTACCAAATTAATTATTAATTAATTAATTAATAAAAATTAAAAAATTAGGGCCTGAGTGGAGCTCAGTGGTAATGCACCCCTGGGTTTGATACCTGCGGGAGGTGGGGGGCTACTAGGGTTACCGTGTGTCCAGCGCTGTGTGAGCACCCTACAGAACCGATTGATCCAATCCCTTCCAACGCCCCCCTTTATTGTTGGTAAAACTGAGGCAGAGGGGAGAAGTGACTTGCCCAGGGTCACACAGCCAGTGAGTGGTGGTCTGGCCCAGAGTCAGTGCCCATAGCCACAGCCACTCTGTAGAATGGGAGGGCCTGGGGGCCCCAGCCCTCCATGGCGGTCACCCCTGCTGCCTGCCACAACCTGCTAAGGGGGGCGGCGCCCCCAGAGGCCAGCGGTCTGGGTGCTTTGCACGTATGCCAGTCTTTGTGTTGGTGTCCATCACCGGCTTCACGCAGGGGTCGCTGTGTGCCTGCGTCTGCCTCCGTTCCGCCTGTCGTGGTCTTCCGTGACTGTGGGTTTGCCTATATCTGTCACTGTGTGTCACTGTGTCTGTCCCCCTCTGTTATGTGTCACCATCTGCCCAGGTGTCACTGTGGGTGTTACCACCCAGGCCACAGGTGGGCGTGTCGGGCCCACTGGTGCCAGGGCTGGGGCCCAGCCCATCCCACCCTCTGCCTGGGCTGGCCAGGCGCCTGTTTGCAGTGCCTGCCCCAGGTAAACACCGAGATCCGGCACCCAGGCCGCCTCCCTCTCCTCTGCTCCCTGCCCCTCTGCCTGCTCTCGGCTGGGCTGGGCTGGACCACAGTCTACAGATGGTGCTCCACGCTGGACATGTGTCCTGGCTGCCCCCTACCCTTGGGCACCAGTGTCCCTAAGTCCCCACCTGGACATTGGCCTGCTGTCGTTCCTGTCCCTGGTGTCTCTGGCTTCTTGTTTCTTTCTGTCCCTACTTTCTCTGCCTTTCTCTGGAATGACCCTTGTCTTCATTTTGTCGCTGTCCCTCTCCCTGTCTTTTTCAATCTCCAGTGAAGTTCCCTTTCCCAGTTATTCCATCTGCCACTGCCCCGCTGGGGGCTCCATCAGAGCCCCCAGGCTCAGTCCCTTTCTCTGCTAGCTGGAGTCTCTTGCTCTTAACCACTGCATCTGTGGGCTCTGAGCCCCCAGCCCCCACAGGGGCAGACTGTGCCATGCCAGGGCCCTTGGGGGAGCGTGCGGCCCCCAGCCTCCCGCCCCAGCTCGCTGGTATACATATAAAGGTATATGCACATATTATTTATATCTGTACGGGGGGGGGGGCAGGAGGGACAGACACTGGGGCCTTTGTGTAGCCACTGGCCGCTGCCCGCCTGCTTGCCGCTCCTCTCCCTTCGTCCCCGCCTGTGTGCCTGCACTCCCCCCCGCACAGAAAGGTTCCTGTGGGGCCTGCCAGCTTCCTCTGCCCGAGGTGTGAGTGGGCCCGCACGGTGAGGCAGGCAGGGAGGCCTGGGGAGGTTTTTCCAGCTCCTGGGAAGCTTTCCGGGTGGGGAGGGTTCTGGAAGGAATGGGACTCTTCAGCTGGGCTGCTGTCTGTCTGCATCTGCTGTCCCTGGGTGTCCCCAGGTCCTTAACTGGCCTCTCCCTGGGGGTCTGTGAGCCCATCCACCTGGATGCATTTGAATTTTTCTCCGTCACTTTGAGTCTCATTGACTCATGCGCACGTGGTCATTGGGCACATGCTGGGTCCTCTGTGTAGCACTGGACACAGACACCTATGTCAGTCCTGGTTGGGTCTTGGCCATTTGTCTCATTTGCTCCCTCCCTGTAGCCATTGTTTGAAACTTTCCACCTGTCCCTATTCAAATGAAATCCAAAGTCATTCTCAGAGCCACCACTCCTGCAGCTCCCCTATGATCCCTCTGATCTCATTTCCTGCGACTTTCTCCCATGCAGTAGATGCTCTGGCCATCTGACCGCTTCCGGGACAAACTACCTCAGGGCCTTTGCATGCACCATCCAGGAAGATTTCCCCTGGCTTGATCCTTCTGTTCTTAGAGTCATCATTCTCTTCCCTACATTCTTCCTAAAACAGCCCTTCCACCACCCGTCATCCCCTTTCCCTGTTTTTTTCCTTTTCTTTTTAGAACATGCAGCTCCCTGGCTGTTACACTTTATGGGCCTGGTCTCCCACCTGAACATCAGCTCCCTGAGAGCAGGGGCTGCATTCTGTTCCCTGCTGTGCCCACAGCACCTGCTCCGGGGTCTGTCATGCTGTGGATGGGATAAACATTTGTTGAGGGAGAGAAGCACATTCATCAGTGCATCCAGGTCCCCATCCCTGTGCTGAGTGATGCTGGGGACACAGCTCTGACTCTGCCCTCAGGGGGCTTGCAGTCCACCGCCAGACAGTGATGGGCAGAGTGAATGGGGCCAGAGCCTGGAGCACAGGGGGCTGAGGGAGCCCAGAAATGGCACCTGATGCTGCTTGGGTGTCAGAGAGGCGACCTGAAGGAGGTGTCAGCTGAGGGTGGGGATAGGGAAGAATGAGTCAGGCCACGTTCTGATCGCTGGGAACCGAATGACCAGAGCAGGCCAGCCTTGTCTTCCTCCCAGAGCGCCATGTTCCCCTCTTTCAGAGAACTTTAGGGCCTGAGGCCGTCGTGACTCGGTTCCGATCTAGGCCTTGCCCTGGTTTCAGTCTCCCATTTGCCGTTGCTGCTTCTTTTCCTCCTCCTCATCTGGTAGTTCTGGGGATGGAACCCTGGGCCTGCGTGATGCAGGCAAGTGCTCTACCACTGAGCCACACCCGGCTCCTGCTCTCTGCATCTCACCCCTTCTTCTAGGTCTGTTCTTGGTATCTCCCCTCTGTACAGGTCTCTCTCGACCTTTCTGGACATTTCTCCATTTAGTTCACTTCTGAGCATCTGTCTGTTTCTGCCGCATGTCCCACACATCAGAGGCTCTCTCCTGTCTCTCCCTGTCTCTCTGGGTCTCTGGCTCCTGTGCCTCCTTGTCTCTTTCAGGGAATTGGTCTCTTTGTGTCTTTGCCTAGGTTTCTCTCTGCATCTCCCTGTGTCTCTTCACCTACTCATTCCCAAATAAATCCAGAACCCACCACCCTCGCCCTCCCCCAGCACTGGGGGAAGGGGGACTGACCCAGCCCCCACACCCACAGGTCAGGCCGCCTGCTCTGTTAATAGTTAACCCAGTCTCTATCTAGAATACACACACCAGCCAGGCTGGGGGTGACTCCCCTGCCCACCCCCCCACCTACCAGCTGCTCTTAAAGGACCAGGTGTCCTCCACAGGTCTCCAGCCCCCTACTGGGGCAAGAAGACCAGGTGTCTGGAGGCCTCCAGTCCTAAGGATCTGGGGGAGGGGGAGACACCCAGCACTTGGATCTGCAAAGCTGGGTCAGGGAGGCCACAGACCTGCCCAGGAGGGGAGCCAGGTCCGGAGCTCCATCCAGCATCTCTCTTGCTTATCACCTAGCATATTTAATCAGGGGTGGTTTTCCCAGCCCCGCCCAGAACCCAGACTGGCAGTGCCAGCGGTGGCAGAGCACCTGAAAGTTGATGGATGGGGGGATGGGTCCTCCAGATGTGGAGGGAGCCACAGGGTTATTAGTATTTGGGAGTTAGGACCTGTGGGTCTGCAGGTGTGGGTGGGACCCTCCCCCGTGACCCCAGAGGATAGGTCAGGATGTTAGGATTCTTGGGATTTAGGTGATGAAACATCTGGGGGGACCTGTGCGTCTCAGAGCAGTCTGAGCCCAGCGCAGTCGGAAGGGTGCGATCATTCTCCACCTCTCTGTCCGCCCATCCGCTGGCCTTTTTGTCCCAGCATTTACCCTTCCCGGAACCTAAGGGTCGCAGGTAGGTCGTGAGAGGAGGGGCAGACTGGGCTCCTGGGGCTGCCGTCTCGCTTTAACCCCTGCTTTGCCGCAGCACGCTTAGGCCCCGCCCCGTGACGCCAGCAAGCAGGAAGTCCTGGTTAATGATCAGTCACCAGGACAGGTGCGGGACAAGGCCGCACACATCATAGGCGGCCGCAGCGTGTGTGTGTGTGTCTTTTACCCTGCTCGTGACAGTGTTCTAAGGTGGCCGTCGCCAGGGCTCGTCTCCAGGAGATGAGGATCCCAGTTTAGGTTTCCCAAACATCCGCCTCCCGGCACCACCTGAGGCAAGCAGCAGTCGCCTTGTTCCAGGCATCTGTTAGTTTACTTTCCTCTGGCAGTCCAGCTAGCAGTCTGGCTTCAATTCTCTTAACTGCCCGTTCCCTCCAAGACGCTTCTCGCTGCCTCTCCCCAACCATCTAGGGCATCACATTCTGGGTAGATTATGTAGGCCAGTTACAGAAAGCTAACCTGTTAAGAGCTTGTCTGCGGCTCCCATGCAAAAGTTATCCCCTCTCTGAATCTCAGTTCTGTCATCTGGAAAACGGGCCGATGGCCACAATTTTTGACCAGTGTTGGTTAGAACAGCAGTTGTAAGAACACCAGCGGCCCGCCTGGGCGAAGGGCGCCACCTGGAGGCTACAATGTAACGTGCTCTCCCTTGCAGATACAGTTTAGTCCTAAAGGGGGCGCAGCATCCCACACAACTAAGGGACCAAAACAGGAAGGGGGGAAAAAAAAAACATCTTTCGGTTTATTGAAGGAGGAACAGGGTGGGAAAGGGGGGCAATAAAATGCTTTTGCTTCGTTTATAAAGAGCGAGTGTTCAGGAAGCCCCTTCTGGAGGAGCGGACACCTCTCCCCAACTACAAGCAGCAGCAAAGCCAAGCCAAGGAGGGGAGAGGGAAATTGGACAGGCCAAGGGACCCCAAACACCCCCTCTGACAGGAGCCACAAGCTTTGTCCCCCCACCCACAATGCATCTACCCCAGGGGACCCATCTGGGCAGAGGAAGGGGGTATGTACATAGGTGGGGGTGGCATGGGTTGGGTGAGGGAGGGAATAATTTATCCGCAGTTGCGGTGGGTGGCAAGGGGGCAGGGAGCAGTAGCCTGGTGGCAGTGGTGGCCTAGGGGTCCCGTTCCTTCTTGACCTTGATGTCTCCAGCAAGAATGGTGGCGATCTCGCCCTGCATGAAGGCCCAGGGGACGGAGGAGCCCACTAGAGGGCACTTGTCTCCACTGGGGCAGTACACCTCCCCAGCCGGGCCCTGCGCCTTGATGAACTCCCGTGAGCAGGGAAAGCAGAACTTGTGTCCGGGCACCGAGGGGCACTGGACAAAGTGGGTGTCTTCCAGGCGCTCTCGGCACAGGGTACAGCAAAGGGGAGCCCCAGGGGTCGCCCCTGTGCCACTACCACCCCCGCTGACGGCTTCAGCCCCTGCTGTGGGACTGACTTCTGCCTCACCGTTGCGGGCCACTAGGCGGTGCTGGGTCGGAGGTTGGGCGGTGGAGGAGGCCGCAGGGCTAGCGCCTCCGGCACGCACAGGGCCTCCACCTCCACCAGGGTCCTTGGGTGAGTGACCCAGAGCCTCCGCCACATTCTTCAGGGCCGCAATGGGTGAGGGCACGCCAGGGGTCTCAGCAGAATATGGCCCGCCAGGTGCCACCCAGTGCCGCTGCTGCTGCTCCTCTGTGGTCATCTTCCCAGCCGCCTCACCCTCGGGCTCAGGGGAGGCCTTGCGGCGGCGTGGCGTGGGTGCCAGGTTCCGGGATGGGGCTCGCGGAGGTGGGCCACACAGAGCTGCAGGGGCCGGCTCAGGGTACTGCTGGGGCAGGGCCTCGGCAGGAGCGGGCTCGCGGAAACTGCGGACCCCATCAGTGAGCAGCTCGCCCAGCTGGCGCCACTCGCCTGAACCATGACGGCGTTCATACTCGAGGTACTTGAAGCCCGAGGAGGCCAGGGCCTTGCCAGGCTCCCGCAGAGCATCGTGGAACATCTGGCGAGCCACGGCCAGGACCCCCGCGTACACATTGCCAGAACCACAGGGGTATTCGGTGAAGAGCTTCAGCTCGAACTCGTATCCTGGAGGGCGGGCAGTAGCATCGAAGGCAAACACCCGCCCCACCAAACCGTGATCCTTCTTGAAGCGGACATTGAAGGGGGCGCAGGCAGACAGCGCCAGTAGCTGTTCCCGCACAGCTTTGGGACGCCCGTGCCACTCCTCTGCCCGGCCCCGCATAGCCTCGTTCAGTTCTGCCAGACAGTCTGCATTCCTCTGCTGCTTCTCCTTCTCGAAATCAGAGCCGAAAAGTGGACGGGCAGGACTCAAGCCGGGCGCCAGCGTCAAACCTCGGCCTCCAAGGCCAGACACCGCAGCTGCCAGGAGCCCAGGGGGCATCAAGCTGGGCATGGAGCCAAGCAAGGCCCTGCGCGCCCCTTCCGCCACGGCCTCCTCTCGGCCCAGGCCATTGGCCAGGCGGGACCCCAGGGTATACTCCAGAGCTGGCGAGGGCAGCGGGAGACGGCCTGACGATGTGGCTCTGTCATAGCGGTCCGGGACCGAGACGCCGCTGCCTGTCCCCGACGGCTGGGGCTGGGCCTGCGGGGGCGGTAGCTGGGGCCCCTGCGCGGCGGCCACAGCCAGGTCCTTGGTGGTTGGGTGCTTGAGCGCCGGGGGCCCGGGCGAGCGGCCCTCCGGGAGCACGTGGCTGCGCTTGAGCTGGCGGGCGGCGTCGATGAGCAGCTCGATGCGGTCCGCGCCCTCGAAATTCACGCAGCCGCGGCACACCGCCTCGCTGAAGTCCCACACCATGGCCCACGGCATCTTGGGCAGGTCGCACAGGTAGCACCACTGGCGGCGGGACGCCTGCACTGACGCCATGGTCCTCGCGCGCGCGCCACCGGGCCCCCGCCTTCCACCCGCCGCCGACGTTCGATCTGCGCAGCCAACGTTCGATCCGCGTTGCCGGGACAGCGCGAGCCACAGTCCGGCGTCGGGCTCGGCCTCCCCGCCGGATCCAGGCCCGGCCCCCCTTCCCCGCCCCCTGGGCCCTAAGCCTTTTTCCTCACTCCCGCCTCCCTCGAAAAGGCAGGCAGAGGCTCGTCGGCGCCCCCACTCGGTCCGGGCTGCGAGCCGAGGCGCACAGCTCGGGCTCCGCAACGGGCTGCAGGCGCCGCCGCCTCGGGCTCCCGCCGCTCTCGCCGCCGCCGCCGCTGCTGCAACGGCCGCCGCCGCCTCCACCTCCTCCTTCTGCCCCAGAGGCCGCTTCGCAGGGAAAGTTACATAACGTGCCGGCAAAGCCTTCTGGGAAACGTAGTCCCGCCGGGGCCGGCTCTTAAAGGGGACAGTGGGCAGCCGCCTCTCGCCGAACAATCCTCACCACTCCTAGCCACCGGGCGGGGAGTTCCGCGCGCTCAGAAGAGCACAGGGTCGCCAGGATGTGATACGAATGATCAAAGCTACCAAGGATTAAGAAATTGCCGAAGGTGGACAGGCTACGGGGCAACCATTTCTGCTTTGATTTGCTGTGCAGCCTTGGGCAAAGTCTTGCCCTTGCTGAGCCTCCGTATCCCCGCCCATTAATAGAAGGCCAATGACAGATTAAGAAAGCAACGACTCCTGGGGCGGAGCGAAGAGATCCTGATTGGATGGTTCAGGGCAGGGGATGAGAAGCAGGCAACTGGGGGTGTGTATACTTGGCACCGTGACTTCTCCCAGAATCCTAATTATCAGCCTCTGGGGAGGGCCACAGCCAGATAAAGGAGAGGGCTAAAGGCTTTCGAGCATAGTTCCTGCCTCAGTCTTCTGATCTGCTAGAGGGGAGTGACCGAGGCCCCTCCAATTCTCTTCCAACTCTACCGGCACGCTTTGGTTTCCAAAGGGTTACACTGCCGGCTTCTCTGCTCCACCCCTCCAATTTCACTACTATTCCCAAAATGCTCTGCGGGGCGGCCGAATGACGCACTTCCGCTGTCTGGAAGGTTGGGGGAGGCCTTTGCTATTCTTGCTGCCCCCCCACCCCCCAACTTTCTGGGGCTCTTTCGGTGCTTTCGGCGTATGGGGTTTGGGTCAACCTTTATTTTCCTTTGCAGCCCCGTGTGTCGAGAAAGGGGCCAAGAGATGGCGAGCAAAAGGAGGTTGCAGCGGGGAGTGCAAGCGCCAGACCACCTTTCCCCAACCTTGAGTGCTTACTACCTGGTGGGCCCAGCCAGGCTTTGAGGACCCCCATGTTTTCTCTCCCAGGCCCTGGAAGCTGTGGGAAGGCAGACTTTGAGGAAGGGCGATGCGGGTGTCCAGATTCTAACCCACACAAGCTCCTTCCTCTTGCTGGGCTGGGCTCCGTGTTTTGTGCTCAAAAATACGGGGATGACTTGCCAGTCTGCATTCACGAGTGCTTTTCAATCTGGAGTCGGCCTGCCTTCCTCTGCTCCCAACCCACTGCAACTACAGCTGCCTGGATTTCTTGCTATCCAAAGTTGTTTGTTTTGTAATTACCTACCAACTCTATTATTATTTTAACACTTTTTCTCCCTTGAGGGGAAAAGAGTACCCACTTTCGCTTCATCCTAAGCAATATTATGTTCATAATCACAGGTTTCGTATACTACCTACGTTTTATTTTTTTAGGTGCTAGGATGGAATCCATGGCCGCATGCTGAAGCCCTCTATCACTGGGCTACACCCCCAGCCCTTCATCCTCCCTACTTCTAACATAGTAAGTTTATTTCTTGTCCCTGCAAACTTCTGGGGGAGTCTTGAAGACCCCCAGGTAGCTGTCTGGTGTGTGAGGTAGCCATCCAAGCTTTTATCTTGTGGCTCTACCTTTTCAACACAAGACCTTTAGCATATATGCAGATTAAATCTGAAATTTAAAATATTTCTTAGAAGACATTATTCATGAGAAACTCCAGTCAGAAGAATCCAGCTGTGGAGTTCATTTAGGAACCCCCCTGGGTTCAAGGGCATGATGCCAACATTGCTTAGCTCTGATGAGGCAGACAGTAGCACAGCATTGTGGGTTGTTTTTAAAAAATCAGTTAAAAGTACACAACCATTAAAAATGGCCATTCATGTCCCCCAAATTTCCTTTTTTTTTTTCTTCTCGGTACTGGAGACTTTACCTAGGGGTGCTTAAACACTGAGAAACATGTACAGCCCTTTCTATTATTTTCTTTTGAGACAGAGTTGCCAAATTGCTGAGGCTGGTCTTGAACTTGCCATCCTCCTGTCTCAGCCTCCCAGATTGCTGGGATTACAGACATTCACCACCACACCCAACTCCAAAATTGCTTTTGTGCTGGGTATGGTGGTCCATGCCAGTAATCCCAGCAATTTGGGAGACTGAGGCAGGAGGAAGGCAAGTTTGAGGCCAGTCTCAATAACTTAGCAAGACCCTGTTTCAAAATTAAAAAAAAAAAAAAGGGGGCTGGGGATGTAGCTCAGTAGTAGAGCACCCCTGGGTCCAATCCTTAGTACTGGGGGTAAAATGTTGTCTTTGTGCCATTCTTTAAATACTAGTGGGAGCTGGGCATGGTTGTGGATGCCTGTAATTCCAGTGTTTTCAGAGGCTGAGGGAGGAGGACCACAAGTTCAAAGCCAGCCTCAGTAACTTAGTAGGCTCTAAGCAACTTAGCATGACCCTGTTTCTAAATAAAACATAAAAAGGACTGGAGATGTGTCTCAGTGGTTAAGGGCCTCTAGGTTCAATCCTTGTATAAAAAAAAAAAAAAAAGTACTAATGGGAGCTAAGTTCAGGCTTAAGGTGGGACCAACTGGCTGGCCTGTGACCAGTTGTAACATTCCACAAACTTTTCAGGGCTGTAAATGGAGATCCCTAGAATCTGTTCTTTCTTGAGTTCCTTCAGGCTGAAATGCAAGCATGCATGTACTTGGCTTGGGGCCTGGCACAGAAGAGTGCCATATGGCTGGGGCTATTGCTCAGGGGTAGAGATCCCAAGTTCCATTCTCACCATGGCAGAAAGAAGAAAAAGGATCTTAAGGGGAAGTTTTTGTTTACAAGCTGTACATTACTTCAGATATTCCACTGCTCTTCTGTGCTGAGCAGTGCTGGGGACACAGGAGTGATAGAGACAAGGAAGTTGTCTGGTGATGGAGAGACATTAAATTTAACTGGTGTCAGGAAAACATTTCTTGAGGTAATATCTGAGCTGAGACCTGAAAAATGAATACAATCCAATTGAAGAAAGTAAAGACTCTTACGTCTTTATGCCTATTTTACAGATGAGGATAATGGAGGCCTCCAGTTAACAGCTGGCCTGAGCATCACAAGCCCTGAGTCCAGTGTAGTGGTTATTATCTACTTTGCTACCAGATCCTGCAGCAGGAAGTACAAAAGAACCTGTTCCAAGCCAAGCATGGTGGTACACACAGCAATCCCACCGGCTCAGGAGGCTGAGGCCGGAGGATCACAAGTTCAAAGACAGCCTCAGCAACTTAGGGAGGCCCTAAGTTGCTCAAAGTAAAAAAAAAAAAAAAAAGTTGTTTCAAATAAAAAAATAATGAAAGGGCTGGGGATGTGGCTCAGTGGTTAAGCGCCTCTGGGTTCAATCCCCAGCACCAAAGCAAAAATCAAAAACCAAAGAACAACCAAACTCCCTGCTCCCCCCCAAAATTTCCTGTCTTCCTGAAATTTTGGGGGCCATGTGATAAACAGATAAGGCCTGTGTCCACTTAGACATCATGAAATAGAACCACAGGAGACTGAGAGAATCTAAGAGGCAGACCCATCTCTGCCTTGGGGAGGGGGATCCAGGACATTCTCCTGGAGGGGCTTAGTTCAGGCCGGCATCCGCAGGATGAGGCGTATTTCATTTCAACATATAATTTGAAGCCGGCACGATGGTGCACGCCTGTAATCCCAGCACTTTGGGAGGCTGAGACAGAAGAATCACGAGTTCAAAGCCAGCCTCAGCAAAGGCGAGGTGCTGAGCAACTCAGTGAAGCCCTGTCTCTACATAAAACACAAAATAAGGCTGGGGATGTGGCTCAGTGGTCGAGTACCCCTGAGTGTAATCCCTGGTACCAAAAAAACAAAAAACAAAACCCATAATTTGATGGCTTTAAGGCGGGGGGTGGGGGTCGGGACCCCAACCACTCCCCTCCAACTTGGAGGGGGTGTGGCCTGCTCCAGGACGGGGCGGGGCAGCAGGAGGTGCAGGACTCTCAGGCCTGTCTCAGACATAGCCTCAAGTAATTGTATGAAAAATAAGTTTATTGATATCTTGTGGCCACTGAGGAGAAAGGAGGGGGCTGAGCTCCGGAGGTCAGAGACGCAACGAGAGGCGGAGGACGCACCCCACACCTCTCCAGTCAGAACTCCGCCCTCCTCTCCTTAAGGTACAGATAGCTACATCCTCTTTGTCATCCATATTCTGATTTGTCTAGCAACTTCCACCCCCTCCAAAGTCTGGGTTGGGGAGGCCCCCACGGGTCAATTATTTTCAAGTCAAGAACAGGAATTGTTAGGGCAGAGGGGATGTGCAGACCCGAGAGGTGCCCCCACCCCAACCCACAAAGGGCAATATAATAAATACCACAAAATCGATGGCTTAGAAGTCAGGGCTAAGGGAGGCAGCCAGGCAGACAGCATTGTACCAGAGAAAGGGGCTGGGGGAGCCCAGCGAGGAGGCCCCCCAGAGAATCAGGCACTAACTAGCACAGGGAGTGGGGTGCTCACCCCCCTGGAGCAGGGAGCCAGGGTGCAGCAGGGAGAGGCACGGAGCGTCGCCCCTCTCTCGACTGCGCCAAGCTGGGGACAAGGGGTCGCAGGCAGGAGCGTGGACAGTGGCAGATTTCACGGAGATTTCCACCGGCCGCGCCTCTTCCGCGTAGGGAAACCTTTCCTCCGCTTGTGGGGGGGGGAGTCGTGCGGAGGGAGTGGGGCTGCGGTCGGCCGGGACGCCACCTCCTCGCTCCTAGGGGCTATGATTACTCCCCGGGCTGCCACCACAGCCCCATCCACGACAGCAGCCACCACAGACACGGGTTCCGGGGTTACTTCCACCTTGGGGGCAGGAGGGGGCAGCAGGGGCCTGGGAGGGGCGGGAGGGGGCGGGGGCGGCGGCGCGGGGAGCGGGTCGCCGGGGGTTCCTGGCAGAAGGGGTAGCAAGGCGCTGAGGGCCTCGCTCAGTTTGGCCAGTCCCTGCCGAAGGGTGCCCGCCAGCTCCCGGATGGCATTGGCAGTCTCCTGCTGGGCCCGCAGGAAGTCCAGGGAGGGGTCTGGGACTGAGGGCGTGGGAGGAGGCCGAGGAGGGGGCGGGGGGCTAGGAGATGAGGGTGCCACTTGGGCCAGCGGCAGGGGTGGTGGTGGAGGGGCTGAGGGTGGTGGAGACAAGGCCAGGCGGGGCAGCTGGACCGTCTGCAGGGCCGGAGGGGGCGGGGACTCACGCTCCTTGGACCGTGGGCAGCCCCCTTCCTGGGGGTTGCAGGAGGGCCGGGCCCAGGGCTCCGGGCTGCTGGAGCCCCCCTTGCTGTGGGCTGGTGTATCTGTAGAGAGAGACATGCAGGTAAGGTATGCATGACCCCCCTTTTTCCTAGTTCATCTCTCCCCTACCCTGGCCCCAAAGATCCTTGAAACCCTTTAAAACCTAAATCAGGCCGGTTGGGTGGCGCTTGCCTGTAATCCCAGTGACTCTGGAGGCTGAAGCATGAGGATCCTGAGTTCAAAGCTATCTTCGGTCATTTAGGGAGACCCTAAGCAATTAGTGAGGCCCTGTCTCAAAAGATAAGAAGGACTGGGGGGGGGGGGTTAAGTCGTTAAGTGCCCCTGGGTTCAATCCCTGGTATACTACTAATAATAATAATAGAAAATCAAAAACCTAAGTTAGATCATGCCTTAGAACAGAAGCCCATGACAGGTCAGTCTTGGTACCCAGGGGAGAGTCAATACATTCAACCTGTCAGGCCTGTGCCAGCTTCAGCAGAAAGAGGGTCCTGTAAGCCCCCTTTGGGGCCAGGCAGCTCCCATCTCACTGAGTAAGCGCTGCCCTTCTACCAGGCTGCAAACCATCTGGACACAGCCACGCACCTCTCAGGCTGCACTGCTAGACCCTGAGGAGGTGGGGGGCCTGAGGCAGAAAGGCTTCAGCACTGGGGGTGCTTCTGGAGGCTCTCTCAAACCAGGAAGGCAGGATTTTCCAGTTCTTCCTGGGTCTCCACTCACCTGGGATCTCATTCATACTCATGAACTTGAACCATCCGTACCCAGAGGCTCCAAGATTCTGGGGCCAGCCTGAATTTCTGCCCTGAGCCGGACTCTGCTTTTTAGTGCCTCCAGCTGTGTACTGGGCACAGCCCCTGGACCATCTAACGCTTCCAATGTGCTTGCTCACAGCTAAGCTTCTGATCCTCCCCCACTTCTCCTTCCTCCCCCACCCACGTCACTGCTGATGGCAGCTCCATCCTTCCAGCGGTAGGAGCTAAACACCTTCACCGTCTTTTTCTCTCTCAGGACACCATCCACGTTCGAACACCACTGCTCTGCCTTCCCCTTAAACCCAACATCCAACCTCTTCTCTCTACCTCCAGGGCCCCCAGCCTGTTCTAACCACTGTCCCCTCCCACCTGGAGGGCTGTGCTTGCCTC
>CM053414.1:45444568-45463503 GCA_028644305.1 Xerus rutilus
TAGCTCCAGAGCCTGCACTTTTTTTTTTTTAATATTTTTTTTTAGTTGTAGATGGACACAATGTCTTTATTTTATTGCTTTGTATGTGGTGCTGAGGATCGAACCCAGGGCCTCACGCATGCGAGGCAAGCGCTCTACCACTGAGCTACAATCTCAGCCCCTAGAGCCTGCACTTTTAACTACTGCTTGGCAGGGGCTGTGACTCTGGGGTCGGGTGTGGGTGTCAAGTCTTCTTTACAAGGAGCATGGAAAATATGTCACTCGGAAACATGACTTTTCTAGTCTACTGAATAAAAAGGAATGGAAAGTGACCCAGCCTGCATACTCACAGGGCTCACAGGAGTCAGGGAAAGGACACTGTGGGAGTTAAAATCATATTTATTTGTAACCTTGGGGCCTCAGTTTTCCTACTACCTGTAATTGAGCATATGTTTAAATATGAGACTAAATACTAGAACATGTTCCTGAGGGCCACCACAGGGATCTCTGGAGCTACTACAGGTACACGGTTTAGGACAGTGCCTGGCACATAGTAAGTTTTCAAGGCTGTTATTCTTTCAAATATTCCATCAGAGATAAATGAGCCTTAGTTTGTTGTTTTCTTTTGGTACTGAGGATTGAACCCAGGGGCGCTTTACCACTGAGGTACATCCTTAGTCCTTTTTATTTTTTAATTGAAAAGATAGGGTCTACATTAAGTTGCTGAGGCTGGCCTTGAACTTGCAATTCTCATGCCCTGGTCTCCCAGTTGCTGGGGTTACAGGAGTGCACCACCACGCCCAGCTATATGGTTTATATATACCCTAATTCATTCATCTATTCTCAGTTCTTCAGTGTCAACAAAGATGCATCAAGTAGTCCTACTGAGCAGTTCTCCATTTATGAGTTTCACACAGTGTAGAAGTCTAAGGATGGATGTTCTCAACTTGTATCTGCCTCAGGGACTTTGCACACACTGTTTTCTCAAGCTGGAAACCATCTACTAGGCTCAATCTCTCCATTCAGGTCTCTGCTTCCTTTTACCACCTCTGAGAAGCCCTCCTGGACTACCCTGCCTATACCACCCCCTTCTATCTTTTACTATCTTCTTAATATTCAGTATTTTTCTTAGTTTTTATCACTTCCTGGTATATAATCTCTTTTGGGGGCTACTTGTTTGTGGCCTATTTCCCCCAACTACAATGTCAGCTCAATAAGGGAAGGGAATTTGTCTTTTTATCCACAGTATTCCCAGCACCTGCAACACTGCCTTGCCTTGGAAAAGGTTCTCAATAAATACTTATTGAACCAATGAATTAATGCAGTACCTGTACAACTTCTGAAAAAATAAGTTTGTCCTCTGTGCTCTGGTCCAATGGGGCCATTTTACAAAAACATCAAGGTTTGAGTCAAACTGAGGATGTGTCTCTTTCCTGCTCAAGATAATTTCCTGCCTCTGAAATTCTCATACGATGAAGTCCAAAGTCCTGACCTTGACTTACAAGCCATGTGTAATCAGATTCTAGCATACCCATTAACTCTCAATAACTCAATAAATATCAATTATTGTTGTTGCTGGGCAGTGTAGCCCAGTGATTAAGTGCATGAGCTGGGAGTTGGGAACCACACCAGTGCTGAGTCCCCACTCTCTTTACTTGCTGTGTGACCTTGGGTGGGAGAAGGAACCTCTCCAAATTATATGATCTTGAACTTCCTTATCTGATCATGTCCATGTTCCTTCTTTTCTCAAAATCCTTCACTTAAACTAAAACCCAAACTCCCCACTGTAGCCTGAAAGCTCAGCATAGTCTGCCCTTTGCCCACGTTTCTGGTCTCATCTCAAAACTTTTGTTCAATATTTTTGTTCCAATATTTCCAGTTTCCCAAATTGGCCAATTTTTTTTTTGCCTCTGTATTGTACATGCTGTTCCCTCTATCAGCAATACTTTCCCTACTCTTCTTCATTCTACTTTTTCTTTCTTTCTTTTTTTGGGGGGGGCACTGGGTATTGAACCCAGGGGCACTTAACCACTGAGCCACACCCCCAGCCCTCTTTTTGTTTTTTATTTGGAGACAAGGTCTCACTAAGTTGCTTAAGACCTGGCTAAACTGCTGAGGCTGACTTTGAACTTGTAATTCTCCTGCCTCAGCCTCAGAGCTGCGGGGATTACAGGCCTATGTCAACACTCCCCTCTTCTTCCTGCTTGCTGTGTCTCACTCAGCTCTGACATCCCCCCACTGCCCCCCTCAATCCCCCGGCTGGGCCAGGTGCTCCCTCTGGGCTTCCACAACCCCTGGGTTCCCCTGCCCCAGCCAGTCCCATTACTCAGAGCCATCCCTGATGGCTCAGCCCCAGCAGTCTCAGTCACTGATGTGTCACACCATCTAGCACAGGGCAGGTATTCAGGAATGGAGTAGAAGAAATGATAATCCAGAGTTAAGGCTAAGCAGGAAGTAAGCTCTCTACATTTCTACTGGAGGCATGACCTTGAGAAAGGTACCCGACCCCTCCAGTGTTTGACTTATAAAAAGGTGAAATAGTATGTACTTCCCAGCATTAACCATTATATCCAGCGCTAACCGTGTTAGCAGACGCTGTACAAAGCAATTTGCCCAAATTAACTCATTTATTCTTCCCAGCAACCCTTGAAGATGGAGACTATTTTTATCTTCATTTTACAGATGCAGAAAGTGATGTACAAATGCAGAAAGTGACATGCAGTGACTTCTAGGATGACACAGTTGAGTGGCAAAATTGTGATTGGCACCCTATCTGGAGACAGTGTGCCTCCAGAATCACGACCCTAGGATGAGTTTAATGAAATCCTGCCTATGCAGAGATGATCCCCGGGGTGGACTCAAGCCAGGTCGCCTAGGTCTGGTTCTATTCTTGACTCTGGCAGTCACTAGCCGTGGGACCTGAAACAAGTCATTTCATTTTTCTGAGCTTAATTTTCCCAGCTGTATAATGGGGATAACAGCATCTGCCTCCCAGAGTTGTAGTGAGGATCTGCTTAGCCACATAAAGGACTTGAACAACGCAAGGCAGACTGAGTTTGCATTTGCTAAGGCGATGGTGAAGGAACTCACCTGCCCGTCGGTCCTCCCTGCGGTCGTCCGACAACACATAGCGTTGGGCAGAGGCGCTAGAGGCCGGCGGCTGTGAAGAGGCAGGCGGCTGTGAGGAGGCGGCTGCAGGGGGCTCCTCTGACCCGGCACCAGCCCCTGGTCCCCCCACACCGGGACCCAGGATGGCGAAAATGGTCTCCTCCTCCGCGGAGAAGGCATCCTCAGCGGCGGGCCCGGCGCCCTGCGTGGAGTGCGGCACGCGGGCCAGCTTCTCCTTGGTGCGGCGCTTGAAGTCGTTCCAGCGCTTCTGCACCTCTTGGCCCGTGCGCTTCCAGCTGGTGATGCCGTTGATCTTGGCGGCTATGCCGTCCCACACGCGCCGCCGCTCCGCCACGCTCACCCGACGGCTCTGCGCGCCGTACAGCTGTGGGTAGTGGGCGCGCACTTCCCGGATCAGGATCTGGTTCTCTTCGAACGAGAAGCGCGGCTTGCGCAGCCGGGTGGTTTCCTCCGCTTCGCCCGCCGCCGCTGAGGCCATGGCGCCCCCCGACGCCGCTGTCCGGCCACCTGGCGCATGGGGGGCGCCGGCGCTGCGGGCAAAGGGCGTACTGCGCTGGCCGGGGCACGGTGTCCCCGCGCCGCCCGGACACGGGCTCCTAAGTCCCCTGGGCAGGGGTGGGGGCAGGGGCGGGGTGGTGGGCTGCGGGGGGCAGTCAGAAGTGCCTACTGATGGCTGACACCGGCTGAGCGCTCATTCTGTGCTTCTCGCGGCGCAGAGTGCCTCGCCAAGGAGTTGATGGAAATTGGGGGAGGGTCTGGAGGGATGGAGGGAAATAAAGAAAAGTGGAAGGAAAGGAGGTGTCTGCAGGAGTTAGAGGAGAACGGGGGCACAGGAGAGACCAAAGGGAAGGAGAATGCGGATGTCTCGGGGGTCGAAGAAGCATGGGGACAAGGAGAGGCAGAAGGAACTATGCAGCAAGAAGAGGACATCCAGAGCAGAGGGGCGCTCTGGGGGTTCCGAGGGCAGTGGGGCTTCCGTAAGACCCATGAGATAGGGCCCTGCGAGGATATGTCGAGAAACTGCGGTGAGATGGGAACTCATGGGTCAGTGACAGAGCTGGGACGATAAAATATTAGGGATTAGGGACTGCGGGGATTGTGGGGGCGCTGGGATTGCCAGGAATTGAGGAGACCTCCGGAGATAACGGGGGTGCGAGACCAGAAGGGGACACCGGAGGCTATCTGGGACTTCGGAAAGAGTGAGGGTCGCGGAGGGTGGGGACCGAGTCGGGCCGCGGGTCACTCACCGGCGCCGCCGCAGCCCCTGCCTGCCGGTGGGTCAGGGCTCGGGCGTCTGCGGCCTCTTCCCTCCCCCCGCCCGTCTCCCTCCCCTCTCTTGGGCCCCGCCCCCGGCCGCGCGGAGAGCCAAGGCGCACGCGCGCCTAGCGCCAGTCAGCCCCGCCAACCTTACAGCCCGGGATTCATTCTCATTTCCCAAACATGGCGCAAGCGCACAATTGCCCTCCAGCGGGCTCCACCAGCAGGCCGCTGCTGCGCAGCCGCAAGTTTAGCGCTGAGCTTGTTCCACTAGCCTCCTGGTGCCACAACTGCGCACGCGCGAGCTTCCTCGAGCGCATGCGCGTCCTTCGTTCCCCGCGGGTTTTCGTACCTGGGACTTGGTCCCAGCGCAGGCGTAGCAATCCGTAGAGAATGGGAACTGCTGGAGACAGCTTTAGGACCGAGCGGCGCCTCTGCCCTTCGACAGTTTCCCAGCACACTCTGCCTTCTAACTACGCAAGAGTCTCTGTTGGAGAAAGGAGAGGGAGGCGGAGCTGGAAAGGGTGGGAAGCACTTCGTCTCCATGGCAACTGCGTGGGTGATGAGTGGGTGGCATTAGGAGACCTCGCTGCAGCCACCCATACCCACCCCTGCTCCCCAGCAGCGACGAACTAACTACCTCCTACAAGTTGAGGCGGGGCACCCTGGGGATATTCCGCCTCCGGCGATGCAGTAACCATAGCAACCCACCAACCTCCCAATCACGCTGGGAGGCCCCCTGTCCACACATTTACGTCATGGCTTGGAGAGGGAGATCAGGGCAAGAATTTCTTGGACACTGGGCGGAGAGGTTGATCGTGCAGCGGGCCCACTTTAAGAGGAAGCGTGGAGACGGGAATGAATCTAGAGCACGGGTTAGATGAACTGGATGACAGGAAAAGGGAGTTAAGTCTGCGGAAATTTTATTTAGCATCCTGCAGGAGTCCTCAAGGTCATTGAGCCAAGAGGACTACATTAATCTATTAATGTTTTATGAGCTGCTCATGTAGTTCCAGGTGTAATGAAAAGAAAAGACAAAACTCCCTACTCTTATCGAACTCATTTTTAGTTGGGAGAAACAGATGATAAAATAAGATGTATAGGTGAGAAGGTGGTAAGTATTATGAGGAAAGGGAAGCAGGAAAGGGGGTCGAGGCTGGAGATGTTTGTGTGGGCGCACGTGGCTGTAATCTTGCTTTGGTTTTTCGCAGTGCTGGTGATGGAACTCAGGGCTTAGGGCTTCACACATGCTAGGCAAAGGCTCCACTATGGAGCACCTGCCCCATTCCCTGTAATTTTAAAATAAGGTGGGTAGTAAAGGCCTTGCTGAGTAGGTGAGGATTGAATTGCGACAAGAAGGAAGTGGGGAAGCAAGTGCAGCCAGAGACAAGTCTGTGTGTGCTGTGTCCCAGGAACACCGTGTGGGCCAGTGGAACTGGTGTAAAGAGGACCAGATCATGTGCGGCCATTATTCTGGGTGAAGTGAAAGCCTTGGGAGGGCGGGAGTAGAGCAAGATGTGCTCCAACCGTGGCTTTTGTGGGGTTCCTGTGTGTGGCGGGGGCTGGCTTGAGGGAGCAAAGGTGGAAGGTGGGTGCTCAGGGAGCAGGTGCCTGCAGTGGTTCAGGTGAGATGTGGTAATGGCTGGCCCCAGCCAGGCTGGTAGCCCTGGAGGTGGAATTGGATATGGGAGATGGAGCTTCCAGATGTGAGAATGGGCAGGTGTCCAAGACATGAGGAGTTCAGGTTTGCTCAACTCGAGTTGCACATTAGTATGAATGTTGGATATTTGAGTCTGGACTTGGGGACAGAGATCCAGGTTTGAGATATAAATTTGGGAGTTGTCAGTGAGTAAGGGACATTTAATTCTGTAGGACTACGAGGGGTTACTAAGGAAGCAGGTGTAGATAGAGAAGGCTGAGGCTGGGCATTGCTAGTGGAGGGTAAGGGCAGGAATCAGCAAAGGTACCAAGGAGGAGCAGGGCTGTGTGGTGGCTCAGATGCTGCCCAGAGACCAAGTCCAGTGCAGAGAACTGGCCACCAAAGCTAGCAATATGGAAATTGTCAGTAATCTATCTTTATTCTTTTGTAGTCCTGGGATCAAATTCAGGACCACTTACAAGCTAGGTAAGTGCTTTTCACTGAGCTGTATCCCCAGTCCAGTTGTATAATTTTTTGGAGGAAGGGGTACTGGGGATTGAATTCAGGGGCACTCAACCACTGAGCCATATCCCCAGCCTCATTTTGTATTTTATTTAGAGACAGCGTCTCACTGAGTTGCTCAGCGCCTCGCTTTTGCTGAGGTTGAGCTTTTTGCTTGAGTTGAACTCACGATCCTCCTGCCTCACCTCCCAAGCCACTGGGATCAGTTGTTTAATCTTGAAAGAGCATTTTTGTATATTTAGTTTTTAGTTGTAGGTGGACAGAATATCTTTATTTTATTTTTATGTGTTGCTGATGATCGAACCCAGTGCCTCACACCTGCTAGGTGAGCACGCTAGCACTGCGCCATAACACCAGCCCTGAAAGAGCATTTTTTCTGGGCACGGTGATGCACTCCTGTAACCAATCACCCAGGAGGCAGAGGCAAGAGGATGCCAAGGTCCTAGCAGGACCTTGTCTCAAAACTTAAAAAAAAAAATGAAGACCGGAGTTGTAGCTCAGTGGTGGTAGAGCACCTCTGGGTTCAATCCCCAGTACGGAAGGAGGGGGTAGCAGTTCTGGTGGTGTGGTGAGGGTGACCGCTTGAGTGAGTGTGTTCAAGAGAGGGTTTAGAGAGCCAGTGAAGACAGTCCTTTCTAGCATTCAGGCAGAGACATGGGTCGTATCTGGAAGGGGGTGTGGGGTCACATGAGGCTTATTTAATGTAGGAAATCTGACAGTACATTTCTGTGCCAGAAGAGAGGAGCTTGAGGCTGCAGAGGAGAGAGGGGAGAATTGCTGGAGCAATTTGAGTCCATGAGACTAAGACAGGTCATGCAGGGGCCAGGTGCAGGTCCTTGACTCGGTCCAGTGCGTGGGACCCAGAGCACAAGTAGAAGGGGACTAAGCGGCTTGGGTCCTTCAGCTACAGGGAAGGGAGAAGTAGGGATACTGCAGGCACGTGGAGAGGTGTAGTGTCAGGAGCACGTGGACATTCCCTGTCGTGGTTTCAGTAGAGCAGGAAGCAGGGTCAAGGGTAATGAGATGCTGGGTTGAGGAAAAGAGATATATATTTGGGAGATGTCAGTATCCCACTAGGGACAGGGAAATGTTGACAAATAGAGCCAACCTGAGATTGCTGGCGATGAAACTGAAGTGAGGCAGGCCCTGTGGTTGTTTTTCTCTGGTCATGCTTTTCTGAGCAGTGGCCAGCTGGTTTTAGATGAGGTCCTGCCACGTGTCATGAGATCAGGGTCCACACAGAGCATTATGGGCAATGTTTTTAAAAAGTATTTTTAGTTGTAGATGGACATGATGCCTTTTTTTAAAAGTAATTTATGGTTATGTGGTGCTGAGCATCGAACCCAGTGTCTCACACATGCTAGGCAAGGGCTCTGCCACTGAGCCGCAAACCATGGGCAGGGTTTAAAGGAGTTTGAACATGAGCTGTAACTAGGGTTCTGAGCAGGGAAGGATGGGCGCTGAGTGCCCGGAGAGAGCCAAAGGACTGGGCAGTCAGGGAAGCCTGGGGCAGGGATGAGGAGGGAACTGAGGACAGGGAAGGGAGATACTAGACCAGGGCAGATTCAGTGGCATGGTTGGGAATGAACTGGAGACAATTTGAGGGGCAGAATTCAGAGCATGGGGAGGGGAAGAGAAGTGTAGGGGACACCCAGGTCCCTCGCCCAGGAGCCACTTAGGATATGGTGAGCTGCTCACTGAGTGTAATGGCTGTTATTGCTTGTGTCCCAACAAGACATTGATGTCCCAACCCTCAGTCCTTCAGTATGTGACCCTATCTGAAAATAGGGTCATTGGAGATGTCATTAGTTAAGGTGAGGTCATGGTGGAGTAGGTTGGGCCCTTGATCCCAAGTGAGTGTCCTGGTAAGAAGAGGAGAGGGGGCTCAGAGGGCAGAGGGCTGAGAGGCAGAGGAGCAGCACAGCCTCCAGCCGGGACGGGCCAGGCCTTCTAAGCTGGAGGCCTCCAGCAAGGTCCTCCGCTAGAGCCTTTGGAAGGAGTGAGGTCCTGCCCACGTCCTGACTTCAGGAGCCCAGCCTCCAGGACCCAGATGGTCCATTTCTCTTGTTTTGTTTGTGTGTCTGTTTCTTCTTTGTTCCACTGGAAATGGATCCCAGGGCACTCTACTGCTGAACTCCATCTCCAGCCCTTTTTCTTTTTTTTTTTAAGACAAGGTCTCTCTAAGTTGCTGAGGGTCTCACACAGTTGCTGAGGCTGGCCTTGAACTTGAGTCTCTGGGATGACAGATGCACCTCTTGCCTGGCCATTTCTTTTGTTTTGAACCGCTGGGTTTGTGGACTGTGTCACAGCAGCCCTAGGAGATGAATCACTGAGCACTGGGGAAGGCACCCAGCTGCTGCAGGCTCCCTAAGAGTCCAGGTGGAGAGGCTAGGGTCTTGGTCCCTCGGCTCCCTGAGCATGCTCAGTTCTAGTTCTGCCACTTAATTAACTATTGAATAAATGACTCAATTCATTTCTAGAAAAATTTGATGATCCTGGGCTGGGGTTGTGGCTCAGTGGTAGGAGCGCTTGCCTCACGTGTGTGAGGCACTGAGTTCTAGCCTCAGCACCACATAAAAATAAAGATATTGTGTCCATCTACAACTAAAAAATAATATTAAAAAAAAAGAGAAAAATTTGATGATTCTGATTCGTCTCTCTCCAGTTCATGCCTCTGAGCCCCTCTAAGGTGTCCAGCAGCCTCCAAGAACTTCACCTTGGATGTTCCTAGGCACTTTGTATCTTCTGTGTCCCCAGCTGACTCAGCATCTGCCCTTTCTCAGTTCCAGGTCTACCCCGCACCCACCCTGAGTCCTGATATTTTCCTGAGAACTGAGCATGAGTAGTCTCCTGAGTACTGAGTACTAAGTTCTGAGTAATTCTCAAGAATACAGAGGACACCACCCATTGCTTTCCATAACTGCTGTCCACACTTGGTCAGGGATGAGTCCCTTTATTAAACTGTCACCCAGTTGAGAGGCCATCGGCCCCTGTATTATGCACCCTAGATGTGAATTAGAAAGGGGCGCCTTCCTCCAGTGGGCAGAGCAGGAACAGCAGGACCCCTTCTGGGTGCTCTTGTGTGGGGCTCACCCTGTCCCCTACCCCAGCACCCCAGCTCTGAACTTGGGGCTTCTTTTCTTGTTTCTCCACTGTTTGGTTTCACCTGGGGATCAGGTTCTTGAGGGCAGAGCTGCCTATTCAGACAAGAACCCTGGGAGTAGAGGTCCCTAGCTGGGGTCTTTGGTTCTCTCTGTAACTACTGTGTGGATGAAGAATCCAGAGAGTCCATAGGTGGATTTGAGCATCTTTTTTTTTTTTTTTTAAATATTTTTTTAGTTGTAGATGGACACAATGTCTTTATTTTATTACTTTGTATGTGGTGCTGAGGATCGAACCCAGGGCCTCACACATGCGAGGCAAGCGCTCTACCACTGAGCTACAATCCCAGCCCAAGGATTTGAGCATCTTAAGAATGAACAATAAAGGCCAAGTTCTCCCCAGGGTCGGCAACATCCTGAACTCTCTGCCTGCCCCACTCCATCCTCTCTGATCTCTCTTAGCCAGCTTCTCATACATTCTGCAAGCACTAGATTCCCAGTGCCACCTCAGGACCTTTGAACATGCACTCCCTCTGCCAGGAATGCCCTTCCTCCAGATACTCTGTCAATTTCCTCCTTTCATTTGGACTCTGTTCAGGTGTCACCCCCACCTGATCACCCAGCTTCTTCCACTCTCCATCTGTTACCTGACCTTGTTTTCCTTCCCTGGGCTTCTCACCCTCTTAACATTATCTTATATATTGATTGATCATGAGCATCCCCACTAGAATGACAGCTCCACAAGGGCAGGGACCTTGTCTGTTTTGATCCCCCTGTTTCTCCATTGCCCAGAACAGTGCACCTAATAGATGCTCAATAAAAAATTGTGGAACAATGGAATACAAACCCCTGTGATACTACACACGGCATTTTGTGCCAGTGTGCATGTTTCCTGGGAGGGACCATATTTTTCAATACCTCTCCAGGGAGGTCTGGGAGCCCAAAGTTTTAAGAATTACCCAAAAGTCAAGTCGTGCAGGTTGGGATGGAAAACCCCTGGACAGGGCATGGAAAGGGAATCTGGGGTCAAGGTGGAGGCTGGGAAGGACCCTGAGAACCAGTTTACAGACTTGTGTTGGAGGACATGTGGGGACAGGGCTGGAGAGGAACCCTGCACCCCTTCCCACCCCCCTACTGCTTCCTGAGATTTGGGGCAAATTCAGCTCCTGGACACCTTCCCCCAGCCTCCAGGATCATGACCAGGAGAGAAGGAGAAACACAAAAGAACTTCAAAGACAAGTCAAAACGCCCTTTATTCACCAGAGCTCAATGCCCAGGCCCTGCGCTCTGAGCCAAAAAGCAACCAACTTTTATGCTCCAGTCGTATAAAATAAATAAGTAAATAAATAAATAAATAAGCAACCAACTTAAAATCTGACCAGGATTCTTTTTTTTCTTTTTTTGCCCATAAATAAATAAATACATACATACATAAATACATAAACAAAGCAACAAACCTAAAAACTGACCAGGGCTCTCTCTTTTGCCCTTAAAATAAAATCGAGGTAGTTGCCATTCCCATGCAGGCACTCAGACCCCTTTCCTGTGGGAGCTTCACTGGTTTAACTCTTGGAGGATGAAAAACAGGCTGCTCTGGTGATTTGGGGGTGGGGAAGAGGTGGCCCACAGATGCATCTCTGGGTGGGTGGAAGGGCCCACGGGGGACCTAGGGTTGGGGGGCAGCGCAGTGAAATGAGACAAACAACGAAGAAAAATGAGGGAGCCCGGGGTGTCCGCTCACCGTGAGGCTGCACTCCAGGTGAGCCTGAGAAGACACAGGGCCCCTCCAGTGTGGTCCCCTCCCCCTCCTGGGCTCCTGACACGGGATGCCGAAGGCAGGGAGGGATGAACTAGCGTGGTCCGTGCTGAATCCGTGGGTCTGCAGGAGCTGCAGGACGAGGGGAAGTCGGTCTCCAGCCAGCACCTGTCCTCAAGTTCTCGGGTGGGAGCGTCCGGGCCAGCCCTGTTCACTGACTCCAAATCCTGAGGCCAGCTTGGCAGAACACACCGGGGTCCTGTGGGGCTGAGGATCCAAGGGTCCCCCCCAGGAACGGGACTGAGAAGTCAAAGGAGCAGGGCTAGTGACACCAGCAGGCCCCAGTGGGGCTAAGTTCTGTGACCTGTGGCCCAGAGGCAGCCACGGGGAGCAGGGGTCCACAGCGCAGGGCTCTTGCGCCACAAGGGAGCCCTGGGACAGGCCGGCCTGGCTGCCAGCAGCCTCTGTTATTTCGAGATCCAGCAGGAATGGAGTGCTGGGGGCCAGGAACCTCAAAGGGCTGTGGGACTGGAAGGGAGGGTTGAGGGACTTGGTGGGGATGGGTCGGGAGGGTTAGGGGTGCGGGTGGTGGGCCCCTCGTGGTCCTCAGCGCTTGACCTTGCGGCCGGCTGAGTTGCGTCCACTGCGGCGGTAGAGGGACTGCTGGTTGCCGTTGAGAGGGCAATACTTGAGAGTGTGGGCCTGGCCACCGGTGGCTCCGCACAGGGGACACACGTAGTGCCTCAGGATGGGACACAGCACCACGCCCTCCGCAGTCTTCAGCTGGTGTGAGGAGTAGACGTGTCGGGACTCCCCGTTGTGCTTGCAGAAGTTGCAGAGGGCAGTCCCCAACCCCTGATCCTGCCCCAGCTGGGGGCCAGGTCCCTGCTCCTCAAGCCCCTTGGCCTCCAACTTCTGGCTCCGGCTCTGGATCAGTGACATCACCACCTGGTTCAGATTGAGGTAGTCCTTCCACATGTCAAAGGGTGGCAGCTCCATGGCAGTGGGCGGCTAGAGGGGGGCTGGGCCCTGGGCTCTGTGGGCAGGAGCAGCAGGTGTTTTGTGGAGCAAAGGAGCTGCACCCCCTTTTATACTCCCTGGAGCCCCTTCTAAGCAAAGGTGGAGCTTAGGATTTAAAGGGCCCACTCCTGGCTTGTGACCCTCATTTGGCTCTGGTCTCCCACAGAGGTCCAGAAGGAGGTCATTCCCCTGGTCCTCCACCTCCAAGGTGCTCTGTGTCCTCTGCAAAGGCCCTTCTATTCCCTGTGCCTCAGTTTCCCTGTCTGTTCACTTAGGACCTATGGTTGTAAGTACCCTCCCCCATCCTCCTTTCTCCAAGGCTGGAGGGGCTGCTTCCTGTGAATACTCCGGAGCCATTCCCGTTCTTCATAACAGTCCCTCACTGTGAGCCAGACACTGTGCCGCACAGTTACCTGCATAATCTGACTTAGTCCTCACAGTAACTCTATGAGGGAAACAGTCATAATCCTGTTTTATGGATGAGTAGGTGAGGCTCAGAAAGGGAAACTCATTGGCCCATAGTCACACAGCTGCAATTGGCAGAATTGGGTCTGTGGAACTCCAAACAAGTCCTTCTTAAACCTCTTAAAACCTTTTTATCAATCCTAAAGCAGGAGCCATTTTTTCCCTTCTGCTATGCTGGGGATGGAACCCAGGGCCATGAGCATGCTAGGCAAGTACTCTTCTGTTGAGTTACATTCCCACTTTTTTGTGTGTTTGGCTGTGTGTGTGTGTGTGTGTGTGTGTGTGTGTGTGTGCGCGCGTGCGCGCGCGCTCGCACTGGTGGTTAAACATAGGGCCTTGCTTGTGCTAAGCATGCACTTTACTACTGATCCACACTTCCAGACCAGGAAGGAGATACTTAGTCAATGAATATTTATTGAGTACACAGACAGGGCTCAGTGATCTCTTTGATCAGTCAAGGAGGTGAGAATGATCATTTACATTTTATGAAGGAGAAAGAGACAGAGAGGTTAAGGGATGTACTTAAGGTCACACTGTAGGGTACTGGCAAAGCTGGGATTGACACCTATGTCTTACCCCCAGAGACACTGAGAATTGACGTTAGAAGGGGCAGAGGACCCTGGCAGTGAGTTTTTTTTGTTTTTTTTTTTGTTTTTTTTTGTTTTTTTTTGGTACTGGAGATTGAACTCAGGGGCACTCGACCACTGAGCCACATCCTCAGCCCTATTTTGTGTTTTATGTAGAGACAGGGTCTCCCTGAGTTGCTTAGTGCCTCGCCATTGCTGAGGCTGGCTTTGAACTCGCGATTCTCCTGTCTCAGCCTCCCTCAGTGCTGGGATTACAAGCGTGAGCCACCGCGCCCGGCTCCTGGCAGTGAGTTGAGCACAAATTTCACACAGTTTGGGGAGGGGACAGACAGCATCATCAATAAGTGCTCAGTAAGCAGCCCCAGATTCAAACCTGGCCTGCTACCTACAGCTCTCAACACTGGGTATTTAACCTTGCCCAGCCTGTTTCCTCTCCTGTTGTTCAAAGATGATGTCAGCACCTGCCCCAGAGCACAGACTGCTATTGTGGTCATAAAGTCCCTAGCACAGAGCCTGGCCCATGGAGGGTGATCCTGAAATGTTAACGATGGTGATTCAGATACAATTAATGCAATAAGCCTATGAACTCCCTTGCTCAAGGTCTCCTCTGGGCCAGTCCCATGCCTAGGGCTCTCTTTGAACACCCCCTTCCCCAGACCCTGTGAAGGAGGGTCTATTAAAAGTCCCATTGCACAGAGAGCTTGTCTCAAGTCTTTATGGACAGTAAATGGTGGGCTGGAGCCAGGGCTGTCTGTCCCCAGACCCAGACATCCTCCTGCCCGCTGTGAGCTTGCTATGAGCCAAATGTAAGTGATCAAGGGACAGTAGCAGAGCTTGGAGGGACCTGCCAGGTGCAGGCACAGAGTCAGGTAGGATACCAGGAAAGGGGCTGGTCTCTGAGCCACAGAGAGTGTCACAGAGAGAAAGAAGAGATCTGTTGGTCACTGATGGATGATGTCCTTGAAGGAACAGACCGCGGTCTGCTTTGTGGAAGAACGAGGGGGACCTGGACAGGTGTGGGCACCAGTGTTTAAGGTCGTAGCAGTGACCTTTTCATCTTAGGGGTGAGCTGCCTGGGTGCCCCAGGGCCTGGACCCTGCGACCCAGTGACCGTTACTGCAGCTGTGCTGCGAAGACTGAGGCAAGGCAAGGACGGAATTTGAGGCCCTGTGACTCCCCTTAACAAGGGCACCGACTATTGGAGAACCCCAAATTCTGCAGCCCTCCCGCTTGAGTTTCCTCCCCACCCCCAATTGTTTACTTCCAGGACTTATTATTCGGGGCTTGTCCGCCCTTCCTCCCTCTCTGATGTTTTTCTTGGAGGAGTTAATTGGACAAGTCTCTTCACAGAAGGGCTCTTTAGGCTCCTGCGCACTGTCCTGGGGGACAGGTGTTTACTCCGCCCCCGCCCAGACGTCGCCCACTGCTGGCCGCCCACAGGGCTCTGTTTACTTGTGAGTTTCCCTCTGGCCTGACGCCTGCTGAAAATAGCCCATGGGGTTCAGAGAGGCGTGGGAGGGAAGGGATTATAAATCCTAAAAGGAGAGACCCAGACGCTGAGACGAAGACCATAAACATGGTCATCATCGTTATTGGCGTTGTCTTTATGGCATGCTGGCCTGTGCAGTCTCGTTGTGACAAGCTTGCAGTCCTGTTGTAGCCCCATTGCACAGAAGAAACCACTGAGGCAAAGAGAGGACCTGCCATATTGATGGCATTGATCCGTTTTTTTTTTCCTCCCTCCCTTCTTTTCTTTTTTTTCTTTTTTTGTACTGGGGATTGAACCCAGGGGTCCTTAACCACTGAGCCACATCCCCAATCTTTTTTATATTTTATTTAGAGACAGGGTCTCTGAATTGCTTTGGGCCTCGTTAAGTTGCTGAGGCTGGCTTTGAACTCTAGATCCTCCTGCTTCAGCCTCCTGAGCTTCTGGCATTGCTGGCGAGTGCCACAATGCTGGGCTCATTCATTTTGTCTTAGCCCAGGGTTGTAGAGAGAGGAGGGACACTTTCACACAGTGAATCAGGAGACCAGCAGCTGCAGAAGAGAGAAAACAAGAGTAAGCCGCTACGCGGTGTGGGGACCTGTGTGTGGCTGCTGCCGCCATGGGGCTGGGTCCTGTAGTGGCTCTGCCACCTCCACCTGCATGGCTCTGCTCTGAGCAAGTGATGCCAGCCCAGTGGGTCTGTTTTCCCCATTTCACAAAAGGAAGATTATTGTGGATCCCCTGTTAGGAGACTGTTCTGAGGATGACGGGACAATACAGATAAAGACATTAGAGCAGATCCATAATGAGCATTAACTTATTTTGTTTTTAGATACTGGAGATTGAACCCCAGGGCACTTTAGCACTAAGCTACATCCCAGTCCCTTTTATTATTATTTTGTAAATTTTTTTTTTTGGTACTGGAGATTGAACTCAGGGGCACTCGACCACTGAGCCACATCCCCAGCTCTATTTTGTGTTTTATGTAGAGACAGGGTCTCACTGAGTTGCTTAGTGCCTCGCCGTTGCTGAGGCTGGCTTTGAACTCGCGATTCTCCTGTCTCAGCCTCCCAAAGTGCTGGGATTACAGGCTTGCACCACCGTGCCCGGCTTTATTTTGTAAATTTTGAGCCAGGATCTTGCTAAGTTTCTCAGGCTGGTCTTGAACTTGTGATCCCTCTGCCTCCCACTTCCTGAGTCCCTGGGATTACAGGTGTGTGCCACCTTGCTTGGCTGTTATTTTTTTAATTTATTTTTTTGGTTCCAGGGATTGAACTCAGGGGTACTCGACCACTGAGCCACATCCTCAGCCCTGTTTTGTGTTTTATATAGAGACAGGGTCTCACTGAGTTTCTTAGCGCCTTTCCATTGCTGAGGCTGGCTTTGAACTTGAGATTCTCCTGTCTCAGCCTCCCAAAGTGCAGGGATTACAGGAGTGTGCCACTGCGCCTGGCTGGCTGTTATTTTTTTTTTTTTTTTTGGTACTGGGGATTGAACTCAGGGGCACTCAACCACTGAGCCACATCCCCAGCCCTATTTTGTGTTTTATGTAGAGACAGGGTCTCACTGAGTTGCTTAGCGCCTCGCCGTTGCTGAGGCTGGCTTTGAACTCGCGATTCTCCTCTCAGCCTCCCTAAGTGCTGGGATTACAGGCTTGAGCCACCGCGCCTGGCTCTGGCTGTTATTTTTAATCGTATTCTTTCAAAACAGTTTACTGAAGAACCCTAAGCTGAGAGATGGAGTTTGGCACCGGGGGCGGGGCGACAGAGAGATGGAAAAATATTTGCTTGTTTAACAAATATTTCTTGAATGCCTGACCTGTGTCTAGCATTTTTAGAGGTGCTGAAGATACACCCACGAATGCAGGCAAAAATCTCTGCCCCCTCCGAAATAAGTTAAATAGCAACTAATATAGACAGATGAAGAATAATATGTCAGGGGGCTGGGGTGGTGGCTCAGTGGTGGAGCAGTTGCCTAGCATGTGCGAGGCACTGGGTTTGTTCCCTAGCACCACATAAAAATAAATAAAATAAAGGTATTGTGTCTATCTACAACTAAAAAAAGTTAAAAAAAAAAGAGAATAATATGTCAGGCTGAGCTATAGAGAAAAAGTAAAGGGGAATAAATAGGATGATAGAGCAAATGAGGGAGGCTTCTTGGAGGAGAATCTTGAAGGACATGAGAGGAGCCTTGCAGAGGCCCTGGGGTCAGCATCTGGCTAACATGTTCAGGGGGGTTGTGTGGTTTGGATGGATTGAGAAAGGAGTCAGGGGAGAGATTAGAGAGGAAGAAAATTACTCCTGTTTTCCAGATGAGGAAATTGAGGCTTGAGAGGTGATGTCACTTGGCTCAAGTAAGACAAGATCCCAAGCTGGGGTTTAAACCAATGTCTGTATCTCTTGAGATGCCTGTGAAGAATGCTGGGGTCCACGTGTATCTGTCTGCACACCCACTTTACTCAAGACGGGTCAGGCTTTTGTAATTGTGATTCCTTTTCGCCATCCCCAATTCTGATGTACCCGGATATGGACGGGGATTTCTCAGTTACAGCTTTGTCTCCAGCACAGGGCCTGGTCAACTCCCCACTGTCAGCTTACAGAAGGGGAATGTTAAACAAATGAGCAAATGAATGAATGTCAAGCTGAAGATTTTGGACCATGCGCTGAGTAGAGCACTGGGGAACCAAAGAAGATTTGTAAATGAGGGAGGATCATAGTCATGTCTGAGCTTTAGAAAACACTCCCAACTTCCTGTCCATTCTGAGTTCTTGCCTGTGTGCTCCTTCTGGGGGAAATATTCCTGTCCACTCATTCCCACTGTTTTTCAAATAATAGCTGGGAAGCCCCTTCCTGTCCTCCAGGAAGCCCTCCGGGTCTTCAGGCTGGGTCAGCCCCCCACCCCGTGTGCTTGTTCTGTCCCAACCCTGTACACTCTGGGCTGTCACTTTCGGGGGATCAGTTTGTCTTCCCTCACAAGAGCCCCTTGAGGACAGGGCTAGTAGTACCTTAGTCATGGCTGTGTCCCCAGTACTGCCCTGCACAGGGCTGGGCAATCAGAGAAACCTTCTTTGGAAAAATGAATGAGACCAAAACTAGGGCGGAAGAGGGGATGGTAGAGGTGGGGGAGTAACCACCACTGCATCGGACTCCCTCCGAGCCTTCTACCAAGGCCAGCCCTCTTCCTCTGAGTAAGCCTTATTTTAAGCTACTTTCTGCTTTATTGCAACCACCCAGAGGTCCTAGACAGCAAAATTAAGTAGACAAGGGTGGAAACAGGGACATTGAGAGGAAATGTATTTGGTTTGATTGCAATTCAGCTTTTCCTAATTTGGGTGATCTAGTGCATGTTTTTTTTTTTTTTTAATTTTTTTGGCCAGGGTGCACTGTGGATTGAACCTAGGGCTTCCCCATGGCACTTTGCCACTGAACTACACCCCCAGACTTAGCTTTATTTCTTAAAGTACCCAATCTAATGATTTTGTCAGTTGTACTCATTCATTTTTATGGTGCTGGGGTCTAATGCAGTCTCCTGAATGCTAGCTGAGCTATTATTTATTATTATTTATTATTATTCAAGGACTAACTTAAAAAATTTCACACTCTAAAAAATTAGAGTGTGAAAAGGGAAAAATATAGTAACTTTTGCTGATAAGCACCACCTTAACCAGGCTGTCAGGGTGACATGCTCACCTACGTTGATGCTGTCTGTGTAGCTCCCTAGGATACGTGGAAGTGACACTTTGGCTTTTTCATGTTTTCTCTCCAATCCACAATTCCGGTCTCTTTGAGAAATTATCAGACAAATTCAAATTGGGGAATATTCTACATAATATATTCTGTGCTGAGTGCAGTGGTGTAGGCATGTAATCCTAGCGGCTCAGGAGGCTGAGGCAGGAGAATCTCAAGTTCAAAGCCAGCCTCAGCAATTTAGTGAGGCCTTAAGCAACTGTCTCAAAATAAAAGTAAAAAAGGGCTGGGGATGTGGCTCAGTGCTT
>CM053414.1:45463603-45572444 GCA_028644305.1 Xerus rutilus
GATTGTAGCTCAGCGGTAGAGCGCTTGCCTCGCATGCGCGAAGCCCTGGGTTCGATCTTCAGCACCACATACAAAGCAATAGAATAAAGACATTGTGTCCATCTACAATAAAAAAATATTTAAAAAAAAAAGAAAAAAAGAAAAAGTCCATCAACATCTAAAAAAATATGAGAGAGAGAGAGAGAGAGAGAAAGGAAACAACAGCTTCCTGGGCTCTTGCTTCAGTCTCTAGAATAGTTGGGACCACCGTGCCTAGATAATATTACTATTGTAAATTAAAAACGTTCTCTTAGATTTCTTGTGTGTATTGACCCTTTTCTTCCTTCTTCCTTCTTTCTGGTACCTTCTATTTGGTGTCATACTTGCCTTCTGCCCACATATAACTTTTTTTTTTTTCGTACCAGGGACTGAACTCAGGGGCACTCGACCACTGAGCCACATCCCCAGCCCTATTTTGTGTTTTATGTAGAGAGCGGGTCTCACTGAGTTGCTTAGCACCTCGCTGTTGCTGAGGCTGGCTTTGAACTCGCGATTCTCCTGTCTCAGCCTCCCTAAGTGCTGGGATTACAGGCTTGCGCCCAGCCTTGTTTTTGTTTTTAATAGTGATTGGGGAGTTTGTTTTTTTGGTGTTGTTTTTGAGTTCTTTATATATTCTGCTGATTAGTGCTCTGTCTGACCCTTCAACTCTTTTACTATGAGTTGTTCAAGTTTGTGGACTTTTTTTTTTTTGGTCTGGAGGTTTTTCAGCTGTTCTCTCTTCAGACATCATCTCTGCCCCATGTTGTCTTTCCTTTCCCTCTAGTTATACATTCATTCCCTTTTTACCAGCCATGCCTCCTATCCTCTTTCTTTGGGGATGTCCAATTTTTCCCCTCTTGATGATAGATTCTTTACAACTTATTCCTTCCTCTCATGCTGTTTACTAATTCTCTCTTCTGTTTCGTCCACTCCATTGCTAAACATACCTGTTGAGTTTTAAATTTCAGTGATTATTTATTCATTTCTAGACGTTCTATTTGGTTCTTTTTAAAGCTTAGTGCTACAGCCGTTGCTCAGCATGTGTGAGGCCCGGGGTTCCATTCCCGGCATAGCTAAAACAACCCCTGACCCCAGGTCACTCTTTCTAGTTTCCTATTCCCAGCAGCTGTTTTCAGGTTTCTGGTGTCTGCCCTTCAACATGGGAACCATAGCAGTTCCAAAATCAGCGTTGGATCTTTCTAGCATCGAAGAGTCTGAAACACCTGTTCTGTTTTTCTGGTTCTCAGTGGTTTTATATTTCCTTGTGACCTGATTATCTTGACTGAGTGACAGTTGACCTTTATATTTAACTGTGGGATTTCCCAGAGGCTTGATGTGGATTGGCCACCTCCACAGGCTGCGTTGGCTTTGGCCAGGCTCCCCTGCACACTTCCCGTTAGAGCCTCCTCAAACCGGGTTCTGGCTTGATGGCTCTTGATTTACCCACTTATCTGTTCCAGTGTTGTAGATGTGTCCTTGGGTCATTCTCAGGCCATGACTTCTTGGGAACTTCCCTTCCTTCTCTACATAAAACACAAAATAGAGCTGGGGATGTGGCTCAGTGGTCAAGTGCCCCTGAGTTCAATCCCTGGTAGCAAAAAAAAAAACAAAAAAAAAAAAAGATTTTTGTGAACAACTTCAGATATCCTGAACGGCCTTATTTAAAGTCTGTTGTCCCCAGGTGAGATGCCCTTCATGGAGCGTGTCCAATATTCTTGAGACTTGGGATATTTGAGAATCTGATGAAAGTTGCGTCCATTCACCTGGAAAAATACATCCACTTCATGCCATTTGGCACATTTATGGCCTGAAGCACGACCCCAGGCCACCTTCAGAGAGCAAGCAGTCTGATTCCTTTTCTTCCCTCCTCCAACCTTTTAGTTTGAAAAAATTCAAACTTAGAGAAAAATTATAATATAGCACAAGGAAGCTAAGGTTGCCACATTTTTTTAAAAAACATTTTTTAGTTGTAGATGGACACAATATCTTTATTTTTTAATTTATGTTTATGTAGTGCTGAGGATTGAACCCAGTGTCTCACCCGTGCTAGGCAAGCGCTCTACCACTGAGCCCCAGCCCCAGCTCAACGGTTGCCAATTTTGCTCTCTCTCACGTGTGTTTTATCTAGCTATATTTAGAAATGTAACTATTTAAATAATGCAATATTTATATGTAATTATATATCTATATATCCTGTAGAGATTGGTTGAATGGATGGAAAGTTCCAGACTCCAGGACAAATATTTCAGGATGCACCCATCTCCTAATAAGAGGTACGTTCTTCTACATGATCCACTTCAGGGAATTTAACGTGGGTAGATTAGTGTTACCAGATATGCAACTCAATGTCAATTTCTCCAACTATTGTCTTTTTTTTTTTTTTTGGTGCTAGATGTTAAACCCTGGGACCCAAACTGCAATCATTTTTTTTTTCCTGGTACTGGGGATTGAACTCAGGGGCACTCGACCACCGAGCCACATCCCCAGCCCTATTTTGTGTTTTATGTAGAGACAGGGTCTCACTGAGTTGCTTAGCGCCTCGCCATTGCTGAGGCTGGCTTTGAACTTGCGATTCTCCTGTCTCAGCCTCCCTAAGTGCTTACAGGCGTGTGCCATTGTGCCCAGACTGCAATCACTTTTTGTGCCAATGCTTTATTTTTCTCTAAATCCAGGATTCAATTCAAATTCAGTTATACTGTCTCTTTAGTCGCTTTTAATTGGGAGCAATCCCCTGCCTTTTGTTCTTGCATGATTTTTTTTTTTTTTTTGCACCAGGGATTGAACTGAAGGGTGCTTAACCACTGAGCCACATCCCCAGCCCTTTTTTATTTTTCATTTTCAAACAAGTTCTCACTAACTCGCTTAGGGACTTGCTAAATTGCTAAGTCTGGCCTCACACTTGCGATCCTCCTGCCTCAGCCTCTCAAGTTGCTGGGATTACAGGCATGTGCCACTACGTCTGGCTCATGATCTCGATCTATTTTTTTTTTTTTTTGAAAGGATAACCCACATGGTTTGTAGACCTTTCCTTATGATTAGTTTTAGTGTTTGCATCTTGGGCAATTTAAAATGCACAGTTACTGGGCAATCTACATCCTGTCCTGATATTGAGTGTGTGGGTGTTTACATCAGGGTGCTCACGATGTCAGTTTGCCTCATTATTAGTGATGCTAAGTTGGATCCCTGGGTTCAGGTGGCGTCCAACAAGTCTCAGCACCCTGAACAGTGCCTTCTGCCTTTTATAGTTAAGAAGCGAGCTGGGCACCAGGAAAGGAAGGAAAATAACAGATCAGCAAGTAAGTGAATAGCCAGAGGTTCAGAGTGTGAGCTCCCTGAGGACGTGGGCTTTGCCTTGTCTCCAGCTGCACCTGTGACAGCACCCGGCCACAGGCTCAGCAAATACACCTGGACATGAGTGAGTAGTGGGAGGCACTGCGAACATTCTCAGCGGGGCGTTTATTGAAGACTGGGGTGGGATGAAGTAGGGTGTGTGGCTCTTTCAGGTGGGATGTTCAAGGAACACCCATGTTATCAGCGGTGTCTTGAATTGGGAAAAATGCAGAAAGCAAATGTAGAAGGTCCCTGAGGCCAGACACAGTTATGATGAGGAGAGAGGGCTGGGGGTGGGAGGAAGTGAGGCTGAGTCCCCGTTCCCTCAAGGTCAGGCTGGTGAGCTGGTTCACAGAGTGGGCCTTGGGCACACCATGGTGGGTACTGTGGATTTTACTCTGGAAGTCACTGGCGGGGGTGGGGGTTGGGGGGATGATGGGGAGGAGGGAGAGTGTAAGCAGAGAATGACATCATGGAAGTTCCTTTTACCTTTGCTGTGCAGGGAGATGTCTCTTTGTCTCTCTGTGGTTCTCTCACTATTTGAGGAACTCTTAGGGGAATCTAATAAAATCTGTATGTAAACACATGCAAATTCATATGAGATTGCAGGGCATTCACATTATGAATGTGTGTATGCACATATGTACTGGAGATTGAACCCAGGGGCTTTTTTTTAAACCCAATCCTTTCTATTTTGTTTTGAGACAGGGCCTTGCTAACTTGCTGAAGGTCTCACTGAATTTTCGAGGCTGCCCTCAACCTTGCGATCCTCCTGCCTCAGCCTCCCAAGTTGTTGGGATTACAGCTGTGCCCCACCCTATTCAAGTTCAGACTATCTGGTTTGGTCTGTGCCCCTTAGGTAAGCTGAGCCAGGCCTAAAAATAATAACACCTACAGATTGCTTAGTCAGGCTGTGTTCTGAGTGCTCTATAAGCAGGGAACTGAGTCTTTACAACTCAAAGATGATTCCTGTTTTTAAAGATGGGAAACTAGGAACCAAGAGACTAGTTGCCTTTCCTGTGAGCATACAGGGGATCAGTGACAAAGACAGGGTGACAAACCTGGAGTCTCTGTTCTTAGCCATTGGCTGGGGTTCATGCCACGGCTAACTCAATCTCAGGGGTCAAAGACTCCCCCTAACACAGGTCCAGAGTTTCCTCAGGGCATTTGAAGCCTAGCAGCCAGAAACTCTGGATTTTTATTGGCCCCAGCTCTGCCAGGAAGGGTGGGCAAAGCAGGGAATATATCTTGGGTCAGGCATTACTCCCCAGGCTTGAGGGGGTTGCTGGGTTGGTGTCCTGTAGCTGGTAAGGTAGGTATGGGAAGAAAGTCATCTGGTCAGGTCTCATCTTCCTGTGCATAGTGTTGTTACCATGTGTATACTCCTGGGGTCCGTGGGAGTATTTGAGTCTTGACAATTATCAGAGCATAAGCTTGGGAAGGAGGATGCATAGCTTCAAGCTCCTAGTTCATGTCCCAGTAGCTGTGTTACTTTGGGGAAGCTACTTAGCGTCTCTGTGCCTCTTTTTATTGTCTGCAAAATGGAGATAATCCGTTTTCTATTTCACAGTTTCTATCTCAGGACATTCTGAGCATTCAAGGAGATGGTGCACATTAGGTTCAAGCATAAAGCCAGGCTTACGGTGAGGAGCTCACCAGGGGCGTCCTGTTCTGTGTGCCATTCTTGGCAGCGTGTGCCATTCTTGGCAGCGTGTGCCAAGTAAGATTCCATCAGCCCCACTGTATGTCCATTGGACGTTGTTTGCCGCCCTGAACGCCTGGATATTTCCCTGATCTTCGTTCCCAGGACTAGTTACCAGATTACCCTTGGCATCCGTCTGCGAACCCTGTTCAAACCCAGGGTTCCCTTAATCACGCCCCCTACTCAGCCCTCCAATCCCAGAGCGCTACGACTTCGGTCCTGAAGGAGCGAGCTCCTCAGCCACGCCCCTCCACTGTCCTCCAATCCCATGCTTAAGAACATTAAGCTACGCCTTCCTGTCAATTTCAGGGCTGGGTGGGCCCAAATCTATCCAATGAACGCTGCGCCTGCTCGCCCAGGGCCAGCCCCCTCCACCTCCTACGAAGGTCTAGCTCCGCCTGCTGCCTGTCCGGGCGCAGCTCCCACATGTCCTGGCTCAGCGGCTCGGTCTTGAGCCTTATTGGCCAAGCGGGGGCATTGTTGAGGTACATCTTGCCCCAGGGCCTCACGAATCTTTGATGCTGGCTAGGGTGGGAAGGCTAGAGTCACGTGACCCCCAGACCTCTGCCCACCTGAACTCCTCTTATCAGTGAGTGAGCTGTCTTTCAAAGCGTCTCCAGGGATGGACCTTCAGGCGGGCAGAAAGGCTCCTGGGGTGATGTGGGGATCTCCCTCGCCGAATGTCCTCTACCTTCACCTTCAAAGTTCTACCCAGCCCCTGGGTTCTATCGCAAGAGAGGAAAGGGTTAGGTTTAGTGGTAGTGTTTGTTTAAATAATTAGGTTGCCGGGATTGCATAGGTCCCTCCCCTTGTCTTTAGGATGCAAAACACAAAAAGGAAAAAAGATTGAAGGTAATTGAAGAGAAAATGACATTTCATCTATGGAAATAAGATTAATTACATAAAGATGTCACTCAAAACCACCAAAAGAAGGGTCAGGGTGACCAACTGAAGAGAGGGGAAGATTGGCTCAAGTGAGGGCCACATGAAGGGGCTTCTGGCTGGCCTCCAGCCACTCCTGCCTGGATTTTTTTTGGTTCACTCGGTGTCTGTTCGTTGCCCCTAGCTTCCCCCAGTCTCTGTCCTCCGACTCTGAATCTCTACTTTCTCAACCCACTTAGTGTTTTGTTTTGTTTGTACTGGGGATTGAACCCAGAGGCTCTCTACCATTGAGCCATATCCCTAGACCTTTGTATTTTTTATTTTGAGACAGGATCTCGCTAAATTGCTTAGGGCTTTGTTGAGTTGCTGAGGCTGATCTTTCTTTTTTGCGGGGAGGGTACTGGGAATCGAACTCGGGCACGCGAACTCTGAGCCACATCCTTAGCCTTATTTTGTATTTTATGTAGAGACAGGGTCTCAGTTGCTTAGCACCTTGCCATTGCTGAGCATGGAAATTGGGATCGTCCTGCCTCAGCCTCCCCAGCTGCCAGGATTGTTGCTGAGGCTGAACTTGAACTTAGGATCCTCCTACCTCAGGCTCTTCAATTGCTGGGGTTACAGGTCTGCACCACCACAACCACCCCTTAGTTTTTAATCTTCTCTCTGGGTCGCCACCTTACTCTGTCTCTGTCTCTTTGTCTCTCTTCTGGGTCTCTATCATCCTTCTTTGGTCTCTGTCTCCCTGTTCGTCTAGGTCCTTGTCCCCTTCTTTTGAGATTTCTCTTCGCACCTTCATGTGGTTTGCTCTTTGTCTCTTAACTCCTCTGTTCTCTCCCTCTCTCTGCTGTCTCTCTGGGCCTTTGGTAATGGTTCCCTCTCAGTCTCCTAACCCCAACACTAACTAAACACTCATTAAGCCTGTTTTCTGCCCATTGACTCCAAGACTGTTAATACCACTCTCTCCATCCCAAAGCCACTTGCTGCATTGCTGGGAAAGGCCATGTTGCTTGTGTTTGCAAATGGAAGGTTAACAGAAGTGACATTTGTATCTCTTCTGGGCTGACAGAGTCAGGAAGATACTGCACTTTCACCTTCCCTTTGTCAGGCAGCCTGGGTTGACAATGGTGCAGCCAAAATATGGACCTGTCGTTCGTAGGCACACTGTATGTTGTGTAGGCAGGAATGAACCTACTGTTGCTATGGATATGTTAGGGCTTATTTGTTACAGCAGCTAATATTACCTTACTGAATACCACACTGAAGCTATATTCCATTCAGAAAGCTGACAAGACTCCTACACTAAAATGCCCAACTTTTTCCCTCACATCCACCTCTACCCTACATTTGTCCCCATTAATCCACAACCTTAACCCAATCCAGGCCCTGCCAGAAAGATCATCCTACCCTAATCCTAGCCTTAACCCTATCTTGGCCTAACTTGAGTGTCCTCAGCTACATCCCTAACCCCATTTCTGTCATAAACCTAAGTCTGACTGTCCTTGTCCCTAACATTAAGCCTATGGCCTCTTCTCATTCTTGGCCTAATTCTGTCTCTAATGACCCTGGTCCTGAGGCAGGCTTTAACCAGTTCAGTTCTACCTCAAGCCTAAACTCAGTTGCACTCCAAACCTAAACCTTCACCCTGGCCCTGACCAGAGATTCACCCTGACCCCAATCCCAAACTCTCCGTCCGGTCCTAGAGCCAAACCTAGCGTTGACCTTAGCCGTAATCTTAACCTTCACTTTGATTCTGACTATAATGAGGGAGCTAACTCTGTACCTAATCTTCATTTAGCTTGATCCCATGCTTAGTCATGCCATAACCCAAACACCAAGGCTAGTTTCTTTTTTTTAAATGTTTTTTTAGTTGTAGATGGACACAATGTCTTTATTTTATTGCTTTGTATGTGGTGCTGAGGATTGAACCCAGGGCCTCACGCATGCGAGGCAAGCGCTCTACCGCTGAGCTACAATCCCAGCCCTCCAAGGCTAGTTTCTTTACCTGAAAAAAAAATTATTTTTAAGGATGGAGTCTTGCTAAATTGCCCAGGCTGGCTTTGAACTCATGATCCTCCTGCCTCATCTCCCAAGTAGCTGGGATTACAGGTGTGCGCCACTGTTCCTGGCTCTCTTACCTGAATCTTAACCTAGTCTTCAACCCCAAGCCAAACTCCACCAATATTGATTGCCACTGATCCTTCATTTTAGCCTTAGCTTGATTCTTAATTTCTAATCCAAATCAGAACCAAGATCCAGTCTTAAGAGTGCCACATGACTTGAGTAATGTCTGTTGTCTTTCTCTCATTCCCACACCTCACCTGGCACCAAACACTGTCATTGCCACCTTCAAAGACTATCCTGAGCTGACGCTTCTTCTCCACCCTCACAGCTCTCTGTCTGGTCCAGCACTCTCATCTGCTTGGAGTACTGCAGTCACCTTCTCAATGGGCTCCCTGATCATCCTCCTCTCTTAGTCCCAGTCTCTTACAGACTGCTCCCCATACAACAGACAGACGGATCCTGTAATACCTGAGTTAACTCGCACCTCTCTGCTCAGAACCCTTTTGTAGCTCCCGTTTCAGAGTAAAAATTCAAAGTTCTACATTGGCACCCAAAGCTCTAAATATTGTGTTGCCCTCTGTCTCCTCTCTGACTCCATCTCTCCTTTGTTCACTCTGCCCCAACCACTCTTGCCTCTTCCCTGTCCCACACATATTCCATGCATATCCCACCCCAGGGCCTTTGCATTTGCTGCTCTTGCCTGGAACGTTGTTCTCCCAAATGACACTCGCTCACCCCCACTGCTCCTTCAGTTCTTTTCAGCAAAGCCTTTCCTGTCCACTGTACTGGGAATTTCTTTTCCAGCACTCTTTCCCCCTTCTCTGGCTCCTTTTTCTTCATAACATGTATTATCATCTAGTGTATTCTATGGTTTATTTATTGACTTTGTTGTTATTTTCCCCAGTAGAGTAGAAGCTCCCCAGGATTGGGGTATCTGTTGTCTCTGATGCACCCTCAGCATCTAAAACAACGCATGGCACAGAGAGGTGCTTAATTAATATTTTTGAATGACTATGTACTTTCTGAGAAGGATGCCGCTCCCTTTCCCTGCAATTCTAATATCACCAGATGAAGAAAGAATAGTGAAAAGGGGAAGTGGAGGTGGCCACAGCTTCTGGGGAGCAGATGGAATGGTCATTTACATCGGGTTGGCTAAGGTCCCTGCTCTGTCCCAAACCCAAACCACGGTCCACTTGTGCAGCCACTCCAACTCTCACTCCAGGAACTCACCGGACTCTTGCAGTTCAGATTGCAGTGCTGGATCTCCCCATCTGCAGGGAGAGCAGGTGAGAAACCAAGAACCCCCTTCCCGGCTTCTCTGTAGGACCGGAGGTACCCATCTCTTCCCTCTACCTCCTCCTCTCCCTTATGTCTCTGAGCCTCAGGTTCAGCTGAGAATGAAGTGAGGTCAAGAGAGAGATCTCCTAAGTAGTGTAGCTGGAACTGAGGATGAGCATGAGGCACAACACCACAAGGATTGGCACTGGTCATATAGCCTGTGACCAAGGAAGAAAGAGATGGTTAAAAAAAGAGACTGAAAGTGAGAAACACTTGTGCACAGAAATAGAGATGGACACAGAGAGAGCGCCTGCAATAATGGGGAGAAAGTGAGATCCTTTCCTCAACTATTCCACTCTCTTAAGAGCTCCTTCCTGGGAATGCAGAGGCTGGAAGGCTAAAACTACATTTCCCAGAATGCCATGTGGCTGGGAGGTGGAGTTTAGTTACACCAATCAGAGGCCTTCGCGGGAAGCTTGAATTTCTAACCTAGGTGAGCCGGAGAGAGGGATCCCTGAGGCTGCCACTGTGCCAGTGGAATCCAGGCCAGGCTGTGGAGCTGGTGACCGGGGTCCTGATGGTGGAGGGGGACCAGCAGCTCTCCTGGTTGGCCCTTTCTGGGTTCTGGATTTGGAAGTACCCTGGAGGCTCAGCCTAGAGTCTTTTTTCTTCCGAGAGATTCTGTGCCCTTTTCTGCTTACTTTGGTCCCAGGTGACAGAGTGGATGCTGTTTGCTGCCACAGAACCGTGATGGGTACACAGGCAGAGAGGAAAGCGCGCACGGGCAGAGACAGGAAAGGCCCGCAGATCCCATCCCCAGAAGAGACAGGGAGAGGGAACCCTGCAGAGATACGGTGGGACAGAGAGGCAGGGGGCAAAGAGATGGAAAGAGAAAGACCCAGAGAAGTACAGAAGATAAACTGAGGCAGAGATGGGGAGATGCAGAGGAAGTGCAGGCCGGAAGCCCGGAATCCTCCCCAGAATGCAGGAGCAAGTGGGAGGCAGGAGCCTGTGAAGGAGGGCGGAGAGGACTGTGGAAAGGTCTGTGTCTCTCCAGAATCTCCAGGCTGGCCTGCTGATGGAGCATTCTTAGCGAGAAATGCATCTTTTTCTCAGAGTCTAGTCTGAGCTCTGGGCCTCGTCAGCATAGACTGAAGGGTGGGTGTTGCTGAATGGCTCCCCTCTCCACCACGTGCTCTCAGGCTTTTCCTTAAGGATCCCCCCCCCCCCCCCCCCGCCACCTTGAGAGGATGAGAAGACTCGACCACTTTTGAGATGGGAGGCAGACTCCAAGGATAGTGGAGGCTGAGGAACTGAGAGTAATGGAAGGAGGACAGCAAGACTGCAAGAAGAGAGACTGAGGGAGAAAGGGACTTAGGGACAGTAGGACAGGACACTGAGGGAGGCAGACTAGGGCGATGAGCTAGGCTCGCCGGTGGGCCCAGTGCCCTGGCTCCTCTGACGGGTTCTCCTGGCACTATTTTTTACCCCTGTATTTCTCTTTGTTCTCTACAGAGGGTTGCCAGATAAAGTTCAAGACATTCATTTACATATGAGGTTTAGATAAACAACAACTAATATTTTAATATTAAGTATGGCCTCAATATTGCATGAGTCACGTGTACACTTTAAAAAAATTATTTTTTAAACCTGAAATTCAAAATTTACTGGACATACTTTTTTTATTTGCTAAATTGGCAAATGTCCACCTCTTTCTTGTCTCTGCCTCTCTTCCACTTCCTTTCCACCCCTCCCTCCTTCTCTGGCCTCTTTTAATGACCTACTCCTCACCTGGGTCCCCTGCTCCCCGCATCCTGCAGTCCCTCTGTTCCTATGTTGTCTCTTTTTTTCCAGACAACATCTCAGTCTTCTTTTTTGGTGTCTTATAGAGGCCTCCCACCTCTGCAACCATCCCCCCCACTCCCACGGGAGAAAGTTTAGAGGTTTTGAGGGAGCAAGGGATCCCCCATTACTTACCTTCATCCTGACCTCATCCTTCCATCCATCTCCCGGGCCAGAGAGGTCAAGACAGTTTCCCAAAGTCATACAGCAGAACAGAAACTACCCCTGACACATCCCTTCCAGGTTCCCAGCTTCCTGGTGGAAAATTTCTCTACTCTTCCAGAAATAGCCCAGCTTGACAATATTTCTGAATCCCAGGCAAGACTTGAGAGTCACAGGCCAGGACCAGAGGTGCCTGGGGCTCATAGGATGGTAGACTTCTGAAGATCTACTATATACTGAGAGTTGGGGGGCTATGGTTTGTGGGCTATAAATATAAGAGCTCTGACTTATCATGATTATCTTCCTACCTCTAGAACATAGTAAGTGCTCAATAAATGTCTGTTGGCTAAATGAATGAGTGAATGCTTTAACACTCCCCAAGCAGTAGGTTGCTCATTCCCATGTCTGCCCTTCTTTATCTCCTTTGCTCTTGCCTGTTTATACCTTACCTAATCTTCAGTCCTTTGTCCTCCCATCCCCCTCTCTTGGTTTCTATCCTCCAGAGTTGTGTTATTGTTATTTTCTATGGTGATTACCATGTGCTGAACATTTTCTCTGTCAGGTGCTGATGGGGTGATTCACACATGGAATCCTTCTAGAATATTCCAGAAGGTAAGCACAGCTTTGTAGGGTGGGAGCTTTTTCTAGATGTGGAGACTGTGACCTGAGAGAGGATGAGAGATGCCCTGAGTCACACAAGAACCACAGCATCTGGCCCCATCACACACAATCTTCACCAGTTTATCTCCATTTCACACTTAGCCTTCCTCCTGCTTGGCACATCGCCTGCCTAGCCGCATTGCTGATACTTCCATAATGCAAGGATACTAGCATTAAGCATTTACTCAGGGGCTGCAAACTCGAATCCACCCAGGGGCGAGCAGCGCAGGTCTGGAAGGGGTGGAGGCTGCCTGTCCTGGGGATGAGCAGTGGCTGCCCCATGCCCATTATCCAGGTGGCAACTGAAACAAACGATGCCATGTCAAATTTCTCAAGAGGGTCTTAAAACCCACATTTCAGGAGAAATCTTCCAACGTCTAAATTCTGGCAATAAATTCACATATGACATTGTTCAGGGATTCCGAGCAGACTGTTTGCCAGACCTACCCACTAGCTGATGGTTTGCAACTCCTGAATTTTAGTTCCGTGTCCCAGGTTCTGTATACTCCACGAAAGCAGAGATGTTTGGGTCCGTTTCGTTCATTTCTGGCATCTACAACAGTGCCTTCTGCATACTGGGTGCTTGGTGATCCTTTTTTTAAAAAAATGCATGATGTATTGAATCCAAGCATAAACTGTGTGATGTAGGAATAAGGGTGATTTTTTAAGAATGCCCATTTTACAGATGGGGACATGGAGGCTCAAAAGAGCAAGGTTTCAAGGTAACATGGCAACACAGAGATCTCAACGTGGATCTCACCTGCCTCCAGCACCTTGGCCCTGGGCTATCTGGATTCTACTTGAGGCTGTGTTTGCAGTGCCTCTGTGTGCAGGAGCCTCCTGGGGGACTGCGGTAGTGTGCGTGGGGGGTGGTGGTGCTTCTCCCTTGGACACGAAGACCCTGGAGGCTAAAGCTGGAGCACTTGCCCCCCTCAGCCACATTTGCTCTGGATGCTCTTCCAGACCAGAGAGAACGATCACCCCTCCCACCTCCCGCCTGGGACCGTCCTCAGGGGTCCCCCCCGCCCTCCTCCCCTAGATGCCCAGAGCCCTGGGGGAAGAGGGGAAAGATTAAGGATGAGGGTGGAGGTGCAGGGAGGAGGGAGAGGGAAGGGGATGGGTTAAGAAGGAGTGTGTGATGTCAAGCAAAAAAGACAACATTAGACACAGATGCTGAGATGGCGTTTATCGCGGCAAAAAAAGGTGAAGTCGCCGAGGGAGAAGGGGGAGGGGAAGGGGGTGTGGTGGGGGCGGGAGGAGGGCCATGGAAGCTAATACATGGTGCACTAGGTCACACGACGGACACTGGGGGTGGGTGGGTGGGTGGGTTGGGCATGGCCCAGGCATGGCAATGGGGGGAGGAAGAGGAGAGGGCGGTGGGCCCCAGCCAGGAGCTTCTGGAGGTGGCGGGGAGGAAGTGGACGGCGGCGCTGGTCGCAGAGGATGAGAGGAATCGGTTAGAGGGGCAGGATGGAGGCACTGGAGGCATGGCCGCATTCCCAGAAACGGAATGCAGGAGCTGGGCTGCAGGCGGGGGCCAGCCGGGACTTGGGCCTTCAATGTGAGGAATGGGGAGAACCAAGGAACCTTAGAGGTCCGAGGCCCCCCATTTTCCAAGAGAACGAACAAGCCTGGGGCAAGGCTAATTTCAGGTCTTCAACTGATGTAACAATCAGTTCTCCAAAGACAGCCCTCCCCCTCCCCCATGCTTTTCCTACCCCGTCTCCAGCAGAGGAAAGGGGAGGGAAATTGACCTCTGATTCCACTGTCAGCTCATCCAGGCTCCGCAGCGGGCCTGGGGGACGAACCCATTTCATAGATGGGGAAAACGGAGCCATCCCGTCAGACTGCACCTTTCCGCACCTCTCCCACCTCCTGGCCAGGGGATCCATGCACCCCAGCCCTGTAGGACAAATACTGATATCTTGAACTCCAGCACACTGGGGACGGTAAGGGGGCACACCTTGGGATTCTCCCAAATTGAACTGGGATGTAGGCCATGCCTCCAGTGGCCTGAGATGCCAACACAAAGAAAAAAAAATGACTCCCCACGTCCCCTGGCTCAAACCCAGTACAAAAGCGACTATTTACAATGAAGGCGTGGGGAGCGTGTAGGGACAAGGTGGAGGAGTGGGACCAGAGTGAGCACTCCGCGGGAGGGAGGCTACGCCCCTGGACCCGCCTTTTAAAGGGACAAAGGCCAATAGCAAAGATTCTTCAAGAGGATCTCTATCCCCAGGGTGGGGCGGACCCTAGGGGTGAGGGATGGGGGTGGGGCGTGGGATGGGGTGCGGGTGGGGAGGTATGGGCGGTGGGAGGAGATGGAGGAAAGGTAGCAACTGCCCCTAGCCTCCCCCCGTCCCCCTTGCCGGACACACAGTTTTCCGTGGGATGAACACAGAAAGGGTTAATTAAAAAGAGTTCGATGAGCGAGTCTGACGGTCGAGTGGGGCGGGCTGGAGCAATGAGGCCGCAGGTCCGGTGGCCGGTGGTGATGGAGTCACTTAGAAGATGAGAGGTTGGTGGTTTTGGGGGATGGGGGTAGGGTGGGGGGAAAAGGGTGAGGGAGGGGAGTTAGGCGGTCTCCCCCAATTTTTTCTGGGAGACAAGAGTGTCCTGGACTGGCTGAGAAGGGGTTAAAAACCAGCAGCCTTCACCACCACCATCCCCGACAGAGACTTTTCCCATCTCCCTTCCTAACACCCGGCAGTTCCCTACACGATTTCGGAGGGCGCTGAGACCGACGGACCGCACACACCCGCAGTGGCGCGGTGGCGCGAAGCCCGGTCTTCCGAGGCATCGAGACCACTGATTGCGGCGGAGAGGGATCGCGATAGCAGGGCTGGGTGTCGAGACTCCACGAGAGCGTAAACTGGGGTCCTCGGCCCGCCGTGCCCCAATTTAGGTATCGCGATCCCCTTCTCCCCACCGTGACATCCAGCTCAGGCTTTCGCGATAGCCGGCCTCGGTTCCGACGGCGCCGGGCAGCTGCGCTTCCAACAGCGAAGGCCCGCCTGGCTGTCCCGACAGGTGTGCCCGCGTCCGCAGCTTGGACGCCCACATTGCCATCCTCACGGCCACTCTAGTTAATACTTTTGCTCACTCTCAGTCTATCACAACCTCTAATCCGGGTTTTGAAACAGCAATACTTGATGTTGGGGGGGGACCTCCTATCGGTTCCCAAACAGTTGGCGACCAATGGGAAACAAGGTAAGAAGGGTGCGGGAGGGGGAATAGGCGGGAGGAACAGAATGCGGGGATACTGACGGATGTCAAGAGGGGAGAAGAAATACCACTCCGAGAAAAGTGGCACCCTAATGTTCCAAGTATAGGTCCCCCACAATCCATACATCGACTCTTAACATAAACTCCATTGAGATACCCAGAATTCCCACCTACAAGTCCAGGGCTGGGGTCAGGGCAGATAAGGATGACAGAATTGTTGCCTTCTGTCCCCTGCCCTACTAATTATTGCAGTGAAGCCTCCTTGCCCATGTAGAGGTGGCTGGGACAGGGCAGAAGAAGATGGCTGGGCAGGTTGGCTCAGAGCCCCCTGAGGCGGGGGATGAAGGAGGTGAATTTGGCACATTGAACCCCTAGTTCTCATAAGTGCTTTGAGGTCCTTCTCCGCATCCAGTTGGTACCGCCCCTTGGGCTAGCAGAGGAGGGGCTGAACTTGTCTCCCCCTCCCAGAATTCTATAAATTTGCTCAGAAAGAGGCAAATGGGGTTCTCCCCGGCTGGTGGAATTTGGGGGATCCAAAAAGGTAGGGGTTAGCTGAAAAGGAGAGTTTCTTTTTCTTTGTTTTTTTCTTTTTTTCTTATAAAGATTCTAAGAAAAACTCAGGGCAAGAGGGATGAGGAAGGGGGACCCAATTTAGCTCAGTGTCCACAGACTTTTCCAATGCCTCTTAGGGGCCTTCTCAAAGAGAGATGGTCCCCGCTTCCTTCTCTCTACCCAAGGTCCTCTCCCCCCCAGAGCGGCTCAGTTCCAAGGAAGTTTGGCACTTTTTTTTTTTTTAATGGGGAAACTAGGGGAGAGAAAGTTGGGAGTTGAGGAGAGGGGGAAGACGGACACAGGCGAAGATAGAGACAGGACAAAGGACAGCGGGAGCCACAGGAGAAACAGCCAAGACCACAGGGAGCCAGAGAAAGAGGCAAAGGTTCTGGAAACTGGAGGGCAATATGAGGAGGAATAGGGAGACAATTCAATGCAGCAAACACTTATTAAGCACCTACTGGGTGCTGAAGAGCAGGGTGCAAGAAGGCCATTCAGAAGGTCTGATTGGCTAACAGGAAGAGAGCGGGGCGGGGGGGGGGGGAGGCAGTGGGTTTTCCAATAATCCCCATCTCTGACCTCACATATGTGTCCCCTCTGGACAAACTGCCGCACAAAAGATTGAGGTCAGATTATAGAAGGGACTTTCAAGGGATGGGGAAGATGGTGGAGTGAATTTCCCAGGGTAAAATGGGGAAAGATGTGTGGCTCCCCACTCACCAACGTGGTGAGTGAACTAGCTCACTGAGCTAGCAAACTACCTTTCAGATAGCCCTGGCTGGTCCCCAAGAAATATGAATAGGGATGGCGCTTGTCACACAGATACCCAAGGGAACACTTTTCAGGAGGCCCAGCCTCCAGAGCCATGTCTGTGTGAGAGGAGTTCTGGACCCTGCTGATTGGGACCCAGACTCCGCTGTATGAGTTAATAGAAAGCAGGGGCGGTCAAGCTGAGGATGCAAATTATATGAAAATGAGCTTGTTTATCCCACCCCCCATGCCCAGACCTTACTTCACCTCTCCCTGGCTCCTTCCCCTGCTCATGGGGACCTGGGGGCTCATAGGGGGATATTCCAGCCAGATACTGTAATACCTACGTCAGGGTGGAGATACTGTGAAATACTGTAAGGTCTTTTTGAGAGGTGGAGGGGAGCAGTGGCCCCCACCTCCAACCCCAGCAGCCCCAGACTGTAGAAGATATGTACAAAGTTATATCAAGAATTGTTTTGGCACTCGGATCTCCATCTGGGCTCAGTCTGGAGATTAGGGGTGGGGGCAGCAGCGATAGGAGGTGGCAAGTGGGGGTGGAGGACATGGGGTCTGCCCTCACTCTGGAGATGATGAGGGCATGGTAAAAGTCACCCCAGTGCCCAAGCTCCAGCCTCCTGTTGCGTGGAAGGGCTGGGGCGGGAAATTCAGTGCAAGGTACCTCGAAGGCTATTGCTTTCTAGGGATTTTCACATTTTGATTTGGGGGTGGCTCTCTAGCAGGGGGCGGGACAGGGGCCTCCCAGGTTTTAGGGGGTAGGAATTATCTCTGTGGCTTTTCTTTCTTCCTTGTCAAAGGAGAGATGAGGAGGCCAGATTCCCCCAAAGCCATGGAGAAGAGAGGGGTCTGGAAGACCTAGGAGGGGGACAGATGGGGGAGAGGACAGGCATGGGGTGCCTCTCCCCCAGAGATGCTGATGATGGAACCAGAGCACGGAGGGCCCTGTTGTGAGTTGGAGGAGGGGGAGGTCTCCGAGGGGGAGGGGCACGTGGAGGAGGGTAGAGCTGGGTCTCAGCTGTCCTAGTCTATAAGGTTGTCAGGACCTGACATCTCAGTCTACTGATGGGTCCTTAGAGCTGACCGCAGCCATGGTGCTAAGCAAGCAACTCCTGAAACAACTGGGGCTGCCTGGCCCGTCAGACTCCATTAGAATATTCTAACTTCTCAGTGTCCAAGGTGAGCGCACCAAAACATTCTGATCCATCAGACACCACCAAAGTATGCCAGTGTGCTGAGAGCCACCAGGCCAGTCTAAACCACAGAGCATGTGAAGCCTTGGGGCCCAAGAGACCCTACCATGGCTCACGGAACTACACAGGGCCACGCTGGCCTGACAGAGCCACTGCACACGCGGCTCACCAGAGTCAACAAAACAAAGCCACGCAGACACAGGCATGCACAGAGGGCAAGGGTGGGAATGGGGGTCTTTAACAATGGTTTTCATTAGGTCCATCTCCCACCTCTCCCTGTCAGGGGAATTCATAGCCTTGGGGTGTCTGGATGGAGACCCCTGACAGTGTTCTTTTTCTTTTTCTCCTCCTCAGAATCCTCTAGAGTGGATCAAAGTCCCACCCTTTATTCTTTTCCTAGGAAGACCCCCTAGGCCAACACCAAAGAGGGGTGTAGGTGGAGAAAGAGGGTCAAGGACTAGCCACTGTCCAAAACAGGAAGTGCAGGCTGCATTCCAATGACATCACAGGAAGTGACCTTGAGACTCCATAGGAAGCCCATATCCCCTGATATTGCCGAAGTGACCTTCAAGAAAGGGCTCATTGAGACCTCATAAGAAGTATTTGTCTTTCATCATCACAGGAAATGACTTCTGGGGAACTGCTTCCTGTGAGATCATATGGAGTGTCCACAATCACCCCTGAAAGTACTTGACTCAGCAACATCACAACAGGGACCCTTATTCCCATTACTCAAGGAAAAGCCACAAAGATGCCACAGAGATGCCAGCCTCTCACAAGCTCACAGGATGGGCCCAACCCCAGAGCTACCTCCTTCCCCCAGCACTATCCCTGTGCCCTTTCAACCTGACAACCAAAGAGTAAAAATCCCACCCAGGAGGGGCAACCCCAGTTGGGGCAGAGTAGCTGAGGAAGTCTGGGACCTCTGAGGTCCCTGCTCCAAGTGCCCCATTTCAGACACCTTGGCTGCCTCTACTCCCATCACTTCCCCTGGGATCTAGAACTGAAAGCAGAGAGGCTGGCTGTTGTGTTTTGGGGAGGCCCCTCATTCCAAGTGACCCAGAGGCGCCCTCCCCTCCTCCCAGATGGAAAGAAAAAGTCATAAAGGGGAGGAAATCCTTACCAAAAAAATAAAATAAAAAGAAAAGAAAAAAGAAAAAAGGAGAAAAAAGAAAAAAAGGAGGGAAAGAAAGAGAAAATAACGCTTTGTTTTCTATTAAAATCAACAAAATGCAATATATACAGATATCACACAGACCTGGGCCCTGGGAGAGGAGGATCAGGCCCAGTCAAGCACAGGGAGGGGGAGGGGTCAGCTCAGGGCTGGGGAGGGGGCATCTGAGCCCCCTCCCCAGCCATCGCTCAATCCTGCCTATGACTACCAGAGGGGAGGGTGCAGTCAGGCCTACCCCAGCCCCATCCCATGAGGAGCAGGACTACACCAAGCTGAGGTCGGGACTGGGGGAAGGGAGGGGAGGAGGAGAAGGTGGAGGAGGGAGAAGGTGGGCGCACACACCACAGGCCTCATCCCACTTTCTGGGGGTTTGAGGCCCTCACCCCCTGCTCGTAGGTGACCCGCTGGCTGATGAGGTATTGAGCGGCTTGCGTGGCCGCGGGGCTGCCCGTGATGGTGACCCGCCGGTTCCGCGTGCCTGGCAGGAACTCGCCCTTCTTGGAGATCTGGATGCGGGCGCCTGTCAGCTCCTGGTACTCCACCAACGTCTTGCCCCCCTTGCCCAGGATGGCTCCCACCAGGTTCTCAGGCACCGCAATCTCCACCAGCTCCTTGGCACTCTCAGCGGCTAACTTCTCTGCCGTCAGGAAGCCCCCAGCCGCCCCTGCCGCGGCTGCAGCGGCCACCAGCGGGCCACCGCCTCCACCCGCTCCGCCACCTGCCCCGGCCCCGAGGTAGCCATTGGCGGCCGCGGCCAATGCAAAGGACCCCAGGGATCCGGGTGGCGGCGGCGGCGGCGGGGCGGCCCCTCCGGCTGGCCCGGCCCCGGCCTCACCCGCGTAGGATGCCAGGAGGTTGGCTGCGGCGGCGGCGGCAGGGTTGGCACCCGCGGCCACTGCGGCCAGGACGCCGGAGGCTGCGGCCGAGTTGAGGCCCAGGCCCAGGGAGTTGGTGTTGTAGCCGTAACTGGCCAGCGTGTTAAGCGCCGTGCTGATGGCCAGCAGGTCGGTGCCTGAGAAGGCAGGCAGGGCGGCGGGAAAGGCTCCCACGCCCGCCAGCCCCGCGGGACCCAGCAGGCCGGAGGCGGCGGCGGCGGAGGCGGCGGCCGCAGCCGGCAGCACATCAGCGGGGCTGGCGTACGGCGAGCCGGTGGGATTGGAGTTGGCCACAGGCCCAGCCACGTTGGCGTAGCTGATGTTGAGGCAGCTGCTGCTCTGGGGGTCTTCCTGTACCTTCTGCACGATGGCGCTCACAGCCTTGTGCACCTGCTCGGGCTCGCCGCTCACCGTCACCACGCGCTCCTGCAGGTTGATGCCCTCCGGCTTCTGCGACAGCTGCACCCACGCACCCGACTGTTCCATGACAGCTTTCACCGTGGCGCCCCCCTTGCCGATGATCAGGCCCGCAGTGCTGTTGGGGACGATCAGCTTGGCCTGTGTGGGGGAAAAGAGGGAGGGTCTTTACGGTGGTACTGGAAACTTGGTCTCCTTCCTAGCATTCCTTTCTAGTGTCTAAGATCAAGGCACCACCCTCTCCTTTGTCCCCACTGTGGTGCTGGTAAACAACCTCGGGTATTACACGTGCTAAACCACAAACCCAACCTCAGCAAGCCCCCCTGATAGGTACCAAGATGGTCCCACTGGTCGTCCCAAGTACTTCCCCTATATCAGCACCTCAAAACTTAATGGCTGACCAATGGGGGCCTGCCAGGATCCTGCCTGAGCTCGCACCCAGACCCCAACTTCTGTTGTTGAGTACTCTGATGCCTGGTGGAAAGGCTTCAAGTCTTGCTTTACAGATGAGTCACTTGAGGCTTCAGAGGTAAAGGGACATGCCCCAAGGTCACCCAGATATGAAGGAGCTGAAGTCTAGCCTCCTGGCTTCCTGTGTTCCTCACTCTATGACACAGTCTCCTCACTTAACCTCTTTGCTGTTGTTCTGGACTGAACTGTGTCTTCCCCTCCCCCTGAAAAGTCTTATGGCAAAATCTTAACCCATAGTACTTCAGAATGTGACTGTTTTGGAGACAGGGTGTTTTGTTTTGTTTTTTTAAAGAGGTAATTAAGTTAAAATGAGATCATCAGGGTGGTCCCTCATTCGCTGACTGGTGTCTTTAGAAGAAGACTAGGACACAAACAGGAGAGACCATGCCTAGTCTTTGGTATTTCATTATGGCAGGCCTAGCTTGCAAACTCAGTTGTTCTGTCTGTAAAATTAAGATGACAAAGCCTTAGGTCTGAGAAGGCAGTGAGTTACAAAGGAGGCCTCTCATTTGAGGATAGTGGCTCCTTTTTCAGCTGCAGGGCAGCTTGTCCATCAGCTACCTGCCTATCTGAGCAGCTGCAAATCTGGTCAACCTTGATTCCAGTGGGGATATTTTAAAACCCAGAATCCCTTCCATGTCTCCAAGAACATTGCTTTCCTTCCTTCCTTCCTTCCTTCCTTCTTTCCCCCTTCCTTCCTTCCTTCCTTCCTTCCTTCCTTCCTTCCTTCCTTCCTCCCTCCCTTCCTTCCTCCTTTCCTTCCTTCCTTCCTCCCTCCCTTCTTCCCTCTCTTCCTTTCTTTCTTTTGCTGGGGATGGTAACCAGGCCCTCCAGCATGCTAGGCAAATGTTCTATCACCTAGCTACCTCCCCAGCCACCTCAAAGAGAATTTCTGCCCACAAATTTCTCCTTCTCAAATATCCTTCCCATGTCCCCTTAGATCTGTGGATTCTCCACTCCCTACAACCACTACCAAAGCTCACACCTCTGCCTCCCCTTTCCACCTGCAAGCCAGTCATGGAGGAGGATTGGGCAATGTGAGGGGCAGTTTTGGTTTGCAAGGACTGGGGGTAGATGTGGACATTCAGTGGGCAGGGCTGAAGGTCATGTTCCCACAAGGAAGAATTTTCCCAGGTTTTTTTTTTTTTTTTTGGTACTGGAGATTGAACTCAGGGGCATTTGAGATCTATTTTGTGTTTTATGTAGAGACAGGGTCTCACTGAGTTGCTTAGTATCTGCCATTGCTGAGGCTGGCTTTGAACTCGTGATTCTCCTGTCTCAGCCTCTCAAAGCGCTGGGATTACAGGTGTGTGCCACCACGCCCAGGTCTTATATGACTACTTTTGAATGTCCTCTTGGACATTCATGCTGGTGAAATGCCTGTTTATAAATCCCTGGGTCCAGAACAGAACCCCGTGATACATGCTAAGTATTTCTGAGCTATAGAAATTGTCAGTAAATCAAAGGGAGATTGCTTTGTTCTGAACTTTACCAAGGGTGGTCCATTGTGTTAAAAAACGCTCATATCCGTAAGAATGCCACTGGTATCATTTATGTCTCCAGGACTGCATGCCACATTACTTTGCCTCTGTAGCTGTACCACTTAGCTATGTCTGGGTGTGAGCTGTGACTATTTCATTAAGTCTTCTACTGCAGTCCCTGTTGAATATTTAGAAATTAAAATTCATCTTATTTTATAACAAATCCCCTTTGTTTGATTTCTATTGTATTTAAAAAGGTCTCATGGGAGGCTGGGGTTGTGGCTCAGTGGTAAAGCACTCGCCTAGCATGGGCAAGACACTGGGTTTGAACCTCAGCACCACATAAAAATAATAAATAAATAAAAATAAAGTATTGTGTTCAGCTACAACTAATATATATATATTCTCATGGGATAAATAAAATGTGTGGTATATCCATACAATGGAATATTATTTGGCAATACATTTAAATGAATGAAGTACTGATATAATACATACTGCAGCAAGGATGAATCTAGAAAACATGCTAAGTGAAAGAAGCCAGTCACAAAGGGCTACAGAGGATTCTAATCACAAGAATGTCCAGAATTTTGCAAATCCACAGAGACAAAAGGCAGGTTCTTGATTGCCAGGGGATGAGAGAGAGGGACTGGGGGTGATTGCTAACAGGAATGGGGGTTCTTTTGGGGATAACGGAAACATTCTGGAATTAGATAGTGGTGATGGTTGACCGTATAGTCTGATTCCATTTACATGAGTGTCTGGAATAGGCAACTCTATAGACACAGAAAGTAGATTAGTGGTGGCTTAAGGACAGAGAAGGGGTTAGCTGGAGAGGAGAGAGGTTGAGGGGTGACAATTTAGGAGATCAAGATTTCTTTTTGGTTTGGGATGTAGCTCAGTGGTATAGCATTCACCTAGCATGTGCAAGGCTCTGGTTTGATTCTCAGCTCCCTGCACAAATGTTTCTTTTGGAGGTATGGAAAATGCTTTAAAATTAATTGTGGTAATGGCTGCACAACTCTGTAACTATAACAAAGGTTATTGGGCTATACATATCAAATTGGTGAGTTGTAGGTATGTGAATTATATTTCAGTAAAACTGCTGACAATCTTATGGATGGATAACAAGTACTATATATTTCAAAAAGCTAGAAGAGGGCTGGGTTGTAGCTCAGTGGTAGAGCACTTGCCTAGCAAGTGCGAGGCACTGACTTTGATCCTCAGCAGCACATAAAAATAAATAAATAAAATAAAGGCAGTGGGTCCATCTACAACTACAAAAATATTTTAAAAAAATTTTGTAGTTGTTGATGGACCTTTATTTAATTAATTTATTAATATGTGGTGCTGAGAATTGAACCCAGTGCCTCACACATGCTAGGCAAGCACTCTACCACTGAGCCACAACCCCAGCCCCTACAAATTTTTTTTTTGTACTGGAGATTGAACTCAGGGGCACTCGACCACTGAGCCACATCCCAAGCCCTATTTTGTGTTTTATGTAGAGACAGGGTCTCACTGAGTTGCTTAGCGCCTCGCCAAGCTGCTGAGGTTGGCTTTGAACTCGCGATTCTCCTGTCTCAGCCTCCCTAAGTGCTGGAATTACAGGCTTGCGCCACTGCGCCCGGCTTCTTCCAGCTCTTTTTAAAAATATTTTTGTAAGCTGGGCATGGTGGCGCAAGCCTGTAATCCCAGCACTTAGGGAGACTGAGACAGGAGAATCCTGAGTTCAAAGCCAGCCTCAGCAACGGCGAGGCGCTAAGCAACTCAGTGAGACCCTGTCTCTACATAAAACACAAAATAGGGCTGGGGATGTGGCTCAGTGGTCGAGTGCCCCTGAGTTCAATCTCCAGTACCAAAAAAAAAAAAAAAAAAAAAAGGAGCTGGAAGAAAGGACTTTGAATATTTTCACTTTAAGGAAAAGATATTTGGGGACCTAGATATGTTTAACCTGATTTAAATATTACATAATGTACACATGTATCAGAATATCTCATGGTATCCCATTAATATGTATACTTCTTATATTTTTATGTATTAGTTTAAAAGACATTTAATAAAAAAACTCATGAATATAGATGTTTTATATGCATGGTTTAGGGAAGTTCCTTTACTTCTTCTTTTTCCCCATCTGTAAAATGGGCATATGATTCCTGATTCATAGTTTTGGCAAGCATTCAGTGAGATATGGGTGGCCTGCTCCAAGGTAACCACTCAGTCAATGTTACCTATGGTTGCTATTTTTTAGCAGAGTGAGGTCCAGATCCTAGTTGGCTATTTATAACTGTGTGACCTTAGGCAAATGCTTTCACCTCTCTGTGGCTCACTTTCCTCATGTCCAACAGTAGCATAACCACAGCTTCTCTGTTTAATTACTGGGAAGATTCAGTAACTATAAAGTGACTTCTCAATGCCTGGCACATGGGAATCTCCAAGAAAGTGGAAGCTGCCTTCATGATAGACCCTGAATTGTAGCATCATAACATCTTAGAGACAGCTACAGGTACAGACCACAGAATCTTGGAATCCCAGAATGTTAGAACAGTAGAAGCTTAGAATAATAATATAAGCCTAGAATCTCGAAATCACAGAGTCATAGAACTTCAAGAAGTTTAAAGGCAGGAGGAACACAGAGATTATCTTTGCTAGTGATTTGCAATTCTGTGGAAAATTTCAAATACTAACAGCAGCAGCAGAAAACACAGTACTTAGCATTTGCTAGGAACTTTCCTGAATTTTTTTTGAATAGTAATTTGCTTAGTCTGCACAATGAACCTATAAGTTTTGTTATAATAGTATTATCATCACATTTTCTAGATTAGGAAATGGAGGCACGAAAAGTTAAGTAAATTGGGCAAGGTGATGCAGAAGTGCGTAGTAGAGTCAGAATCTGATCCCAGGTCTTATCCCCAGAAATTCTGATCCAGTGTTTCTGGACTGGGGCTTTAGAATCTGAATGCTAAGCTACCTATTCATATCAGTCAGGGCTGAGAACAACTGGTTCATTCCAGAGGTGGTACACTGGTGGCCCTCCATATTTTCTTTGACTTTCATAGTGTTTTAAAAACTGAGCCAACTTTTTAAAAATGGTTAATTTCAAAGATTTGTGACTTCTTGGGCTGAGATTGTGGCTCAGGGGTAAAGCGCTTGCCTTGCATGCGTGAGGCACTGGGTTCAATCCTCAGCACCACATAAAAATAAATAAATAAAATAAAGATATTGTGTCCATCTACAACTGAAAAAAATATTTAAAAAAAAAAGATTTGTGACTTCTTTTGAAAAGTTTGGAGGACACAGAAACACTTCATTCATGTTCCCAAAGGACAAAACGGAATTGAGTAGTAACTGCTTCCTGTTTGGAGGGCCACGGTCCTTAATGTTTTATGTTCCCTTTCTTAGAGGCATTTCAGTTTATAATCCCTGGTATGACCCAGCTGCTACACTGTAAAGAAAGAGAAACCGAGGTAACAGAAGGGCAGGGGCCAACACACAGCAGTTCCAAAACAGAAAAGGAATAAACACTATCTCCTGACTCAAAAATCCCATAGGCATAACAACAGCTAAGGAATTTTTTTTTTTTTAGAGAACTTTCTATGCTGTAGGCATACATGCTAAGTACTTTTCCAAAGTCAATGAACATTAACCATCACCCTTAGGTAGAAACCACAATGAATCTCATTTTACAAATGAGAAAACCAAGGCATGGAGAAATCAAGTCTTGCCCAAGGTCACACAGGTAGCAAGGAAGAAAGAGTAAGACTCAATTCAACATCTAACTCCAGAGTCTGAGCCTTCAGTCACAGTCTCTCATTCTTTGGAATTCTCGAATAATAAGGCAGAGGATAAATCCTGGTTCTGTAACCTCTTGACTCCGCTGTGTGAGTTCCTGTGGATTAGGGGGAGGCGCTGGAAGGCTGAGGCACAGATGGTGCTGACCCTATTTTCCCTGCAACATCCACAAACTCTCGATGAACCCTGAGTCCCTTGTGGCCACAATCAAGGCGGAGGGAAGAGGCAATCCTCTCGCCTGTGTAAGCTGTGGGTAGCAAGCTGTGCTCTGCTGATGGGAAGGGATTCAGGAGAGGCCTGGCAGGGCGTGAGGAGCAGAGCAGCTTCAGCACCAAGGACAGCGACCGCGCTCCGCGCCCCAAGCCCGCAGTCTTTTTTGGGGAGCGATCCACCCGGCAGCGCTCCTCCAGGGTTCTCCGTCCACTATGTCCCCACGAGCTTGAGGGAACTCAGGTTCATGGTCTCCCCCACCTCAGGGTAATGCCAGGACCCAAGAATCCTAGATCCTTGGTCTTCAGTCTTTACTTTGTAGGCAGACTTGAAGGAACTCCCGAAAGCGGGGCTTCTCTCCTCCTCTGCATAAGGTGCGTGTGCATATGGAGTGAGGAGGGCGGAGAAAACGGGGGGCGCGCAGCCATCCCCGCGTTCCTCCTCCCCTTGCCTGCTAAGGGCCAGGACCGCAAGTAAGGGCTTTGCTGGGAGCCCACCTGGCCAAGGCGTATCGTCGTCATGGCAACCAGAGAGGCTCGGGAAAAGATTGGTGCGCTCCCTGTCACGCCCCTACGCCACCGCTTCCCGGTAACTGAGGCAACGGAGGGGCGTTGCCCTCCCCGCTTCCATCCCTTCCTAGAGAGGGCTGAGTGAGACAGGGACCCGCCTCCTCTCTCGCTAACGAAGCACTCAGTCTGCCCCCATAACCGTAATTAGGTAATTATCGGGGAGGGAGAATAAGAGGCCATTTCTAAACTTTTTTGGAATGGGCTGTCACTAAGGTCACTTCCGGTGAGTACAGGAAGTCGGAGGCAGGTTGCTCAGAGAGACAATGGGATGAAGTGGGAGAGGAGGATCTAGAGAATTTCAGGAAGGGTGGATGAGTGGGAGGGTCCCGGCCAAATTCTCCCTAGGCCTTCACTCCTGCATCAAGCCCGCTCCAAGTGGTCTGGATTTCTTTCTAGACTATTAGTGCTGCCTGCCTAATAATATGAACCACTGGCATGTAATTGATAAACTTTTTTATGGGCATTGTCCCAATCGAACCCTCGTGCAGGCATCGGGGAGGAATTTTGCCTCCTGAACCTCACCAGCTTTACAGCAGCCCACTCTGCCCCAGCTGACCTGCTTGGCTCTGTCGGGGTTCATCGTGGTTTGGGGTTGAAGGATGTTGACCACCTCAGGCTTGGTCATCGCTTGAGGGATTTCTCGGACCTTCTCGGCAATAAAGCTGTGCACAGCATTCAAGGCCTCTGCTGTGCCCTGTACTAGGCATACCCGCTCTGTGGTTCCTGTTGAGCAAGGGAGAGAGAGGGCACACTCATCAGACAGGAATGGGGACATTCCTGAGAGACAGGCCCCATTTAATGGAAGGGGAAACTGAGGTCCAGGGAGTGGACCTGACTGTGTCTAGGCCACACAGTGAGTCTGGGCAAGCTGGCATGGGTACACAGGCCATGATGGGTAACTGGGAGAATGAATGGAATCCTTGTTTTATAATCTACACTTTATCTCCCTCCCCTAAAACAACCCCGGGGGATGGAAGAATGATGCTTAAGTGCTTCTCGATGCCCACAGCAGCCCTGGGCAGGGGAGACAGGGCTCAGCTGCCTCTTCCCAGTTCTTGCGGGCTCCCCGGTTGCTTTGGCAACCATTCACTCACTGCCCCCCTCCTTCTAGAAGCTGAGCACTCAGGCCTGCAGCGGTTGCCACAGTAACTGGAACCCCCTTATCGGTCTGGCTGGCCAGGTCCTCAGCCCACCCCCAGGGGGATGAGGGACGAAGCCCCGTTGCTATGGCAACCCCTGAAAGCCTGCAGCGCAGGCCTCTGGGCTTTTGGAGAGGATGGGGAAGTGCTGGGGGGTGGGGGAGGCAGGAGAGAGGCCGAGTGGCTGCCTGGACCCACCAGATGGAGGGCCGAGGGGTGGGGGAGGGCAGAGGTGTGGACAGGGAAGCCCATGGGTCAAAGGCAACTCTTGGAGCAGTGGAGACTGAGGGACAGTGAAAGGAGAGTGGGGTGGCTGTGTTTCCTGGACACCCTCCAGGTTCTGGCTACAGTTCTGAGCTGGGCATCCTCCTCACTTGTGTGTGTGCGTGTTCCGGGTAGGGCTCAGGGGAAAAAGAAGCTGGGGTGCATGTGTGTGGGAGAGAGACTCTGGGTGGCATTGTGACTGTGTGTGTGTACCTGTAAGGCTGCCTGGGGTGGGTGGTGTGTGTGCTTGTGTGTACTTGGGCAGGACAGGCTAGATCACCTCAATTGTCTGTGTGTATGAGAGAGAGAACAGGAGAGGCTGCCATAGAAACAGACGACGTGACACAGTAAGTCCTTCTGGTAACAAGGCCTGTGTGCACCCCTGTGTGTAGGAAAGACTTTGGTGTTGCTGTGATGATCTGTATACTATTTGTAAGACTGAACTAAGTGTGTGAGAGAAAGAAACAAAGAATGTCACAAAGCAGCACTGAGGCTGTACGAGTGTGCCCTTCATTGGTGGTGGGTGTGTCTGCATCTGTATGAGCAAGAGAAAGATGTCACACACCTCCAGTGTTCACAGACTATCTGGTGTGTGGCATGTGTCTCTATACACATGACCCTCTGACTGGCATGTGTGAGCATGAGGAGAAAGACAGACATGGGCTGGCTCAGGTGAGATTGCTGGGATGGCAGATGTGCTTGTGATGTGCGTGTGCCCCAGTGTGTGTATTACAGCCAGACAAAGAAGACTCGACTGTGACCGGACTGTGTGAGCACATGCATGTCTGAGTGAGCCTGGGTGTGTTTGACGGGTGAAGTGTGAGTGTGTCGATCTCCCTGGGGTTGTGGGCTCCATCTGCAGAACCCAGTTAGCTCCCTGGATTTGAAAAAGGTCTTGAAGGTATGCCAGGCTCTGAGCCTGTGTGTCTGGGACACTTGGCAGCGAATGCCATTGTCTGGTCAGCACTTCGGTGCAGGGTGCTGGTGCTGTGACCCTGACCTCTCGCCTGCCATCGGTCAGCCTGGCATACCAATCTTGCTGTGTGCCTGAGTGTCACTGTCTGTGGGTCACTTGTGTAGTTGAAAGCCCCCACCCCCTTTGGGGCATGATCCTCACACTTACTCCCTCCACCCCAGAACAATGGCTTGGTCTGAGCCAGGGTGAGTCAGCGCAGGCTGCCTCTGTCTGGGTGTAAATAGGAAAGGGTGTGGGTCGGGCTGGAACCGGGATGGAGCAGGGGACAGAGGGGAGGGGGAAGCCCCAGGAGGCCCCAGGGAGAGCCTGGCTGCAGTGGCCAGGCTTCCTTCCAGCTTAGTGAGTCTGTGACCTCCTACCCCTATAGTCCTTAACCTGGAGTCCAAGGGGGTTATCAGGAGCCCAGTTAAACACTGAAAGAGCATCTATAGTAACAGCTGGCAATTACATAACGCTAAGCACCAGGTACCATTTTAAGCCCTTTGCATATATTTGTCCACTTAAAATACAAGGTAGGCAGCATTATTCCCCCTGATTTCCTGCTGAGGACACTGAGGCACAGAGAGGGTTTGGATCTTGTCCAAGTTCACTCAGAACAATTAGGTTTTGAACCCAGATATCTAGCTTCAGTCTGCTCTTAACCACTATGCTCCCTGGTGCTGAATTTGGGGTTCATGAGTGAGTAGCTCTACATGTATGGGTTGGGGGGAATAAACGACTGCAGGTTTTTTTTTGTTGGGGGGTATTGAACTCAGGGCCACTGGACCACTGAGCCACATCCCCAGCCCTATTTTGTGTTTTATGTAGAGACAGGGTCTCACTGAGTTGCTTAGCGCCTCGCCGTTGCTGAGGCTGGCTTTGAACTCGCGATTCTCCTGTCTCAGCCTCCCAAAGTGCTGGGATTACAGGCATACACCACTACGCCTGGCCTTGTTTTTGTTTTCAGTATCAAGAAAGAATACGTGTGAATTTAAGGAGGCACTTAAGATTTTGTACTTTGATGCAAGCACATTATAAATTAATAAAAATTGTGAAGACAATCAGCAGCGTGAGTCGTGCTTTTCCCCTGGAAATTGATCCAGAGCTACACACAAGTGCTCAGAACAAGAAGCTGTTCTCAGGAAGGCTGGCTGGGGAGGAGTCTGAGAGGCCTTAGGCAGGCACCTGCTTATTTCTGGATCTCAGTTTCTCCATGATGAAAAGGATTGAATCTGGGGCTTTGGGATCCATTATCAAGAAGGGGATGCCCTTTTGTGTGTTCTGCCAGACACAAGTGCAGGGTTTTGGTGTGTGTGTGTGTGTGTGTGTGTGTGTGTGTGTACGCCTGCCTGCCCATGTGGCCCAGAGGACCCTCTCAGCTTTTCCACTGTTGTTTCTCAGTTATTCTCCATGCCTCGGCCACAATGAACAACTTCTCAGCCTTTAAATGTGCGACTTCTTCCTGGAGTGTCCTTCCCTGCTCTTCGTCTAGCTCAGAGCTCACTTATTTGTCTGGACTTCCCTTCCTGACCGCCCTGGGCTTCTCCATTCCAGCCCTGGACACTCCAGGTGGTCACTGGTGTGGCCTTTGTCTCCTTGACTAGGCATGAGGTCCAAGAGAGCAAGGCTGGGACCCTTCAGTCTCACTGTGTCCCCTATCTCTGGCCAGCCCAGGGCTGGCACAGACAGGGTGCTCAGAGGATATTTGTTGAATGAACCAATGAAAGGATGTCACCCGGGAATGGAGGGAAATATGCTCTTTGTCTCATGCAGTAGCATCTCCACTTCCGGTGTTCCTGTGGATCACAGAAAATCCTTGAGACTGCAGGGAGCTGTCCTGAATCTCTGAGGCAGGAGCTGGCACAGGCTGTATGATTTGGATATTCCAGCTCGGGAGTGGGGACTGGCTGCTTGTCCAGGGGCTGGGGAGAGACCTGGTTAATGTTGCCATCTGCGTAGTGTTTGGTCTCAGAGAACCAAGGCCTGTCCCATTTTCTGGGTTTCTTAGCAGCCTGGCTTGCAGGGCAGGTCATTAAGTTGGGAGCAGATGACATTGTGGCACAGAATGCAATCCAGGGGCAAGGAACCAAGTGTCCTTGGATGTCTACCCTAAGCAGAAGTCTTATCTACATCTTATGGGCTAGAGAGGTGCAGGGAAACTGGGCCAGGTCGGAAGAGAAAAGGGGATGCTGTGCCTGGGCCACTAGATTTTTCTCTAAACTCTTTGCCAAAGCTGCTTAGTGACATGGGAGGGAGGGATACAGGGAGAGTGAGAGAGAGAGAGACAAACACACACACAGAGAAATGTGTCCTGACCCTGCGCTCCATCTCTGGTATTTGACCTAAAAAAATCCAAGGGGATTAAGAATGAACTAGAACCAGCGCTGGACTAAAGATGTAATTCAGGGGCCTTCCCTGGATTCCTCGATGTTGAAGCTCAGACACTGGCCTTGGGAGGGAGATATGGAGGGGTTAGAGATACTGAGGGGGGTTAGAGAAAGCAGGGGGACCTTAAAAAATGTACAATGGCAGGCACAGAGATGGAGACGGAGTGGAGGCAGAGGAGGGGCTGGGTTTGGAGGGAGGAGGAGAACGTGTGAAGGAGCTGAGATTGAGGAGAACGAAATACAAAGGGAGGGGTGGGCCAGCAGGAGCAGAAGCCAGTGAGGGGACCCCACGGCAGGTGTTGCCGAGCGTCAGCTGAGTGGATGCATGCAGAGTTGGGAGAGGGTGAGGAAGAAAGGGGGCGACTCTGAGAGGTGGAGGGAAAGGAAAAGGGGGAGGCGGGAGGACGGGAAGGGGAAGGCAGGCAGAAGGGGTGCGGCCTCAGAGGACAGGAGAGGGGATCTGGGGACAGATCCCAAGAGAGACTCAAAGAGGGGCGGAAGGAGGCAGAGAGAGGCGGAGGGGAACAGGAGGAGGAGACACATCAGGAGCCACCCAGAGGGAGAAAGCCAGTGAGACGGAGATGGGGCAAGATGGGGTGACAAAGTAGGGGTACACGGAACATGGATAACACAAACGGCAGGCCCAGAGCCCCAAGGGACACCCTGACACCTGCCTCCCTCCCCACTCTAGCTCCTCCAACTGACCCAAAGGGGCAGGTGTGTGGGAAGGGACACATCTGCCAGCACATCATGCAAATGAGTCCATGAATATGCAGCAGGCCATTGTCTGGCCCTGCCCCCACCCCCATCTGCTCAGGCCAGGCCGCCTGGGCTGGGGGCAGCTCTGACTCCTTAGGGGGAGGGAGAGGAGGCCCCCCATCACTCTCCCAGCCCCTAGGGTAGCCCTTCCTTCTCATCCAGGGCCCAGGTGGAAGGGAAGGAGGAAGAAAGGGAGGCCCAGGGCAGAGTCATAGGCCAGGGCTCACCAGGGTAGAAGTCTTTGGACTTGGACAGCTTGATGGTGGCTCCCGTCTCCTTCTGCAGCTGCACGATGGTCTGCCCGCCCTTGCCAATGATGGAGCCGGCCGCGTAGCTGGGGATGAGCACCTTCAGGAAGTATTCACCTTCCTCTGCAGGAGCACACAGGGTGGAGGGGAGTCACTTCCAGGGAGGCCCCGCATGGGTGGCCAGGGGAGACCACAGTGACACAAAGGACAGAGGCGGTGAAGAAAACACCCAGCACAGGCTCCACCGCACATGTTCACTCATTCAACAAGTTGATCTTGAGCCCCGGCTACGATGTGCTGGCACCAATTTGGGGAAACAGCCCCTGATGTGGGCAAATAAGGCTGAAAGAACTTCAGTGATTCAGCCGAGGGCTTGAGGGCTCGTAGGGCTACACTCTTCAGGAGGGGGAGACACACTCTATTTCACGTCAGATGGTAGGTAAGTACCAAGGGTCTGAGAGGCAGAGAAAGGGGACAGGAGGGTGTAGCAGGCTGCAATGTCAGATAGGAGGCCAGGAAAGCCCTTCCCAAGAGCGTGGTACTCCTTATTCATCACATGCCACCACAGCACCTGGGATGCACTAGGCTCTGTTCCAAGTCCCTTACAAATACCAGTCCTTTTGATTTTGACCCTGCTTTTATGGGGGAGGTGCTATTTAAAAGCCCATTCTAGAGATGCGGAAACAAAGCAGAAGACATTGCCGAAGCTCACAGAGAGGAGGCCTGAGGTCTGGACTCAATTTGGCCCTGGAGTCTGTGTTTGGAACCATCAAGCTCTGGAAGAAGGGACAGGACCATGTGACTGTGTGGCAGGTAAACCAGTTGCAAAGGCCCTGGGGTCTCACAGTGCATGGACTGACTATTGGAGGAAGAACAAAGGCCGAGTCTGGGGCTGGGGAGAGATGGGTTCATGGGAAAAGCGAGAGCAGAGGGGCTGGTGGCCGTGTTGAAGCGTGTGGACTGCATCTGGGGCTTCTACTCCAAGTGAGGTGGGGGCCTCGGGACGGATGTGAGAAGCAAGAGCAAAGAGCGGCATGTCCTGAGAGGAGGCGACAGCCATGGTCCAGGCAGGGGACTGGTGGTCTGACTGCTGGAGTGGGAGGTGGAGGAGGGCCAGCCCTGGAGATATTCCACACTCTCGCTTTTGACCGGTGCTCTGCAAGCCTGGTCTAATCTCTCCCTCTGGCCTCGAAGCTTCCCAGCCTCAAGCAAAGAATGAGCTCCATTTCTACACAAGAGGAAACCGAGGCACAGAGGGTGTGAAGGCGCCAGTCCAAGAGCACCAAGACAGTTGCTGGGTTGTTTCAAATCCAATCCGGTTCTGCCGTGGCCCGCCCTTGCCTAACACTCTCCCCTGGTGGTAGCTAAAGACCCACGGTTCCATGTCAGCCTCACAGATCTAGAAGCGGTGCCAATGGTTGGTGAGGTTTTGGTCTTCCTTCCGTATAGACCACTTGGCTATGCTTACAACATTTTTTTTTAATGCAGCCTCCAAGCAAGTCCTAACCTCTCTTACTGTCTAACTAAACTGTTGTCCCTTATGCTCCCAGGATAGAAATTCTGGAGCCTTCTCAGTAGAAGACACTGGGTTTTGGCCCCTCCCACCTTTCCAACTTCACTTCCTCATCTCCCTGTACAGGCACCAGACTTGATGTCCTTTTTGTTTGTCAAATGTTCACTGATCCTTCCCACCCCAGGGGCTTTGCACATTCCCAGCATTCCCATCTCCCTTTCGTCCTTTAGGACCCCACTGAAATGTTGCTTCTTGGAAGCTATCCTTGAACCTCAAAGACGAGAAAGACCCTGTTTCATGTCTTCTGAGCAATTTATCACAGAGGTCCACTGTGGACCACATGGATAGAGCTCATCCCTGTGTCCCAGGGCTTGGGCAGTGTACAAATACATAGTACGTATGCAACCAACACTGGGAAAAGAAAGGGGGAGGCAGGCCATTCTACTTTTAAAACTTAAGGCCTCAAACAATCCCCTAATTAAAAAAAAACAATCTTTTTCTTTTAAGTAGAAAAGGCCCATTATTTTCAGTGGTTCACATGAAATCCCAATATAGGGGCTGGGGTCTGGCTCAGTGGCAGGGCATTTGCCTACCTGAGTTCCATCCCCAGAAAGAAAAGGAAGAGGAGAAGGAAAAAGGGGGAGGAGAAAGGGGGAGGAGGAGGGGAACCCTAGTAAAAGAAGGGCACTGGGTGGGTGCTGTGAGTCCTTCTGGTCTCTGCCTGGTCCCTTCAGAGTGAAGGTTCTGGGTTCCCTGACGTGTTTAGGTTGGGGCTGTGGGGAAGAGGGGCTGGATGTGGACCTACAGGCATGGGGAGGGGGTCCAGAATAAAGGGGTTTCCCTGAGCCCCAGGCAATCCTCTTTAAAACTGCCTAATCAGAACATTAAGCCTCTTAGGTAATTTACCCCCCAGGGTGCCTCCCCATCCATCATCCTGACCCCTCCTGGATTCACTTTCTTCCCAGGGCTTACAGAGGGGTCTCCTGTCTTCCCTACCCCAAAACCCGTCACAGAGGTGGGTTTCTGTATCTCTGGAAGGCTCAGGAAGATGGGAGGGAATCATCACCAATCCTTAGGACCCCTTCAATCTCACCCCCCACTTCTCTCTCTGGAGGGCGAAAGGCACATTCATCTCTGAGTAAAACTGGGGACTCCCCCTTGCCATTCTCTGCTTCCTCTTTCATTTTCCCTCGAGGTTTATCCGAGACACTGTACGAAACAGCAGACATTACCCTAGATGCAGTGTGGATTTTGTCACCAATGGCTGTACAGCTTTCAGCAAGTTTTCGCACCTCTTTGGGCCTCAGTTTCCCCATCCATAAAATGGAGAACGTGATAGCATCACTGTTCAGGGCTATTGTGATTCACCAAGCTTATGGAATGTAAAGTAGTAAATGTAAAAATGTAAAGTATGAAGTCATCAGGATGATCTGGGGCACACAGAGCGCTTGAGAAATGTCAGTTATCATTATTATCATTATTATTACTAGCCACTTCATGAACACAAGCGAAGTGTTATTACAGTGTTCAGTGCAGAGTGATCTATAAATGGGGAAACGACTGGAAGCTTGGGGTTTTTGTCAGGAGGTAGAGGAAGAGGCGATACTCCACTTCCTTTATCACCAAATATCCTAGGGGGCCACCCCAGGCTTTCCCTGCTTTTTGAAAGAGAAATGTCCTGCTCTCCTTCCTAGACATCTTTCTGGGTCCTTTCTTTTTCAGGCCAATCTGCTACGGAGAGGGATGAGGTGGGATGTTCTGCTTGCAGACACTCAGAACTCCAAGTCCCAGAGTCCCCACAGTGGACATCAGTCTACTTCTGATCCTTTCTAGAATCTTCCATACATCCTTCCTGTTTGGAGGTATTTCCTGCCATGTGAGTCCCACCTAGGCTAGGGAGAAGCCAAGCCTCTATTTCCCAGCCTTCCTTGTAGCAAGGGCAGAGATGTGACCTCAGCTGAACTCGGAGTCCCCAGACATCACTGGCTCCTACCCTGTTGCAACAACTGAGCCCGAACTTTCTCTGCCTGTGAGAAAGTTCCTCCTTCTGCGGAGGCAGAATCTAGATGACAGAACTCCGCCCCACTCCTCCCAGCCCTCTCTTAGCTCTTCCCTTGGGGTCCAGACAGCTCCTTTGACCCACTGACAGTGACTGGAAACCTGAAGATGACAACTTCACCTCCCCTGAGGAGCATGTCTCCCTCTTGCTGCAATTTGGAGCATTTTCACCTTGGGAGGAGGCTGGGCCGTCTCCCCTTCGAGTCATTGAGTTTGTGTGCCTGCCTCCCTCTGGGATGCTTCTGGAGGCTTCCCAAAAATCCATCAGTACTCCTCTCCACCCACAGATAATGTCTACCTACCCAAGAGATTTGGGGTGTCATAGCCTGAATGTCACAGAGTTGACCCTGTGAAGGGGCTTGGATCTGTGGGGGTCACTAAGGACAGAAGTGGAGCCCAAGGGCTGAGTGTTGTGACGGGCTTGTTTCTGGTGGCTATGCATCTGGAGGGAACCAAAGCTGGGGTGCTGTCCTAGGTACCCGGTATTGCTTGGAGGCTGGGAATGGGAGAGCTGGCGTGTTCCACAGTTATGAGGAGGCTGGGGTGTGAGGCTGGCATTGTCATAGGGAGCACGTGGGGATGTCACTGGTGAAAGACGAGAGATGGCCAGGGTGTGGTGTGGGAGTGGTGGTTCTCTCTGTAGAGGATGATGTGCTTGTTGGTACGAGAAATGCAGAACAACTTGACCGCGCTTCTGTAGGGACAGGACGCGGACGGGTGGGATGGTGGCTAGAGCTGTGGCTGTGGCTGACTGAGAGAAGGGTGCAGGGGTGCGATTTCCTTGGAGCAAATCTCCACTAGATGGCAAAATATATATATATATATATATTATCCCATTCTTGGTGGCACTGATGACAACAAGGACGATGGCTATTGTTTCCGAAGCAACTACCACCCACTAGGCTGCGCACTCTGCCCTTGACATACGCAATCTCACGGAACGCACTCAACCACCAGAGAGGTAAATCCTCCTGTCCCCATTTTCCAGACAGAGAAATCGAGGCTGAGAGCTACAAAATAACTTGCCTGAGGGTCCCTTGCCAAGTACATGACAGCAACAGATTTGAACTTGGGAAGGGCTCATTTGAGGGCCCTGCCCTGGTGACACTGTCTTTGTGTTAAAGAAAGTGAGATGTAAGACCTGGCTTCTCTGTATGCTGTGTTTGGTGTAAGAGATATGAGTGTGTATATGTATGTGTATATGTGTGTGTGTGTGTGTGTGTGTGTGTGTGTGTGTATTTGCTTTCTGTAGTTTGGTGGCCAGGGGAGCAACAGAGGTTGGAATACAGTCAGGTCATGGGGACGATTATAGTTGCAGTTTAAGAGTTATGATCTGTACTTAGGGGACACTATTATTGTCCCACTAGACAGGGGTCTTTTATTTCTTGCGTGACTCCCTGGCTGAGTTTCCATCCAACCTCTTCACCAAGTTCTCTTGCCTTCTGCTTCTTCCCAATGGTGTCTGTCAACCAAACTAGGGCTAAGAAGTCAGTCAGAACAGCCACCATCTTCCCTGTTCCTCCCATCCGCCCCCAGGAACAAGCAGGAGGGACAGGCTGGCACCAAGGGCAAGAACTGGCTCTGCCCAGTCTGCCACTACTTGCTGTGACACCCTAGGAAAGCTCTTCACCACCGTGAACCTCAGTTTCCCTATCTGAACACACAGTTCACTATAGTGTCTAACCACACCATTGAGCCAGCTTCCTGAGTTCAAATCACAGCTCTGCCTCTTATCAACTGACATGGGCAAGGAACTTGACCTTTCTGTGCCTCAGGTTTTCATCTGTATGATGGGTAATAGAAGAGAATTGCTATAAGGATTAAAGGATTTGTGTTAGGCATATTCCACAATTCCATAATTCCATATTCCTGGCACATGTTAACATCATTACTATAATTTAGCCATTACTATTACTGTTGTTATTATTACTATTACCACATCATAAAGCAGTGGGAGAACTAAATGAAATTCCATGTAAGGCACTAAACAATAATATGGTAACTATTATTCCATCATCACTAGGGTGACTATTAGATCCCCATTTGGCAGACCGGGCCACTGAACCTCAGAAAAGAGGAGGGGTTAGCTCAGCCTCCCACAGTTATTAAGGTTCATTATTAAAAGGAGTCTTCAGTTTTGAGGTCAAAGTCCTAGAGTCCTGCTCTTGAGTATTTCCATCAGTGAGGGCCATCCCTTTGCATCTCCTGGCCTCAGTTTCCCCAAGGGTGCCCTGGAGAGAGAGCCGGAGGAAGCCTGGAAGAGATGGTCCCTACAGGCTCATCCTAGTTTCGCCACTGGCAAAGGAGGCAGGGTAGCACAGCAGGCAAGCGCGTGTGCCCTGGAACCAGCAGCTCAGGGCTTAGGAGCTGTGCCACCTCGGGCAAGCGGCTATATTTTGCTGAATCTCAGTTTTCCTCATCTGTAAAAAAGCAGTTTACGGCGTGTCTCCTGAGGCTTCTTTTGTTTGTTTGTTTGTTTGTTCAGCGCTATGGATTGAACCGGGGGCCTAGCGCAGGCTAGGCTCTACCACTGAGCCACATCCCCAGCTCCCAAGGGTTCTGTTGAGTTCACCCATGTCTTAGAGCCTGCCTCGCAGTAGGGGCCACACAGGTGGAGGTGACAGTCTTTAGCCACAGCGGCATTGTTATATTCTGCTGCCGAACCATCAGATCTGGAGCGTCTCAGCCTCTTTAAGACAAGAGTGGATGCCTCCACCCCAAGGAAGAGAGCTGGTCAGCCAGGCTGACTCAGGGACCTAGGAGGTCCCCGCTCCTCTCCAGGACTGGGAATGGCAGTCAGGCAGGAAGAAGGGAAGGAAGTTGGCTTGGACACATTCATGTGCGTGCTGGGGGTGGGGGTGCAGGAAGAAGGACAGGAAACTCCCTCCCACCCTTCCCCCAACTTCCCTTTCCTCCAATTTCTGCTAGGCACCCTCCCAGGCATCCAGGGGTCCCTGATTCCTGCCCTACCTGGATGGACGGACTGGTATTCATCTAGGGGAGGAGGTGGGAGGCCCCTACCCCACCTACCCGGAGCCAGGCAGAGGGAAGGGTGCACTCTGCCAGAGGCCATCCCTTTCCCATCCGGAGGAAGAGGCCAGAGGAAGTGGAGATTTTGGCCAAGGTGACTGCAGGGTGGGGCTTATCTGCTCAGGGGTCTCCCTCTTCCAGGGAGCTGGAGTGCTGGGCTGAGAACCCCGAAAGCCCTGCACCCCCACCAGCAAGGCACATGCTTGGTCCCCAGCTTGGTTTCTCTGGTCCACACATTTCCACAGTCATGCAGAGTAAGGGCCTTGTTTCACAGACACACCTCTGTGGCATCAAACCTCTTCACCTAACACACACATGCACACTTATGCTGTCCCTTGTCACACACAATCACCCCACATCTCTGGTGTCACACACCAGCCACTTCACACACATACCTTCTTGCTGCACATTCACACACCTTGCCCCCCAGGTGTTATACACCTCCCCTGTTCCTCGGGACCATCCTTCCCTTTCCTCGTTACACACCCTCGTGCGTCTCACCCAGAGCCCAGCCTCTCCCTTCTCATACACCCACCTTCCCCTGTCGCACACACCCCCTCTGATGTCACTGTTGCACACCTCCATGTGTCAGACCCAGCCACAGCCTCTCTGGAGTCACACCCACACCCTTTTCTTGTCACATCCCCTCACCAGCTTCTGGTCCCAACCGCCCAGTGCGTGCTTGTATCACACACATGGAACCCCGTTCCCTTGACCCACGCAGCCTCCCCTGGCTCATGCCCAGGGCCAGCCCATTCCACGTCCTCCACACACCCCCTTGTATGTCACACACACCCTCTCACTCATGTGTCACAGTCCGCCACAACCACTCTGGGGTGACAAGCATGCACCTTCCCTTGCGAGGGTCTCAAATGTGGAGCCCAGTCCTTATTTAGTCCTGTTTCTTGCACACACACACACACATACACACACACACAACCGTCTATCCTGTCATGATCCCTAATGTCACACATCAGGCCCTGCAGGGCCCACACAGACCCACACACACACACCTGTCCTAGACTCATATTCTCCCACCCAGCTTTACACGCCCGCCCTTTCCTCTCTGTCACCCAACACACCCACCTCGCCTGTCCCCACGCACAATCCCCACCGTGGCCCACACATCCATCCCTCCCTTCGGAACAACCCTTGCTCAGGACATCCCCAGGGAGCGAGGCTGGGAAGCTCCGGGTCCACAGGCCTCCTTTACTCCTTCCCCTCCCCCCCGCCAGGACACGCAAGCCGGGGGAACACCCCTGCCCCGAAAGGGTCACATCACACACCCCTCAAGGACACGCAGACACCCTCCCAGAGGAACTCACGCCCCCCATCCTCCGCGCCCCCCCAAGGACACTCACCACCCCCTCCCCCCAGCCCCTCTCCTCGAAGACAAAGCTCCTGGCCGGCCGCGGCGAGAGGAGGCGGGGGTCCGGCCTGGTCCCAGCTCCCGGCCCCCGCCAGGGGAGGGGCGCCCTCCCTCCCCGGAGCCGTGCACCTGCCGGGGGAGGGGAGGACGCGAGGCGAGGCCCCCGCCCGCGCCCGCGCGCCGCAGCCCTTTCTCACCTCCCGTGTTGCTGCGCTTGGTGCAGACCACCTCGGGGGGCGTTTCGAGGGGCCGCTTGCGGGAATCCGGGGCCTCGGGCTCCATGGGGGGGGCCTGGGGCGGCGGCTGCTGCTGCTGCGGCGGCTGCGGCGGCGGCGGCGGCGGCTGCTGTGGCGGCGGCGACGGCTGCTGGGGAGGCTGGGGTTGCGGCGGCGGCGGCGGCGGGGGCGGCGGCGGCTGCGGGGCCGCGGAGGCCGTGAAGAGGCCGTGCACCGCGCCGGCGGCCATCATCCTCATGGTGGGGGGGCGGGGGACGGGGGACGGGGGAGGGGGAGGGACGGGGATATGGGAGGGGGAGGGGGCGGCGGAGGGATGGGGGAGGGGGAACCCCAGGGAGGGAAGGCGGGAGGGAGCTGGTTCTGGGGGGCTGACAGAGCCTGGAGAACGGATGTGAGCGGGATGGGAGGGCAAAGGGGGTCCCCAACAGAGCCGGAGAAAACTGAGGGGTGGGGTCTCTCAAGATTACGGAGGCCGGGCACTGGCCGCGCCACTGGGGGGACAGGAGCCCCCCTTCTTTGCTGCCCGAGGCAGAGGGCCGAGCCCCCCAGGCCCTGCTCGGGGCGGGGGGCCGGAGGTGGGAAGCGGAGGCGGCCGCTAGTGGGGACCCGGGGGGCGGCGGGCGCGGGTGGCAGCGGCGACTGGGCTGGCGGTGGCTGCTGGCCCGAGCATCTTCTTCCCGGAGGCTCCCACAGCGGCCTGGCCCCTCCCACCCGCGCAGGGTCACGCCCATGCCGGTCAGGGCCACGCCCTTCGGCTCCCCCATTGGTCCACCCTTGAAGCCTGGACCACGTCCCTCCGGGTTGGCCACGCCCATCACAGCGGGGGAGTGAGGGACCCGACTTTCCCCCCAGGATATAATAAGGACTCTGGACTCCTCCGCCTTCTCCACCCTCACCTTTAATGAGCGTTTGTTGAGCACATATTATATGCCAGGACTGGTTCTAAGTAAGCACTCCACAGACGTTATCGCATTTAATCCCAGAACAAACACTTTTGTAAAGGAGTTTTGTTACTCCCATTTTACGGATGAGGAATCTGAGCCCAAGAGACCTGACCTCACTTGGTCAAAGTACATTTAGTTTTTCAGTGTCTCCTAACCCCGACAGCATGGAATTTCCCTTTCAAACTTTCCATCTATTCCATGAAGAATCAACACAGGGTTGCTACATGAACCCAGGGAACTGAATTCAGTGAGCCCCTGAGTTAAAACATGTAGCCCTGAGGCTGGTACACAACTGCTTCACTTCCATCGGCAGTACTTGTGGGCCAACTGCTAAGGGGCGAGACACCAGGATACAACAGGGGACAAAACACAGTCTTGGCCCTTGTAGAGTACTACCATTCAGGTCAGTAAGAAATTCTGATTTTTCAGATGACAAAGTGGAGGTCTTGGGGACATGGAATGTGACTTGGCACACAGCTAGACAGAGGGAAAACTGGAATTTGAACTAGGACAAGCTTAAGTTTGGAGCCTGAAGTCACTGGAAGCAGGGGGTTCTTCTTTGGAATGAGATCATTGACAGTAGTCTGTGTTCTCTGATACATGAATTATCTTCTCCTAGATTCCTGGTCTCCAAGGATTCCTTCCTTCTTATTTTGGCCAGAGGCAAGGTTAGGCTCAGAAGGGGCCTGGGTGAGAATAACTGTGGCAGCTGTGGGGGTCTGCGGCACTGGGATCTGCTCCATCCCACCTGCCCCTCCCTTGCTAAATCTCTCAGGTCCCCCAAATGGGGGGAGCAGATGGCCTGGGGTGGATGGGGTGGCCGCCCATCTGTCCCCTCCCCCCCATTGTCCCTGGAGCCAAGGAGGATGGGAGGGGGTTGTGGTCCACTGCAGTCTGGATCCTCCCCCTCTATCTTCCTGGAGGGAGCTGAGGAGCTGGTTGTCATGGAGACAGGGAAGAGGCGAGAGGGATGCAGGGAGGTACTGAGGTCAGGCTGAGTTCTACACCTTAGGCCCTCTTAGGTGTGGAGACCTACACCACACAGGTACATATCCCAGTGTCAATGGAGTTGGGGGTGAAGGTCCCCCCTCACATACACATAGGACCTGCTGTGGATACACAGGTGCACGGACTCAACACAGTTTCACACAAGCACACCGAGGGATGGGTGAAAACTCTCAGGGGACAGCCACCGTGCACACATGCACACACACCCACACTCACCTCAAACGCACAGTCATGGGGCCCCAAAGCCACAACACACGCTCACACACACGAATGGACAGATGCATATCTAATATCAAGGCAGTCACATCTAATCTCCAGGTGCACACATTCAGATTCACAACAATTCCATGCTTGGCCCCACAAACACTGAAAAGTTCTATTATGTGATCAAAGCCACAAGACACACAGCCTATGTTACATAAGACATACGTGTTAGTGACATGAGGTATATAGACTGATGAACAGCCTTGATCATGCGTGGATCACACACATTTAGATACCTAGTCTAACACACACAACAACTGGACCTCTCGGGCCACTCAGTGACACACGACACGCATGGGGTGCTGGGTGGCTCAGCATCCCCCCACATCATGCCTGCAGCCCCGGCCCCACCCACCCCTCTCAAATCCTCCCGTTTGGACACACACAACAGCACGGTCGGTCACGCACTCACACTCACACACAAACACAAACCTCCTCCTAGATATTTTTAAACCTAGGCTAGTTCCGCTGCCATGGCAACCGCCCCAAACCCATCACCATAGCAACCCAACGTCAGCTTTCCAAGCACCAAATCCTGGGGGATTGCAGGGCCCCAATCAGAGGCAGGGGAAGGGGGCTGCACCCTCTGCCCTCATCTTTGCCACCCACTACCCCTGTCCCAGGGCTTTCAGGGGAGCAGCCACCCTAGGTTGGACAGGGGCCAGAGCCGGGGACACCAAAGACCCAGACCAGGCTGGAACAGGGAGCCCTCCACCTGCTCTTTGCTTGTGCCCCATCAGTACTGTATGGAGGGGCTCACTGCAGTGGGGCATACATGAGACTGTGCTTGAATGCTGGCTCTGCCATTTACAGGCTGTGTGACTTGGGCACATCCTCACCCTCTCTGAGTCTCACATTCCTTAATTTGGAAAACATTGCTGTTGACACTCATATTCCTTAAAGGACTGTTGTGACTTGGTGGCTAAATGCCCAGACAGATCTACAACCAAATTCTGACCTTCCCACTTTCTAGTTTGTGAGCTTAGGCAAGGGGACTTCCTTTTTCTGTGACAAAGTTGGGGACCAAATAGTAATCCATTTGCATTGGACTGCTGAGAAGATTCTCCTACTGAGGGCAGTGGTGGCCACTGTTGTAAGAATTCTAATTTACGACTTAAGCATGACCTTGTGGGTAGGTTACTGCTATCATTCTCATTTTGCAGAAAAGGAAACCGAGGCCCAGAGAGCTTGCCTGAAGTCACACAGCTACAAAGTTCAGAAGGATGGGATTTGAACCCAGGCAGTCAAAGGCACATTCTTAGCTATTTCTCTCTCCTGCCTCTGAAAAATGGGAGTCTGGAGAAGGGTGATAGAACAGCAAATTCTTGGAGATGCTTTTCAGCTTTTGTTTTCTGGGATGAAAGGCCTCAGTTTTCTAGCCTGCAAAATGGAAATTGAACCGGTATTGCTGGTTGGGCGGTTGGACCTATGAGGCAGTTTGCACCTAGGGGGTTTTCAGGACAGTGGTCCACTTAGGAGGGGAGCAGAACAGGAGGGGCGGGACCAGCGGCCAAGTGGGTGGGCTGCCTGTGCTCAGGCTCAGGAGGGGACGCTGGCAAGGACTGGAGACCGGCCTTCCCAGGCTGGTGACCTCAGGCATAGTTTGCCTCCAGTCTGAGCCTCCATCTCACCATCTGTCAAGAGGGAGTGATAGCTGTGCTCCGGATGTGGCGAGCAGTCCACCAGCAGGAGCACACGGAGCCACTTGGCATGGGTCTCAGCAAAGAGATAAATTCGAGCTGCTATTAATATCATCCATCCACTCAGTCCACAGGATTTAGGAGAGGCAGAGGCAGGACCGTGTAGTGCAGGGTTTTGCAAACTTTTTTGACTCACAGAAAGAAATGCATTTCCAGCGCTAGGCGATGCACATAAAACTGAAACTCAAGTTTCACCGGGCGGTACCTCCTCTGTACCTTGGTCTATGCTATGTCTGTGCTACAGGCTCAAATTCTGATCTCCTCTCTTCTATTAAAAACTGCTGGTTGATTTCACAGCCCACTAACTTCTTGTGACTGGTGGTATGAAAAACCCTGGTGTGGAGCTGACCTGGTGAAGTCCTGCGGTCACTGGAGGGTTCCAAGCAGGGAATGACTTAGGCATCAAAGGGGCAGGGGAAGGAAAGGGGTCAGACTCAGAGTTGGGATGGGGCCAGTGCAGGCTCCCTGGAGGAGGGTTTCTTTGCCTGGAAGGAACAGGGGACATGCAGGGATGTGATCAGAAGCTAACACATGGAGCAGCTATCTCAGTGTTACCTCAGACAGATTTGCTTCTAAGTGGGAGCAATGGAAAGGTTTTGGGCAGGGAAAGGATATGAGCTGACTTAGATAGGAAGATCCTGCTGACTACGTGTGGAGAACAGTCAGGAGCAGGGACAGATGTAAGTAAGGAACCCAGCCAGGAGGTGCCGTGGGCCATCCAGGTGAGAGGGGCTGTGGCTGGGCCGGGGTGAGAGGCAGCTGTGCAGGTGGGGAGATGTCTTGGAGATCAGGTGCTCTCCTGTGACTTCAGGTGGGTGACCTCACTTTCCAGGGCCTCAGTTTCCCTATTTGCAAATGAGGGTGTAGGAAACACCCACCTCCCGGGGCTCCTTGTGGTCTGGTGTGACTGAGCGTGGATGTGCTCAGCCAGCACTGCCTGGTTCTGTCACTGTCTTCCAGGGTCCTGGACTGGGGCACTTCTGTGTCCAGCCAAGGTGCAAGGGAGGGCTTTGAGGAGGAGGCTGGGGAGAAGAGGTTGCATGCTGCCTGCTGGTGGGGTCTCCTCTAATCCTGGGGACATTTGAGGCAGAGGAACTTGGAGCAAAAATACCTTGGCTTTGAGAGGCCTTTGGGGTGCTTTTATTCCCAACAGCCTTTTTGGAGGACAGGGACCTTAAGGCCCAGAGAGGGGTTTTCTTGCCACAGAGCCCACAGTGTGTTGGGGGACTGAGCTGGCCTAGAATCTTCCCCATATCTTGTCTCTCGGGCCTGGGCTTCTGGTGTTGGTTGCCACCTTGGCGATTCTGGCATCTGACCCAGTCCCCACCCCCACGCCAGGCTCAGCATCTTCCTGTGATTCCCTCCTGCCTCTGGGATCAATTCCAAATACTTGTGGTTGCTCAGGCCAGAAACCTTGCTTCTGCCCTTGAAACCCCTCTCCCCTTACCCACACAGCGGACCCTTCCTGCTGTACGTTTAGGCTCTGAATCTGACCCCTTCTCCCCAGCTCCACCAACACCACCTGGAGCCCCATCACCTTCCACCTTAACCTGGACTTTCTCAGGAGCCTTCTTCCTCTGCTCCCTGTTTCCACCTCACCCACCCTCTCCAAACAGCAGCCAGGGGCCTCCTTTTCAAAGGGAAGTCAGACTGTACACTGGGTTGTGTGTTATCTTCAAAAGAAATAAAATAGGAGCTTTTGTGAAAACATCGAGAAGCAATTTACATTGCTCTATTTCTTTTCTTCTCTCTCTCTCTCTCTCCCCCTTCTTTTGGTGCTGGGGGTCAAACCCAGGGCCTTACGCATGATACTTAAGTGCTCTACCACTGAACTGTACCTCCAGCCCTTTCTCTTTTCAATTAACATATAATTGTACCTATTTCTGGGGTACAGTATGATAAATCAATACATGTATGCAGTATGTAATGATCAAACCAGGAAAATTAGCATTACCATCTCCTCCTCATTTCTTTGTGTTCAGAGACCTTGAACTCCTATCTTCTGTTCTTCATAAAATATATAATAGGTAGCTGGGCACAGTGGTGCATGCCTATAATCCCAGCCTCAGGAGGCTGAGGCAAGAGGATCACAAGTTCGAGGCTGGCCTCGGCAATGTAGCAAGATCCTGTCTCAAAATGAAAAATAAAAAATAAAAAGGGCTGGGTATGTGGCTCCGCGGTAGAGCACTCCTGGGTTCGATCCCCAGTCTCTCTGTGTATGTGTAATAGGTCATGGTGAACTATAATCATTCTGCTGTTCTGTAGAACAGAACTTATTCTTTGTAGGTAACTGTTATCCAGTCGCCTTCTCTCCCCAATCCCCTTCTCCTCTCAGTTTCTAGTAATCACTATTCCACTCTCTTCTTCCAGATCAACTTTTTAAACTTCTGAAGACAGGATTTCATTCTTTTTAAGTCACTGAGTAATATTCCACTGTATGTATGTGTGGCCATAGGGGCTGCCTCTTTCTCAGGCACCACCTCCCTCAACCCAGGCACTTCCCTTACCCCATGGTCCCCTCTTTCCTTGGGGATCTTGATGCTTCCTTTGCTTAGAACCGCTAGTGTGTAGACTTGTGCTGATCCTATGTAATCGTCTTTGGTTGAATTTAATTTTAGTAATTCCTCCCCTTCATCTGCCCCCCTGTAGGCACCCACTCTAATGTGCTTAATCTTTGGCTTTCCAATCTTTCTTCTATTCTTTTATTAAGATCCCTGCAGGGACTGGTCATTGTGGCACATGCCTGTAATCCCAGTGACTTTGGAGGCTGAGGCAGGAGGATCACAAGTTCAATGACAGCTTTAGCAATTTAGTGAAGCCCTAAGCAATTCAGTGAGACCGTATCTCTAAATAAAACATAGAAAAGGGCTGGGATGTGGCTCAGTGGTTAAGTGCACTGACTTCAATTCCTGGTTAAACATCCTCCCCACCCCCAAAAAAAAATTCATTCAGGGCACAGTGATGCACATCTGTAATCCTAGCAACTTGGGGGGCTGAGACAGGAGGATTACAAGTTCAAGACCAGCCTCAGTAACTTAGTGAGACACTAAGGGCTGGAGATGTGAGATGTGGCTCAGTAGTTAAGCACCCTTGGTTTCAATCCTTGCTACCAAAAAATAAAAAAATAAAAAAATAAAATCCATGTCTTGTGCATTATTTTAGTTCTGTTGTATGTGTGCTAAATTTATAAGAAAGGGTCACTGAGCTACAAACTTCATTCTCTCTCTCTTCACCTTTGGAGAGCTAGGTGTCTGTGTGGCTATTTGTGTTTTTAGTTCAGGATGAATGAGTTTTCTAGACTCTGGAGAGAGTGCCTAGCTGAATGACCTTGGGCAAGTTACTTAACGTCTCTGGGCTTCAGTTTCTTCATTTGTAAAATGGGAGTTTTAAATTTAGAATCGCTGCAAGTTCCATCTGAAAGCATGCAGCATTGGGCAGTTACTGAGCACCACGTCCATGTTACATTGTCCCTCTTGATACTGTTGTGTAGTATGCCATGTGTATTCCACATGTCACCTCTCCAGTTCTGATAATAGAGATCTAGTTCCTTCCGAGTCCTTACTACCTAAACTATGACACACACTTCATTGGTGCCTTCATCCACACCCCATTCACAGGCTGTTTGCAGAGCGGGATAATCAGGTCATCAGGCTTTTTCTTTTTTGTATCAGGGATTGAACCCAGGGGCATGTAACCATGGAGGTACATTCCCAGCCCTTTTTTATCTTTTATTTTGAGACAGGGTCTTGCTAAGTTGCTTAGGGTCTTACTAAGTTGCTGAGGTTGGCTTTGAACCTCTGATCTTCCTGCCTCAGCCTTTGGAATCCCTGGGATTACAGGGGTGTGCCACTACTCCTGGCTCATCAGGCATTCTTTTTTTTTTTAATTTTTTTTTTGTAGATGGGCACAATGTCTTTATTTTATTGCTCTGTATGTGGTGCTGAGGATCAAACCCAGGGCCTCATGCATGCGAGGCAAGTGCTCTACCGCTGAGCCACAATCCCAGCTCCAGGCATTCTTTTATTTTTTATTTTTTTAGTACTGGAGATTGAACTCAGGGGCACTCGACCACTGAGCCACATCCCCAGCCCTATTTTGTGTTTTATGTAGAGACAGGGTCTCACTGAGTTGCTTAGCGCCTCGCCGCTGCTGAGGCTGGCTTTGAACTCACGATTCTCCTGTCTCAGCCTCCCTAAGTGCTGGGATTACAGGCTTGCAACACTGCGCCCGGCAGGCATTCTTTATTCAGTCTTCATCTGGGTTTCTTTAGTCTTCATCACCACCTAGAATTATTACAAATTAACAGATGTGTGTGTGTGTGTGTGTGTGTGTGTGTGCACGCGCACGCACGTTTGTGTAAGGCTCTCTTTTGGGTGGGGAGGAAATTGAACCCAGAGTGCTTTACCACTGAGCCACATCCCCAGCCCTTTATTTTATTCTATTTTATTTTACTTTATTTTATTTAGAGACAAGGTCTCACCAAGTTGCCAAGGGGCTCACAAAGTTGCTGAGGCTGATCTCCAACTTGGAATCCTCCTGCCTCAGCCTCCCAAGTTGCTAGAATTACAGGTTTGTGCCCCTGCTTCTGGCTCTATGCAAGACTTTGAATATAAACACTTTAATATCTTACCCCCTCTCACAGTAGAAAAGGGATTTCACTGGTGCCTCCCTCCCAGACTCTCGTAAGGCACTGCAATGGTAACAGCGCCATCCCTCAGGTGTTTGCTGCCCTGTAGGCACTTTACATGCGTTCACATGTTGCATTTGCCAAGCACTTTACATGTGTTGACTCGTTCATTCCTCACAGGAACACTACGAGATCCTGCTGCTATAACTGCCCCATTTTTCAGATGAGAAAGCTGACACATGGCGAAACTGCCTGTTGGAAGCAGAACTGGGATTTGAACCCAGGCTGACAGGCTCATTACCTCTCAGAGATGGTTCTGGAAAGCACCTAGGGCTCACTGAGTGTGCTCTATTATTACAGTTGCAGCAATTAGCTGCACAGGTGACCCAGAGGGGTTGGGGGCATGTTTGCTGATCGCCTATGCAAACTATATAATGAATCAAGCTATTGAAACATTTTTGTTATGGTTGTTGTTGAGACAGTGTCTTGCTGTGTGGCCCAGGCTGTGCGCCTCCGGCTGTCTTTCCTGGGCAATCTTTCCTGGGTTTAACGTTGTTGGGGAGCTGGAAACTTCTTTACTTAGAACTGCTAACTTCCCAGGGCTGGGGAGGAGGCTGAGTGGTGTGGAGCCTTTCCCTGGAATGTGTGATGCCGGGGTTGGATTCCCAGGACCTCAGTACAAATGAGTGAATGAATGAATGAATGAGTAAATGTCAACCAAAGAAATACAATCAGTCAAAACACAAACATTTATGGGATGCTGGTAATAAGTTTTTTTCTAGTTGAGAGGTTACCTCTGGGTGTTGTCAGAAGGAACATCAAAACATGTTTGAGAGGGGGCTGGGATTGCAGCTCAGTGGTAGAGCGCTTGCCTCGCATGCATGAGGCCCTGGGTTCGATCCTCAGCACCACATACAAAGCAATAAAAAATAAAGACATTGTGTTCATCTACAACTAAAAAAAAAAATTTAAAAAAAACATGTTTGAGAGGACACAAGACCAACTTTGGAAGAGAACTTCTGTGAGGGATTAGGATGCACAAATTAGAAGATAATTTGAACTCATGGGCTGCAGCGATCCTCCTGTCTCGGCCTCCTGAGTAGCTGGGACTACAGGTGCACATCACCACACCCAGCATTTTACAAACGTAATTATAACCATGATGATGATGATGATGATAATCGCACTTTATATTTAAAATGATGGTAGAGTGTATAAAACCTGGAAGGGACCTCTTCTGAGCCTCTGTTTCCCTGTCTATAAAGGGACAGGGTTGGACTTCCAGAGCCTGGTGTCCCAGATCCAGGCACTTCTAGTTATCACTGTTGCTTTCCTTTCCAGCATTCCCGCTGCCATGTCCTGTTCCCAGTTTTTTTTCCTGTGGGCTCCAAACAGTTTGCTGAAGTCTCCACTAACTGTGCACCTGCAGCTGCTGAATGCAGCTGGAGAAGAGCACACACTGAGACCGGGCTCACCACAATCTCACCACCAATCAGCCTGGGGGCTCCCTGGCCCTCACTCCCCCACCTTCCTGCAAATGTATTTCACACCTGCGCCTCTGCCTCCTGCTGTGCTCCCTCTCTCTCTTGACTCTGCTCCCAGTTTCCAGAAAGAAGAGAAGCCATCAGTAGAAAACCTCCCCAGGTTCCCCCTACACCAGCCTGCCTCTGTGGCATACTGTCTGCCTGCCAACTGGGGAGTCACGCGGCCAAGGCCAGCAACCTCGTGTATGCACTGCCCGGGGACCTCAGGCAAGCAAGACTTCCTTCTTTTGCGCCATCAATCAATCATTCCTTCTTCCCTGGACCAGTCTCATTAGCATAAAAACAAATTGTAGCTGGCTCAGCAGGTGCAGACTTGTAGTCCAGCGACTCAGGAGGCTGAGGCAGGAGGATCATAACTGTGAGGCCAGCTTCAGCAACTGAGCGAGACCTTAAGCAATTTAGTGAGATCTTGACTCAAAAAATAAAAAAAGGCTGGGGATGTAGCTCAGTGGTTCAATCCCTGGCCTCAAACAAATAAGCAAACAGGCTCTAATACAAGCACATGTCTTTAGCCCTCTGTGTCTAGCTCCAGCTCTAGTGTCCTGCTGCCCTTTACAACAAAACCCTCAGAAAAGGTATCTGCTAAAGTCTTTCATTCCTCTTCTCCCAATCTTTTGACCTCAACTCCAATCAGGCTTTGGCTCCGCCACTTGGCCAAATCCACTCTCAATGAGGTTATCAGTGACCTATATGGAGCTCAATCCAACAGTTCAATGATCTGCCCTGATATGACTTGAACACTCCCACATCTCGATGGTCACGCCCTGCTTCTTGGTTTATCTGCTCCCCCTGGCATCCAGGACACCCTTTCTCGTGATTCCCCTTCACTCAGTGGCTGTCCCTTTGCAGTTTTCTCTGTGGTTTCCTCCTCATCCTCAGTGTCTTTAAATACTGGAGGGTCTTGGGGTCTGTGCTTGGTCCTCTTCACTTCTATGGTGAACTCCCAGATCGATCTGTTTGTCTATCTGTCCATCCATCCATTCTCTAAGCTGGATCCTACCCCAGAATTCAGACCCATCTATTCACCTATTCCCTCTGTGTCCCCACATGGAAGTCTGTCGGGTACCTCCACATGTCCAAAGTCAAACTCCTGATCCCCATGCTCCACCCCTCAATTCATCTAATCTCCATAAATGGAAACTTCTTGGCAGCTGTTTCTCTGATCGAAACCTTCGGAATCCTTTTTGACTCCTCTTTCTTTCTCTCTCCCAGCACCCAATCCATCAGCAAACCCTGTCAGCCCTACCTTCAGAATATATGCAGATTCTAACCACTTTCACCACCTCCACGGCTGCCGCCCTCGTAAAAGCCACCATCATCTTTCATTCGAATTATTCTTTTATCTTTTGCTTAATTTTTTTATTGAGGCAAAATCCACATAAAATTAACCATTTTGAAGCATACGATAGCACGTTCACAGTGCTGTTCAATTGTTACCTCTTATCTAGTTCCAAAATGTCATCATTGTCTCAAAGGGGACCCCATACCTATTAACAGTGACTCCCTGCTCCTTCTGGCTAGTGTCTGGCATCACTAATCTACTTCCTGTCTCTTTGGACTTGTCTATTCTGAACATTTCCTGTAGATGGAATCATAGACTATGTGGCACTTTGTGTCTGGTTTCTTTCACTTAGCATAGTGTTTTCATCCACACTAAAGCGTGTATCAGAACTTCATTCCTTTTTATGACTGAATACTATTCCATCATATGGATATACCACATTGTGTTTATTTATCCATGGACTCTTGGGTTGTTTCTACATTTTGGCTATTGTGAATAGTGTTGCCACAAACACTCATGTACAAATAATTATTTGAACACCTGTTTTTAATTTTCTTGGGGCTAGATCTAGAAGTGGAATCACTGGGTTACACAGTCATTCTCTGCTGATCATTAATTCAACTGCCTTCAGATCTCTGCTCTAAGCCAGCTTCTCTGAGTCGCCTTCCCCAACCATCCTGTCATCTTTGCTTTATTTTCTCTGTAGCACTCACCACCCGACATTTATTTATTTCTTGTTTGTTATTATTTGTCTCCCTATTACTAGGGCATGGACCTTTCCTGTTTGTTCACCAAGTATGTATCTCCATCACCCAGAAAGAGTGCCTGGGACATAGCAGGTGCCAACTATTTGACGAATAAATGAATCAAAATTCACTTACAGATGAAGAAAGGAAATTTCACAGGAGAGCTATGACTTGTGGGAAGTCCCACAACTGGTCAGAGGAGGGTCTGGATCCTAAGCTGCATTTCTCTAACAGCAGAAATCAAGGTATTCACTGGTCTATTTTGTGAAATTTATGTCTTGGATATGTAATAACCCTAAATGTCAGAATTTTTAGCAATATTCAATTTACAGGCGAGAAAACTCATACCTAGGGAGGGAAAGTGGCTCCATGACCAGTTGGTGGCAATATCAGGACTGTTATTGGGCTTTTCTCTGGCATTAGTCCCTGGCACATAGTAAATACTCAATAAATGCATGCTTACTGGCAGTTAGGGGCAGTTTTATGGTGAAGCTCATACAAGTTTCATCCTGGTTTGCATGGCCCTTCCAAGGCCCTTAGAGGGACCCTGGCAGTGTGTTCCTATAGCCTGATGTTCTTGTAAAGTTTGCGAAAGGGAGGTATTTAAAGTTCAATTGGTCAAGACCATTGTCTTTTCCCAGCAGTACTTCCCCGTCATTGTGTACCGTTTCACCATGGATGATGTTGGAAAGGCCTTGGGCAGTTACTTGAATTACCTAGCTCATCTTGGTGTAGGAATGGCTTCTAAGAATGCTCTAATAACTCATTAGGAGTCAGGCATGTGGCCCATGCCTGTAATCCCAGCGACTTGGGAGGCTGAGGCAAGAGGATTGCCAAGTTCAAGGCTAGTCTCAGCAATTTAACAAGACAGTGTTTCAAAACTTAAAAGAAAAGGAGGTGGAGAGATGAGGATGTTACTCAATGGTAGAGTGCCTCTGGGTTCAATCTTTAGTACCATTTAGAAAATGCGAGGTCCCAAGCCAGAGTCTAGTATGGCATGAATGTCCTTTAGTGGCTCACTCTAGAAGCTCTTGTGTAAGAGTCGTTAAGAACTGAAATGATTGAGCCAGAAGCTAGCCTGTGAAAACATTTTCCAAACTATGCAGCTAACATATGAATGAAATCTTATGAAAGCTTTCCAAAAAATTCAGATGAGATCACCAATACTGATTTGTGAAGCTGGAATTTTTTTCTGAATTATAATGAATAATAACAAAAGCTCCATCAGCCAAGCAAGAGGCAATTAATTTTTCTCTTTTCACTGTAGATAAGGATATTATGAAATGTGTATGCAGCTTAAAAATTAGAAAACATATCTTGGAGGCGTGTCAGGCATTAAGTTAAATAAAAACATTACGTTATCGTTTGGGATTTTGCAATGTTTGTGCTATTTTTCAGATCTTTTAAATATCTAATTTGTTATTATTTCACATTCTAAGTGAATTTTCATATTCATATCCAGTTTGCGATTTTGTATTCTTTTAAAGAGGGCCCATTCCTTCAATTCCCTAAGCTGAATCCTCCCTCTTAACGACTCACTGGCTTGAAACAGAGGTCATTCACAAGCTATGTGTTCCGGGATAGTAGCTATACCTTTCTGAATCTGTTACGCTAGTGGTTAAATGGAGGTTATAATAATGCTGACTTTGCTGGATTGTTATAAACTTTAAATAAGCCAAAGTCTGCAAAGTGGTTAGTGAACGCCCGGAGCGCACGGAACGATGAGAAACAGCCACCCATCCGGACGCTGGGAACACTCCCGCAGCTTCCGGACCTGCGGCCAAGATCTTCCTGTGCGCATGCCCACTCGATTCTCGCCTACAACTCCTCCCCTTCACTTGGGCGCGGCCTACCCCGCTGCAGGCATGGTGGGCGGAATCAAGATGCGACTTCCGGGATCCTCCCTCGATCCTACTTCGGGGAGCAGCCCTTTTATATGATTGGCAGCCATATTAACCAGTAGTGATTACGGATGAGACAGACGATAGGGGTTCTCCCAAAACTCATTTAGGAACGCCTTTTCGAAGTTGACCAATCATAGGCTTTGAGTAGGAGGGTTCTCTTCTGGGGCGGGACAGAGTGATTGACATCTTCATTGACTAATGAAAGTTTGGCTGCGGGTAAGCTAGGGCCAATCAGAAGTGAGAGGGCCGGATCCTGGGGCGGGGCCTGTGCTTCGGCAGTTGAACCGCTCGCGAGGAGGGGTGTCTGCGGAGAAGGTGAGAGCCGGCGGGCGCTGCGGGTTCGCGGTCTGGGGCGGCGATCTCGCGGGGGAGTGGTTCTCTGGGGAGAGAGGATTGCGGCGGGCAGCTGACCCAGCAGTGTGGGAATCGGCAGAGGGTGCCCTTTAACCTGAGTAGGCTCTTGAGTGAGGGATTGTGGGGCAGAGGTTAGTAGGTGAGTTGGGGGTATGTGTTCAGGGTCTTTAAAGAGGAGATTGTAATGCAGGAGACGGCAGATGGTGGCATGCAGAGATCATCTGTAACACAGTGTTGCGATGGAATGAGAGGTTTTAAGGCAGAGCATTATTGCAGCGCGGAGTGGATGGACGGATCGGTTCCCTGTGATGGGTTAGAAACTTTGATTTGGGTGGAAGGGTGGCGAAGGAACGGCGTCGAGGGAGGAGGGAGCCGTCCAGGGATGTGTGTGCTTTGGTGAGATGGGAAGTACATCACACACGTAGCGTTTTACTGTGTGCATTAACTTTTCCTCCGGATTGTTCTGGGGATGGAACCAGGGTATTGCACGCGCTAGGCAAGTGCTCCACCACTGAGCTACATCGAGCTCCTGCATGAACTCTTACACTTCCTAAAAAGCTCTACTCGTGGTTAAGATTGAGTTCTGGTGTCTGGTTGCTGGAGTTGGAAACCTGCTTCTGCTGCCGACCCGACTGCTGAACATCACACTGGCTTTCAGCGGGTTGTTTAACCCTCTGTGCCTTAGTTTCATCATCCTGAGAAGGACCTGTCTCCTCTCCATCTATACCACTCACCTAGTAGCCTCACCCTCTTTATCCAGTGATAAGTCCCAGGTGTCTTTTTTCAGTCTGGACCACTGCCCTGGACTACAGGCTCATATATTTAGTGTCCACTGTGCTGTACTTGGAAGTCCAGCTGACATCCATACTGAAACTTGTCCCAAACCAAACTTGTTTACCCACTTCACCTTCCAAACCCAGTCGATGTCACCTTGAAGTTGCCCATCACTCCTCCCTTTTCTCTCACCCTCATATATGGTCCACCCATCATCAGATCCCATTCACTCTGCCTGTATGTACATCCAGGATCCGACCAGGTTCACTGCCACCCTTGCTACCACTCTGGTGCAAGCCATCTTTGCCTTTACCTGTTCTGTTGCAGTGGCCACTGGGCTTCCTGCATTTGCCCTTGACCCCCAAAGTCAAGGGATCCTGTTGAAATAAATGTCAGATCATGTTGCTCCTCTGTTCAGGCCCCCTCCTGGCTCCCACCTCACTCAGCAAAAGTCCCCACCAGGCCCCTAAGCAATCCAGCTTCCTCCTCCACCTTTCCCTCAATTCCCACCCTTCCCAGCACCCCTGCCCCACACTACTGCAGCTACCCTGGCTTCCTCACTGTCTTTTGGACATAGCAAATACACTGCTACCTCAGGGCCTTTGTACTTGCCATTCCCTCCGTCTGGATCGGGCTCCTGCCCCATGTCTGCATGGCTTCTCCCTCCCCTCCTTCAGGTCTCTATTCTGATATCAACCTCCCAGACAGGTCCTTGCTGGCCACTCAAGCTAGAATAGCTCCTGTCACTTCCTGGCCCTATACCTGGCTTTGTTTTTCTCCATAACACTTACTACTGTGTGACAGTGGTTATTTGTCTATGTCCATTGGGCTTCTCAGACATGCTTACTGGAGTGTTTGGCTCTGGGTGGCTCCTGGAGGAGCATGTAGGTGTGTAAACAGTGTTCTATAATGTCACTGTTACCACCCTTCCTCTGATCTCCCTGGGTATGGGGTAGGGTTGCTGAGCTGGGTGGGTCTTGTGTCCAGTGGTGGGGGTAGGGTAACAAACTGGACACGCTGTGGTGCCCAAGGGCAGAGGGTCTTAACTTTAGTGTCTGAAGGAGCATATAGGAAATGCAGAGTCCTGGGTCCACACTAGAGATTGTGCTGCAGGTTAGAGACCAGGCCCAGGAGACTGCATTTCCATAAGGGCCCGAGGTCATGCTGATGCCCCACAGCCCTCAGCTCATTTGGAGAAACCCTTTGAGGCCTGTTCAGAGCTTGGGCTGGAGGAGGCTGCTCCACTCAACATCAAGCTCCTTCTCTGTGTCCAATCCCCTGCTGGGCAGGGCCAGGACTGGGGTGGCAGGCCACTGGTGATCAGGACCGCTCCTGACCCAGCTTGGGAGTCAGAGAGGGATTCCTGCAGGAGGAGGCCTTGGAACTGAGACCGAGAGAGTGATCAGGAGTGAGCTGAGGGGAGAAGACCTTGGCTGTATCCACAGTGCCTCTGATCTGTTCCCTGGCATCTCCCATCAAATTGACAAACAGTCCCTGATCTATGCCAGGCCAGGGTACTAAAGATATAAGAATGATCAAAATGACTCTGAGGATCTGTCAGCTAGTCAGCGGATCACATTGGTAACATCCAGTGTCAGGCATCCGAAGCACCATGTATGCATGAACTAACAATGTCCACAATCCTGTGCGGCAGGATCGCTTTTCTCCCTGCATTTATGGGGAAAGGCCTAGAGATGGCAAGATCACGCTAGGTAAGGGGAGGAACTGGGATCTGAACCCAGGAGTCCCCAGCCTGTAGCAGGTACTATGCTTATATGCGAGGCCACGTTTGGGTTAATGCTGAGACAGAAAGGAGCAGAGTTCTGAGAGGAAAGGGGAGGTGGTCAGGGAAGGGCAGCTGGATATGAGCAGGGGATGAATGCTCCCTCCCTGTGGGGTCTCAAGCAAGCCTCAACTTTATCCTCTAAAATGGAGGATGGTTATAAAACCTGCCAGAGAGCTGAATTAAGTGAGTTCCTGGGTTGATAAGCATGTCTGGTCCTTATCAAAAAGCATTTGAAGGACAATGTGAGAGGAGTTTGGACACCCTGGGAGGCACTGGGGGCTGTAGGGTACACTAGGAAGGTCTGGATTGTGGGGTGTCCTAAAGGGCTTTTGTTTTTATATATTCCAGGGGCACAGTGGAAGGCTTTGATATGTGTTCTGGGGGAGTGCAGGGGTGAAGGGGAAGGGAGTTCAGAATGGGGGAGAAGGGAGTCATCCAGGCCAGGCCTCAAGTGTTTGAGTTGTGGGGGAGTGCCCCACATTGGAGAAGCCATCGAGGCCATGGAGGGGTGGCTGCCAGGGCTCGGGATTTGCCCATGGTTGGTGGGAAGTGGTGTTGTGGACTTGCCTTTGGAGAACCAGTGAGAAGGGCTCGCAGCTCCGGCCCAGGTAGTGCAGTTTGGGAGGAGGAGCCGGGGGCGGTGACATAGCACTGGAAAGGAGAAGGGTCACCTTAGTGAAAGGGGAGACGGGAGGGCTGCGGACTGTGTAATGAGCTGGAGATTTCATGTCATGAGGCTCGAACACTGGGGCCAGATGTGTGGGCCAGAATGGGGTGCTAGGGTGCCCACATACACGCCGGGTTGGGTGGTGACGTCATTAGTCATTAGTTGGTGAGGGCGGGGCCTGGAAGGCGCCGCTGGGATGCAGGGTCAGGAGGCTGAGGCTGAGGCTGAGAAGAGGAGCTGGGCGAACCTTGGGACTGGAATGAAATCAACAACCAGGATGGGCCACTGGTCACAGAGCGAAGATGGAAGCTGCAGGTAGAGGGACAGGGTGGGGCTGGAGGGGGGAGTATGCTCAGGGCCCGGGGAGTCCCATAAATGGGGGCGGGGGTGTTCTGGGAAAGCTCTCGGAAGGGAAGAGAGGTGGGAAATGTGTGTGCGGTGAAGAGGGGGCTTTACACACAATTTGGGAGGAATCTTGGCGAAATATGGGGACGATGAAATACAGGCTAAAAGTGGGATTGTGTGGAGCAGCACCTTGAATAAATATGCGGGCAGAATCCTGGTGGAATAATGCGAGGCAGAATTCAGGTAGAATATGCGGGAACCCTAGGAAGATGGGGGGACTGGTGTAGGGAGAAGCCCCGAGACTGCTCCCCCACTGCCCCCAACCTGGAGGGAGAGGGGACTGGTTTCTGGGGAACAGCACAAGGAGGCAGGGCTGGAATACCGAGGGAGCGGGATTCTGCAGCGAGCAGGGGAAGCGGAGCTAGAATCCGGTGGCCATCTAGGGAGTGAGGGTTGAGCTGGCAGAAGTGTGAGATGGATGCCATCAGCCGCTGAGGACATTGTCGCCTCTGAGAGGAGATGGGCACAGGGGAGGGAGGTGTGTTGTGTAGCGGACAGTAGAATTCAGGCAGATTGTTCCGAGGCTGAATGTCTGGGACTGAGGTCACGGGGTGGGAACTAAGGACATCAGGGCAGTTGAGCTCGGAAAGGGGCCGCTGCTGTCGCGGGGTGATAATGGGGGGCTTATGCGGTAGAGTGGGGAAAGGAGGGCAGGGCCAGGTTGGTGGTAGGGATGGCGTGTGGCGAGCCCCTTCCTCTCGGGTGCCACTAGTGGGGGCGGTGGTGCTGCGTGGCTTCTCAGGTGTTCCGCGGGTTCCTCCAACGCCTTAGTAACCTCCTGTGCCTTGGCAACCCGAACGGCGTGGCCGCTGATTGGCTCGCGGAGCCTGAGGGGCGGAGCCTGTGGGTGGGGCCATGGCTGCCAGGCACCGCATTGAGGGCCAGGAAATGGGCAATGTGTGGAAATGTGCAGCAATACCCCCAGAAAATAAAAACACAATATCTGGAGTCTGAGTTTTCTGGGGAAAGTGTCCCAATGTCATGAGACCTTACAAAAATCACCAGAGACTCTTCCCCAAAATAAAGTTAAGAACTCAGATTTAGAGCCAGAGAGGTGCCTGGCAGGACGTCTGGGGCTCAGAAAGTTGTCCTTGGACTTCTGACGTAGGGGATCTGTGGATGAACCTATTCTGGGAGCCCCTGAAATTACCTGCAAAAAGTTGTGGGCCTGTTTGTTTATCTGGGCAGGGTTCAGAAATTTCACTGGATTCTCAAAAGCCCACGGACGTAAGGTTCTCTAACTTAGAGTTTCAGGGCTCATCTTTTCCCCTTCAATAATATCTTGTCTGATGTTAGACTCTAGGAAGAACTTCCTGGGGGGGAGGGGGAGTGTGAGGACTGGAGGAGATGGGGAGAGGATACCAGGCATTGGAGGGGTCTGCAGGGTCTGGGTTGGTGACTCTGACTTTGGAGCAGTGGTGGCACCAGGATTAGAGCCCCTTTACCTGCTGAACCTCAGTTTTCCCATCTGTATTCTGGGGAAACTAAGGAATGACTTGTCCTACCTGTGTGGTCCCTCTGACGCTCAGAAACAGCACTAAGACAATAATAGCGGCGATGGCGACAGGGTTAGCGTGCATGGGGTGCGTGTAAGTATCAGATGCTGCTGAATTTTGCCAAAGATTTCAACACACTTCACTCACCAGTCCAAGCAGGCGGCACTGCTAGCCAGCTGAAGGGTTGCCTGTGACATCTCAGATCTCATCACTTGGCCCCCTCCCCTGCTCACTCTTTTGCAGTCTGCTGACCTCCCTGCTGAACAGACCAGCAAGATCCCACCTGGGCTCTTCCCTCTTCCTGGACAGTGATAGCCATCTTCCTCCCTCCCTCCTTTCCTTCCTTTGGCCTTCCCTCAGAGAGGCCTCCTCTGGCCATCTTAGCTACAGAGCAGCCCCTTCCCCGTCATTGGCCCTGTTCGTCACCATGGACGTTTTGATATATCTGACTGTCTGCCCCACAAGGCATGGATACAACCTGGTTTCTTATCACATTTCCATTCCAGGATGCCACTTGCTTCGTTGCTGGGTTTCTGACTCATGGAGAGAGTAATTAACTTGCTCGTGTGCAGGCAGGACCTGGATGGGAACTCAGGCAGCCCAGGCCCCCATTCTGAACTACCCCCTGGACTTCTGGGTGGAGGGCAGAGGCCTGGGAATCTCCTCCAGCTAGCTCTTTATGGACCTAACATAAGAATAGTGACTCTGCCAGGCACAGGGGTGCATGCCTGTAATCGCAGCACTTTGGGAGGCTGAGACAGGAGAATCGCGAGTTCAAAGCCAGCCTCAGCAACGGCGAGGCACTAAGCAACTCAGCGAGACCCTGTCTCTACATAGAACACAAAATGGGGCTGGGATGTGGCTCAGTGGTCGAGTGCCCCTGAGTTCAGTCCCTGGTACCAAAAAAAAAAAAAAAAGAATAGTGGCTCTGTTGGCTAGGAGAAGGCATTTATGCTTATGATAGACTAATTAATAAGATCAATTATTAAATCAGTGTGAATATTTTCAGTATATCATACATAACATATGGAACTGGCTGTTCCCTGGATGTGGTGCATTTTCTCTAGATAGCCATGTGGCCGGCTCCCTCACCTGCCTCAGGTTTCTGCTCAAATGTCACCTACTCCTATTGGCCTTCTCTGACCTGCCCAACCCCAATATTCCCTGTTTCCCTCTCCAGTTTGATTTTTGTTCACAAATGTTTGCCAAATAAATGAACGAGTAATAATCAGCAGTGCTGGGCCTGACTGTCCCGCGAGTGTCATCTATTCCTGCTGGCTAGCCTGTGTTGGGCATAGTAATGTGAGGACAGAGTTCTTAGAGCTTTTATTATGTTGTTCAGTTTAATCCTCACAATAACCCTGTGAGGTGGGGGCCACGGTTATTTCCATTTTCCAGATGAGAAAACTGAGGCTGAGAGAAGTGAACTCATTTTCCCAAGGTGCAGCTGGTAAATGGTCAATCCAGGATATGACTCCTGGTCTTCAGCTCAAAAGTCTGGCCTCTTAGCCCCTCTGGGTCTCTTGTCTCATCCCTCTCTCCAGTGACCCTGGCCATGGACCAGCCCGCTGGCCTTCAGGTGGACTACATCTTCCGGGGTGTGGAGCATGCTGTGCGGGTGGTGGTTTCTGGGCAGGTGCTGGAGCTGGAGGTGGAGGACCGGATGACAGCAGACCAGTGGCGCGGCGAGTTCGATGCCAGTTGTGAGTGTGCCCCCTGGGGTGGGCTCGCCTCCCATCCTCTGGGGCCAGCTTCCCCCAAAAGACACGATCCCTCAGAGTTCTGCCTGCCTGCCTCTTCTGTCTGACCAGAGCTCCCAAGGTGGGGCTGGCTGTAGGGCTCCTTCCTGAGGCCAGGGGCGCCAAAGCTGGGTAGAATCAGAGAGCTTGGATGTGTTGCCCTTGCATTGAGAAAGTGGTCGGATATCAAGAGGGACTTTTTTTTCCCACCCAGTCATTGAAGATTTGACTCACAAGACAGGTAACTTCAAACAGTTCAACATCTTCTGTAACATGCTGGAGTCGGCCCTCACCCAGGTAGGGACCAGGGTTGAGGGGTAAGGGTGGGTTCCTGGGGTAGAGGCCCATGTGATGTTTGTGTGACCCTTTACCTTCTTCATTGAAGGGACAAGGCTTTTTCTTTCTCAGTGTAAGTGGCTTTTCTGATTCTAAGAATAGTTATGTAGAAAATTCAGATCACAGAAATATAAAGAAGAAAGTGAAAATCATTCCGCTACTGATCCTCACCCTTGTTAATGTTCTGGTGAAAGTCACCCTGGCCATTTCTTCATTTCTTTCCCTTCCCCCCACCTCTGTGTTGGCAGATCTGTAATTGACAACCTGTTGGTATATTTTCCAAGGTATTCTACAACCAACCTTTTATTTTATTTTTTTGGTACTGTGAATTAAACCCAAGGAACACTTAACTACTAAGCCACATCCCCAGCCCTTTTTAATATATTATTAGAGACAGGGTCTCCCTAAGTTGCTTAGGGCCTCACTAAGTTGCTGAGGCTGGCTTTGAACTCACCATCCTTCTGCCTCAGTTTCCTGAGCTGCTGGGATTACAGGCATGTGCCATAATGCCTGGTTTACAACCAACTTTTTAAAAGATTCAACAATTTTTTTTTTTTGTAGTGGGGATTGACTGTGGTACTTGACCACTGAGCCACATCCCCAGCCCTATTTTGTGTTTTATGTAGAGACAGGGTCTCACTGAGTTGCTTAGCGCCTCGCCGTTGCTGAGGCTGGCTTTGAACTCGCGATTCTCCTGTCTCAGCCTCCAAAAGTGCTGGGATCACAGGTGTGTGCCACTGTGCCCAGCCTCAACAATAATTCATGGGAATTTAGTCTTATCAGTGTGTTTAATAGTTTGTTCATTTAGTTTGCTGAGCATCTACAATATGCCCAGTACTGTTGTAGGCACTGGAGGTAGTAAAACCAGGAGACCAGGTTTCTGCTGCTGACATTCTAGTGGAAGAGATAGACAATTGAAAAAGATTTATAATGTCAAGTAGTTAAAAGTATTAATGGCGGAACAAAAGCAGGTTATAACTTAGGGTACAGAGGGTATTTAGATATTATATTTGAAATTATGAACTATATTGTTTCTCTAATTATAGATAGAATATGCCCTCATAAAACTGTGAAGATATTTAAGTGTGAAGATATTTAAGTCCTTTATGATCCTCTTTTTATCCTCCATCTAGACTGTAACATTTTTCTTTGAATTCAGGCTTATTACTGCCACTTCCTAGATGGGAACTCAGCCAGTCACTTCCCTTCAATGCCTACAAAGTGGGAATAATAGTAGTTCTCATTTCATAATATTGTGAAGATTTAATGAGTTACTATATGTAAAACATTGGCTAATCATGACAGGTATACAGGTACAGTTTTTAATTATTGTCAGCTTTTGAATTTATCATCCTCATTAGTGGTTGCTTAATATTGTACACATGCATCACGATGTATATAACCCAGTGGTTCTCAAATTGTTTGGTCTCATGATCCCTTTATATTTTAAAAACTATCGCAGACACCAAAGAACTTTTGTTTATATAGATTATACCTATTAATATTTATTTGCCATATTAGGAATTAAAACAAAAATTTAAAGGTGTTTATGAATTCATTTAGAAATAGCAATAGTGAACCTGTTATGTTAACCTAAATATCATTTTAATGAAAAATAAATTTTCTTTTTTTTCATGTACTTTGCTATTTATTATTCTGTTCTATCCTATTTCATACTGTTTACAAAATTGAAAATCCACAACTTGAAATTTTCTGGTTATAAAAGCTCAATCAATACATACTTTTTCTGGGCCTGGAGGTGTATATAGTTCAGTGTGCTGAGCAATCCCTAGCACACACACACACACACAAAATATTTTTAAAGGTTATACCTTTTCTTTTTTTTAATTCATTAATTAATTTTACAGTAGAATGCATTTTGACATACAGCACACAAATGGAGCACCACTTCTCATTCCTCTGGCTGTACATGGTTCAGAGTCACTCCACTAGTGTAATCATACATGTATATAGGGTAATAATGCCCATCTCTTTCTACTGTCCTTCCCATCCCCACAACCCCACCCCTTCCCTGGCTTCCCTGAAAAATAAATTTTTTAAAACAAAAAAATTGTTTTACATTTTTGCAAATCTGTTTAATGTCTGGCTTAATCATAGAAAATCCTGGATTCTCACATGCTTCTGCATTTAGTCTGTTATGTTGTATTTTGGTTGAAGAATATGTAGAAAAATCCTGTTTTGTACCGGGACATAGTTAGAAAAGGGAGTACTTTTCTATTCATCTTTGTTAACACTAAAACCGGACAAGTGTAGTTTCTTGAAGGTTAGTTGCAGTGTAGAATCTGGAATCTCATCAGTGAACTTAATACTGTTGCTTTAAAAAGATTCAGACCTAGCCGGGCCCGGTGGCGCAAGCCTGTAATCCCAGCACTCAGGGAGGCTGAGACAGGAGAATCGCGAGTTCAAAGCCAGCCTCAGCAAGGGCGAGGTGCTAAGCAACTCAGTGAGACCCTGTCTCTACATAAAACACAAAATAGGGCTGGGGATGTGGCTCAGTGGTCGAGTGCCCCTGAGTTCAATCTCCGGTACCAAAAAAAAAAACAAAACAAAAAAACAAAACAACAAAAAAGGATTCAGACCTGTTAATTGGGCTGGGGCTGGAGCTCAGGGGCAGAGAGCTCAAGCAGCTTGCGCAAGGCCCTGGGTTTGGTCTCCAGCACTGCAGAAAAACAAAACCCAAACCAAAAAAACAGAAACAAACAACAACAACAACAACAAAAAAAACCTGAGCAAACCTGGGGATGCATCTTGCACTTTGCATGGCCTTTTCCTCCCTGCATGAATTCGTCATTGGTCATTTGGAAAATGTTGGTTCTCTGAGTTGCATAGACCTCTCAAATGTTGACCCATTTCATTATCCAAAGCCAGGAGTGACATTTAGTAACATCCCCACTGATCTCACTGGGTGAATCTTGGAACAGGAGAAAGCCATCAAACAGTGGCAGGCGCAAGTTTTCCCAAATTCTAATTCTAATTCAAGTGCAAAGCTTGAAGTTGATCATTGGCAACCAATTCAGATACTGTTTTCCTCGCAGAGACAGGCTCACTGTGTTCATCGTGGAGAAAATGCCTGCCAAATGCCCGCTCTGAAGAGCCGTAGTTTTGTCTGTCAAGTAAAAATACTGTTCCATGAAAAAGTGGCTAATTTTGGCTTAAAACGTGGTTGCAGGAGTGCTTTCTGGAGGCCACTGACAGGCTTGGGTCTGCAGCAGGGCACTTGGTGGGTCCTCCTCTCCTCCTCCATGAGGCTGCCTGGCATGGAGAAGGCTGGGACTGCTGGTGCCATTGGTGCTACCGGTTTGATTTCTGCTAAGGCACCAGCAGTTTGACAAAGCCACCGATACCTTTGCATCGTTAGTTGAATTTCAGCACAGTAAAAAGCACACCAAGTCTTGGCATTATGAAAATAGTTTTGGTCTCATGGGCCCCCTGAGAGGGTCCCCAGGGGCCTGAAGATAACACTTAGAGAGCCACAGGCCTAAGCTGTCCCCTGTGGTTGAGCACGAAGGTCCTTTGCAGTTTTTCTCTGCATTCATGTCCTGTGCGCATGCCCAGATCAGCGCTGTCCTGATCTGCAGCCTCAGTGTAGGGAAGCTCAGCAGCCCCGGGTCAGGTGGGCCTGGGAGTGTGGGTTGTGTGCTCGGGGGTGGCCTTGCCAGCCCTGGGGCAGCTTCTTCCTTCCTCTCTAATAGAGCAGTGAGTCCGTCACCCTAGACCTTCTGACCTACACAGACCTGGAGTCCCTGCGGAACCGCAAGCTGGGGGGGCGTCCGGGCCCCTTGGCCCCCAGATCGACCCAGCTCAACTCCAAGCGCTACCTGATCCTTATCTATTCCGTGGAGTTTGACAGGTGGGCACGAGGGGCTGGCTCCAGGCCCAGGCTGGTGGGCACAGCTGGGGAAGAACCCCTTGGAGCCACATTGGTAACAGGGATTATTTACGCTTTGTCTTTGGAGTCTTGGATAAGGGGTTTATATCATTTATTATTGTGTTTGGCTACAAGTAGCAGAATAACCATTACTAGTGTTTGTTTATTTATTTTGAGATACTGGCGATTGAACCCAGGGGCGCTTTACCACTGAACTACATCTGTAGCCCTTTTTATTTAATTTTTTTTATAACTCAGTGGTAGAGCACCCCTAAGTTAATCCTCAGTACCATTCAAAACAAAACAAACAAACAGAAGAAGGCGAAATGAGATATTTTCAAATCCTTAACACATACAGTGTACATTCATTAGGCTTTTTGCAAGTCATTGACTTAAAATTCAATTTTACATTCTTTCCTAATGCTTGAATCACACTATTTTTTCGAAGACTAATATTCTATATACAGTTTTATTTAGTGTAGCACTGACTTAATACTAATTTTTTTCTTTTTTTTGGTGGTACTGGGGATTGAACCCAGGGGCACTAATAACACCAAGTTACATCCCCAGCCCTTTTATTGTTTTGTATTTTGAGACATGGTCTGGTCAAGTTACCCAGGCTGGTCTTGAACTTGTGATCCTCCTGCCTCAGCCTCCCAAGTTGCTGGGATGACAGCCCCTTTATATTTAATTTTGAGGGAGGGTCTCTCTAAGTTGCTGAGGCTGGCTTCAAACTTGCCATCCTCTTGCCTCAGCCTCCCAAATCACTGGAGTTACAGGCACACACCTTTGTGCTTGGCTGCATTGCCAGTGCTTTAAACAAGCAATAGTTTATCACATAACAAAATGCAGGTGACTGCTAGTCAACAGTTTTAGGAACTCAGGCTGTTTTGTTTTCTTTTTTTTCTTTTTTTAATTTTTTTAAATATTTTTTTTTTAGTTGTAGATGGACACAATATCTGTATTTTATTTATTTTATGTGGTGCTGAGGATCGAACCCAGTGCCTCACGCACGCGAGGCAGACACTCTACCACTGAGCCACAACCCCAGCCCCTGTTTTTCTTTTCTTTTTTTGGTACTGGGGATTGAACTCGACCACTGAGCCACATCCCCAGCCCTATTTTGTGTTTTATGTAGAGACAGGGTCTCGCTGAGTTGCTTAGCGCCTCGCCATTGCTGAGGCTGGCTTTGAACTCGCGATTCTCCAGTCTCAGCCTCCCTAAGTGCTGGGATTACAGGCTTGAGCCACTGCACCCGGCCTGTTTTTGTTTTCTTTTTCTCTTTTGTCATACTTAAGGTGTTGGCATTTTGACTTCACATTTATCTCTTCATGGTCACAATATAGCTGCCATATTTCTAGGCATTACATCTGTATCAAAGCAGGAACAAAAAAGATAGGGCTGCAGTTTACTAATTGAATCTGCTTATCAGGAAAACAAAAATATGGCTACAAGACTCCTAACAGATTTCCCATCATATTTGGCCAGAAATGGCCAAATGTAGAGGATTGCTGGGAAAATGAATGTCTGGCTTCGTTGCCTTTCCCACAGGAAGCGGAAAGGGAGAAGGGAACTGGGAATGACTTTTAAGTGGCTGAGGCAGCATCTGCCCCACTTGGTAATGCCGCTGGATGTTCTAGTGGGAAGGGGCCATTCTCCTGTGAATTGTAGATGGCGGGGCAGTTAACCAAGCTGCAGTCCTTTTCCCCAGCCAAGGGATGCCAATCAGGCCAGCCAGGTCAGGTCAACCAGAGCTTCTCACTGTGGAGTCTGACTTAGGACTGTGCTGGGGTCCACTCGCCAGCAGCGTGCAAGGGATGTGGGGGCAGGGCAGGGCCAGAAGCTGCTGCTGGGATGTGGGACACGGGCCATGTTTTGACTCTGGCTCTCAGAACCTGGTGTCACCCTCAGGTGGCTGCTTGGCCTCTGAGATGCCCTGGTTCTAATCCCCCTCCTCAGGATTCACTACCCGCTGCCCCTTCCGTACCAGGGCAAGCCTGACCCTGTGGTCCTGCAGGGCATCATCCGCTCACTGAAGGAGGAGCTGGGCCGCCTCCGAGGGCTGGAGGGCCAGGATGCTCGGGACACCCGGGAGACTGAGATCTGGCACCTGCGGGAGCAGTGAGTCTGGGAGGGGTGGGTGGCCAGGGCTGGTGGGGGGCCTGGGGCCCTCTGTGCACAGCAGCCTTTGGGGAACAGCCATCCTCATCCACCTTGTTCATTCTGAGCTCCTCCTCTGTGCTTGCCTTGTGTTGGGTGGTGCTGGGGACACAGCAATGACCATGACAATCCTGGCCCTTCCTTCCTGGACTTCCAGCCAGTGAGGGAGACAGAGCTGTCTGTGGACGGTAAAGACTCAGAGTTGGTGGGGCTGGTCCTGGAGGGGGGCCTGATGCTGCCAAGCAAGGAAAGGTCCTGTTGGCAGAGAGTGGCAGGTGCGCAGGCAGGCTGAGTCACTTGAGTCCACCTCCACCAGGCGCCTGCGGCCCCTCCCTGCCCTGGTGTAGTGCCAGCCCAGTGCAAGCGAATGCTAATCACACAACCACCTAGGCTGTCTCCTGGAGCCGAGATGGGGCGAGGAGGGGTGGGTTAGGACTTCTCGGGCAAGAGTGTTCTAGGCCGAGGGGACAGCATGTGCAGTCCTTGTATTGGTGGAAATATGATGGAATGATAATAATGGTACCAGCGACTATGTTTATTGAGCATTTACCTGTGTGCTGGGGACCCTGCTCAATGCTTTGTGGTGAATTCATTTTATCCTCAAAGGTGACCTCTGAGGTAGGCAGGAGGGCACTGCTGTGGTCCTCATTTTATAGAGTCCCAGAGAAGTTAGGGAACTTTCCCCAGGTCACACAGTGAATGACGCGGCCAGGCTGGACCTTAGGTCCAGGCAGCCCCCTTCGCCCCAGCTGGTACACACTGTTGGCAGCTGCTAGCCCAGGACTGAGCGTCAAGTGCTCACAGAGCAGACTGGCCCTGCCTTTTGCCAGGAATGGGAACTCGCGAGGCTGGGAGACCTGTGAATGTGCACTGTTGGATGGGGGAGGAGAGGAGAGCCACGGTGGGGAGGTCAGGGTGGGAAGCAGGAGAAGCCTCACGCTCAGTTCTTTCCTGGGTAGGGGTGTGCATGCACATGCACTTTCCAGAATGGCCACAAGGTGGCGACCCAGCCTTTTGGATCGCAAAGAGGAAATTCAACATTTTGCCAACAATGTGGCCATCTGAATGTTTCATCTTCCTAATTGATTTTAATTTTCAGGTAGAGTGAGAACAACTGAATTAATGTGTAGCTTTGATAGATATTGATGATCATTGGCTGGATTGGTTTTTCATTAGGGTGTCTCAAATGGTGATCTAATTCCATAGGCTTTTTTTTTTGGGCACTGGAGATTGAACTCAGGGGCACTCGACCACTGAGCCACATCTCCAACCCTATTTTGTGTTTTATGTAGAGACAGGGTCTCACTGAGTTGCTTAGCACCTTGCCTTTGCTGAGGCTGGCTTTGAACTTGCGATTCTCCTGTCTCAGCCTCCCTAAGTGCTGGGATTACAGGATTGCACCACCATGCTGGGTTTAATTCCATAGTTCTTTCTGGTTTTGTTAGCTGCAGGTTCTCAATAAAGAAAAAATTCTCTCATTAAGTATTTGGTTTCCCCCAGGTACATTTTGTACAGGAAAGACATGATTAATGCTTAACTCTTTTATTTAACTTTCATCAGACTAATGTGTTGGTTCCTTCTCATTCACCATGGAGATCAGTGAGTTCTGTTCTTGGATTGTTATAAACTCCGTGAACTTTAACTTAATTGATCTTGTGTTGGTTTTTTATGGCTGCTATGATAAAGTTCCACAAAACTGGTGGCTTTAAAACCACAGAAATTTGTTCCCTCCTAGCTCTGGAGGCCAGATGTCTGAAACCACTTTCACTGGACTGAGATCAAGACCTTGCCAGGGCTATGCTCCCTCCACAGACACTTGGGGGAATCTGTTGGTTGCCTCTCCCAGCTTCTGGTGTCTGCTGACATTCTTTGGCTTGTGACCACCTCACCCCAGTCTCTGCCTCTGTGGTCACATTGACCCTTCCTCTTCTGTGTCTGATTTCTCAGACTGTGAATCAGGATACTTGGGATTATATTTAGGGCCCACCCTAATAATTCAAGATAATTTTCTTATCTCAAGATCTTTAATTTATCAGATCCATAAAGTGCCCTTTTGCCCTATCAGGTCACATTCACAGGTTCCAGGGAATAGGACAGGGCTATCTTTTTCTTTTGGGGAGGCAGGCACTATTCAGCCTACCACAAATCCCTTCATTGCATTTATTCTTCTTCTTTTTTTTAATATATATATATTTTTTGTTGATGGACACAATGTCTTTATTTTATTGTTTTGTATGTGGTGCTGAGGATCGAACCCAGGGCCTCACGCATGCAAGGCAAGCACTCTACCGCTGAGCTACAATCTCAGCCCCATTGTATTTATTCTTGATGTAGACAGATAATGTCTTGTCTTTGGCCAGTAACTGGTCCTTCATGATGAAATGACCCAGGAGTTTGAGCCCAGCTTGGGCAACAGAGCTTGTAACTCTTTATATACAGTATTTTCATAGTTCCAGAGTCAGAGCTGAAAAAAGGGATTACATTTGGAGAGATCCAGTTTCTATTCCTATTCTTCCTCCTTTGCCACAGGTAATCCCCTTCCTCCTGCTTTTTTTATGGTGCTGGGGATTGAACCCAGGGCCTCACACTTGCTAGGCAAGTGCTTTACCGCGGCTATATCCCCAGCCAGTCCTTCCCCATTTTAAAGCTTATTTATTCTATTTTGAAAATATGGACATATCTATAATTTATAATTACCTTCTTTTACAAAAAGGGACTTGTTGAACCCACTGTTCTGCGCTGATTTACATTGCTTCTTGGTAACCACCTGGGGACAGGAGACGGGTCCTCCTCATTCATTCCTTTCCACAGTTCTTGGCCCTCAAAGTGCTACACAAATTCAACTAGTTGTGTTGATGTGCATTTTGATTATTTCTACTCTTTTGCTGTTATTATAAGTAGAGTCACAACAAAGAGCCTTATGTATATGTCATTTTCTCAAGGGTCTTGATTACTGTAGTTGCCTGATCAGATTTGCATTTCATAGAATCCTCTGGTGAGTGGCAAAGGGAAGACCTGGCTGGGAAGGTCCTGGAGGCTGGAACAAGGACTCAGGGCCAGGCTTCCATGGTGTAGAGATGGCCAGATGGATGAAATCTTTTAAAATCAGAAGGCACACTCTGTGTTCCCACCCCTCACGGGGGTTAGGTGGTGTGTGTGTAGAGAAGTGGTCTGTAGAAAATGTGTGTGTGTGTGTGTGATAGAGAGAGAGAGAGACAGACAGAGAGACAGAGAGAGATACCGGCTTGTGTCCTCATGGGATGAATGGGGGTGATGTGACCGTGTCCCTTCCTGCACGGTGATGACCACTTTCACCACCTCACTGTGGGGGCAGCTGGGACTGATGGGATCGCCTTCCCGCTTCGTGGGGGTGAAATGTTTGGCCATGCAAGCCCAGGTGAGGAGTGGGGATGAAGGGACCGTGAGCCTTCAGACTTCACCACCTGCTCCCCGCAGGGTGTCTCGCCTGGCATCTGAGAAGCGGGAGCTGGAAGCTCAGCTGGGCCGGTCACGGGAAGAGGCACTGGCCGGGCGGGCGGCGCGCCAGGAGGCAGAGGCCCTGCGCGGGCTGGTGCGCGGCTTGGAGCTGGAGCTGCGGCAAGAGCGCGGCCTGGGTCACAGGGCAACTGGCCGCCGCAGCCAGGACTGCCGCCGCTTGGCCAAGGAGGTGAGGGGGCCGGGTGGCCGGTGGGTAGGGCCCGCAGGGCGCGGACGCCGGCCTCATTCTGGACCACGTCGATCCCCTTCACTTCCTGCAGCTCGAGGAGGTGAAGGCGTCCGAGCGGAGCCTACGAGTCCGGTTGAAGACACTGAACTGCGAGCTGGCCTTGTATAAAAGGGGGTGAGCGATCGCGGTCAGGGTTGGGCGGGGCCTAGAGGGGGTGGAGTCCGAGGCAAGTGGGAGAGGATAGGCGGAGTCTGATGGTGGGCGTGGCTGGGAGGGTAGGCGGGTCCTAATGAAGTACGTGGGGCTTAGGGGGGATTCGGAATACCAGCGGGAAGTGGTAGGCGGGGCCTGTAGGGAGACGGGCAGGACTTCAGGCAGGGCCCGGAGATAGAGGCTGGAGGGGCGGGGCCAAGGGTTCGTGCTGAGCTACAAGGTGTGGCTCACCGGTGGGATCAGGATGTCATCGCCAGCATTTATAGGGGTGGGTGGAGGGAAATTGGGAAGGGTTTCCAGAGGTCTGTGGGAGACCTGGGACAGAGTCCTGAATGGTCTGTAGAGAAGTGACAGCGATTTGGAGGGGGTCTGTGGGATTAGCACAGGGGCCGAGCGTGGGGAAGGGTATCCGGGAGGGTCGTGGGCGCCTGCGTGAACGTTCAGGAGTTGGTAGGAGATGGGCCTGAAGGTTCAGAGAAGAAGGATGGGGTTGTCCTGGCTTGCGGGAACTGATAGCGGATCCTGTGCTCTCAGGAGGCGGACTTCACCCGCGGTGCCTCCCCCAGCCCGGGAAGGCCGGGCTTCGTCGTCCCGAGAGCGCTCCACTTCCCGCGGCCGCGGCGCCGCCCGTTCCTCATCCCGGGAGAGTGGCCATGGGATCCGGGGTCGAGGCCGGCCCGCCCGCCCCTCGCCTTCGCCCACAGGTCTCTACGCATCCTGCCCTGCCCCGCCTTGGGGGAAGGTGGGACAGACTACCGACTACCGTTGTGAAAGCCTGATCCAGCCCCCTCTCCCCACTTGCCCACACTGCCATAGGTGGTCGTGTGACCCGTTTTGACCCCACGGCCTTTGTAAAAGCCAAGGAGAAGAAGCAGAAAGAGATCAGAATGAAGTGAGTGCGCATTCCTCTTCCCTGCCCTTATCCCGGGTTCCCTGACCTGTGCCTGCTCCCTTGCCACCTGTGTCCCGCCTCCCATCAGCCTCCATCTCCTGTCACCTGCTGTATGTCTTCCCTTCCCCTTACCTGTTCCCGCTTTTCACCTGACTCCACCTCCTCTCCTGACCCCTTACCGAACTGCTTACTTGTTTCCCCTCGCCCCCTACTTTGGTCTGGGTCCCCGCATGCCTTTTCCCCTCCCAGGCCACGTTATCTCAGGTGGGTCATTGGCTCTGGCGGTGACTTCCGGGCGCAGCGAAGCCCTTCCCGCATTTGTTGGGCGCACAGCGGGGCGTCTCCTCTCCGGTTTTTCAGGCAACAGCAGCAGCAGCGGAACCGACTGGGTAGTGGAGGGAGCGGGGATGGCCCTTCCATCTCCTGGTCTCGCCCGACCCGACCCCCCGCTGCGGTGACTGGCCGTGGGGACGCAGCTAACCGCTCTCGGAACCGCAGCTCCTCGGGTAACAGGCCTGGATCCGGGGACGGGCGGGGCGGGGCGGGGCGGGGCTGGCGAGTGCAGGAGATTCACACCTGCCCTTCGCTCTAGTGGACAGTTTCCGCAGCCGCTGCTCCTCTGCCAGCTCCTGCAGCGAGTTCGAAGATTTCTCTGAGTCACTCTCCAGAGGGTAAAACTTGGATCGTGGTAGGATCATCTCGAAAGGGTGTTTGGGGAGACTGGAAACCTTTTGCAGGGAAATAGGGTGATGGAGGCTTGGAGGTTCTTAAAACTATAAAGGCCGGGCAGGTGGGCGGTAGCAAGGACCCCGCATCGTCCTTAATCACCTTCCTCTCCCAGCCTTCGCTGCCGTGGCCGTGGGAAACCACCCAGCCCTACACCCTGGAGTGGGTCCAATACGGTGAGTGTCTCTCCCCAGCCTTGGGGGAGGAGAGGTGATTAGCATTAAGCTCCAGGGAACCAGCTGTGCCGGTTTCCCATGATTCCTTCCTGGGGATCTGATTGCGGAGGTGACTCTGAAAGGCCTCTAAAGACAGGGTGTTTAGCGACTCTGGGATTGGAGAGGGGAATAGTGGGGGACACAGGATCTGGGCTCAAACTGCCAGGTCTGCATGCCTGGCTCCTTCTACCTGTATGAGTGAAGATACTTATTAAGCCTCTCTGAGTTGCAGTTTCTTTACCCTTAATTAGGGATGGTAATGGCAACCCCTCAGAAGGTTCTTGTGATGACACAGGAGGATATTTTGGTGTAAGGAGTGCCCAGTAGGTGTCAGCCCTTATTTCCCCTGAGGTCCTTGGTTTCAGAAATTCCAGTGGGATTTGGGTGGTGGTGGGGGCAAGAACAGAGGGAAGGTGCCCAACCCCCTTTCTTGCTTTCCTGTCCCCAGAAGTCTACCCCTCAGGAGCACAGCAATCATCGGAGTCGCCTGGCCAATTCAGGGGGCTGGGTCCCCATCAAAGGTGAGCCCACCAGCCCTAGATCCTGCAGGGATGGGACTGAGGGCAGTGTAAGGCCCAGAGCTCTCTGTAGCTGTGGGCCCTTCACAGCCTCCCACACCCATGCCTGCTCTCACAGAGTACAGGTCGGACCACCAGGCAGCTGACATGGCTGAAATAGATGCCCGCCTGCAGGCCTTGCAAGAGTACATGAACCGACTGGACACCCGGTCATGACCATGGAGAGGTGGTACTGCCCCTCCACCCCCGCTCACCAGTGGGTATGGTGTGGGGGCAGGGCCAGGGTGGCCTTCCAGCCCCACCCCTCCTGGGGTCTTAGGTTTGAGGCCCTGACCCCACCCTCTCTCCAGGCAGTGCATGCTGGGAGATAGGGTATGTGTGTTTTGTAAATAAACTTGTTTGTCCTTGGGACCCCTCAACTTATGACTGAAGGTGGGGGTGGAGTGAAGAGAAAGGGTGAGGATGGGGGTGTAAGTGGGGCCTGTGGGTATTTCGGGGCATGTCTGGGGTGCAGATGGGGGTTCAGGCTCAGGAAGAACTTCCACCTTCTCTCAAGCAATGCACCGGGAGACGTGAGGAGTGGGAGCGAGCAATCCAGCTCTGGAGTTCAAGCAGACATTCTGCACGGGGTGTCTTTGGTGGAGTGGTGGGGAAGGGGTGTCTTGCAGCATGGTCCACTGCCTGGGAAACCCCCTGAGCTGCTGGTGGTGACATCTGGGCCTACTTGGTGCTGATTCCTGGGCTCTGACCTGAGACCTCTGGGTTCTGAGCTGTGATGTTGCTTCTGAGCTGGGATCTCCGGGGTCTTGGTTCAGGGTCGGGGCCTCTGGGTTCTGAGCACCATCAAGGACAGAGTGCTAGGAGGAAGGGTGGTGCTGGGGCTTGGTGGGAGCGAGGAGCAGGGCATGTGGAGGGGCTAGTTTAGGAACACAGTTGGAGCTGCATTTATCTATTTATATATATGGAGGTACTGGGGATTGAACCCAGGGGTGCTCTACCACGGAGCTATATCCCCAAGCCTTTTTATTTTATTTTGAGACAGGATCTCACTAAGTTGTCCAGGCTGGCCTTGAACTGGTGATGCTCCTGCCTCAGGCTCTCAAGCTGCATCTTTATTGGAGGAGGAAGAGGAGGCAGGGGTTTTCCCAGGTCTTGGGGAGAAAGGCAGGGGGCAGATAAGCAGGGCCTCACTCGCGGTAGTGTGGCCAATTCTGGATGATTGCATAGAGCTGGTCACCTGGAGAGAGCGTCTGCTGCACATCCCGGTGTCCTTTGACTTCATAGTCAGGTCTCAGGGCTCCTTGAGCCACACCGCAGGCCAGCAGACTCAGGGCTGCCCGGATGGCCCGTGGTGGGGGTACCCGCTCTGGAGGGACAGATGCAGAAGTTAGGCCAGGGCTCCCTTAAAGGGCAGAATTAGTATAGTGTGAGGTAGGCGTAAATGGAGCCCTCTGTGCTGGTCTTAAGGGCTCTGTGCCTGTTTGCTCCTCCATAAAAGGAGATGGTAATGGCAGCTACTTTATGAAAAACTCAAGAAATGTGCCGGGAAGGCCTTAGCAAGCACCGGCTGCCTAGTCATTACTGGTTGTTCTCCTGCCCATGCTGATAGCCAACACCTGTCTAGCCCACATCTGGACTGGCCCAAGAATTTTTGTGTAGATCAGCTAATCCTCACTCTCACCCTGCGGCTCCCACTATTATTCAAAGAGGACATGAGGCCCAGGAAATGGAATCCTTTACTCAAGGTCACAGAGCCTGCAAATGGCAGAACCTCTCAGCCACCACCCACCTGCTGCCCTATCCCCTGAGCCCATGCTAGCCTTCTGAACAGTCACTCACCCATGTAGTTGCCCATGAAGGTAATGCCAATGGATATGGGGTTCCAGGTGGCTCCTGTGTGGGCACCCTTGATGTCCCAGCCGCGGCCCTCGTATACCAGCCCATCTTCTCCAATCAGGAAGCTGTGTGGGAGGGTCAGACTTGATGAGGAGGAAGGGCTTCTCCCCTCCATTGGTCCCACCCTGTTTCTGCCACAACGTGAGCAATTTCCGGTATCCCCCTCCTCATTCTCTGATTTTCCACAAGAACAATGACTGTGGCCCCTGCCACATGCCAGCTCTGCACGTACCTTTTTCCCATTGTCACTGCCCCACCCCTCATGTTACTCAGAGGCTTAGAGAGGTGGGCTCTCCTGCCCAAGGTCACAGTTGGGCAGAGCCAGAGGTTTGCTCTCGTCCACCCACATGCTCTCATTCCTTGCTCTCTCCCTGCCTCCCTTTTTGGATTTGTTGAACCCTTCCTTTGCTGAATCCTCACAAGACCACCCTCTGAGGTGGCTACCCTTGTCTTACCCACATTAAGCTGAGGAGCAGACTCAGAAAGCCACATGATTTGCACACGATCATGCCCCTAGAGGTACTTAAATCAGGGACTCAAGGATTTGGATCACATCTGCCTCCTTGGGGTTTCCAATCTGGCAGCAGATCCTTAAGATTCACTCATTCAATACATCTTGACTGAGTGAGTCTGACTGGCAGCTTGGAATTACTTGGAAGATGACACCTTGGAGCTGTATAATCTGCAGACTCAGCTCTCTGGGTCATGGTCACTGAAGATACACAGAATGTTGGAACTTCTGAATCCAACTCCTGGGTCTGCCCCTTAGGAAGCCAGCTCATAGAATCTGCCTTTGCAGAGACTAGAAATACTCTAATGATGCCTGCTGTGGGGACTGGGCCAGTGGTGGCCCTGCCACAATCCTGGCGCTGGCCCTGGGGCTGGGACTGTGTGTGTTGATTGCCTGGATCCATCTAATTTAAACCTCAGCCCCCATTGTTAGGTGGGTACAGTCAAGAGCCCAGTTTCCAGGTGGGGAAACAGGCTGGGAGAGAACGAGATATGGCAAGGGAGGGGGCGTTCGGAACATCAGAATCCGATGCTGAACCCTCAAATCTGAGGAGCAGACGTCAGCGTGTGCTGTTTCAAAAGGCCATGTTAGACCAGAGGCTGCAGCCCTGGCTTAGCTTCCTGACCTCAGGAAACAGGATCGAAGCCCCTGACCCTTGGAAACAGAACCTTGAAGTTGGAGCCTTCAAGTGATAAAATCTCAAGTGGGAAGGGCTGGGGATACCCTGGTGGCTCCTGGACTTCTGAGTGGGATCTGTTGGAGCAGGCTGCAGGGTGGGGCCCGGGGATCTGCATTCCCAGGAGGCTCTGCAGGTGATTTGGATGCTCACCTTGGCCTGAGAACCTGTAGGGTTCCATTGCCCCCTCTCTCCAGGGGCCCTTTGTGAGACCCCTGCCTGTTAAGGAAGCTGGTGGTCATGCCCGCCCCTCCCACAGGTGAGCTGATGTGCCCTGCCCGCTGCCCTGTTCCTGCCCTCACTCCTGGAGGGTCTTCTACCCGCAGCAGCCAGAGGAGGCCTGCCTACTACCCCTGCTTTTCAGACGCCCCCGTGGCTCCCATCTCAGTAAAAACCAAAGTCCTCTCTGGCCCACAAGGCCCCTTCCAGTCACATCTGGCCATTCTGCCATTCAGGTGTGATCTGCTCCCTTGGCTTCACGGCATTTGCCCCGTCCCTCCTCCAGCTGCCCTCAGCTCCCCCATCCCAGAGCCACCTCGAAGCCACTCTCTCAGGGGGGCCTTTCCTCCTACCAGCCTTCTGAAGGAGCCTAAGGAGAGCCTGGCACGCAGTAGGTGCCAATGTCAATAGGGCATGGATCTTGGGCTCCTGCTACATGCTAGGCAGCAGCCTAAGTACTTCCTGTGAGTCGGGCGCAAGCCCTTTGACTACAGAAGGGAAAGCTCAAGTGGAGAAGACCTGTGCCTGCTGGGGAGGGACCTGCCCCGGGTCTCAGGCAGCACGAAGCCCAGCAGATACTGGGACCTGGCCTTGCACTCGAGCCTCCTGGCACGGATTCCCTCCTGGAGGTGGAGAGGCTATCTGGTGTGTGAGGCAGTCCGCCCCCTCCTCTGGGGAGCAGAGCCAGGCCTTGAGGTCCTCAGAGCATCTGCTGCTGTCCGCACCTACCTGCCCAGCCCTGGAGAAACCACAGCCCCAGAGCTCCAGTCAGCTGTGGAGGTGTCAGCCAGGTGGCTCCAGAACAGCATCTAAAAACAAGTCCCGCTGGCTGGCGACGGCACCCCTGTCCTCTGTGGTCCCCATTCAGCCTTGCCTCCCTCCACACTCACTTGTAGGCCACGTCGCACCATTTATTGTCGTTCATATGGAAGTGCTGCACGTTCTGGGCCTGCTGCCTGCACAAGGCCGGGGTGTTGCAGGGGCTGCCCGCAGTGTGCGATATCACCACGTAGCGCACCGGCTTCTCCAGGCGGACGGTGCACTCGGACGGCCGGGACCCCCACTCTCTCCGCGGCACAATGGGGCCGCAGCAGCTTGGGGTTTCTTTATTTTGAGCTGCTTCGAGTCCGATGAGGGCGAGGAGGGCCCATGTGAGCAGCGCACAGGAGCGGGACATGACGGGCAGGGCGCGCAGAGCGGCTAGGAGAGCGCAGCTGGCGGGGCCACCTTTATCTGCTGGAGCACAGCCGCCTGGAAGCGCTTGCCTCACCCCTGCGGGACTTCCTGGGCCAATCACTCCAGACCCCAGTTTGAACTTCCTCCTCTGGTGTGGTCCAACGTGATGCGGTGTGGTGGGTGGTGAGTCTGGGTCAGGGCCTGGGGCGCTTCGCTAGGGGCTGGGTCCCTGCCAGTCTTTGTGTCCCTCAGTGCGGTGTTGGATAACTTACCCGGAACTTGCACAGGAGGGAGAGGGGCCCAGGGCCTTGGCACATCTTCCTTCAGGAACTGACCTAACAAAGGTTCCCATTTAAAAAACGCTTCTCAGGCCCAAAGGCGCATTTAACCCTTGCAGCAAACCAAAGAGGTGAGTAGAGGGAAACTGGGGTCCCTGCTGAGCAAAAGGAGGTTGGAAGAGGGACAATCACTGAGACACACAAGCAGGCCCTACGGCCCATTAGTTGGGAACTGGAGTTCAGGACCAAGCTGCCCACCTTGGAATTCTGGACGCTTCCTAGTGTGTGAGCCCTGGCAAGTAACTTAATCATTCTGTGCCTCAGTTTCCCTATCTGCAATGTGGGGATGATAAAGTGAGGTTCTCAGTGCATAGGGTTGAGGAGGAATTAAATAGGTGGACCAGGGTAGGGCCCTTAGATGTCTGGCACACAGGGACACATAAACATCACTTGGACTCAAACTCAGGTCTCCCTTGGTAGTAAGCACCGTGCCTTTTGCGGGTGCCCCTGGCAGCTCCATTCTGGAGAGGAGGTAACTGAATCTAGAAAGGAACAGCCACTCGCCCCACCACTGAGTGGGTTCAGATCTCCTGTGGGGCAGAGGGCTTTCCGGGGCTCCTGCCCTGCCCACATCTCCTTTCCCGCACCTTCCCTAGAGCATACGGGGAACTCAGGGCAGACTGCCTGGCTTCCTCTTCCTCTTTTTCTTCCACTTAATGAACATTTAAAAAGTTCAAAAAGTGTCATCTGTAATCCCAGAAATTTGAGGAGCTGAGGCAGGAGGATCACAATTGTGTTCCAGGCCAGCCCCAGCAACTTAGGGAGACCCTGTCTCAAAATAAAATAAAAAGTGCTGGGAGTGTAGCTCAGTGGCGGAGGGCCTCTGCGTTCAACCTCCAGTCCCCTTACCTTAAAAAAAAGTTTAAAGAAACACATACTAGTTGTAACAAATCGCATTCTGGAAAGGTACTCGCCCCCTCGGGCAAAGCACATCCAAAGTCCCCATTGACCTTGGGGTGGGTGCACGGTTTCTTCCACATTTTTCATGTTCACACTCATGTTATCACCAAAGTGGCACTCCAGGTGACTGTAAGCATGACAACTCTAAACACCACAGAAATTGTCACATGCTCACAAGAGGCTTGTGAGGGACACGATACTTTACCAGCTTTTACAGTTGAGGAAACAGGCCCAGAGGGTTACCACACACAGAGAGATGATGAAGCCAGGGTTTGGCCCCAGCTTCCTGCCTCCAGACGTGGAGTTCTAACTCAATTCTACTTCCCACAAACTTATATAAGGGCATTAAAAACAACAAAATCAACATCAGATGCATTAGCTCCCCCCCCCCTGCTTTTTGTGGTACTGGAGATTGAACCCAGGAGTGCTCCCCACTGAGCCACAGCCTGAGCCTTTTTAGATTTTTATTTTGAGACAGAGTCTGGTAAGTTCCTGAGGCTCGTCTTGAACTTACAATCAGCCTTCCTCAGTCTCCCCAGTCGCTGGGATTATAGGCATGTGCCACCATGTCCAACCTCAGTTTACATTTTGTCACCTGATATTTCATGTGTACCCTCCCGGGCAGAGCAGCCGTGCTCATGAACCCCTCTACAGTTGCACAGTATTTCATGGCACAGGGCCAGCGTGTTGATGGACTTTGTTTTGAAGGCTTCCATGTTGTCTTCCCACCTTGTGCTGCACAAAGTGTTCAGTGTCCCTGTACAGTGGGACATTTATAAATATGTCATAAAGACAGATTTGTTAATTCAAAAGTACATATTTAACAGATTTGACCACATTGCTTTCCCCAAAAGGCTATTAACAATTCACCATTTCTACCTCTGATGTATTGGTGCCTTCTTACCCCCACCCTGAAAGTGGACACTATCATTTCTTAAATTTGTAGACACAAAGTGAAATCTCTTTGGAACTTCAATTGACATTTTTTATGACCATTCAGAAAACAGTAGTTTTCTGTGTGCTGTCCCTTTGGAAAACAACTGAGGTTTTTAAAATGGGAAATGGATACAAACTTCAGTTGTCTTTTTGTTATCAATTTGTGAAACAAAGAATCCCATAACTAAGATTATGGAGTTGTTAGATATGTATGTTTTATGTGTCTCAGTTGTTTTTTTTATTTTTGGTACTGGAGATTGAACTCAGGGGCACTCGACCACTGAGCCACATCCCCAGCCCTATTTTGTGTTTTATGTAGAGACAGGGTCTCACTGAGTTGCTCAGCGCCTCGCCGTTGCTGAGGCTGGCTTTGAACTCGCGATTCTCCTGTCTCAGCCTCCCTGAGTGCTGGGATTACAGGCTTACGCCACCGCGCTGGGCTTCAGTTGTTTTTTAGAAGCAATAAAGAGCCAGGTGCTCTGGCGCACACCTGTAATCCCAGCGGCTGGGGAGGCTGAGGCAGGAGGATCGTGAGTTTGAAGCCAGCCTCAGCAAAAGTGAGGCGCTAAGCAACTCAGACCCTATCTCTAAATAAAATACAAAATAGGGCTGGGGATGTGGCTCAGTGGTTGAGTACTCCTGAGTTCAATCCCCAGTACCCACCCCCCCAAAAAGAAGCAATTAAGAATATTGTACATATAGAAAAGTATATAAGTGCACTTTCTACAGATTTAATGGAATAGACTTTAATAGAATTACTAGATTGCAGAGGTCAGTTAATTTTCACAAAGTGAATACTCCCATGTATGAGCCCCCAAATGAACAAATAGAATACACTGAACATTTTCATAGGTACTGTCAAATGCCATCCCTAAAAGGGTTTTGTGTTCATTTTCCCCAGCAATGTAAACAGTTTAAACACGCTTTACGAATCCAAGGAATGATATCTCATTGTTCATTTGCATTTTCAACATTAGAGAGGTATTTGTCTTTTTAACATATTTATGGCTGTTTGCATTCATGTTTTGTGAACTGTCTATTCATCTCTTAATCATTTTCCTGTTTGTCTGTAAAATCTTTTCCTCCAAAGTGTTTTAAAAATCATTTTTAAAAAATGATTTCTGTGTTTCCTGTCTTTCCTTAAGGCTTTTCCACACCAAGATTATAAAACTTTTCTGTTTTAAAAAATATTGTTATTTTGTGTTTTAGTTTTAGAACTTTACTCTGTGCTCATTTGCATTTCCATGTGGTGTGAGGCAGGGGTCTAACTTTGTTTCTAAATGGCTGACCATTTACTCCAGCATTATTTATCATGTAGCTGGACCTGGTTTTAAATTTCATTCCTACCACTGGAAGACCTTGGGCAACATTTCACATAGTTGACCATTTCCTTCTTGAAATGTACACTTAGTTTCTGTGATCCAAGACTGTCTTGGTTTTCCTTCTGCTTCTGTGGCTGGTCTTTATTATTTTTTCTTTCTCTGGGGCTCATTTCTTCTGCCCTGGATCATATATTCTTCTGCTGCTGCAGGACGATCTTATCTACATTCTGACTTTAGCTATCAGTGAGATGCAGATAACTCTGAGATTTATTTTATTTTAGATTTTTTTTTTTTTGAGACAGGGTCTCACTAATTTGCTTAGGGCCTTGATAAGTTGCTGAGGCTGGTCTTGGACTCGTGGTCCTCCTGTCTCAGCCTCCTGAGCCACCGGGATTACAGGCATGTGGCATTACACCCTGCAACTGTGATATTTTTGTGTCTAGCTTCAGCTGAGTTCTGGATCCGTATATCCTTCTGCTTACTTGACATCCACAGGCACTTCCAGCAGAAGATAACTGGTGATTTTCTCCTTCAAATTAGTCTTCTTTCAGAGGTCCCTGTGCAAGGGGACACTATCACCATCTATCTGTTAAGAAGCCATACATCTGAGCACTTTCCTTGATCAACTCCTGTCCCTCCCGTTGTATCTAGCACCCACAATGTCCCTGCACATAGTAGGTGCTCAATAAATAGTTACTGGATGATTGAATGAATATGAAATCTACCCCTAAGTCATGTTGCTGTTACCTCCTAAATACCTTAGGCACTGGCTGCTTCTGTATATTCCACATTCTCCACTCTGGCCAGTCACCCTCTCCTCTCACTTGGATTTCTCTCCCTACTCCTCAGTGATCTCCCAGCATGCACTCTTGCCCTGTGAGGCCAAAGCTCAGATCTGGCTAGGTCTTTTCTGAAAGTCACCCTCAAAATGAGTCACATTCTCCTGTGGTTTCTCATGATCTGTGGGATAAGTCCTAAGCTCCTCGCCATGGTGACAGCATGGACTTGAGACCCACAGCCACCCTGTCCTTGCTACCCTTGAACATGTTGTCTACCCAGTAGCCACGGGTTTGTATAGGCTTTGTACACAGCCTGTACAAATTCTAAATAGGGGAAGCTTGAGAAATCAGGAACTTTGTACCTCAACTTTAAGATGACAAAACACTGAGCTAGCTTTTTGTAAAAAGATAGGGACATTTCAATATCAGATTCCTCATAGGTACTAAGAATAGAAACACTAGCCAGGTGGGGTGAAGTCTTCCCTTGTTAGAGTTTTATTTATTCTGTATTTTGTCAGCCTAAAAGGTAGTATGCCTCATGGGCATTTACTGCAGCTTCAATGGGTAATTTTTAAAAAAATATTTTAGTTGTCAATCACCTTTATTTTATTTATTTATTTTATATGCAGTGCTGAGGATCGAACCCAGTGCTTCACACACGCTAAGCAAACGCTCTACCACTGAGCCACAACCCCAGCCCTCAATGGGTAATTTTTATATATTGCTTTTAATGCTGAGTCTATATCACTCGTGTACTTTTTTTGATAAGAGGAAATTCGATTTACTTCCTGTATGTTTTAGAAAGTGAAGTTTAAAGTCTCTAGCTCACTAGGTGCCTTTACTTCATAACTCATCATTAAGTCAGCTCGTGTAAAAACAGATTCTGGGGCGAGGGCTGTGGCTCAGCGGTAGAGCGCTTGCCTTGTGTATGTGAGGTACTAAGTTGGATCCTTAGCACCACATAAAAACAAATAAATAAATAATAAATATTGTGTCCATCTACAACTAAAAAAAAATTTGTAGAAAACTCAGACTCTCCTGTAGTTAGTAAAAACATTTGTTTTCTTCGTTGTATCAAAAATGATAGAAATCAAATTAAATGAAGATAACATTCAACTACAAGGTGCATCCTGATGTTTTTCTTTGATGTCCCTAAGCCTGGAATGCTGTCCTCCTCACTCATCCCAGCTGTCATGTTCCTTGCATGTTTCCTCCTCCAGGGGACGTTCTCCTTCCTAGTATGTCAGATTAGGAAAAAATCCCTCCACACCATACCTCTCTTTCTTTATCACAACTGTAGCTTTTTATTGGCCTGCTTTCTTCTTTGGTCAATTTCTGTCTCTCCTAGTGTACAATGACGTCAATATGTAGGGTCATCATTTAATTCATTGTCCAAACACTGAGAGCAAAGGAGGAAGCTGTGACTATCTATTCTGGGCCAATAGGCACATGAGACTGCCTCAGATAGTCCTGGATATATCACGTCCCATTTAAAGATAAGGAAGGGACTGCCTTTCTCCCCCATCATTATGTCCCTGGTCCCTAGTGCATATCCTAGGTGGTGATCTGTGCAGGTGAATCACACACACGGATCCATTCTCAGTTTTTCCATCTGTGCATTGGGCCGTAGTGATAGTCCCTCCCCCACAGGGCTAGTGCCAGCATCAGGGCTGCCCCCCATCTGTGGGACAAGAGTACAGGGAGGGAACACATGTAATTGCTTAAAGTGGTAAAACTTACACATCAAGCTAACAGCTGCTAAACGACATCTGATGTACCCCTGCACTGGCACACCTTCAAAAAGACGATAGAGAGGTGCCAGGAAACAGCCCACATCAAACGACTGTGGGCCGCACAGTTTCTGAATGGATCGCCTTTTCTGCGAAAGCCGGTGGCTCACTCTGGGGACCTGGGGTAGGAAGCAGGAAGTGGGTAGCTTTTGTTGACTCACCTGGCCACCATCTGTCAGCTCTTTTCCCAGCAATGTGGGCGCACAGACGATAAGCACGGTTGCTTTCTTCCTCTTCATTGAGGGAGAGAACTGCCCTTCTATCTGCCCTTACCTGAGCTAACTAGGTAACCTGTGTTCACAAGGTGCTCCCAGCCCCCCACCTTGCAGGCAGCGCCCTTTTCAGTTCCTTAGAAGAGCCAGAGGCTAGAAGAACTGGTTGGCATTTAGAATTCTTGGACCATTTAAAATTTTGCCCAGAGGCAGCTACTGGCTCCCAACTTGAAGTGCTCTTTTTTCCTAAATCCTTGACATCCTTCCCCACCATGGCAGGGTTGGGTCCTGGGCACCCACTTGCCCCAGCTCTGGGCACGGCCCCAAAGACAGGTGTCCTGCATCCATGATTTAGGAGTCGCACCTGACCCTCTTGCATCATGGATTCAGGGAAGAGGCCCATGCAGGTTGTGGAAGGAGGCTTGGGGCTTCCTGTATGAGGAGTTCCATGATCTGGAGATCCAGAAACAGGGACTGTGGCTAGGGTTGTGGCTCAGTGGTAGAGGGTTTGCCTAGCACATGTGAGGTCTGGGTTCTGTTCTCAGCACCTCACTAAAAAAAATAAACACAGAAATGGGGACTGTCACATCTCCTTGCTGGTAAGAACTCCTTGCCCTGTGGGAGAGACTCAGGCTTGAGTCTAAGGGCAGAATTGATGTGAATTCTATTCCATTCCATGTCATTTATTGAGCACCTACTGTGTGCCCCATCTACCTGTTGCAGATGCTAGTGACGTGTACAGAAGTTTCTGTACTCACACGTACTAGTGGGGAAGACAGGAAATAAATGAAAAAAACATAGTAACTATTAAAAAAATGCGCTGTATTTCACCTGAATGACATGATTAGCGTGGTACCTGGCAGGTGACAAACTCCGAGGGAGCATCCATCATCAACTCTGACCCTGGGCTTGGGCTTGGCTCTGTGGAAGACTCCTCGTGGCTCCCCGCAGTTCCCTCGTTCCACCGCCAGAGAGCGCAGTCGTCATTTGTCCTCCTCGCGGGCTCTGTCCAGCACCTGCTGGTCAAGAGATCAGCCTCAGCCTTGCAGGGGCCCCGTTCTGTGATTTCCCTGAGGGTTCGCCTTTCCCAGGGAGAAATCTGCTCCTATCACCAGTAATAACCATAGTATGAAATACCAAGAGCGGAGAGTTACTGGGCTGTATACCGATGTCCAGAGTTACATAGTATTTCAATCCCTCAGAGTGGTCTGACCCCGTAGGTACCAGGAGCCAGGATGAGGAGCGGAGGGTGCTCCTGCAGATGCCGCAGCGTGAGCAAAGACACGGAGAAGAGAAGAGGCAGGTGTGTCTGGAAGTGTAAGGAGGCGGGTGTTACCGGGATGTAAAGGGCAGGGGCGCGTGGGGAGCGAGGAAGCCGCCGGGACAGCAGAGCCAGGCCACCCCAGGGCTTGTGGGGCATTTTAAGGGTCTGGACTTCACGCTGTGGGCCCCAGGGAGCCATGGAAGAGCATTTCGGGAATTGCGTGGTTCACTTCACTTTGCTTTTTTTTGTTTTGGTAGCCAGGATGGAACCCAGGGGTGTTTAACACTGAGCTACATCCTCAATCGTTTTTTTGTGTTTTATTTTGAGACAGGGTCTCGCTAAATTGCTGAGACTGGCTTTGAACTTGCGACCTTCCTGTCTCAGCTGCCTCAGCCTCCCGAGCTGCTGGGATTACAGGCGTGCACCACGGCACCTGATTCACTGTGCATTTTTGAGAACTCATTCTGGCAGCTGTGTGGAGCAGAGGAGGAAGCACCCTTCAATGTAGCAGCCTGCCATCATGGAAACTTCTAGAAGTCTGCTTTCAACGATCATGGAAGCCAAAATTACTGTGATCAACACTTCAGAAGGCAGAGAAGATGCAGAAAGAGGCCACATCTGTGAAGATCTCGCTGGTCCACTGGACCCTGGAACTGGCCCCCCCCAAGATCAATCCTCTTATTTTCCCTTCAATACTTTGTAAATTAGATTTTTAAAAACTATTTTTTTCTGGTTCTACCTTCCAATTGACGAGGACTGTTGTCTTTATTCTATCTTCAAAAGGCTGTGGTAGGCTGGAAAACGGTCCCCCCAAAGATATCTACATCCCGATCCCTGGAACCTGTGGATGTCAGTGTCTGTGGCAGAAAAGAACAACAGATAAGCCCCTCTTTTTATTTTTTTTGGTACCAGGGATTGAATGCAGGTGTGCTTCACCACTGAGCTACATCCTCAGCCCTTTTTGCTTTATTTTAGGACAGGGTCTTGCTAAGTGGCTTCAGGTCTTGCTAAGTTGCCGAGACTAATGTCACATTTTCATTCTTCCTGCCTTAGCCTCCTCCTGTGTAGCTAGGAACCTCTTTATCTTTTAAAAATGTATTTATTGGGGCTGGGGCTGTAGCTCAGTGGTAGAGCGCTTGCCTAGCATGCATGAGGCACTGGGTTCGATCCTCAGCACCACGTATAAATTATAAATGAATAAAAGAAAGATCCATCAACAACTAAAAAATATTTTAAAAAATGTATTTATTTATTCTAATTAAGTATACATGACAGCAGAATGCATTTTGATTCATTGTACACAAATTAATCCAATGGAGCCAACTTTCCATTTCTCTGGTTGTACATGATGTAGAGTCCTACATGTGCCTAGGGTAACGCTGTCCTTCTCGTTCCACCATCTTTCCCACCCTATTTCCCCTCCTCTCCCCTTTGACCAAAATTCCTCCATTCTTCCCATCCCCTCCCCCCCCATTATGGATCAGCATCCACCTATCAGAACATTCAGCCTTTGGTATTTTGGGCATGGCTTACTTTGCTTAGCACGATGTTCTCCAACTCCATCCATTTACCTACAAATGCCATAATTTTATTCTGTTTTGGTACTGTGTAATATTCCAGTTTCTTTATTCATCTATTGAAGGGCATCTATTGTGAATTGAGCTTCTATAAACATTGAAGTGGCTACGTCACTGTAGTGTGCTGTTTTTAAGTCCTTTGGGTATAGACCGAGGAGTGGGATAGCTGGGCCAAATGGTGGTTCCATCCCAAGTTTTCTAAGGAATCTCCATACTGCTTTCCAGAGTGGTTGCACCAATTTGCAGTCCCACCAGCAATGTATGAGCGTGCCTTTTCCCCCACATCTTTGCCAACACTTGTTGTTGTTTGTGTTCTTGATAACTGCCATTCTGACTGGTGTGAGATGAAATCTTCGAGGAGTGTTTTTATTTTTTTTTTAATTTCTCTAATGGCTAGAGATGTTGAACATTTTTTCATATATTTGTTGATTGATTGTATATCTTCTTCTGAGAAGTGTCTGTTCAGCTCCATTGCCCATTTATTGATTTGTTTGGGGTGTTAAGTTTTTGGAGATTGGTGCTCTCTATGATGTGTATGGGGCAAAAATTTGCTCCTAGTCTGTAGGCTGTCTGTTCACCTCATTGATTGTTTCTTTTGATGAGAAGAAGCTTTTTAGTTTGAATTCATCCCATTTATTGATTCTTGTTTTTATTTCTTGAGCTTTAGGAGTCTTGTTTAGGAAGTCGGGGCCTAATCTGATGTGTGAAGATTTGGGCCTACTTTTTCCTCAGTTAGGCACAGGGCCTAATTGAGGCCTCTACCTCCTTAACCTGAATCAGGCTTTTAAATTGTATCTCCATGACGATAAAGGCCTGGCCTTGGAAGTTTTGGGACAAGATAAAGGCCCTCACTTTGCTCCTGGTGCCTATCTCTCGAAGTGTCTTGATCTCACTGTTGGAGGCTGGGCACCCTAAGAGCCCTAGTGGCAGCCCACGTCCTCCTACTGGAAGCAAAGAAACTCACTTTTGGGGCTCCCACAATCATCCTCTCTCCACATCAACTCAAAGAATTACTCACATATAATGGCTTAAAAACCCTTCCCGCTTGTGGGGTTCTGTCTCTCCTAGTTTCGTTCTTGGAGGATACTTCTATATCCTTCCTGCCCTGCTCTTCCCTTGACCCCACTTCTGTTCTTCCCAGGACTGAAGAGCCCCCTCTCACATCACTGCCTCGAGCTTCTTTCTTCCCTCCTTCCTTGTCCCTCCCACATCACAGAAGGTCCCTTGCCTGAGGCACTGCACACCTGGTTCTCCATGGCAGTTCCTTTGCCGCTGAGGGCCAGCATAGTTCAGGATACACTATTGTATCCTGAAGGTTATTGAGGCCACCCCTCTCCCCCCAACACCACTAACCAACAGGCAGAGTTGGTAGCCCCCCCCCAGCACTCACTCTCGCAGCCGACTCCACCTTAAATCTACACCTTGATTCCAAATATGTCTATCACATCCTCATCTTCCATTCGACCATCTGGAAGGAACATGGCCTACTCAATACCAAAGGCACTACTATTGTTAATGCCGCCCTCATTACATGGCTCCTCAAATCCTCCTTCCTGCCCAAAGGGGTTGGAATAACACACACACTGTAAGGCACACCAAACTGACTGTTCTCCCATAACAGCAGGAAATAACAAGGCAGATGCAGCCCAAAAAGCGGCTCTCATTCCATTGAATCAACACTCAAATAAAGCAATTCTCCTGGCTCAGCCTGAGGAGAAAATTAACTAACCTGCCCTCAAAGTTCTCATATCTTATTTCACTCATCTTCCTCACAAGCCCTCAAACACTTAAACTCTTTCTTTCCTCCTTTTTTTACCTCGCACCAGAGGATATTCAGTATTTACAAGCCCTGACCCAGTCCTGTGTGATTTGCCAAAGAACCAACCCTAACACACCCCTTCACTGGGACTCATCTCCCACAACCGAAGAAGACACAACCTGTTCAGTCCTTTGTGTGTCTGGCACTTTAAAGTCTGGGAAATGCTTGGCACAGGTCAGACTCAAATCACCTCACTCATTGGTGCCTCTGACTGCTCACCACAGGGATGCCGGTCCCCAGTTACCTTTCAACTCCACCCACATTTCTCGAGCTCTCACACCCACCTCTGTTTCACATACGATCAGACAAAGTAATTCTGTGAAAACTAGTCGGTGGAAACTTACGGAGGATGCCCATATTGGTCCTGTAGCATCCATGACGCTTACAATGGCCATCTAGGCATGGGAAATTTTAAATATAACCTTCAGATACAGGCATTTTCCTTCACAGTTCTGGACCCGTGAGACCACCGATGGACAAAACTGGTGATTGGGAAATTTTATCCTGATGGGTGGTCCTCTCATCCCGGGTCAGCTGAGCATTTCTCAAGAATATGTTCCTCTCAGAAGTTCTGCCAAAGGCTTTAAAACCAATCAGGTAATACAACAGGTGGAAGTCCAACTAGCTCAGGATCTTTCACCCACAAGGATGAACTCTCAACCTCCTCAAATATGGGATGAAATCTTACACGAAACTTTATCCCTGCTCAATCAGACTGTCAGCCCAGATGATACCAAAGACTGTTTTCTCTGCGCATCCCTATCTAGACCCCTCTTAGAGGCAGTGCCTTTTAATATCTCCCACTATAATTTTTCCAATACAGGTCCACTCCTGACAGCTAGACAATGTTCCACTATGGGAGGTCTCCCCAGAGGGCAATTTCTCAAAATTCCCTGCCATCTGCATTTACCCACAGGGAACAATGCCACTTCAAAACTGTTCTTGGAACCTCGCCACTTCTCCCTCCCCACAGTATACCAAGCTGGGCCACTTCCTCTGGTGCAATGGCACACTGGCCACATCTACCTTAAATGTGACCTCCACATGCACTCTCACCACAGTGGCCCCCCAGCTAACTCTGTACACCACTGCGGAGGTCCAGTCCTTGCTTCCACAGCCGTGGACGTGCAGAGCCTCCTTCCTCCCGGTACTGGTGGGTATGTCGCTTGCAGCCTCTACAGCGGCTGGTGGAATCACTGGGGGAACTCTGGGCCATACACTTTGGGTAGCAGAGGATTCGCAAACCAAACTCCAGAGAGCATTAGATGCTACTGCTGACTCTCTGGGGTTCCTTCAATGACAGGTGGCATCATTAGCTCAGGTGGTGCTACAGAACTGCAGGGCTCATGATCTATGAACAGTAGAGAAAGGAGGAACTTGTCTATTCCTATGGGAGGAATGTTGTTACTATGTTAATGGGTCAGGTTTAGTAGAAGAGAACGTCAAACGCCTTCAGGATCTGACTGATCAGATGTTAATGAAACCAAAGGGAAATGGGCTCATGTTTTCTTTTTCAAAATTCCCTTGTACAGATGCTTCTTCCTGTACTGGGACCTGTAAGTATACTTCTCTTGATCTGCCTCCTCTTGACATGTCTGTTCAAATTTATCCAATCTCAAATCTAGTAGGTTTCTAATCAGACATTTAAGCAGCTTCGCCTCACGGATTTTTGGATTCTCAAGGAGGACAATGACCCCCTTATGACTGTTTCTTGAGGCTCTACTCCAGGATTCCTGGCTCCCGCCTCTACATGTGCATTCAGGAAACTGGCCCCACCAGCTGGCGATGCTGTGGCTACAAGGCACCTTCCAAGACTTCTCCCCTTGGGAGATCCTAACCTTTGGGGCCTGGGTGCTCTACCTTCTTCCCCCTCCCCTCTTGCTCGGTGGACATCGTCCCAATTCTGCCGGAAATAACCAGAAGAGCCATCATCGTCCCTGTTCCTATCCCTACAAAACCAAAAAGTGGGGAATGTAAGGTAGAAACAGCCCTCCCATACCCAGTTTTAGCCCTCCCTTCCCTAAAGTCTAAGGCAGTCCCTGTCCCGGCAGTTTCCTGGCAGAGTTTCCCACCCAAGTTAACCCTAACCGCCCAAGTTAACTTTCAACCATCTCAGGGGCACCCACAACCAAGACCACCAATCCTTACCCAACACATCAGCCTGAAATAACCAATGTGTAGTCCACAACATGTTTACTGCAGATCCTATAAAATCCATGCCCCGCAACCCCTCTTCTCTTTTCTCCCCGGGCATCCACCTACACTGATCTCCGTGAATAAAGATCTCCTGGTTGGGCTGGGATTGTAGCTCAGCGGTAGAGCGCTTGCCTCGCGTGCGTGAGGCCCTGGGTTCGATCCTCAGCACCACATACAAAGCAATAAAATAAAGACATTGTGTCCATCTACAAATAAAAAAATATTAAAAAAAAAAAAAAAGATCTCCTGGTTGCATGAGGTGTACTGGGTCTGGTTCAGTGGAAACCCTTACATTTACCATTGTTATATACCCAGTGATGTGGAAGACCTTTGGTTTGCAGGAGGAATTTGGAAATTTTGAGGAGCAGGCTAGAAAAAGTCTAGAATGCTATAAATATAACTCACTGGGAAATTCTAGTGAGGGCTCAGAAGAACAGACTACTGATAAAAATGTGGACAATAAAGACTATGCTGATGAGGTTTCAGATGGAAGAGGGGCCTCCCTTGCTATATACAATGGCAAAAAGTTTGAATGCGTTTTATCCATTCTCTAAGACTTTGTAGGAGGCTGAGTTTAAAGGTGATGGACTAATTAATCTGCTGGAGGAAATTTCAAATCAGCAAAATATTCAGACAATGGTATGAGTATTACTAGGTGCTTTTAGCCAAATTTACAGGAGAATTTAAAGCCAAAGGGAGTTGAGCAGACAGATTTGGAAAACTTATCATTTGACCAGAAAAGGAGCATGTTTAAAGGTGTTGCCAAGGAAGGGAGGTTTGGTTGCTAGAAACAATAAAAAGCAAAGTGCTTTTCCCTGGGACAAAAGGAAGGATGCTGGAAGTCATTTGATGAATCTGCAGCACAACTCCACTGATCCCAAGCCCAAAGGTGAGAAATGCAAATTTGTTTCAAAGACTTTTCAGGTCAAGGTTTTCTGAGAAAAGAGCCCCAGGACATTTGCACACCCCAAAGCACCTAGGGGTTTGTCACTTCATGTTCAGACAGCCAGGAATCCACAGTCCATTGCAACTGTGGGTCAAGTGGACCCAGGTTCAGCTCCCACTTGCATCAGAACTTGGTGTCATCCAGTCCATGTGATGGTGGTTTTGTAGGCGTGCAGAATGCAGCAGTCAGGGAGGTTTCCATCAGGATTTCAAAGAAAGCCTGGGAGGTGGGCAGTGGGCCCCAGAGTGGGAGTCCCTGCAAGCATCCCTAACTGGGTAATGAGTGGAGCTGGAGCACTGGAGACCTCAGGGAGACAGATGCCAGGAACGTGGAAGGCCTGCAGTGGAAGCCAGCCCAGGAGAGTGGCCATGTAGACTGCAACCAGCAAAACCACAGGGAAAAGCCTCGCCAAACCCTTGGAAACTCACCTGCTGTTGCAACAAGACTTAGACTCTTCACCTGGGTCCCCAAACGTCCATTGGATGGCTAAAAAGATAAAGGATAAAAATCTTGGCATCTTTGCACAGCTAATTTGTGTACACAATATAAGCTTGCTTAGTATGATTTAAAATTGGAGTCTGTGGTCCCTTCTTTGCATCCTGGGTTCAACAAACCCTCCTGAAACTAAGAAGTGATTATAGCAAGGTTGTAGAATACAAGGTTAATAGACAAAAGACAATTGCTTCCCTACAAACCAAACAGGTACAATTTGAAATAAAAAAATACAATTTATATTAACATTTCCCCAAATAAAATACATTTTAAATAAATCTAACCAAATACACGTAACATCTACTGAGGAATATTACATAACTCTGAAGAACAAAAGTAAAGAAGAAGTAAGTGGAGAAATATCCCATGTTCATGGATAGGAAGGCTCAATATTAACAAGATATCAGTTATTCCTGACTTCATCTATAGCTTCCATGCAATTCTAATAAAAACTTCAGCAAATTATTTTGTGGATATTGACAAATTTATTCTAAGGTTTATTATGGAGATGCAAGAGATCCAGAATAGCCAATACAATATTGAAGAACAGTTAGAGAATTGACACTTTCTGACTTCAAGACTTATTATAAAGCTTATAATCAACAAAGTGTGATGATGGTAAAAGGACAAATAGACCAATGGAACAGAATAGAGTGTCTAGAAATAGACCTACATAAATAGTCAACTGATCTTTGACAAAGGAGCAAAGGCAATATAACAGAGCAATGATAGTCTTTTCAACGAATGGTGGTGGATGAAGTGGCCATTCAGATGCAAGAAAGCGAATCAAAGCACCAACCTCCCATCCTTCACAAAAACCAACTCAAAATGGATTATAGTCCTAAATATAAAATGGAAAACTATAAAACTCATACCAGACAGCACAGGAGAAACCTATATGATATTGGGTATGGTGATGACTTTTAGATACAACACCAAAGACACAATCCATGTAAGAAATGACTGAGAAGCTGGACATCATTAAAAATAAGTGTTCTGTTCTGTGAAGGAGGATGTCAAGAGGTTGGGAGGACAAGTCACAGACTAGAAAAAATATTTGCAAAAGGTATGTCTGATAAGAAACAGTTATCAAAATATACAAAGAACTCTTAAAATTCATCAATAAGCAAAAAAAATCAACCCAACTAAAAATGGACCAATTATTTTCTTGCTATTGAGTTATTAATATTTTGGATATTTTCTGCTCATTAGAAGCATTATTTGCAAATATTTTCTCCCAGTCTGTGGGTTGTCTCTTCACTCTGCTAATTCTTTATAGCATAGAACTTTTTTTTAGTGTGATGCAAACTCATTCATCTATTTTTTCTTTTGTTGCCTGTTCATTTTTTAAAAAATATTTTTTAGTTATACATGGACACAGTGTCTTTATTTTGTTCACCTATTTTCATGTGGTGCTGAGGATGGAACCCAGTGCCTCACACATGTGAAGCAAGCGCTCTGTCACTGAGCCACAACCTCAGCCCTGTTGCCTGTTCTTTTGGAGTACCCTATGTTTTCTCCTTACAGCCTTGGGTTTTACAATGGAGTTGATTTTGAGTATATGGTGTGAGATAAAGGTTCAGCTTTTTTTGGTACTGGAGATTGTCTCAGGGGCACTCGACCCCTGAGCCACATCTCCAGCCCTATTTTGTGTTTTATGTAGAGACAGGGTCTCACTGAGTTGCTTAGCGCCTCGCCGTTGCTGAGGCTGGCTTTGAACTCGCGATTCTCGTGTCTCAGCCTCCCTAAGTGCTGGGATTACAGGCTTGCACCACTGCACCTGGCTAAAAGTTCAGTTTTCCCAGTAGCATTTGTTGATGAGATTGTCCTTTCCCCTTGTGTGTTCTTGGCAGCTTTATAAAAAAATCAATGAATTATCAATCCTTGGGTTTTTGTTTGGGCTTTCTATCCTGTTCCATTAGTTGATGAGACTGCTCTTAGTTCAGTAACAAGTTAATCTACAGTGAGACGTATCAAGTGTGTGTGTTCCTGGAGTCTGGGGTTGAGAGAAGGAATTGACTATGACCTTTTTTATATGCAGGTCCGACAAAGAAGGCACACTGCCAACAGTTTACATCAGTGGTTTGATGCAGACAAGCCAGTGTTTATGACCTTGAGTACACAGTAAAAACATAACCCACCAGAAGTCTTGGTGAAGAAGTCTAACTATAGCCATTTTGGGTCTTTCCTGCACAGCCCCAGGGATTTTTTTAAAAAATAGCAACAGAAAATAAATGAATACAGGGGGGATTAGGAGTTACTCCTTGAAGGCAAGTAAGTGTGAGAGGTTCTCTACTGGACTTCACTGAGGTTTGGCTGGATTAAAGCCATTATTGAAGATGTAGGTAATTCACTAACTAAATCCCTCTCTCCATTAAAATTTCCCATACAAACTCCATATCTGCTTACTTAATAGTCAAGATTAGGTACTTTTATATGACACCAGCAGAAATAGGGATTCCCAAGCAGAAAATAAAAGAATAATTTAGTTTCAATACATTTTTATTACTAGAATTTTGTAGCTTAATAATCCATGTATAAACAAGGCAATGCAATTTCAAAAACACATGCTTTCTGTTTTCAGCTTATAGGAAATTTATGGGTATAAGAAGTAATATAGCTGTCTGGGCTTGTTTTCTGTTGCTGTAAAAAATGCCTGAGATTGGGTAAGTTATAAGGAAAGAATTTTTTTCTGGTTCATGGTTCTGGAATCTGGAAAGTCCAAGATCACATGCTACCTCAACTTCTTGTGGAAAGTGGAAGGGCAATTGGGTGCATTCACAATAGAAAGAGCATGAGGAACAGCCTTGCTCTGTAACAACCCACTCTCAAGGTAACAGATCTGGTGAGCATGAGCTCTCACTCCACCAGATGGCACTAGGGCATTCATGATGGCTTGACTCTCCGTGACCTCAACACTCCTGCCTACCCCCAACCTTCCCCATCTCCAAGAGTCACTCCAGCATTGAAGAATTAAGATTCCACCACATGAACTTGGGGGACTCAGACCATAGCAATAACTAAAAACCTCAGCGTGATTGATTACTAGATACCAGATTCTGCTCCCCAGGATGGTGTAGATGTAGTCAGATCTGGCCGAGGGCTGGTCGGGTGGTGTTCCTACAGAGAGGAGGAGAGGGAGCAGGGGAGGGAGGGCGGGGGCAAAACCCAGAGAGAATTGAAGGAGCATCACATGGTTACTCAGGGATGGAGATGGAGCCTCAAAAGAAGCCACAACCAAGCTGTGTCCCCTGCTGCCCCTCCCCCAGCCTGGGCTAGAGTCACAGATTTAACCGGCACAAATCCTGGAGATGGGGGAGGACTTGCAATCAGGCTTCATGCCTGGGACCTTGAATGTCACCGCTGCCTGATTCTGAGAGCCCAGCGACTCCAGGCAGCAGTGCTGGAAGCAGGGATAGAAGATGCAGTTGCGGACACACAGCCGGGTCGCATTCAGGGGCAGGATGGTGTTATTGTCACAGCACTGCTCCAAGGGGTTGTAAGTCTGGTCCCCACACCTCGGCGCTGGCTGGCACAGCCATGGGCCAGAACCTATAAGGGTCAGAGCTGAGCCTGCTCCAAAGGCCAGTGTAGGACACTCCCTCCCACCACCAGCGGCACCTCCTCCCCAACACACCCGTCCTTACCTGGGACTCCTGTGGAGTCTGATGCTCCCAGGAGTTCAACAATGAAGACAGCAGCTGAGAAGGAGAATGCTGGGAGAGGAGCAGCCTGAGCTCAACCCTGGAGCACAGGTGATCGTTGAGCTTGGATTGCTCTTAACCACACAGCGTGGACTTGGAGATGGACTGTGGGGGCAGGGGCTGGGGGCAGGGCTGGCAGTGAGGAAATGCAGGGGGCGCTCTGGGAAGAGTGAAGCTTCTGGAATTTGCAGGTGGGCAGAGAGGTTGCAGTGCAGTCAGAGATGACAGGGGTGGGTACCAGGTGGGAAGCTGAGAACTGAGTACAGGAGAGAGAACTGAGCTGGAGGTTCAGAGGCACAAAGGGGTGACATGACAAGTAGGCTCAGCTTGGGGCTGGAGTCTCCTTACCAAAGATTACGGGCAGCATGGTTCTGAGTGGCTGCGGAGCCGTGGGAGGTGTAACGGAGAAGAGCTGTACATCTTATGGATATCAGGAGTTGGCAAACAAGTTTTAATTCCTCGTGGGCTTGGGACCTTGGGCTGTGGCTTGTGGAAAGATCACAGAAACACCTTGGGAGGAGTCTAAAGCAGGATCCTCCAATCGGATATAATATCAGACAACAGACACAGATTTGTGGCTGATTAGGTTGGGCACAAAGGATCTGCTTGCAGGAGAAACTCACATGTGAAACTGCTTATCAGTTTTCAAATTGCTTCCCTGGGAACTTTTTGAAATTGTGACTCTGGCAAGTGCTTTTTTTCCAATGCTGTGGAGGGGAACCCCCATTTTGTGTGCAAACCACCCACCACCCACTGGCTGTTTCTAGGCTTCCCATATTTCTCACCCTGCAAGTTTCAAGGGCTGTCTTTGAAAACATAATGAAAGAAAAACAAAAATAAATGGAGACAGATCTCAACAGATCAGTAGTGCTTTATTAAGCACCAGAGGGGGCACATTTGCAAGGGAGAAACTGGCAACTGGTTACAGTAGGGGGTCTGAGTTTTTTTGTTTGTTTTTTGTTTTATTTTTTGGTACTAGGGATTGAACTCAGGGGCACTCAACCACTGAGCCACATCCCCAGCCCTATTTTGTGTTTTATGTAGAGACAGGGTCTTACTGAGTTGCTTAGCGCCTCGCCGTTGCTGAGGCTGGCTTTGAACTCGCGACTCTCCTGTCTCAGCCTCCCCAAGTGCTGAGATTACAGGCACTCGGCTTATTTTTAGACAGTTTTGCTAAGTTGCTTGGGGTCTCACTAAGTTCCACTTATAGAACATTTCTGGATGGGCCAAACTGTAAAGATGGAGAACAGATTGTGGTTTCCCAGGGTTAGGTGTGGGGAGAGGCGTGACCACAAGGCGAACATTATGGGGAGTTTGGGGGCTAAAGGAGCTGTCCTGTGAGAGACAACATGTAGAGAGCCTGAGAAACAGAAGGGGCCTCAGGAATGTGGACGCCTGCTATTGCGGGCAGCTGTGGGTCCCCCTTCACCCAGCAGCCTCACGCAACCAGTCCACCCAAGGGAGTAAGTGAAATTCCCTCTGTAGCATGTGGGTGTTCTTCACTGTATATATTTATACCATCAAAATTGTTTCTGTGGAAACCTGGCAATGCTAAGTCAAAAGAGCTTATCTGCCTCCAAACCTTGACAGCGCACAGGTAGGAATCATGTGCACAGGAGGCTCGTCAGAAGCTCCCCTGTGGGGTGTTTCTGGGCTTGTTCCTACCTGCTGACTTCTCTCCCTTCTTCTTTGTCATTCCCCTGAGGGTGTACCCTGGATAGGTCCCAGTGCCACTGTCTGTTATGATGCTGATAAATTAGACCCCATCTTAGGTAAGATCGACACATTTTATTTACAATGACATGTTGGTTTCAGTGTGAAAGGAACAGGTCGTGTTTCCTGTTCTTGCAGAGTGCTGTTCACTAGACATCCAGGCTCAGTATTGAGTCAGATCTTAACGTCTTAGCACAGTGGTTGTCTCCAGGGCTTTACATCATGTAGCAACCCCCATGGGCTTTCATGTGGCTTTTTAAGACTAGTGTTGTGATGTGTGGGAAAATTGCTTGGGGTTGCTAAATGGAGTAGAAGTACTAGCCTATTAGTTCCTATGTCCTGAAAAATTTCTATCCACCATGTTATGAGAAAAGGATTCAATTTGGTAGCAATTCATAAAAAATACGCCTGGAGATTCCAATTTTCATTATGTTCACAAATATATTTACTTTATTTGATGCTTATAAATCCTGACATGAGCACATATCATTATTTCATGGAATTTGAAGAGGAAACTGCAGTTCAGAGAAGCTAAGTGCTTTGAGAAATATCTCACAACTTGTGTTAGAGCTGAGCCCCAAGACCCATGTAAAGGAATTATGCACACATTCATTGAAACTATGAGTTACTTAAGCCAGGAACTAGGAGCAGCATCAGGCTCTGGGGGTGTCATGGGTACTGCAATACCAAGGAGGGAGTGAGATTTTTATTTATTTATTTTAGTTTTTGGTTCAGAGATTGAGCTCAAGGGCACTCGACCACTGAGCCACGTCCCCAGCCCTATTTTGTGTTTTATGTAGAGACAGGGTCTCACTGAGTTGCTTAGCGCCTCGCCGTTGCTGAGGCTGGCTTTGAACTCGCGATTCTCCTGTCTCAGCCTCCCTAAGTGCTGGGATTACAGGTGTGTGCCACCGCTCCCAGCTTGATTTTTAGTTAGTGAAAATCACGTTCTGGGGGTTTTCTGTATCTATGCATGTGTTTCGTAATGTAAAAAGGATCCAGGTTGAACAACCAACCAGGAGCGACCCAGCTGTCACGATGAGCACAGTGAGGGCAGAAGCAGGAGTCCTCTGGATGCCGAGCAGGTGCGTCACTGCACCAGAGAGGACAACAGGAACAGGCTAGGCTGGAGGGCGGGAGGTGCCTGGGCAGAGCCTGGGGAGAGCAAAGTCACTCAGATGAAGGGCCAGGCAGGGCTGCAAGCAGGGACGGGCAGCCAAGCTGGGACACGGAGGCCTGGTTGGGAGGGGTCCAGGAGGGGAGGAGATGCTGGAGGACATGCAGGGCCAGGTCCTGGAGGGTGTCATCTAGGGCTGGTGGGGCGTCATCAGCAGCTCTGAGCTGTGAAACCCGTAATGAGACCTGCATTCTTCCAGAAGCAGGTCCCACTCTTGCCATCCTGGGCGTCTTCACCCCGCACACCGGCTGTGAGGCACTTCCCTGCGTGACGCCCTGCAGGCCATCGCTGCTTTCCGTATGGATTTATTCATTTTGAAATGAGTGTTGGCTTGTGGGTGTTGGAGGCAAAGCTCCGCGGCCGGTTCCCTTTCCACACACATTGCAGCGAGGCAGTGACTGTGCTGCTGCACAGTGTTTTTGTGAGGGCAGCCTGCGTAAATGTCCATGAGGGACACACCTCTGAGTCCAAGCAAAGGCTTATTGACACAGAGCGTCTGCCAGGCTGCCCTCTGCAAGACGCAGCGGGCAGAGTTATCTTAACAGGGTTTCTATATTCTTTCACAAGGAAAAAGGGCAAGCTGGAAATGGCCTTGAGGTTAGTAAGCTAGAATTGACCATGAGTGCCGGTGGCCGGGCAGTAACAGAATTTCGTATTTAGGGACCTTGGGGGCGCATTTCCCTGGGCCAGAAAGGCATGTGGCATGAAGATCCCTGGTGTGGAGGATTGTGGCCTGGAGTTTTGGCTTGGTCTTTGCAGACCCTAGAAGGCTGTGGAGGAAATGTCCATGAAGACTGGAGGGGCCTTAGTGTGACTTGGTGAAAGCTGGGAGAGAGGGAAAACTGATGGACCCTGAGAAGAAAGGAACTCATTACTTACTGGTAGAAAGTTCAGTAACAATGACATGTTTTATAATATTGAAAATAATAAGCATACCTAATGATCTCATGGATTCAGTTGAAAATATTTCTAGTATTCTGTATAACAATTTATTTATTTTAACCACATTTAGGAAGAACAGTGAAAAATGCACGGACCAATTTTAGAGCATATACATAGAAGTGCCAGAACTTTCTAAATTCAAAAATAAAAGTTTCAAAACTCCTGTCTCTCCTAATGGCAAGTTTCTCAAATTTTCAGAAACTTTCTTGGTAAAGATCAAATCAAGGTGAGACTGAGTTTTTTGAAGACCTTGTGTCTGGGTCTGTTTTGGTTGTTCTAACAAAACACCTGAGGCTGGGTGGTTTAGAAGGAAAAGAGGCTTTTTATAGCTCAGAGTTTTGGAGCCGAAACTTTCTGGATGGGTGGATCCATCTTCAAAGCTCTGACGAGGCTTCCTGGCTGTGTCACAGCCTGGCGGAGGGCGTCAGGGTCGGGGCTCACGTGAGAGAGAGAGATCACATGAGAGACAGGAAGCAAGAGAGAGGGGCTCAGTTTAGTTTTTAGAAAAATAACATCCAGTTTTCTCAGGAAGTCACCAGGATTTGCCAAGAACTACATTAATTTGTTCCAAGGACAGCACCTTGAGTGACCCAACCTACCACTAGGCTCCCCTCACCACCACCACAGTGGGACCAAGATTCTAGCATGTTAGCTCTCGAGGACACACTCAAACCACATCCAGACCATCACACCTCAGAAATGCCCAAGAGGATGCCCCATGGAGACTTTCAGCAAGACAGGATGCCCTCTGAGAATCTGAAGGGCTTATCTCCCAGACCCTCCCTGTCAAACTCTGGAGTGCTAATAACCTATTGTTCTTGTGGTTTATTAGGTTATTATGGAGGATGTTATAGCAGCTATTTGAAGCTGTATAGAAGGCAAGGTCTAGAACAGTCCCAAGTTCAGGGGCTCCCATCCCTGTGGATCTGGGCTGCCTTAACCTCTCAGCACAAGATTACATGACCAACCTGGAATCTCCCAAAGAACCTCAAGGTCATTGTCCCTCACAGGGGGTGAAGATAGACAGAAGGTCCTGTATCAAAAAGATGTGTGGTGTGATTTCTCTCTGGTGGGATGACTTGCCTCAAAAAATGTCACAGAAACCCATAGATAATTGTACTAAATAAAGCAGTGTTGGCTTGGGTGGAAAATGATAGAAAATGAAAAAAGAAGATGCCTATTGAGCATCGAATTCTATAGGCAGGAAGAAGTCTCCAAAAATAGTCAGGAACAAACACAAGCTAGATTTTATGGAAAAGGAAGGAGGACTCTGTAGGTACCAAGGGTGCTTGGGGTGGAGCCAATACACGGGAGAAGCCTTAAGAGTCAGCAGGAGGGGCCAGAACAGAACCAGTTCTGCCAGCTCTCAGGTATCCCCTTAGGACAACTGCTCCTTAAAAGGCATGCAGGAGGCTGGGCTGGTTAATGCACAGAAATCGCCCCAAGAAATTGTGGAGGCCTCAGAGCCAAGACTCAGGGTGAGGCAGTGAGCAGGAGATGCAGGGGAACTAATGGTTTAGTTCCAGTCCAAGTGCAAAGGCTGGCAGTCAGGGGGTCCCTGGTGTAGGTTCTGTCTGAAGGGCAGCAGGCTTGAGGCCCAGGAGGAGATGTCATCCACTTTGAGTCTGAAGATGGGGGAAAAACGGGGCTGGGGTTATGGCGCAGTGGTAGCGTGCTCGCCTAGCATGCGTGAGGCACTGGGTTCGATCCTCAGCACCACATAAAAATGAAATAAAGATATTCTGTCTGCCTACAACTAAGAAATAAATATTTAAAAAAAAAGATGGGGGAAAAACAACCATCAGTGTTCCAGTTTGAAGACAGCCCAAGAGGTAGAATTCTCTCTTACTTAAGAGAGGGAGTGTTGGTCCGTGTGGGCTACTGTAACAAAGCACCATAGACTGCGTGGCTTGTAAATGTGAGAAGTTTATTTCTCAAACTTTGGAGGCCTATGTCTGAGATCAGTTGCCAGGTCAGAAGGGCCACATTCTGGAGAGTCCCCTCTTTCAGACGCACACCACCATCTTCAGTTGTATCATCACATGGCAGAAAGAGGGTGAGAGATCTCTGGAGTTCCTTTTTTTTGTGGGGAGGAGGTACCAGGAATTGAACTCAGGGGCACTTGACAACTGAGCCACATCCCCAGCACTATTTTGTATTTTATTTAGAGACAGGGTCTCACTGAGTTGCTTAGAGCCTCACTTTTGCTGAGACTGGCTTTGATCTTTGATCCTCCTGTGTCAGCCTCCAGAGCCGCTGGAATTACAGACGTGTTCCACCACACCTGGCTTGGAGTTCCTTTTTATGAGCCTAATGCCAATCATGAGAGTTCCACCTTCATAACATAATTACCTCCAAAGATCACAAGTCCAAATACCATCACATTGGGGTTAGGATTGCAGTATAGGAGGAATCTGGGGAGACACAATCATTCAGTCCATTAAGGAGACAGAGACATTTGTTTACTCTTTCATGTGGTTAGGTGAGGTCCATTCACATTAGGGAGGGATACCTGCTTTATTTATTTGATAGCTTAAGTGCCAAGTCATCAAAAAAAATTTCCCTAAAACAGCCACAGTAATGTCTGATCAAACATCTGGGCACTTCATAGCTCAGTCAAGTAAATTTACGTATTACACCATGTTTTTCACATCTAGCATTTCTGTTTTATTCCTTCTCAGAATTTCCATCACTATACTACTTTTCGCATCTCTTCTTGCATGTTGTCTATTTTTTTAGAGCGCTATATCAGTCTGTTTTCTGTTGCCATAACAAAATGCCTTACACTGGATAATTTATAAAGAAAAGAGTTTTAGTTAGCTTATAGTTCTGGAGGTCTAAGAGCATGTTGGTAGCATCTGCTCAGCTCTGATGAGGGCATCATGACAGATGGTCACACATGGTGGGAGTGCATGCAAGAATATATGAGACAGAAAGACGAGACATCCATGGGTCAAGCTCACTATTTTATAATAACCCACCTAATGAGAACTCACTTACCCAATGAGACAAGCATTAATCCCTTCCAAGCAGTGTCCTGATGACGTAACCACTTCATTTGCGGACCCAGCTCTTGGAGGTTCCACCACCTCTTAACATTGCCACACTGAGGACCAACCTCCCAGTACATGAATCCTTGGGGGACACAATCAAGCCATAACCAAACTAAAGCATCCCTCCCCGGGCTCCCAAGGCCTATGTCTGCCTTACCACGTGTAATGCATTCTCTTCCTGATCATAGTCCCATTAGCTGGGTATTTGGTTTTTTTATTTTATGCACTAGGCATTGCCCCATGGGGGGATTTCTATGGCACCCCCACTCCTGCAGCAAACTTCAGGCTATGTTCCCAGGTTTGCCATTAAAATCTTGGTGGGAGCTGCCATGACCTCCTCACTCTTGCATCCTGTGTGGCTGCAGAACCAGCACCTCACAGAGGCCAACAGGGCTGCACTGGGACTAGCCTCACCTGGGCCTGGTTGAACCATGGCTGGAGCAGCCACAGAGCACTGTGTGGGAAAACTGGGAAGAGTCCTGAGGAGGCCCTGGACTCTGGGTCCACAGAGAAAGCCCTGAGCCCCTTTCCCAAGGGCACTCTGCCCTGGAAGGCTTCTGGTGCAGCCACTGTGATGGTGAGATGCCCTCAAACCCTAGTGGAAGGAAGGTAAGTCACTGGGGGTGAGCTGGTTCTGCAGGAATGCAGGATGCTGGAGTTAGGGAGTCATGGAGGCTTCCACTGAAATTTCAAAGGTAAGCCCTGGAGGCCAGGCCAAGTGTAGCAGGGTCGGAATCCCTGCAGACAGCCTCTGAGAGGGTGATGTGTGAGGATGTGAGAAAGAAGCCAGAGCTGCAGTGGAGAATCCTGGACTTAGGAGGTGCCAGTTACATGGAACATCTGCTAAGGAAAGCTGCAGAAATCAAGCAGAAACACACCAAGAGAGAGGCCATGTGGGCTATAGCCAGCAACCCCATAAGGGCAGGACTACACAAGCCCTTTGGTGAGAACACCATGTGTCACAACCTGCATGGCTGTTAATTCAGGCACAGGACTAGGGGCAAAGAGGGGAAGAAGAAAAGACAAAAAGACACACAAATAGAGAAAAAGCTGGGGTTTGGTGGTTCACTGAAATCCTAAAAGGGAGATAGTGACCCAGAAGAAGCTCAGCACATTTATTATATAGGTATAATCATCAAGAGAGTTACCATCAGAAAGTTTCTTCAAAACAAGCAGAACCAAAGTCATAAGTATAAACAGTCCAATTATGATTATTATCTTGTGCCCATAGCTTTCTACCCCTGGGCAGTTATATCTGAACTTCAAGGTCAAGAACTTATAGCCCCATGGCTGGCACAGAACCTCCTTTTGAACAGGAGGGCATCAACACAGAAACCGGGCAATCTTTAATCAGCACCTTCACACTGAAAATTCCCGGGAGAGGCATCAGCTCTGTTGCAGAACAGTTTAAGGACCCTAATTCGGGCACTGCTCCTGATAATCATGATGCCATGTGCCTCAGATGCTGGACGTGGAGCTACAGATGTCTTTGCCCAGCTGAATTTCAGTCTTGCTTTGGCTCCATCCCTTCTTTCTTTGCTCCTATTTCTCCATTTTGGAATGAACTGTTCCCTTTGTGCCATCATGTATGGGATATCTGTACCTTTCTTTTGATCTTTATAGGGGCTAATAGCCAAGAGTTTGTCTTGAGTCTTAGAGGAGATTTTGTACTTGAACTTTTGGGCAATGATGAAACTGTGAAAAATATGTGACTCTTGGAGGTGAACAAAATACATTCTGCATTGTGAGATGGAGAAGAGCTTTTGGGGGTCAGGATGAAATGTTATGGTTTGGATACATGGTGTCCCACAAAATTTCATATGTAAGAAAATGCAAGAATGTTCATTGATGGAATGATTACAGCATGAGAGTTAACGTAATCAGTGGATCAATCCATCTGATGCATCAAGATTTTGAATGTGTTCATGGGTGGTAACCATGGGCAGGTGGCGCTTGGCTGGATGAGGCAGGTCACTGGGGCGTGCCCTCGGTGACAGTGTCCTTGGCTCCTTGCATTCAAGCTCTCTCTGCTTCCTGGCTGCCACGTCCTGAACTGCTTTCTTCTGCCGAGCCCTCTGCCATGATGTTCTGCCTCCCCCTGGGCCCAGAGCAATGGAGTTGGCCAACCATGAACTGAACCTCTGAAACCAGGAGCCAAAATCAACTTTTCCTCCTCCAAGTTGTTCTTGCTGGGTCCTTTGGTCACAGCTACGAGAAGCTGACTGACACACCATATGCTTGTCAGTGGCAGCAGTCTCTCCCTGTTTGTAATCAATTACTTTGTTTAATAAAGAGGTAGGGCTGTAAGCTGTGGGCCCATTTTTCCAGCCTTCTGATGGATCCTGTGGGCTCTTGTATATCTTTTCAATGAATTTCTTTCTGGATGTTATTCACACTCTGTTTATCTTGACTGCAATGCAGATTCCTGGAGGAGCCATGGAATTGAAAATATTTGAGACTCGAACAGTGAAAAGACTCTTGAGAAACTGAACAACCTCATGAGATGTTTAATAGGAAAAATCACTGTCGTAAATGACTCCTGTGCTAGAGACAGCGGTCATGCACTGTGCTCTCAGACACGAGCACCGGTAGCAACATGCAGTGTAAATATTGCAATTGGCAAGGAGATGCAAATGCAGAAATAGATGAGTAACTCTTCCCTGGAACTCAGTGCTGCCTGAAGAGCTGAGCTGGGCCCAGGCAGCGTGTGAGTGGATGCTCCATGGGAAGTCTTCAGTGGTTCTTTACTAGTTTGACAGAAAGTCTTGACAGAATAGATGTGAGAGTTAGAGGCCATGTATGACTTTAATTTATCCATCCAGAGTGAATGTTTATACGTTGTGCTCTAGAAATACTGGGTGTCTCTTTTTTTTTTTAATGTCTTTATCTTATTGCTTTGTATGTGGTGCTGAGGGTCGAACCCAGGGCCTCATGTATGCGAGGCAAGCGCTCTACCGCTGAGCCACAACCCTGCCCCCCCACAGGGCTTTTGACAGGGCTGCTTGGTCTTCTTTTCAGCTTGACAGATGAGCTCCATGAGGAATTTTTAAAAATTGTTTGTTTTTGTACTGGGAATTGAACCCAGGGGTGCTTCACCACTGAGCTACACCCCAGCTCTTTGTATTCTTTATTTTGGATAGCATCTTGCTAAGGTACTGAGGTTCACCTCCAACTTGCCATTCTCCTGCCTTGGCCTCCCAAGTTGCTGGGATTTCAGGTGCAGGCATGAGCAGGTTTTCTTAGAAGACTGTACAATAGCCACAACACTTATGATCTACTTTTGGAAACTAGCCTTGATGGTGGAAAATCATGTCATGAAAATCAAATCATTTCCAACACATTCTTCAGGGCAACCTCAGATTTCACAGAGTTGGGGGGGATTAGATTTCACTCTTCATTGGGAAAAACAGGAACATACAACTTGAACATTATTAAAACCTCAAAAAACTCAATTCATCTCTAGCAATTAGAGAAATGCAAATGGAAACTATTCTAAGATTTCATCTCACTCTAGTCAGAATGGCAATCATCAAGAATACAGGCAACAGTTCTGCTCCAGAGTTCCTGTGGATCTGGCGGGAGTGCAAGAGAGAGCCCCAAATTTCCCTCAGGGACTGCCACAGGAGCCCAGCCAAGGCTACTCTCACTGCTCTCTTGAGGTACTTACACTACCACCGCCACCAACTTTAGTGGCAGTAGTGTCCATCTGGGGACACCTGCTGGGGACCGGAAGTAACTCCAAGATGAGATACAGGTAACCTATAGTGTCAATACGGGATTATAGGATAGAAACTGCAATACCTCAGATCAGCATTGCAAGAAAGGAAGTACATAATCATCATGAAAAAACAAGGGAAGAAAGTGCCCCAAATAAACCTTGATACCACAATAATAGAATCCACTGACAGCACAGTTGATGAAATGTCAGAGAAAGAATTCAGAATGTACATAATTAAAATGATCTGTGAATTAAAGAATGACGTAAGCAAGCAAATACAGGCAAAAATTGATTAATCCAACAAAGAAATAGGAGAGCAAATAAAGGCAACCATTGATCACTCTAACAAAGAGATGAGAGCAAATACAAGTAGTAAAATATTACTTTAAGAAAGAGCTAGAGATTGTGAAAAAAACTGATCAGAAATTCTTTTTTTTTTTTTTTTTTTGGTACCAGGGATTGAACTCAGGGGCACTCGACCACTGGGCCACATCCCCAGCCCTATTTTGTGTTTTATGTAGAGACAGGGTCTCACTGAGTTGCTTAGCGCCTCGCCATTGCTGAGGCTGGCTTTGAACTCGCGATTCTCCTGTCTCAGCCTCCCTAAGTGCTGGGATTACAGGCTTGCGCCACTGCACAGGGCCTGACCTGGGTTTTAACAAGGGGTGTCTGTGAGCAGGTCCTGCCTGCCCTTCCCACAGGGGCTGCACAGTGGTGTTTGGAGCCCCTGGACTGGAGCTCAGAAGACCTGGGTCCTAGTCCAGCCTGTGTCCCTGACCAGCAGGGGAAGGGGGGCAGCAAGAGTCGTGCCTGGATCCAGGGAGTGAAGTGGGGGAGTTAAACAAGGGGCCTTTAGAGGTCAGGATTTTGCACTGACTTCAGAAACCCAGAGTCTTTCTTAACTGTGGGGAGTGACAGAGTCCCAACACCTGAGGACCAGCTTCCCCCAAGATGGCCCTGGTCCTGCTTCACAGAGCTGGACACCCATGCGGAAGACAGACCCTGGACAGTG
>CM053414.1:45572944-45603938 GCA_028644305.1 Xerus rutilus
CACCACAGAGTGGGCAGAACACGGTTGGGGACGTGGAGAGCTTGCTGGTGAGATGGACAACACTGCGTCCAAAAGGTATTGACAGCTTGAGAAGAGGCAGGACAGCCTGTGAACCTAGGGTTGCCTGACCCCAAAGCCTCATGACTGCAGAGTGAAGGGCTCTCAGTGTTCATGGAAACCTGGACGGCCCAGCTGCCCTCCCACCGTCCCAGCCTGTGAGACCCCTGGGCTCCGTCCTGGCCTCCCTCCACTCTCCTGCCCTGGCTCCTGACTCAGGTGCAGGAGGGATGGAATGTAGAGCAGAAGGTACATAGGAGACCCCTCCCTCCTCTGGGATGCCAGCCCTAGCCCTGCTCTGGGGAAGGCACTCCTGTCACCTGGGCACCCACTCAAGTCCAGACACTCCCTCTTTTGGGTATAGACAACAAGCCCTAGCACATGGTCCTACTCCAAGGCCCCAGAAAATGTCTAGAACAGAATGTGAGTACCAGCTGGGTGCGGTGGTACATGCCTGTAATCCCAGCAGCTCAGGAGGCTGAGGCAGGAGGATCACAAGTTCAAAGCCAGACTCAGCAACTTAGCAAGGCCCTAAGCAACTTAGCAAGACCCTGTTTCTAAAAAAAAAATACAAAAAAGGGCTGTGGATGTGTCTTAGTAATTTATGCCCCTGCATTCAATAATCCTTGGTTTAAAAAGAGAGAGAGGGGCTGGGGTTATGGCTCAGCGGTTGAGCGCTTGCCTCGCATACATGAGGCACTGGGTTCGATCCTCAGCACCACATAAAATAAATAAAGATATTGTGTTCATCTACAACTAAAACAAAAATAAAAAAAAAAAAAAGAGAGAGAGGGTGTCAGGCTAGCAGTGTGCAGAAGACAGGGAAATGCGAACACTCGGCAGGATCCCAGGGAAAGTCTGCTTGCCTGTCTCAGGGTGGGGGAGTGAGGGGACTCCAGGGAGCACTGTCCACCCTCCAGCTTGCCAAAGAGGTCCTGGTGTGGCAGAGGAGGACATTCAGGGAGAGGGGGATGGGGCAGCCTTTGCTCCTCTGGTACACAGCGACCTGAGAACTGACTCCCCTGAGCCTTCCCATAACCTCTCCACCTGCTCACAGATGGCTCTTCTCAGAGAGTCCACACTCACCGCCTCTCAACACACACGCTAGGGACCACACCTTTGAGAACCTCAGGATGATTCTGGAGTTTCTCCCACAGAACTTCACAGTGAGTGTGTGTGTGCGTGTGTGTGTGTGTGCGTGCACGTGTGTGGTGCTAGAGTCAATCCCAGGGAAGCACTCTACCACTGAGCCACACCCCAGCCCCACACAAGTTATATTGATCATATGGACCACAACTAACATTCACTAGCTTGCCGTTGTCTTTCTCTTTCTCTTTTCTTCTCCCGTGAACCTCATTAAAAATTGTGACTTTCGAATGTCCTGTTCCACACCACCTCTCCAGTGCCCCAAAGACTGTAGGGTGAGACGTGGGCATCCACTCCTGAATAATGACCACTGGCAAAAAAAAACAGGGAAGATGTGGAAGAGCCCTGGTGGAGTGAGGGTCCTGAGGGTCCCCAGGACTCTTCAGACATGGCAGTTTCATGAGCTGCCCCAGTGACCTCCGACATATTCCTCTCTTTACTGAACAAGATTGGAACTGGAATTCTTAACTTTAGAAAATAATTCCACTGACTAATAGTCTGGCCCTCCTGGAAAACCTCACTTTGTGCTGAGTGAAGTTTTCCTACTTTCTATCCTGGGCTTGGGTTGTGGGGTCAGCCATGGACCCCCTTGGGAGGTTTTCAGAGGTCATCAGTCCGCAAAGGACTGTGGGGAAAATCAGAGACACAGTAGGATCCAGCGGAGGAGCTGGTGTTGGCTGTTCCAATCTGTGAGAGCTGGAGTGTCTCCAGTGACCATCTATGCTCTCCACTGCTGCTTTGACCTTAGTGCTGGCGATGAGAGTAAATGACGGTAAGTCAGCAGTGACAGCACGTCTGACACCTGTTCTTACCCCAGGGAGGAGTCTGGCCCAAAGACGGAGTCCACTGATGTCACCGGCTCATTTCTGAGGATAAAAGGTTGTGCTGAGACCTGCTGGTCACACACTGGCTACGCAGCCGCCACCCTGAGCCATGACTCCCCGAGGCTGCATCCTGGGTAAGGAGCACAGAGCCCCGTTCCCCCCAGAGCCCATGTCCATCCCAGTCACCCAATCCATCCACCCTAGCCTCCTCCCTATCCCAGGCCCCGCCTGCTCCCACAGGACTCCACCATAGCGAGACTCCATCCCAAACCCAGTTCAGCCCATCCCATCCCCAGAGGAGACCCCGCCCATCCGGGCACTCAGCACTGGCCCCTCTTCTCTCACACACTCAGCCCCCTCCATAGAACCAGCCCTCTCCAGTCTCTGTGCAGCTGCTCACAGCTAGATCCCCCTGTGCCTCCAGCTCCAGCCTCCTCCCCCAGCACCCTTTCCCTCCCTGAGCCCCAAACCCAGGTCTTGCAAGAGTCCCGCCCACCTCCCCTTCCCCTGCATAAGACCTTGAACATAGGGCAACTGAGTACCACCCGGGGCTACTACAGCCCTCCCAGAGCCTCAGTCAGGACAGACAACACCTCAGACTCTCCTCTCCTCATCCCTTCTCTCCACAGCTGCCTTGGCTGCTGTCTGCCTCCTCCAGCTGCTCTGCTCACTGGGAGCCTCAGGTGAGCCCAGGAGGGGCAGGGACATCAGAGCGGAGTGTGGTTCCCACAGGACCCCAGGCTGGGATCCACCTGCCCCTGCCACCTGGCCCAGCAGCTCTGTCTCCTCCTGTCCCCCACAGGAGCCAGCCTGATGCTGTGCCAACCACACACCAGATGCAGGGACCAGTTCTATGATCCCCTGCGGCTATGCTGCCTCGGGGATGCTCTGGTGCCCCTGGGCGAGACCCGCCAGTGTGGGAACTGCAGCTACAGGGTCTGTCTGGAGCAGTGCTGTCCCCGGTGGCCACTCAGCTTGCAGGAGCCCCTCATGGTGAAGCTGAGGGAGGACAGTTGCTCCTCGCCCCTGGTTCCAGGAGACAAGCTTTGTCACAGGTGCCATCCTGCCCCTTCCTGGGGATTCAAGATGCAGGGAACCCCCGGGGTCTAGCTGCCCCTGGGTCCCTGGTGGGGCTTCCCCTGCCCTCCTCTGTGTCTGCCTGTCTGTCCACCTGCCTCTGTCCAACCACCTGTGCCTTTTCCTCCCCATTTCCTTGTCTCTCTGTCTCCTCTCCACATCGTCGTCCTCCTCTCCAGCTCTGTTACCCCTGCCCATGTTCTGCTGGCCCCTCTGTCCCTGGCTGACTCTCCTGCCCACTGCCTGTCTCCTCTCTGATCAGTGTCGTCTGATGGATCACCAGGCACGAGATGCCTCCTGGATGCTGCTTCCTGGAGGAACCTGGAAAGAAGGCCTGTGGCCTGAGATCTGGGACAGGGAGGGGACAGGAGACTCAGCACCCATAACACCCAGCCTGCCTCTGCCCTGAGTCGGGTCTGGTCCTCTTTCTATGAGGGTCTTCTTGTGGCCAAGGAGTCCCCAAGGCCACCTCAGCATGACCCCACACCAAGCAGGCTGGTTCCCCGGGGCCCTGAGGACCCTCCTCTGACACATTTTGGTACCTGGGTCCTTTTCTCTCCTGGGAGCAAAGCTCAGGGCACTTTATTCTGTCTGCACATTTCATGGACTGTCACTAGGGAGCTTGGGCGGCTGGTGGGCCATAGGTGATGCCCTGAGCCCTTCTCTCTGGCATCCTGAGGCAGCCAGCCATATCCACTCTCCCCTCAATGTGCACAGTTCACCAAGAACCCCCAGTTGTGCCTGGATTCGCTGAATAAAATCACCTCAGTCACAGGCTCCATTTTCTTGCATGGCCTTGGTTGCGGGGTGGGCAGGAGGACTCGCCCCTCAGGCAGGAGGGGTTTCACCAGGGAGTCGGCACCCTACCTCTGCGCTCACATGGAGCGAGGCTCAGTGCGGTTTGGGCCAAGGGCCCCTGTGGATGTGGGGCTGGACAGGAGGTGGGCAAGGCTACTCTGATTGTGGACCAGGAGGTGTCACCGTGCTGGGAGGGAAAAGCCCCAGCGCGGGGTCCACATGAGGAGCATGAGGATCAGTGACAGGGTGGCGGAGTGAGGAGGGAAGGAGCCGATGGGGACTTCCAGCCCAAGGCTAAAGATGAGGTCACCCTGGCTAGGCCCCCGACTCTCCTCAGATCCCAGATTCCTTCCCCTTGCTCCTCCCAGCCTGCAACCGCTGATCCCAAGGTGTCCAGAACCCTTCCAGACAGCCCAGTGCCTCATGTCCCATGTATGGTTTCACGACCAGGACCCAATGTCATAGTCTCATGGGTGTGGGGTTCAGGACTCACATAGGGAGAATTTACTTGCCTCCAAAGTGAGTTCATCTTGGGGGAAACCAGATGGTAAGGCACTTAGGGGATTCTGGAAAATCATAGGTCTGGATTTAGTGTCACAAAGTAAAGGTAAGATGTGAATGAATGAAATCCCCAACTCTGATGGTCCCCTCACAGCAAGGAGCTGACCATGCAGGGCACCCTGAGTCAGTTCTGGTGCAAAGAAGAGGGCAGCTGAGCCTCAACCCAACCTCATTCCAGCCCAGGCCCCCTCACTGTGCACCACACCTGTTACCCCAGCTTTTCCCAGTGGGTTGGGAGAGAATGTGGTGGCAAAAGGAACATTTTCTGAGATCTGTTCAGAGAGACCCACTCCATCTAGGTGACCTAAGATACCTCCATTTATTTCCAATTTTGATATGAACTGTTTTCAAAATAAAATTAATCAAGAAAAAATTATATCCATTCTCATGTACCAAGACAAGACCATAGCCAGGCGCGGCGGCACACACCTGTAATCTCAGCAGCTCTGGAGGCTGAGGCAGAAGGATGGAGAGCTCAAAGCCAGCCTCGGCAATTTAGCGAGGCCCTAAGAAATTCAGGGAGACCTTGTCTCAAAATAAAATACAAAAAAAAAAAAATGGCTGGGATGTGGCTCAATGGTTAAGTACCCCTGGGTCCAATCCCCAGTATTAAAAAAAAAAAAAAAGACAAGACTATAACAGCTTCAATTTAACAGTCTTATTTGGTGCTTATTGTAATTCTGGAACTAATACCTTATTCTATAACAGAGAGTGTGTATTCCAGTGAGCTGAGCAGAGAGGTTGGTTTTATAGACAACAACGGCTGATTAAAGCAGAAACAGAACAAAAAGAAGACGAATCATTTCAAAGATAATTTCCTTGTAAAGGCGAAAGCAGAGGCACCTTCCTTATCATGCCAGCCAGGACTGGCTTGTTTAGGGAGTTAACTATTATCTCTCACTCTCCTGATTGCTCAGATGGTCCTCTAAACAACTTAGTTTCTGTTGGGTGAGGAGGAGCCTTAGCACTAGCGACTCCATTTTGGTTGGGTGTGCTGGGCCCAGTTCGGGAGCTCAGTGCCATCCAAAGCCTTCCTGTGATGCCACGGAACACCACTGTGACAGAAAAAGTGCTCTGTGAACAGACACCATGAGGCACTGGGCCCTGCATGGAAACGGAGGACCTTGAGGGGCTAGGAGAGGGGAAAGATGCTGGTCTCCAGCTGGGAGGAGGATTCAGTCCAGCCTCCTCAGAACTCCTCTCCCAGGAGCAAGCGGACTCAGGTGTGACCTTGATATGGAGTAAGCTAAAGGGATGCTAGAGGAGCATGAGGAGGTGGGACGGGACTGTGGGGCGAGAGCCAGTCCTCATGTGGCCGAGGACCTCAACCCCTGTCTTCTCACCCTGATCCCACCTTGTTCTTATTCCCTTTGTTTCCCAACTAATTGATTTTTACCTTTGTTTTATTTTTATTTATTTTTATGTGGTGCTGAGGATCGAACCCAGTGCCTCACACATGCCAGGCAAGCATTCTGCCACTGAGCCACAACCCCAGCCCCATCAACTAATTTTTTTTTTCTCTCTTAACCAATGTGTCCTGGTTAGGATCTGCTTGTATTAAACCTCACAATAACTTTCCAATTTCACTGAAGTTATCTTTTCGGGTTGGGATACAGAGTAGCGAGGCTTGAGGGAGATCAAATCTAGCCCTCTATTCTCCTCCCTCTTCCTTTTTTGGGTGGAGTGGTGGAGACAGTGGGATCTGGGCAAGGGAGGAGTCAACAGGGCCAGGATTGGGCAGGGCCAGGTCAGCCCAAGGAGCCCAGGCTAGCCCAAGGAGCCCAGGCTAGCCCACGGAGCCCAGGGTAGAGAGGAGCAGGGCTGATTGAGAGCCCTCTCTGCGTCTCTGTGGATATTCAGGGGCCCCTGAGTAGTTGAGCAGTTTTACTGGGATCAGGGGAACCTGTTCAGGGGCTGGGTGTCTGACCTGGGAAGCAGGCTTGTCTCCTTCTATCTTTGGGTTTTAAATTGTGCATTTCAAAGGGCCAATGAGGTTCTTTCACAGTAGGAGGGCTGAGGGGGAATGGGCAAATTTTGAACAGGGGTGAAAGTTCAAGACACTGTGGAATATGAGAGGAAGCTGTCCCCATAGAAGTTCCTCATCTGTCCTCCTTACTTGTCAGGGGTTGTGATCGTTCAGGTCTGGCACGATCAGGCTGCACAGTGTGGGCTTTCCTCCAGGGCCCTCTGCAGGCCAGCTTGCAGGTGGAGCCTATCAGGATCAGAGTCCATCTTGTGTTTGGAATACCACCTCCCCCAGCTCCCTGTAGGCACGCTAGGGAAGCGTCCACCATTGAGTGCTTCCCAGCTACGCCCAATTATTTGAGACAGTGTCTCCCCGATTGCCCAGGCTGGCCTTGAGCTTGCATCCTCCTGCCTTGGCTGGGATTGCAGGCCCAGGCTGCTGTGCCTGGGAAGAGAAGACATTCCTGTCAAAACAGACTAAGTATAGCAGTTTAGTCCCCTAAGGTCACATCGCCTAATGACACTGTAAACAGTTTGCGTGAGTACACTGTATCACGTTGGCACAATGACCGAATTACCTAAGGACACTTTTCCTAGAACCTATCCCCATGTCAAGCAAAACATTTGTGTATTTGAAAGGATATTTGAAAGAGAAATAAAATGACAGCACAAGAAAATCTTGTCATGAAGACAGGATAGTTCAGGGAAGAACTGAGGGACAACACCAACAGAAAGGGAAAGGTGTGATGACGGTCACCGAGCCAGTGTGCCGGGACCTGATGTCATCCGAGGCTGCGGCCTGCAGTTCCTCACAGGGTTATGATGTGGCCCAGCAATTGCATGCAAAGGGACACGTCTAAGAGAAATGAAAACACATCACCGTGACAGATCTTGTCATAGCAGCGTGAGTCCTGTCTGCCCCCGGGGGAAACAACCCAAGTGACCATCAACCCTTCAACCTATGAACAAAATTCAGTTTATCCAAACATGACATGTTACTTGGCAACAAAACACAATGAAATCCAGACACATGAGACATTGATGAACTTTTTAAATATTAGGCTAAATAAAAGACACAGATTCAAAATGGTTACGTAGGATTCCATTTATGTGAAATTACTGGCATGGACAAAGTCATAGAGACGGTAAATATATTCGCGATTGCCAAGGTTAACCAGAAATGAAACTGATTGCACAAATCTCTGAATAAATTTTTAAAAAAATTAAATTCTCATATTAAGTGGATAGCTTATGCTATGTAAATGATAGTTCAATGAAGCAATATTGAAAAGACTGCGTCACTTATAGAAATAACTCATCAAATGAATCCTTACTGACGTATATTTATTAATACTGAGTTAGCAATGGAGATAAAATAATAAACCAGAAAAAGGAAAGGATAACGTTAGGGGATATGAATTCTATCTCAAATAAAGCAAGATTGGAAAGACCGTTAAGTCAGTTATTGAAGTAACTCTTCCAATATGTCCTTACTGACTAGTATTTGTCAAAACTTAGCTTGGTGATGGAGATAAAAGAGTAAACCAGAAACATCCGGTCCTTGCTCTTTGGTCTCACAGTGACTCACAGTCTGGCGGTCTGGTGAGAACAGCAGCCAAGGGCACATGGCAAGAAGGCCTGGTGAGGATCCCGCCAGGTGGATTCCCAGGCCAAGTCTGTGCTGTTTGCTTCCAGATCCGAAGGTCAGATCTGGATGAACGATTCTCTGAGGAGGTCTGGGATGATCAGCAGAAGCCTCCCAAGGTGGCCTGTTGTACTGGGCCACGTGTCGCTGGCAAATTCATTTCTGAATTCTACTTACAGTTGCTGAAGGCAAATCCTGATGTTTCCATGAAACATCTCAGTTCTGTCCTTCATGGGAAAGGCACAGCCTTCTAGAACCCTTTTGCTCTTAATTTGAAGGACAGCAGAGATTTTTTTTCAGGCTGTCTGTGGATCACAGCCAAAAAGCTGGGTCTCACTAAAGTCCTCCAGTGACAAGTGGCCTCTGTCCCTCTGGAAGTTGCTGCCCAGCTGGGCCTTCGGCCAAGGAAAGAGGGTCTGAGACTTCCTCCCCTCAGCACCGTTTCTTGGAGCTCAGATCCCTGCCCAGCAATGTGGGGAGTGGGTCTGGGCCATGATTAGAGAAGGCAGCTCAGTAAGCCTCTGACCTGAGCAGTAGGGGTGGTATCCACCTGGTGACCAGCTGTGCCCTGCACTGACCACACACCAAAACTCTCCTGAAGACTAAGAGTCCTGGGCCTTCTCCTGGGCCATTAGTTAACTTTAATCTTTGCCATTTTCAGACGTAAGTCATAATCCTAGAAGTGCTGGCTGGCATTTTGATGCATTATAACTGGCTTATTGAACAATCCACGAAGGAGGTGTTACTCTCTGCAATCAATAGAAAGTCTCGACACATGCAATTTAAAGGCAAGGGGTCAGGTTGGGTATTTTTGAGTCCAGCATTACTACATTTACTCATTAAAACCCTACGTCCTGCACCCCCAAATGCAGCCTTCTTCATCATAAATCACACTGAGTTGATTGGGGCTCATCTGCCCTACAGAACATCTGGGACTTCGGAGGTAATTTCCAAATATAAATGTATGTAGTTAGTGCAGAAATAAAAAGAAGCCGTGAAGGAGAGGCAAAGCTCCACCTCCTTCCTCTTAGGTTCCCTGCTGGGCCTGAGAATTAAATGGCCATAAGACAGCCTGACAGGAGAAAAGCACACAAAGTCATCTCATCCAGACTCTTAACGTGGCACGGGAGCCTTCCTAAGGAAATGGGGACCTGCTGGACAGGGCGGTGCATGCTCTAATCCCAGCACTTTAGGAGGCTGGGGCAGAAGGATCACAAGTTGGAATCCAGCCTGGGCAATTTAGCAAGACTCTGTCTCAAAATAAAATAAAAAGGATGGGAATGTAGCTCAGTGGTAGAGAAGCCTGGGTTAAATCATCAGTACCCATGAAAGGAAAATTTTTAAAAAAGAAAATGAAGACTCAATGAAGCTGTTCGTCAATCAATCATTTCTGGGGCTGGGGATGTAGCTCAGCGGTAGAGCACTTGCCTCACATGCATGAGACCCCACGTTCAATCCCCAGAATCCCCACACATACACCAAACACACGAATGTCAATCACTTCTGCTGCACTGGATAAATTGGAAGTAGCAGATTGTGATCAGGCCAGGGGACTTGGGCGAAGCTTGTGGGTCGCATAGAGAAGTGACTAGGAGGAGAAGAGTTGGTTGAACAGGTTGAGTTTGCTTAGATTTTCCTCAGCTGCTTCTTTCCATCCTTGATGCTGGGAATGTTACTTTATAGGGGGGAATCTTTCCTTTCCCAATTTTACAAAAACAGAATGAGGGTCTTAATGATCTTCTTGAACCAGTTGCTTCTAAAGTGCCTTTGATTCCAAACAGTCAACATGCCAGAGCAGCGTACTGGGGACTGGTGTGTTAACTCCTCCAGCTGCTTCATTTGAACAAACACAAGAACAGTCGAGCCTATGCTGCTGCTGCGGTGGTAAAAGTAACATGCCAAACCCAGAGCTGCTGTCCTGGAGGAGAGAGCAGCCCTGGACCTGCATCCCTTGCAGCCCTGGAGCTCTCGGGCCCCTCCCATCTCTCTTCCTCTTGGACAGCGTGGGTGTCCCAAGTGGCTGATTCAGAATGTGTATCCTCTGGAGCTTTCTGAACCCTGCACAGCGGAAACCCAAGAGAGACATAATGCTGGAGACTGCACCTCCCCATGCAGGAGGGTGGGCCCATGGCCATGAGCTCGGTTTCCCTGCGGAAGACAGTGGCACCTCTGGCATGAGCGTAGGAGATCATCTGGCCACGTGCTCTTCATGCTGTGACCGAGAGGCAGTTTGTAGGCTGGGAAAGCTACAGGGGGCCTTGGAATGTCCCTTTTCCATCCTTCAGATCTCCAAGGGGCTGACGCTGAAATGACACCAGAAATGTGGGAACCGCTCTCAGAGCGCATGTCCACCCAGAATATGGGCCCTGCGCTCACAGCGAGCCTGCGTGCCGACCGCGCGGAACACGCGTCGCTGCTTGCGTCTCCAGGTTTACAAACGCGTTTTCCCCATTTCTCTTCTTCCCCGCGCATCTCTTCCTTCATCCTGTCTCTTTCTCTCTCCATCCCTTCCCTGAGATTCTACTGTCTGCTGCTTTGGATTACTGGCTCATAGTTTACTGAGTCTTTATCATCCTCAACAAATACTTGGTATCGGTTTTCTTCTTTTTCCATAGAAGTGATGCCGGTAGAGACTCATGTTGAAATTCGATTGCTGTAGTGGGGACGTCAGGAGGTGAGTCCTTTAAGAGGTGAGCGGATGGTTAAGAGGGATCCGTGGATGTGTAAACCAGGCGCAGTGGCCCATGGCTGTAATCCCAGGGATTTGGGAGGCTGAGGCAGGAGGATTGCAATTGGAGGCCAGCCTAGAAAAAACTTAGTGAGATCCTGCCTCAAAATAAAAAAATAAAAAGGGCTGGGGATACAGCTCCATAGTAGAGTACCCCTGGGTTCAATCCCCAGTACTTCAGGGGGAGAGAGGGAGAAGAGGAAGAGGAAGATGTCTATTTTGCAAGAGTGCACATTCACTCTTGCAGGTCTAAATTAGTTAATAAGAGCTGCCTGTTACATAGCAAGCCTGCCCCTCCGGTCTTGCCTCTTTCACTCCTGCCAGAAAGCCCTTCCCCTTTCCCATGAGTAGAGGCCATATGAGGTTCTCACCAGAAGCTGCACAGATGCTAAGGCCAGACTCTTCAATTAACCTCTTCTCTTCATAAATCACTCAGTGTCGGGTGTTGTGTTATAGCAACAGACAATTGTCAAAAACTCATACTTTTGTTCTGTGCCCATGTCTTTTCCTCCTCCTCCCCCTCTACATTGTGTCTTTGTGTCTAAATATGCTACTCACTTATTTCTAATGTCATCTTAGCCTAAGTGAGATTTTTCTGGGCCTACTGTTCATAAGCCGTTCACACAACAAAGGAAGGGTGTGGTCCAGACTGGCCAAGGCTATGTGTGTGTTAGTCTTGACAACACCCAGGCAGCTGAGGAGCAAACCATTTCCTGAGCCTTGCTTTCTTTTGCCTGGATCCAGGCTGAGTGCAGGGATCATACTGCACTCTGTCCTCCCCATTCTGCAGGGTTTCTGTCCACCCTAAAAATGAGACTTCCCTGGGCAATGGACTGACAGTGCTCCCTGACCTCTGCACCTCCAACCAGCTTCTCTGTTTCCTCCCTCACATCCCTATGTTTGCGCCTGTCTGTCTGGTTGTTGGCCTGGGGTTTCAGTTACTTTTGGAGCTTTCATTGACTTTCATTCACTTTGAACGTCCAGAACTGTAAGCTAAATAAACCTTTCTTCTTTACTAAGTTGGTCTGCCTCAGACATTTCATTATAGTCATGCAAAACTGATAGAGTAGACAATGTTAGAGAAAGACAAAAGAAGTTTTAGGGGGAATAAATAGGAAGAACAGACAGGGGCCTGGGACCAAGTTCATCTGCGTGTGGCATCGAAGCTAATCTTACTTCCCACCTTGTTTGTCACTCCCCCTGGTTGATGAGATACCTGGTGAAGAGATTCACAATGGAACATCTTCTGGAGAATTCAGCCTTAAAGAGCTTCAGAGACCACCTTTCCCTGACATGCTCTCAGCTTGAGGTCCAAAGCAGCATGTTTTGCGTGTTGTTTCCTGAACCCCAACATGTATAGGTCCTTCTGTGCTCTTCCCCCCACACTGCACGTACCCCAAGCTCTTTGTGGACAAACATTAAAACAAGACATTCTATGTGTTGTTGCCATATAGAAAGAACGTGTTTCAGAGAAACTGAGGTTGTGTCAGAAGGCCACAGAGGCAGCCAGATTGCGGGTCCCCAACCAAGAAGGGACACTATGGGCCTCTTAAACCTATTATTTGTGGTCACTTGGAACACGATGGGGTCATGAAGAACCAGGAGTCCATTGTGAGACTGGGTACACCAGAGCTGAGGAAAGGCACACGCTGAGCTTCTGATCAATTTTCTATAAAGGGTGCCTCAGGTTGATAACCCACATTGTTCTGCACACGGTGTTATAAGCTCCCAAGTTCACGATTAAAGCGGCACAGGGATGGGTGTTACCAAAGCTGGGAATGGATCGTTCCCTGGCGGATCCCTTGCAAGCTGCAGGATTCCTGAGTGAGGCTTTGCCGTCCTCCACCACACGGGGGAGCCAGAGCTCCGCGTTTGCCGTTCAGGACCGTGAGCGTCAAACTGGCTGTACCGCTGGGGCCAGGCTGAGATGGGTTTTCTCTCTCCTGTGTGGTTTGCTTGGCCCTAGGCCTCTGGAAGCTGCTAACCATTATCCCAGCACCAGCCTTCTGATTCTCACTGCAATGTGAGTTTCCTCTCTGCAGAGAACAGCCATCCGCCCCACTCACACAAACCTGGGTCAAATTAGCGTTGGACTAAAGATAAGAACTGTCCACGGGGACACTTCCTGGTTAGCACCACTTTTTACCCAGAGAATACACTGCAGAATTAATTGACTGATTAACCTTTGCCTTCTGGATTCCAACTGGCTGCGGCCACCCTAGGGATATCTAGCTTTAAACTAAAAGATCCAAATTACACTAGTCAGGGTACTGGAAATTTCTAAGAAGAATCGTGTGTTCTATGAGGAACCCAACTAAACAAGAGCGTTCCTTCCTCTCAGCTCCTCTACAGGATGCCACAGTATGGAGACTGGTGTCCTTCACCCCAGGGGCACTCCATTAGCCAAGGCATATTTAGCATATTTAACATGCATAGTAGGTTAAGGTTGCAGTGAGCTGGAAATACTGTCCTTGGACCTACTGAATCGAATTATTGTAGAATCTTCTTTTTCTTTTTCTTTTTGTACCAGGGATTGAACCCATGTGTGCGTAACCATTGAGCCACATTCCCACCCCCACCCCCTTTTTTGAGACAGGGTCTCACTAAGTTGCTTAGGGCCTTACTAAATTGCTGAGGTTGGCTTTGAACTTGCAATCCTCCTGCCTCCTGAGCCGCTGGGATTACAGGCATGCACCACTGTGCCAGCAGAGTCTTATTTTTTCTTAAATAGTAAACCAACCCAAAGTGAACTAGCCCTACAACTGGGATTTAAATGAGGGAGAACTAGGCAAATTAGGAAGCATGACCCCGAGTATACCCACAAGAGGAAGGAGTCGCCAGGCGCAGGGGTGCACGCCTATAATCCCAACACATTGGGAGGCTGAGACAGGAGGATCGCGAGTTCAAAGCCAGCCTCAGCAATGGCGAGGCACTAAGCAACTCAGTGAGACCCTGTATCTACATAAAACACAAAATAAGGCTGGGGATGTGGCTTAGTGGTCAAGTACCCCTGAGTTCAATCCCCCATACCAAAAAGAAAAAAGAAGAAGAAGAAGAGGGAGTCATCTCTTTTCTCCCCCAGCAGGGTCCAGGCATCACCTGTGGCAAATCACTGCTGCTCCAAGGACATGGGGTGGGGACACTCAGATGAAGACCCCAGATTGGATGAGTATTCTTCCACTATGCTGGTTTTCTTTTCATTCTTGAGATAGTGGCTTTTCATGAATGTAGGTCATTTTACTGTAATTTAATATTTCAATCTACCCTTTGTGTTTAATGATTTTCGTGTCCCATTTAAGAAATCTTGGTCTATACCAAAGTCACAAAGATGTTCTACTATTTTTTCCTTAAAACTTTATTATTTCATCCTGCTCTTCTAGATGCAATTCTATGAAACTTACTTTGCACATGGCACGAGATTGGGATCCATAGACACCTTTTTTCCCATAAGAATCCAAATGACTCAACACTGTTTCCTGAAAACCCCCCCTTTTCCCAACTTCTCTACAGTGTTAGTTTATCATTAATCCAGTAAAAGTATGTGTCTGGGTCTGTTTCCCGACTCTCTTTGTTCACTTGATCAATTTGTCTCTTCTTAAAGCAGTACAGTCTGCCCTCTGTACAGGTCAGTTCTGCATCCGGAGATCAATCAACCACAGAACAAATTTTTTTTTTTAAATATTGGCATCTGTAAACATTTACATTTTTATTCTTTAAACAATACAGTATGACAACTATTTACATGCCTTTTACATTGTATTACATACTATAAGTAGTCTGGAAATGATTTTAAGTATAAGGGAAGATGCGTAGGTTGTAGCAAATACTGCATTTTACCCAAGGGACTCGAACACATGTGCTGATATAATTCTACCTTTCCACCTGTGTTATTTGGGACATTGCTACAAACACTTGTGCTCATAACCAGTACAGTCATCCTGCCGCCCCTTCCCCCACACACTGGTTTCCCAGGACACTGTTTCATTTTCTGCCATAAGACTCAGCCAAGGAGAAAGCTTTAAGCTTGATCGTTCTTAAAAACAAGAGCAGAACAAGATTGGAATGACCCGAGATGGGTCATCTGATGTGAGGCAGTTTGGGTTTGAACGTAACCCAGTTTCATGGCTAGAACACTCTGTCTTATTTGGCTCTCAGCCAGGAAACCCCATCTTAGAGTCTCACCCTAGAAGTTCAAATCTAGTTATCTTCCCTTCTTAAAGGTCAACATCCTAGAGAATGAAGCTGTTAGAGAGAAGCCTCCCCTTCCTTCCTGCCTGGGCCTCAGGTCTGAGAACCCGCACTAGGTCGGGGACCCCTCGCTTCCCCTGCTGAGGCACCCAGCAATGGCCCCTAGAGGACCCCGCCCCTCGGACAATTCACTGAGAACCCAGCCCCTAATGAAGGCCGTGAAAACAGCCACACAGACTAACAGGGAAGTTCTTGCAGGGTGTTAGGTCCCTCCATAGCAAGCCCTCCATGAGCACGTCCTCCCGCCCACCGTCAGTACCTGTATTCACCAGGAGGTGGCTCATGGAAACCAGGTGTCTCAGGGTTGGGCAGGACATATCTCACGCAGGAGAGTCCTAGGGTCGGGCATCTCCCAGAACTTCTTGGTCTACTGGGCTGAGGGCACAGCCATTGCCCACATAGGGGTCTCCAGGTCAAAGGTGAGGAAGTCCTCCCCATTGTAGCCCAGGCACTAGAAGCCTCCAGTGCTAAGGTTCTCCTAGCTCACTGCCCCCTGTGGCCTGGAGAGAGCAAAGGCCTGGCCCACCCCAGGCAGTGCCTGATCACCTCACCGTCCCTAGGATTTCATCCTAAAGGGACACGTCGTCTGTTCTGCCAAGTGTGTTGTACCTGGCACAGTCACAGAGAGGCCTCACTCATCTGTGCAGACCAGCCTTGTTGTGCTCCAGGGACCCCATCCCGATTCCAGGAAGCAGAGCTTGAACCCACAGGTGCTGAGTCTACCCACTGCCCTCGCTCCTGGCTTTTCTGGCTCATGATCTCTGCCAGCATCTTTGAGTTCCTTCTCCTTTTCCCACAGGTCTTCAGTCTCTTTCCCAGGCTTCAGCTCCAGCATATTTCTTGTTCCCGAGTCCCCGGGGATCTGCCCTGTGGCTCTCCCCATCATAGAGCAAGAAGAGCTTGTCATCACAGTACCCCACGGCCAGGAATTAGGGCTCCCCGGGCCCATCCAGAAACAAAGTCATGAGGTCACAGCAGAGAGCATGGATTCCTGAGGCAGAAACAGACACAGGTGACATACTCTGCCAGGCTCAAGGTCTCCAACAGCCTCTTCTACCTTGAATTATTTGAATCCAACTGTGCTGTGTGGACTTGGCTCAGAAGTTTTGTGATAGGAGGAGAGAGATAAAAGGCCAGGTAAGGCGATCAGGGCAGAAGCAGATCAAAAAGGGCAAACGTGTGCTTGGGCAGAAAGAAACAGGCACAAATGACAGAGAGATCCCCAGCTGCACGGGCAGGAGACTAGGAAGTTAAGCTGAAGACCTCCGAAAAGCAGAACTGGATCTCCCGTGGTCTTTCAGGGCTGGAAAGAGAACTGCACGGCTCTCACTTAGGAACTCCAGAAGCCCCCAGCCCAGGAGACGGAATCCCAGTGGAAAGGGGAACCCCGGCCTGATCCCGGTTCATCCTGACTGAATAAGATGATCTGCCCCTCTATTGTCTACAGAATGAGGAAAGGAGTAAGTGTTGCCGGTGGATGGTAACAACTGAAGTTAAAACAGATATGTTCTATACCATGCCCAGAATTAAAATGTCTAGATATACAAAGAGGTGAGAATCTATGGCTGGTAATAAAGAATATGCAGGTCAGACTTTCATTACTGTATCAAAACACCTGAGGTAATCACCTTAAAAAGAGAAAGGGTTTATTTTGGTTGATAGTTTGGGACGTTTCAATTCATACTTGTTGGCCCATTGCTTGTGGAGCTGTGGCAAGCCAGACATCACGGTGGAAGGATGTGGCAAGGGAAGCTGCTTACTTCACGGCAACCAGGAAGCTAAGAAAGAGAGGGGAAAATGGGCCAGAGTCCCAACATCCATTTAGGAGCATGTCCCCAGTGACCTGACTTCCTTCCACTAGGCCCCGTCTCCTGAAGTTCCACCACTTCTCAAGAGTCCCAAAGACCGGAGACCAAGCAGTCAACATGTGGGCCTCTGGGAGACCCATCCACACCATAGCAAGGGGACAGAAATAGAAAAGATCCCAGACAGCTGGAGTACATGCTAACATTAGCCAAAAAGAATTTTAATGTGCATCTGAAATATTTAAGAAAACATAAGAAAAATGGGCAAAGTGGGTGAAAGAACAGAGGATTTCACTAGACTATTAAAATGTGTAAAAAACAAGATGGGGTGGCTGAGGGTGTAGCCCAGTGGTGAAGTGCTTGCTTAGCATACATGAGACCCTTGGTTCAATCTCCATTACCACAACCCATAAATAGATAGATAGATGATTGATAGATAGATAGATAGATAGATAGATAGATTGGAAATTTTAAAAGTGCAAGACTCAACATTTAAATGGTAGAACTTACTAGAGAAGGTTTGAAGGTAACTAAACAGAGAAAAAGAGAATTATCTTGAGGATAAGACAATGGAATATACAAAAAGAAGGAAGGAAGGAAGGGAGGGAGGGAGGAAGGGAGGGAGGGAGGAAGGAAGGAAGCAGCAGCAATGAGAAATCTAAAGGAGAAAAGGGGAAGCCAAGATTGTGGGACACGCGTGATCTTCTCCTATGTGTAATTAGATCCTCAGGAGAGAAAAGAGAAAATACAACAATGGAATAACTGACAGAGATAATAACCAAGAATCATCCAGAACAGGTGGATGACATCAACCTCAACCTCAAGAAGCTCAGAAAGCTTTAAGCAGGATAAACAAACAAAACCACTCAGGGAATATCATGGTCAAAGTGTAAAACAGCCCCAAAGAGAAACCTTACAAATAAACACACCCTGTGAAAATCAGCCACATTCCTTTTAGGTAACATTTATAAAATGGTGAAAATTGACTTCTGACTTCTTACCAGAAGTCGACGGAAGGAAGGCAGAAAATCATGGAATGACCTGACAAATACTGAAATAAAATAATTGCCAACTTTAAAACCATATCCAGTATATACTTCCAGAAAGAAGGCAAAGCAAAGAGTTTAAGAAAAATAAAACAAAACAAAGCGCATGGCCCTTGCTAACACATCTGCACTAAACAAAAACAAAAATAAAACAGTAGAAATTCTTCAAGCAGTGGAGATATTACTTCAGAAGGAAACAGGAGGTGCAAGAGGAAGGAAAAACACAGATAGAGCAAATATGTAAGTAAATAAAAATGAGTACTGAGAGCACAGAATAGTAATTTTAATATCTTGTGGGATTTAAAGTATATGTACAACTTAATACATGACAAGACTAACGTGAGTTTGCATGAAGTACATCAAGTTTAAAAGTCTAGAAATATTTGAGAATTGTTTAAAGAATTGTTAATTTGGTCAATTAGTGCTTGACCAAAATATTAATGCATATCATAATCCCTTTGGTAACCACTGAGAAAACACTAAGAAATGTATAATGAACATGGGAGGAACATAGGAGAAAAATGGAGTGTTGAAAAGCCCAGACATCCAAAAGAAAGAAAGGAGAAGGAAAAAAGGAACATGCACAGGTCAGTCAACTAGAACAATGAAGTTCCACAACAGTCATTTCATGAACATTGCATTAATTATGATACTGTAAGTGGGCTAAAGATCCCAAGTAAAAGACTAAGGTTATCAGATATGTTTAAAAGAAAAAAGTATGAAAGCAAACTATGTTGCTTATCAGAGTCAGGCTTTTAATATAAAAACAAAAGTCTGAAATCAGAAGAATGGGAAAAAATTATAGAAATGTAAACTGTGACCAGAAGAAGACTGGTGTAGCTCTACAAGTATCAGAGAAGACTTTGAGACAAGAAGTATTATTAAAGGTGAAGAAGGGTCTATGCAACAGAAAACTATTACCATAGTACATCTGTATGCTCCCAATAACATAGCCATAAAATCCATAAAGAAAAATTAGAATTAAAAGAAGAGACAGATCCAAAACACTGCAAAAGATATTAGCACATTTCTTTGAAAAATCATAACATAAGCACATAAAATCCATAAGTACATAAGTTTAACTGCACAATTAACTTGACAGAGTTAACATATATGTAATAGATGCAATTCACGTTATTGCTCTAAACACATGGAACATCACCAAAATGGGCCAAAATCAAGCACATGTTGATACATAAAGAATAATTGGGTTCAAGGGAGAGTGTTGAACAGGTGGAGCACACCTGATATAAACCAGGGACTGTGGGTGGTGATGATGTGTCAATATAGGTTTGTTGGTTATAACAATTATACCATTCTAAGGGGCAACATTCATCATGGGAAGCTACATGGGGAGTGAGAGGGATATATGGGAAAACTGCACCTTCTTCCTAATTTTACTGTGAACCTAAAACTGCTTCAAAAGAATTTTTAAAAGACTAACAAGTTTCAAACAATTAAACCCATTCAGAATATATTTTGACCACTGTGATAGCAAAGTAGAAGTCAATTTAAAAAAGAAAGAAAGAAAGAAAGAAAAAGAAAAGGTATCCAAGAAGCCATTAATTGCTTGGAAATGAAACAGCACGCTTGATAAAATCATAACGGAAACTAGAAAATATTTTTAACTGAAAGAGAATTAAAATAATACGTGTCAAAACTTGGGAGATTCACATGTTGTAACTAATTAGAACCAATAAAAATAATTTTTAAAAAATAAAATAATGGGAAAAAACTTGAGGGATTCAGTTAAAGCAGTAATTAGAAGTTATTACCCATAAATATGTACATTAGAAAAGAAAGAAGAAAGGCTAAATAATGAGCGTTAACCTTTTCTGTGTCAAGAAAGTATAAGAAAACATAAAATATATAAAAGCTTAAAGAACCAAATGAAAAAGATGTATCAATGAGGTAGAAAATTACGTCGGATAAAAATGGACAAATATCTACCAAAGCTGACATTAAAAAAAGAGAAAATGTGAACCCTGTCTTAAGTATTAAGAGAAATTAATTTAATTTAGAGATTAAGAAATTAATTTAATTAGTCTAATTTAAGAAATTAAACCATGAAGTAACATTTCATGCCCAGGCTTCTCTGAGTTTCAAGGCTGGGTTGGTTGACTCTTCCACATGCAAGAACACAACGATATTATACAAATCCTTGCAGAAAATGGACCCTGAGGGAGTATCCAAAACATATTTGGTAAGGACAGCACAAACTTGATGCCGACTGCTCGGTCCTCACCTGCGTCCAGCCTCTCCCAGCGGCCACTGCCCTTCGCCTGGTCCCCACCCCAGCCCCGCCGCACTCCCTCTGCGTCCCCCACTCCCAGCTATTCCCCCGCATCCCCTCTCCCCCGGACCACCCGACACAGCCACCCCAGGGACCTTCTCTCGCTCATCACTGCGTCTAGGTACCCGCCTCCCCGCGATCCCTCTGCCCTGGGACACAAGTCCAGCATCCCTCCCTGCAGACACTCGCAGACACCCGACTCCCATCGTCACCCCCACGCACCAGACACTCACGCATTATCCTGTGACAGCAAGGCCCCAGAGGTCTCTGTGACCCTTGCACCTCCTTAGCTGGAACAGCCGCCAGACCCTCCCCACCCCCCACAGTTCCCAAATACGGATCTCGCTGGGGACATCCGCGGCTATTCACCGCCACCACCCCACACACACATCTTGGCGTCCCTCGAGCTCTCAGGGCACCCACCACATGGACGCAAGCATGGTTGGACCCGGTCATCACCCAGGCGCTCACCAGCTCTGCACCAGCGCTGCGCCAAGGCCAGACGTCCCGGAGCAGCAGCCGGTCCAAGGACCCTGTGGACACCACTACCTGGAAACCTTGCCAGAGTTGATCGGCAAAACATGGCGAGGTTTTCCGGCAATCCACTTTCACTTTCACTTCTGTGAAGAGTGTCGCCCTCCATTAGACACCTTTTAACAAGCTCTTGTCACCAGAGGCCCAAGATCCCAAAGGGACACTAAGTCTGCCCAAGAAAGAGAAAGTGGAGGGAAGGTGGAGGGAGATGCGGACAGGGCAGGGGGCCAGAGGTTGAGCTGCTGAGAGGACAGCTGGTATCACCAGGGGATGCTGAGAGTCCCCAACAGGTAATGATGCTTTGGGGTCAGATGGCACTGGGTTCAAAAGCTATCCCTCACCATACTCAAGGCATTAAATAATTCCTTTACAGGAGCTCTGTTAACTCTCTGAAATAAACAGGAAATTGTTCGTCCTCTTGATATTTGGGACAAGAATCTATAATACATTTCCACCAACCTGCAGCAGCCCCATACCCCGAACCTGAGATCCACCACCCACACCCCTTATGCAGATTCTGGCTTCCTCTTCAAACATCTGGGCACAAGCGCACAGAGTCTGTGGCATCCTGGAGGGGACAGGAGTCCTACCATCACAGTATCACTAGGTGTGATCTGACATCTATTAAACACATCAGAAAAGGAGGACAACACGGTGGACGTTGGCTAAATTTCATGGAATCGTCAGCTTTACTGGAGGTGCCGGGTATAGAGACTGCGCAAGTCTGTTTTCCTACAGCCCTTGGAGTGAGTGACAGTTGCTGAGAGCACCCTGTCAGAGTGGCTTGCCTCCTCACAGAGATAAGGAGCTCTGAGCAATGGGAGCAAATCACCCACACTGACAGGGGAGGAAGCTGCGGCACTGGGCATTCACAGAGCAACTGCTAGAACTGATTCAGACCCCAGCCAAGCCTGTGGACACTGCACTGGGGACAGTTCCTGTCCCTGGAGCTCCCTGAGGCTCAAGTGGCACCTAAAAATGGATTTAGAAAAGGGGCTAAGCATTCATAACCATGTGATAAATTTAAGATGACCCTGCTAATCTTTAGTCTATCAAATGTTATGACATTTTATAAACAATAAAATGATAATAAATAAAACTAAAGTTAATTCTAGTACTTATAGCAGTATTGGGGTTTGTTGACTTCAAAACAAATAATAAAATTTATAGTAAACAAAATAACCACTCAGAATTTAATATTTTTCAGTTATTTATTTGCAATCAGACTCTGATTCTCCTAAGAAAAATTCTTATTTGGGCAAAGCATGGTGGTACATGCTTGTAATCCCAGCCGCTTGGAAGGTTGAGGCAGGAGGATTGGAAGCTGAAGGCCAGCCTGAGCAATTTAGCAAGACTTAGTTTCAAAATAAAAATAATAATAAAACAAGCCGGGTGCAGTGGCGCAAGCCTGTAATCCCAGCACTTTGGGAGGCTGAGACAGGAGAATCACGAGTTCAAAGCCAGCCTCAGCAACGGTGAGGCGCTAAGCAACTCAGTGAGACCCTGTCTCTACATAAAACACAAAATAGGGCTGGGGATGTGGCTCAGTGGTCAAGTGCCCCTGAGGTCAATCTCTAGTACCAAAAATAATAATAATAATAATAATAATAATAATAAAAACAGGCTGGGGGTGTGGCTCAGTGGTACACTTAGCACCCCTAGGCTCAATCCCCTACACTACAAAATAAAAGAAAGAAAAAATTAAAATTCATATTTGGTCAATTTTAATCAAATGAAGAAAAGTTTAGAGAAAAAGAAGGAGCACAAACTTTACTTTTGTTCTCATTAGTCAAACTAGGATACAATACAGGGCCTCATGAGACACCAATTGGGGAAATGACTCTTAGAGAATTGGCATTTGGAGACTAAAATATTCCAGAAGCACTGCATATGATTGTTATATTGCACCTATTTCATTTAGTTATAAAAGAATATCCAAAATAATGACCCAGACAAAAATTCCATTTTTCTTGAGAACGTTTTATTGAAAAGTATGTCCAGGGATGACCTTTTCATGAACAGACACAGAAGAGGGATCTCCTTCAGCGTGTCCATTGGTGGAGATCATCTCTTTCACGTGTCCCCAGGCAGTGTAGTGACCTCAAGGAGGGGAGTTTCCCAGTCACTGTCATTGGTGAAGAAGTATTGATCCACTTCCTGATAATGAACTTGAAAATTGGCTTCAAATTATAGGAACACTAATATGTATTGATAATCTAAAATTGCTTGAAAACATTTTAGATTCCCCCTTCTTTCCCAGAAGTTCATTCCAAGGTGATGATGTTCAGCTTAGGGTCAGTATCCAGACAGCAGGGATTTTAGCCCTCAGAGAATTTAGCACTTTAAAAAGAAAAACATGAGGGAGGAATGTGGAGGCCACAGGGCAGGCATAAAGGGCTGAAAAGATAAGGGGGGACACGGGCAGAAAGGTGGGTCAGGAGTGGAAAGGTCTGAAGCCTGCGGAGATGGTGCAGGCAGGCCGCTCGTGGAGCAGGTAGGAAGGGTGCGGGCACAGGGGACAGGCTGCAAGTGGGTAGTTTGTGAGAAAAAAAACAAAGAGGGGAAAAGGAGAGTCAGAGGGATGAAGTGGGACACGGCCAGAGAGGAGAATTCGAGGACCAGGACCGAGGAGGACCAAGGATAAGAGGGGGCTGGGGGAGAGGGAGGGGAAGAGAGGAGCTCAAATCTGCAGCCCCTTCCCAGAGGCAGTGATAGGGACACCAGCACCGCCAGCAGAGGGCAGCCATAGGCAGGAGCAGGTCAAGTGAGGGCTGGGGACGGATGGTGTGCAGTTGGGGGACAAACAGGGAGAAGAAGAGAAGCAGTGTCCAGGGGAAAGACCTGGCAAACTAAAACATCATGTTTTCAGAGAAGTGGATCATCTGTCAGCTAGGGACCATGTCAGCAGTGATCACGGTCACTCTGTCACCTGTGACTGGTCACAAGGAAGCAGACAAGCTAGAGGAGGGGTGGCGATGGCCTGGGTGTTGATGTTGGCTGTCAGGGGTGTGTGACAGCCGCAAGCAGAAGGGCCGCCACCTGTGTGAGGGAGGAAGGAAGCTGCAGGTGGGGTGGAGCCTGGTCGGGGACATGGAGAAGGGGACAGGAACCGCACTGTGCTGGCTGGAAGCTTGGCGCACCTTGGAGTAAAAGGACACAGCAGAGCACAGTTGTGAGGCCTTGGGAGTGTACCACTGTAAGGAGCTAAGCGCGGGGACACTGGGGACACATGAGAGCCATTGCTGCATAGACCAGAGACATGGGGGAGGAGCCTGGTGGGGTCTCTGAGGTGCCGGGCATTTCCTGGGTGTGGGGGGCTGATGCCTGACCCAATCCAGGGCAGGCTGGAGAGTGGATGGTGACAGGGAGAGTCACCGATGGCTGGGGTGAGCTGCTAGACAATGAGATGAGGCATGTGGTTGATGAGACTTGGTGACCCTGAATAGACCCCCGGGAGGAAGTGCAGTGGCTCTGGTGATTGTCCAGCAACTTCTGGATCAGAAAATGTGCAATTATATTCATTGACGGAAATGGAGGTGAATGTGGTGGTGTCCTGGGGGAGGGTGGGACACAGACAGGTGTCGCTGGGAAAAAGCTGCCCAAGGGAGAGAGCTGCTGGCCAAGGAGTGGGAAGCTGTGGTTTGGGAAGTCGGGCCTGGAGAACCCTCATAGGAGAGACCAGAGGGGACCTGAGTCTCCTCGGATGCAGACTTGGTTGGGAAGCCTGCGGCTCCCAGGGCCCCGGAACCCTCTCTGCTTATCTCAGGAAGAGAAATGGAAGGTGGGAGGAATGGGCGCAGGGTGCGTGGGGGCGGGGGAAGTTCCTCTGAATGTACAATAAAAAATGAGATGGACACGGAGTGAGATTCACTTACTCAAGTTTTCTGTCCCTGTTGCTTCTCAATCTCCTTCAAGGTCACAGGACACTCTCAGCACCAGGAACACGCAGTTCAGATCAAGCCCTGTGGCACTGCAATGCTCAGGGAGGATCTGAGCCACCAGAAGCCAGGACAGGGTGGGTTTAACGGGCAGTGGGGTCTGGACAGGGACAGGGCAGAGCTTCAGGCCACACCCCAGGGATGTCCATTAGTCTCCTCCCAAGAGAAACACGCTCTCTGCTGTATTATAGAATAAATATGTAAAAAACAACTGTAGGCAAGAACTTTTTATAGAAAATAAAAAAACTAGAAGAGAGTGACTGCGGTGTCATCCTTGGAGAAGAGGAAGAGAGTGAAACACCAGGTCCCTGAAGTGCTCCTCTCCATTCCCAGGAACCTAGCCGAGCAAGAGAACAGGAGAGCAGGCCTGAGCCAGAACATCCAGATGAATGTTCTCCTGAAGGACAATGACTTTCCCTCACACATGCTGGGAATCCGGGCTAGTTCCTTGGGATGCTGGCCATACAAAGGGACACAGCAAGCTAAGAGAGTGATGTCACTGCTTCTGTAGCCTGAGCTATGCAGCCCTCTCCCTGAGGTCACTGGTGCAGAACAGAGCACTGTGGAGAGGATTCCTGCTGGCCGCCACTGAACAAAGGACTGTGAAGGACAGAGGCGCCACTTTGTGGGAAAGCACCGTGAGAAACAGGTGCTGTTTGTCCAGCTCGTGACCACCAGGCCTTCCCCATGAGTGTTTTCAATAAGCCTTGGGTCTCACATTTTTCAGTAATCCTGTGTCTCATATGCCATCCCTGGGTGTCTTTGGTCCCTCAGCAACCTACCGTTGTCCATCGGAAAACCTGAAACAATTATTGAATCAATTCTTACATCTTGGCTACCTAAAGGTCATTTTCTGCTTCAATTTTTCTTCCTTGTACTAATTAATATTCCTCTGTAAGCAGGGCTTTTCCTTTTCTCTGCTCCCTTTTTATTATCAGGAAGGGCTCAAGGCTGTTGTTCCTTCCATGTGTTATACAGAACTCGTCCCTGATGCAGTGGGATCTGCATGCTGGCATTTGAATCTTAGAAGTTTCAAGGAGTTTCACAGAACATCACTACTCTTGTATTAAGACTGTCCACAGTCACCGGGTACCTTTGCCTCCCTAGGTTGGAACCAGCCATTTCTGCAAGGAGCCTCATTCCCTCTTGTGGGAAATGTCCTTTAGAAATAGGTCTCATGCTGGCACCTCCTGTTCCCATCGGCGCCCCATGTCTAACTTCTTTCTCCCACCAATAAAAAGCTACAGTTTCTCCCTAAAATTAATTGCTGATTCCTACATGCAAAACAATTATACCATATGAAGAGCTGAATGGTCAACGTTACCTGGTGAACTGCAAGGTGGTCATGAGGCTAAAGAAGAACCTGATGACATTGAATTTAAAAAAAAGAAGAAGAAATCAGGAAAGACACAGAAATGGCAGAAGGAAGAGGTGGAGCCTGGAGATGCATCAGAACAGGATGGACAAGAGCTGAGGCTTAGCCCTACAGTTCCCGAGTCCCCCAGAGAGTGTGCACTCACAGGCCACATGCTCCCCAAGCATCTGAGACTGAGGCTTGGTTCCCGGGTTTGAATGGGGTTTTGGCCTTGCCCCACAGCCCTGTCCCACTTCCCCAACTCCTCATCCGCCCCCACTTCCTGATCTTCTCTTTAGCTTGGTTCTGAAGAAAGGCACACCCCATCCAGCCCCTTCATGGTACAGCAGTTCTGGGGAGGAACAGCCTGAGATGAGCCTACATCCTCCACCTCAACCTTGGTACCAGCCTCCTTCCCCTCTCCTGCCCTGCATAATCCTGCCCCTCTATGCCCAGGACTGTGGGACAGGTTTGGTGAGTGCACTTTTTGAATCATGATAGATAAATTATATTCTTTTTAATAATTTAGTTTTTAAAAATAATTTCATGTTCAAAAAACAATTGTATATCACCCTGGCTGGGGTCTCCCCAAACAGGGCTCAGATATACACCCCTCCCAGCCCGGCTCTCGCAGCCAGCAGGACCTGCTGGTGTCCTGGGTGTGGCCCATTCTGAGGAGCCTGGGCTGCAACAGACTTTGGCTGCGCGTTCAGCTTTCCTGATGCTGCCACACTACACCTCCCAGCAAAGATGACCCAGGGGAGCCCTAAGAGTCCCTCCCTCCTCTGAGGGGGACCGCCACAGGCCTATAGCTTGTCCACTCTGATCTTCCTCTACTCTCTTACTGAATCAGATTTTATCAGTTTCCAGAATCCCGTCACCCAGATACATTCTGGACTAATTCCAAGGAAACTCCCTTGGATTCTCTCACTGAGCGTGAGTCCCACTCCCCCCCCCCCCATGCTGTGACATTGACAGGTGGGACGCCTGATGAGACCAGTCCTAGGCCTGGGAGAGGCTGGGGCAGACTGCTAGAGTTCTGGGTGGGTTGAGATCAACAGTTGCTGGCTGGGGAGAATCAGGGTGCTAAGGGTCTGGGATCCAAGCAGAGTGTGTTGGGGACAAGCCAGGGTGACACACATTGGCCTTGGCCCTGGAGGGCTGGGAGGAGCTGAGGTAAGTCCCCTTCTCCTCCCTCCTCATTCCCCCTCCTCTTAGCTCGCTTCTTGCTCTTCATGTGCGCCCAGCACTGGCGCCCTCCCCTGGAGCTGGAGACCCCTCCCAGGTCCATACGCAGGGCAGCCCCAGCCCCACCTCCTCCATGCCCTCTGCCCCCTCATTCTCCCCTCAACCCTTCACATGCCCCATGCCCACCAGGAGGCCCACCCCAAATTCCCTCCACCTGGACACTGGCTCAGAAATGAAGCCACACCCTGCATGTGGGGCACTTCCTTCTACCTGTCCCACCGCATGGCCAGATCAGTGCAAGACGCTGAGGCCTGTGGCTGAGGGATGGTTTGTATTCAGTGAATCCAGGAGTTCCTGGGGGTCCTTGGTGAACTGTGCACATTGAGAGGGAGAGAGATTTGCCTTTACTGCCTCAGGATGCCAGAGAGAAGGGCCCAGGGCACCATTTATGACCCACCAGCCACCCAAGCTCCCTAGTGACAGTCCATGAATTGGGGGCCTAGTCAGGGTGACCTCATCCTTAGCCTTGGGCTGGAAGTCCCCATCGGCTCCTTCCCTCACCCTGTCACTGATCTTCATGCTCCTCATGTGGACCCCACACTGGGGCTTTTCCCTCCCAGCACGGTGACACCTCCTGGTCCACAATCAGAGTAGCCCTGCCCACCCCCTGTCCAGCCCCACACCCACAGGGGCCCTTGGCCCAAACCGCACTGAGCCTCGCTCCATGTGAGCGCAGAGGTAGGGTGCCGACTCCCTGGTGAAACCCCTCCTGCCTGAGGGGCGAGTCCTCCTGCCCACCCCGCAACCAAGGCCATGCAAGAAAGTGGAGCCTGTGACTGAGGTGATTTTTTAAAAATTTTTTTTAGTTTCAATGGACTTTATTTTATTTACTCATATGTGGTGCTGAGAATCGAACCCAGTGCGTCGCACGTGCTAGGCAAGAGCTCTACCACTGAGCCACCATCCCAGCCTGACTGAGGTGATTTTATTCAGCAAACCCAGGCGCTCCTGGGGTTCTTGGTGAACTGTGCACATTGAGGGGAGAGTGGATATGGCTGGCTGCCTCAGGATGCCAGAGAGAAGGGCCCAGGGTACCACCTATGGCCCACCAGCCGCCCAAGCTCCCTAGTGACAGTCCATGAAGTGTGCAGACAGAATAAAGTGCCCTGAGCTTTGCTCCCAGGAGAGAAAAGGACCCAGGTACCAAAATGTGTCAGAGGAGGGTCCTCAGGGTCCTGGGGAACCAGCCTGCTTGGTGTGGAGTCATGCTGAGGAGCCGGTGGCCCTGGGGACTCCTTGGCCACAAAAAGACCCTCATAGAAAGAGGACCAGACCCGACTCAGGGCAGAGGCAGGCTGGGTGTTATGGGTGCTGAGTCTCCTGTCCCCTCCCTGTCCCAGATCTCAGGCCACAGGCCCTCTCTCCAGGTCCCTCCAGGAGGCAGCATCCAGGAGGCATCTCGTGCCTGGTGATCCATCAGACGACACTGATCAGAGAGACAGAGACAGGCAGAGAGCAGGAGAGTCAGCCAGGGACAGAGGGGCCAGCAGAACATGGGCAGGGGTGACAGAGCTGGAGAGGAGGATGACGATGTGGAGAGGAGACAGAGAGAAGGAAACAGAGGAGGAAACGGGGAGGAAAAGGCACAGGTGGTTGAACAGAGGCAGGTGGACAGACAGGCAGACACAGAGGAGGGCAGGGGAAGCCCCACCAGGGACCCAGGGGCAGCTAGACCCCAGGGGTTCCCTGCATCTTGAATCCCCAGGAAGGGGCAGGATGGCACCTGTGACAAAGCTTGTCTCCTGGAACCAGGGGCGAGGAGCAACTGTCCTCCCTCAGCTTCACCATGAGGGGCTCCTGCAAGCCGAGTGGCCACCGGGGACAGCACTGCTCCAGACAGACCCTGTAGCTGCAGTTCCCACACTGGCGGGTCTCGCCCAGGGGCACCAGGGCATCCCCGAGGCAGCATAGCCGCAGGGGATCATAGAACTGGTCCCTGCATCTGGTGTGTGGTTGGCACAGCATCAGGCTGGCTCCTGTGGGGGACAGGAGGAGACAGAGCTGCTGGGCCAGGTGGCAGGGGCAGGTGGATCCCTGCCTGGGGTCCCGTGGGAACCACACTCCCCTGTGATGTCCCTGTCCCCCCTGGGCTCACCTGAGGCTCCCAGCGAGCAGAGCAGCTGGAGGAGGCAGACAGCAGCCAAGGCAGCTGTGGAGAGAAGGGGTGAGGAGAGGAGAGTCTGAGGTGTTGTCTCTGTCCTGACTGAGACTCTGGGAGGGCTGTAGTAGCCCCAGGTGGTACCCAGTTGCCCTATGTTCAAGGTCTTATGCAGGGGAAGGGGAGGTGGGCGGGACTCTTGCAAGACCTGGGTTTGGGGCTCAGGGAAGGAAAGGGTGCTGGGGGAGGAGGCTGGAGCTGGAGGCACAGGGGGATCTAGCTGTGAGCAGCTGCACAGAGACTGGAGAGGGCTGGTTCTATGGAGGGGGCTGAGTGTGTGAGAGAAGAGGGGCCAGTGCTGAATGCCCGGATGGGTGGGGTCTCCCCTGGGGACGGATGGAGTCTGGGATAGAATCCCCCTATGATGGAGTCCTGTGGGAGCAGGCAGGGCCTGGGATAGGGAGGAGGCTAGGGTGGATGGATTGGGCTCTGGTGGGAACGGGGCTCTGTGCTCCTTACCCAGGACACAGCCTCTGGGAGTCATGGCTCAGGGTGGTGGTCGTGGAGTCAGTGGGTGATCAGTAGGTCTCAGCATGTCCTTTTATCTTCCAGCATAAGCTAGTGACATCACTTAATCCTCTGCCTTCTTCCACACAACCTGCAGGGACATGCTGGGTCCTGGAGAAAGAGCAGGGTCAAAAGGCATGTGTCATACATGGTGTTTGACATATGGCCCTGAGCGCCAGAGACCAAGGCCCCATCCCCCTCTCCCTGAATGTCCTACTCTGCCACAGCAGGACCTCTTTGGCAAGCTGGAGGGTGGACAGTGCTCCCTGGAGTCCCCTCACTCCCCCACCCTGAGACAGGCAAGCAGACTTTCCCTGGGATTCTGCTGAGTGGTCACATTTCCCTGTCTTCTGCACACTGCTAGCCTGACACCCTCTCTCTCTTTTTTTTTAACCAAGGCACGGGGCACTTAACAAGTAAGACACATCCCCAGCCTTTTTTTTTGGGAGACAAGGTCTTGCTGAGTTGCTTAAGGCCTTGCTAAGTCATTGAGTCTGGCTTTGAACTTGTGATCCTCCTGCCTCAGCCTCCTGAGCTGCTGGGATTACAGGCATGTACCACCGCACCCAGCTGGTACTCACATTCTGTTCTAGACATTTTCTGGGGCCTTGGAGTAGGACCATGTGCTAGGGCTTGTTGTCTATACCCAAAAGAGGGAGTGTCTGGACTTGAGTGGGTGCCCAGGTGACAGGAGTGCCTTCCCCAGAGCAGGGCTAGGGCTGGCATCCCAGAGGAGGGAGGGGTCTCCTATGTACCTTCTGCTCTACATTCCATCCCTCCTGCACCTGAGTCAGGAGCCAGGGCAGGAGAGTGGAGGGAGGCCAGGACGGAGCCCAGGGGTCTCACAGGCTGGGACGGTGGGAGGGCAGCTGGGCCTGTCCTGGTTTCCATGAACACTGAGAGCCCTTCACTCTGCAGTCATGAGGCTTTGGGGTCAGGCAACCCTGAGTTCACAGGCTGTCCTGCCTCTTCTCAAGCTGTCAATACCTTTTGGACGCAGTGTTGTCCATCTCACCAGCAAGCTCTCCACGTCCCCAACCGTGTTCTGCCCACTCTGTGGTG
>CM053414.1:45604438-45731862 GCA_028644305.1 Xerus rutilus
GTTCACAGGCTGTCCTGCCTCTTCTCAAGCTGTCAATACCTTTTGGACGCAGTGTTGTCCATCTCACCAGCAAGCTCTCCACGTCCCCAACCGTGTTCTGCCCACTCTGTGGTGCCACTGTCCAGGGTCTGTCTTCTGCATGGGTGTCCAGCTCTGTGAAGCAGGACCAGGGCCATCTTGGGGGAAGCTGGTCCTCAGGTGTTGGGACTCTGTCACTCCCCACAGTTAAGAAAGACTCTGGGTTTCTGAAGTCAGGGCAAAATCCTGACCTCTAAAGGCCCCTTGTTTAACTCCCCCGCTTCACTCCCTGGATCCAGACACGACTCTTGCTGCCCCCCTTCCCCTGCTGGTCAGGGACACAGGCTGGACTAGGACCCAGATCTTCTGAGCTCCAGTCCAGGGGCTCCAAACACCACTGTGCAGCCCCTGTGGGAAGGGCAGGCAGGACCTGCTCACAGACACCCCTTGTTAAAACCCAGGTCAGGTCCGGTGCGGTGGTGCAAGCCTGTAATCCCAGCACTTTGGGAGGCTGAGACAGGAGAATCGCGAGTTCAAAGCCAGCCTCAGCAACAGTGAGGCGCTAAGCGACTCAGTGAGACCCTGTCTCTACATAAAACACAAAATAGGGCTGGGGATGTGGCCCAGTGGTCGAGTGCCCCTGAGTTCAATCTCTAGTACCCCCCCCAAAACCACCAAAAACCCACGTCAGAGGTTCCCAGGGCTCCTGGGAGGGGCTGGCACAGCTGGGCTCCTGGAATGTGAAACCCAGGGGGATGTGGGCTTTTCCTGGTCTCAGAGGCTTCCCCAGGGCTTGCCCTTTTCCACAGGAATACATAGATGAATCTGTCTCCTGGCATCCTTGGGGTGTTATTTCCATCTGGCCTCAGGAAGCTTCTCTTAGAAACCGGCAGGAATGTGGGGAAATGTCAGGTATGTAGAAGGAGGGGCAGGTGCTTCCCAGAGCCTGGAGGCGCCTCCTCTGCTGGCTGAGCAGGAGGAGGCTGTCAGTCCTGTGCTCCAACCAACCACATCACCAGGACTTCAGGGACTGACCCTGCTCTCTGCAAAGGGGCTTCTGTTGACCAAGGCCTGATGATCAGGCCTGACTCCTGCCCTGGCTGGGTCCACCCATGTAACACAGTGGATTAAGAGCCTGAATCTCACAGGCTGGGGCTGGAGGAGCCTCAGGAGGGACGCAGAACCGAAGCAGAGCTGTGACCCAGGACCCCAGTGCCACATATGCAGCTCCTAAGGCCCCTCAGCACTCAGAGCAATTGCCTGGGAAGAGATGCTGCTGCAGAAGCTCCTGCCAACCCCACGCTGCTCCGCCCAGAGCTTCAGATGCATCCAGAACCCCAGCTGCAGGAAGAGTGATCTGAAGCTTCCAGCACCTGCAGATGAGAAGGCCCTGAGGAGGTGGATGGTGCCAGGTGTCCACCCACCAAGACCTGCACACCCTCCATGGCTCCCCACCACCCTCCTTTGTTAGAGCTCCTTATTATAATCCAGCTGCTCCCTGCCTGGCACCCATCTCTCTTTATATTCCAGCTTCTCTTTAAATGTCTGAAACTGACATCAGTCTCCCTGTTTTATCCTGACAACACATCATCGGCTGAGCAATTTTCTCAGTTAAATGTGGTTTTGCTGTTGTGGTTTTAACACTTGAGAATCAGGTCCCTGCTGTGGTTTGTGTTTATCACAGAAAAGGGAACAAGTCCTTTCAGTGACCAGTGATCCAGGGCTTCAATGTAGTTGAACCAGAACAAATCCACCAGCACCAGGAATGTGGACAGATCCTTCTGCTCTTTTCCCCCCTTCCCTACATGCACATGTGTGTGAAGTAAAATACATCTAACAAAATTTGCTGTTTTAAAGTATATGATTCAGTGCCACTTCACAGTAATGCGAAACCCTCTCCATAATCTAGTACAGAACGTCTTCATCAACGCAAGAGAAAACTCCCATAGGAAGTAGGAACTGCTCCATTCACCTTCCTCCCAGACCCTAGAAAACATTAATCTGTTTCCTGCCTCATCTCAATTTATTGCCCATTTTGCCTATTTCTTATAACTAGAATGATATAACACACTGTGCATCATGTCTGGTTTCTTTCAATGAGCACGGTGTTTCCAAGATTCCTTCTTGGAATTCCTTCTTGGAATCTTGGAAACAGTCACACAAACTGTTTTCTACAATAGCCACACCATTTACATCTGTACCAACTAAATATGCAAATACCAATTTTTCCACATCCTTGCTAACACTTTATTTTTCCCAATTTATAATTATCACCCTCCAAGTGGGTGTGACACGGTTTTGATTTGCATTTCCCTAATGGTGATGACTTTGAGCATCTTGTCCCAGGCTTTTTGAGCTTTGGGTATCTTCTTAAGAAGTGTCAATTCATGGCCTTTGTTGATTCTTGAATAGTGTCAAGTTCTTCAGGCATTCCCGATTGTGTTTTCCAGATTCTTATTAAATAAATGATTCACAGTATTTTCTCCCCTTCTGTGGCTGCCCTTTCACTTTGTTGATAGTGGCTTTTGATAAAATCCAATTTACTTATTTACTTCTTTTAACTTTCTTTTTTGGGTGTGGTATCTAAGAAGTCACTGCCAAATCCGAGATTGTGAAGAGTTATCTTCTCAGACTCTCATAGTTTTAACTCTTACCTTTTAGGTCTTCCATACAGTTTGAGTTAGTTTTGTTTTTGTTTTTGTTTTAATATAGTGTGAGGTAAAATCCAAATTCATTCTTTTGCCAGTGGATATCCATCTGTCCCAGCACAATATTTTGAGGACTATGCTTTCCATGTCGAGTTATTTTGGCAACCTAATAAAAATTTAAATGGGCCATAGATGTGTGGGTTTACTTCTGTGCTCTCAATCCTATCCAGTTAAACTACAGGTGTATTATTTTGCCTTAATTTCACTGTTTTGATTACTGTAGCATGATGTGAAGTTTTAAACCCAGAAAGTGTTAGTCCTCCAATTTTGTTCTTCTTTTTCAGAAATATCATTATCTATTTAGGGTTCCTTGAAATTTTATATAAAGTATATATAAATTAAATACTTCATAGGCTAGAACAACCTGGCATTTCTGAGACAGAACTCCTTGGAGTTCTCAATATGCCACTGGATTTCATTTGCTGATATTTTGCTGAGTGTTTTTGCATCTATGTTTAGGAGAGCTCTTGATTGTGCTTTTCTCAGGACATCTTTATCTGGCTTCAGCAGCAGGTCACAATGGTCTAGTAGAATGAAGTAGGAATTGTACCTTCCATTTTTTTTTTTTTTTTTTTTTGGTACCGGGGATTGAACTCAGGGACACTCGACCACTGAGCCACACCCCCAGCCCTATTTTGTGTTTTATGTAGAGACAGGGTCTCACTGAGTTGCTTAGCACCTCACCATTGCTGAGGCTGGCTTTGAACTCGCGGTTCTCCTGTCTCAGCCTCCCTAAGTGCTGGGATTACAGGCTTGCGCCACCATACCGGCTGCATTTTTTTTTTTTTTTTAGGGAAAATTTGTGGAGGACTGATGTTAATCATTCTTTAAATATTTGATGGAATTCACTTGTGAAGCCCTCTGGTCCTGAAATTTTCTTTGTTGGAAGGTTACTGATTAATAACCAACTCTTCGCTGGTCATAGGTCTATTCAGATTTTCTGTTTCTTGAGTTGGTTTTGGTAGTTGGTGAGTTTCCAGGAAATTATACACTGCATCTCCATTATTGTTATTTGTTACAGGTTCCCATGTTCTAATTCTTTGTATTTTGTGTGACTGTAATAATGTCCCTACTTTCTGGATTTATGAATTTGAGATCTTTTCTGTTTTCCCATCTGTCAATTCAGATGCTCATCCTGTGGATGTATTGATTTTCCCTGTAGTTTTTCAATTCTATACTTTATGTCCACTGTGAATTATGTTCTTCATGTTGCTAGCTTCAGGTTTCCTTTACCTTCCTATTCTAGGTCCTAAGAGAATAAACTCGGGGTTTATTAAACAATGCTGCATTTATACCTGAAAGTTTCCTTTGGAGTTCTGCTTCCAGAGCATTCCATGAGTTCCAGATTGTTGTGCCTTCCTTCTGACTCTTTTCACATTATTTTATAATTTCTCTTCTAACTTTTTTCCTTGGACACATTGATTATCTATTTTGTTCCATTTCCACAAAATTTCAATTTTCTAGTTTGTATATTGTTGGTTTCTGGTTTCTTTCCATGGTGTTCAGAGAACATATCTGATGTGGCTAATATATTAATAATGATTGAGAGTTGATGTGCAGCCTAACATATGGCCCATACTGAAAATATTCCAGGTGCCTTAGGAATAACGTGTATTCTGATGTTTTGGTTGACTGGAGTAGCCTGCATATACCCAGTATATCAAATTTTCATATTGTTGTTCAAATCATCTATTTCCTTGATCTTGTTCTATCCACTATAGAAAGGGGGTACTTAAGACTCCAACTATCATGAAGGTGACCTTGAGGATATGGATGAGACATTCTCTGGAGGGAGATGAGGGCAGGAAATCAATGGGGTAGTAGTGAAGGTGAGGTTTTCTTGGAGGCGGGGACTTGGCCTGAGTTGTGACTGGTTGCAGGGGGTTCTGTCCCCCTGACATTGGGGACTCATGTTTGTGAGGATCACTTGGGTGCAGCCAATAGGAAAGTAGCAGATTTGGGCAGGTTCCCTTAACCCTAGGGATGAGGTGGTAAAGTCAGAGAATCTGCATTTCTTCTCTCTGGCCCACAAAAGATGGGCCCACTCACAATCAAGCAAGCACCCTACCTAGCACCCCAGTAGTTCCCTCAAAGGCTTCCAAAGTCCCTCCACAGGGTCTCAGTGAGCAGCCTACTGGGGAGGTTTCAGACCTGACTGTCACAGGTTTGCAATCAGAGGTCTAAGAAGTGATCCTTGATAAAATCTAAAGACCAGTTCAACAGGTGACCTTTGGGAGGTCCACCAGGGCTGGAGCTCAAACACTAGATCCCAGGGTTCATCGGTCAAAACTGTTAACTTTAACCCAGCCAAATGCAGAAAAGGAGGCTCAGCACCCCACACGGACGTTCTGTTGGGTCCTCTGCACCAGATAACCAGAGAGCAGCTGCTTCCATTGGAGGTTCAGGGAGGACAAGGCAGTCCAGCCCTAGAGCATGCACCCAGGTCATGCCACTGACACCCTTGGTTGGCACCCCACTGAATGACAAACCTCAGTGCCAGGAGGTGATAGGGACTGGAGATTTGGGCAAAAAGAAACAGCCTCCAGGGTCTGAGGACCCCTGGGTTTCTGGACCTGGAGGCTCACAGAGGCAATCGCAGCTTTGAATCTGGTTGGGCCTGGTTGAAACCACGAGGCTGACCCAACACACTGGGGTCACAGGCCCCCAGAAGTACTCCTCCCACCCTGAGTCCACCAGGAGCACCCAGACCCTGCAGTGGGGTCAGCCCAGCAGAGCAGCAGCATCTAGGGAAGTGGAACCTCCAAAATCAGACCCCTGGGGGAAGGGAGGGCGGACAGGGGGCGTGAGACGGTCCCCAGCTACCAGCAGACAGACTGCTGCCTGAGAATCTGCCACGCCACAGCAGAATGGGGACCGTGATCCCAGAATGTGGACTCCGACGCCTCTGTGGGTTCATAGGTGGCCCAGCAACACCAACGCCTGGAGGGGCAGCGGGGACAATAGCAACTGTCCATCTAACAACAGGTGTGGGACTCCCTCTCCTGTGCCACCCAAAAGATGAGAGCTGGTTCAGGGTCTAGGAATCCTGGGAGAGAACAAGCATGGCAGTGCTGGCCTGAGAGCCTGTCCTGGAAGATGGCATCCCCCTGCCAGAGCGAGGGACCCTCAACTCGGACACAGTCTGCAGCGCTCACACTAGCCTGGATGAAGCAGGTGCCGAAGGTGGTCGATGACTGGCTGTAACCGCAGGAAAAAGCTGCGCTGTGATTGGTCTTCATGAATCTGGGGCGTTTGAAACAGCTCTAGGCCCTGAGTCCTCCGTTGGTAGGCGGACTGGAGCTCAAGGACAACCAGACAGGCTCTGGTGCCTGAAATGGGCCCTCGAAGGTCCCCCCACCTCCGTGCCTCCTGGCAGTGGGATCTGGAATCTGGACCCCAGCTCTTGCAGGAAGACACCGTGGCAAAACCTGGGTCCAGCAGTCGAGGTAGGAACCAGTAGATGTTTACCGCCGCAGAGCCAACAGGACCCTTTGTAATCACGATTCAGCTTACTTTGTCTCTGGACACTTCTGTAATTCCAGGTATACAGGAGGCTGGGGCAGGAGGATCGCAAGTTTGAGGCCAGCCTCAACAACTTAGCGAGACTCTGTCTCAAAGCAAAAAATAAAGGGGCTGGGGATGTAACTCAGTTGTAGAGCGCCCCTGAGGTCAACCGCCAATGCCACAAAAGAAGAATAAAAGTAATATAACCGGGCGCGGTGGCGCATGCCTCTAATCCCAGCACTTTGGGCAGATGAGACAGGAGGATCGCGAGTTCAAAGCCAGCTTCAGCAACGGCGAGGCGCTAAGCAACTCAGTGAGACCCTGTCTCTAAATAAAACACGAAATAGGGCTGGGGATGTGGCTCAGTGGTTGAGCGCCCCTGAGTTCAATCCCTGGTACCAAAATAAAAACAAAAATAAATAAATGCACACATACATACAAACATGGGGCATCATCCTAGCACAGAAGGCTGCAGTGCCCGGTGGGCAAGTCACATGCAGAATGACTGAGAACTAGGGTTGGAGGCCAAGTCCAGAGAGGGCAGAGGGCTGGGGAGGGCAAGGGGACGGGGCAGCATGGGGAGGGGGTGTCAGTGCCCAGTCACTTTATAAGCCTTGGTGAGAAACGGACTTTATTCTCAGTGCACTGGGAGCTGCTGACATGTCCTCAGCAAGGGACAGCAATGACCAGATTTGTGTTTGTGGGCAACCCCTGTGCCCTCGTGCTGTGGCAAGGGTGGACAGGAGGCTGAGCCTGGAGGCTGGACACCAGGGAGAGGCAGCTGGAACAGGTGATCCTGCAGTCGCTGGAGTCTGAAGGGCCCGCTTCCTCCCTGGTGGACCGGGCAGCGCACCCCCTCCCAGCCCCTATCTCTGCTTTTCGGGCCACCCCTCTCCGCCCACAGCTGGACAGAGCTGCTGGACAAAGCCGTGGTCTCCAATCTATGCATCCTGACTCTTGTTCAGGTTGTACAGGCAATGGGTTTGTGATCATGGATTCAAAGTTAAAAATAGGATCGATCAGATAATAGAACAATTAGTGTGGACGGTGCAGAACTTATCAGCTATTGTAAAGTTAATCTCTCTTGGGGATTATGCGTAAGCCATCCAATGGTGTAATGGTAGCAGCTTTTCCTGAGTCAGGGTGAAAGATTAGAAAACAGGAGGAGGGAGAGTTCCTGGTGGGGACTCTCTCCCTGCCAACTGGGCTGCCTGGCCTGTCTCCCACAAACAGGTTCAGTTCACACAGTCTCCGTCCCAGGTGCTTCCTGGGAAGCTAGGTTGGCTGCCAAGGGACAGGGGGAAGTCAGACCTGAGAACCAGCCAGTTTAAGAAAGAAGTGTCACTACCGGGTCAGGGTTGGGGGTGGCATCCCTGAGGCAGGAGGAGCCCCGCCAGTCCCCCCTAGCTCAGCCAGGTCTCTCAGGGCAGGTGAGTGAGGACCAGGGTCGGGAAGGTGGAGGGAGATCATGAGGAGGCTCAGAGGCTGGGACAGGGGGGAGACAGCAGGACGGTCCAGAGCCCTGTGGACACTAAGAATCCCTGACGTGGCCGTCATGAGGCTTTGGTGCCAGGCTGGTTTAGGTTGGGATCTTTTCTCCACATTTTCTCGAAGGATCAAATAAACCCTGTTTAAGAAGATTCAATTCCAGATGTGTCTCAGCCTCGTTGAAGCTGTGCCTCTGTCCTGTCCTCTGCCCAGCGGGCACACCACGTGCAACCGTTCTTGGCGGCAGAGGAAGTTTAAACCCTCCAAACCCCAGCCCACAGCAGCGACACTCACCCGAACCCCACATCCTGGTCACAACACAGCCAAAGCCACCTGCCAGTTTACCCCGCCTGCTTCCCCCGAGACCCAGGCTGAGGCCCTCTCCTTGGGGACTGTGCACCCTGCTTCCAATGTGAGTAATAAATCATATTTCACATCCATCAGCCCTGGGTCATTTCTCCTGGAACCCATCACAATTCCTGTGACAAAAAATATATATAAAAATTCCAAAAGCAGCTGCCTCTTCAACTCTCCCATAGTGGATGAGTCTGGTTTGTCCCTGTTTGGGGACAAGTTTGCCACCTCTGGTTTATCCAGAGCTCTGAAGGCAGGGGCCTGCACTGCAGCATTCAGAGTCCCGTCCTCAGTTGTCGGGGGCCCTGTCTCTCCCCAGGGTGTTATCATCAGGGTGCTCATTTGGGGTCCAGTACCTTGGTGTCCCAAACAAAGAACTGAGCAAGACACAGCAGTAACAAGTGCTAACTTACTGAAAGTGAAGGTGGAAGCTGAACTCGGTCAGTAGAGTCGAGTGGGCCGAGCAAGAGAAGCCCAAGGCCCCCATGTCTGGAAATCAGCGTCTTCCATCCTGAGCTGTGAGGGGTTCTCTTCCTACACGGACTTGATTGAAGACCTTTCTCCATTTGCCCCCATTGGTTACCTTATGATACCTGATTAGAATATTGTCCAATTCCCCCCAGGGGTTGCTTCAGAAAACCTCCTTAGAATACTGTCCACTTTACCCCCAGGGGTCATTTTAAAATAGCCATCCTGCAGTGGGAGCTGTCATGGGGATCAGGCCTCAGTGGGTGGTCATCATGGTGGTGGGGTCTACGCTTCCTATTTATCCATCTAACTCGCTGCCTCTGCATTCTGAACTCCTACCTAAGAAGAGGATGCTCGTGGTCTCATGGGAACTCAACCTCAAAAGCTGTGTTTTCTCACCCTGAGTCCCTGTATGAAGGAAGTCCCACTGCAAGTCACACACACAGTCTGGACTGGACCACCTCCCAGCCCTGCATCTGTCCTGGGCCCGGTCCCTCCAGAAAGAAGCAGCAGGTCTGACTTACAGACACCCCGCACCCCCTGCACCTGTCCCAGGTGACCCTCTCCCACAGCTCCCAGGGGGTGCTGGGAGATCTGTGCTGCTGGACTGTGACATGCAGAGGGCAGGGGCTTCCCCTCTGCACCAAGGGCAAAGAGGCTGAATCCGCCACCTGTTGCATCGGGGTGTGATTTCCACCTGGCCCCAGGAGCCTCTCCCAGATGACAGGTAGGAATTTGGTGGAATTTCAGGCTTTCAAGAAGAATGTCAGGTATGCAGAGCATCACAGAGGAGATGGGGCGAGGCCTCCCCAGTGCCAGAGGCTCCTCCTCCAGGTGTGATCGGGCAACTGCAGAGAGCTCGGCTCCACCTGCGCACTGCAAGCTTGCAGGCTGCTACCTGCTTCCTGCACCAGGTTAGGTGCCAAGAGCTGGATCAGCACCAGGTCGGAGTCCTCCTGCTTAAAATGCTGCACACCAGGGACGAGAACAGCAGCAAAAAGTTACTGCCCAGACTAAGATCAGTGGAAGTAGCTTTGGCGTGTTGGGCAGTGGGGAACTGGCCAGCTTTCCAGCAGGGCCGCATGCCCTGTCTCCAGGCTGGGACCCCAGAGATGACCCATGACAACTGGAATGCTTTAAATTTATTTCACTAAAAATACCAGCATACACAATACAGAAGTAACCAAAATGCCAGTCCTTTCTCCAGGGGGAGAGGACAGTGCCTTCTCTCCACAGCCCACCCACCCTGCTCTTCCAGCTCCCCGTCTTGTAGACCCTAACTACAATCATGAGGCTCTGGGGTCAGGCAGCCCTGAGTTCAAATCCTGTCCCTTCCCTGTTCAAGATGACCAAAAAGCCTTTGCACACACACTGTCTAATCTCACCACCAGTAACTTCTGAGCCCCCCACCCTGTCCTGCCCATTTTGGGTGTCACTGTCTGGGGTCAGGACTGTCTTCTTCACAGGAACCCAACTCTATGACAGAACTAAGTCATCTTTCCAGTGTCCTCAGGTGTTGGGACTCTGCCTCTGAAAGGGGATAGACAGACGAGAATGGGAGGAACACGAGGTTAAGGGAATACTTCTAGAAAATGGGCCCCCGTGCTGACCCCACAGTCTTCCACGCCCAAGAAGCAATTTACCTACAGCGCTGCCTGTCTTAAGTGGACAGGCTGTGTCCCATTCCTCAGCAAACTCCCTGTGATCTGTAGGAGAAACGCAGGCTCCAAACGATGTGACAAGAGGAACCCGAGTTACCCTGAAGGGGGAGGATTTCATGACTCTTCTTACAGACCTGATCCCGAAACCCAAGCAGATAAGGATGATTCCTCCTAACCATAAAATCTGTAAGAATTTATGGTTAACAATCCAATTAGAACCTGTCAGCATGGGCCAAAGTGACCTAGAATTGCTATGGCAGTGGGGACTTAAGTCTGATGTCATCTTGCTGTCAGTCAAAAGTCAAGAGGTGGACCCGGGAGGGACTATCTGGAAATTTCTCTGGGATCCCCAATGAAACTAGAGTGCAGGAAAGGAACGCTGTTCACACTGTCCCTCTCCTCTCTGAGAGGACTCACTCTCTTCCTTGAGAGTGTCCCCTTTCCCTTTCCCCAGCCCTTCTGTAAACTCCTGCCTGTTACTTGAATGACATGTCTGAAATCTTTCTGGCTTGATCACGAGAACCAGGGTTTAAAGGGCACCTTCATGCTGCCTCTGTTACCTGGAAGGCCCCAGCCCTGTAACACCTCTACCCATGGTTTAAAAGAGGCTGAATTTCCCATTTATGTGTTTAATTCTCTCACCCCACTTCTGAATCTGAGCAAGACACTGGCCAATAACCTGCTGTTGGTCAGTGACACAGACTGGACTAGACCCCAGGTCTTATTAACTATAGTCCAGGAGCTCCTGAAACCCTGGCCCAGCCCCTCTGGGGAGGGCAGGCAGGCCCTGCTCATAGACACCCCTGGGTCAGATCCACCCTGGAGGTTCCCACAGCAGTTGGGAGTGGCTGGCATCTTGCCGGCTGGCCTTCTTCCACAGGAATAAATAAATGAATCTCTCTCCTGGTGGTATGGGGGTGTTATTTCCTTCTTGGCCTTAGGGATCCCCTCCCAGGGACAGGCAGGAATGCGGAGAATATGTCAGGTATGCAGAAGGAGGGGTGGGGGCTCCCCAAGCCAGGGGCCCCTATTTTCTGGCCGACAAGGAGCCTGTGTTACTGATTTTCTCCAAGCACGTCATCAGGATTTGGGGGCCAACCCTTACTTTCTGGAATGAGGCTTTGGTGATCAAAGATAGGCCACGTTCCTGGCCTGGTTAAACCTCTGTGTGGAACAGAACATGAGGGTGGGGTGGCCTCCCCACGTAGGAGGGCTGGAAGGCCAGAGAGAAAGTCAAAGCCTGATGAGGAAATGAGGAAAAATTAGAGTCAGTGAAATTTGATCCAGGGGCTGGGGTTATGGCGCAGTGGTAGCGTGCTCGCCTAGCACGCGGGAGGCACTGGGTTCGATCCTCAGCACCACATAAAAAAAAAATAAAGATATTCTGTCCACCTACAACTAAAAAATAAATATTTAAAAAAAAAAAAAAAAAAAGAAATTTGATCCAGGAGGCCCACAGTATCGGTACTCTCAGGCTACCACAGTTTCAACCTCAATAGGATACAGGTCTTAAAAACGGGAAGGTGACTTAGTTGATGGGGTCATTGTTCTGGAGTCCTTGGACAAAGGCCCCAGCTCTGGGTTCCCAACAGCCCAGGCTCCACCACCTGTCCCAATATGCCAATCAAACAGAGGGCGTGTGAAGGGCTGGAAAGGAGCTCTAGTGAGTGGCCACACTGGAAAGAACCAAACGGGCTTCCAGAGACCATAGGTCTGTCTGGTTTCATAGAGGAGGAGAACGAAGGCAAGGGTCCAGGGAGAGTCAACTCCCATGGGGTAGGGGCAGCCTGGGTTCCACCATGGGGCAATTGCTCCCACTTGGAGGCATCTCAACACACTGTGATCTGTCCTGTGAGGCGCCACTGTTTCTGGAGGGTGTAGGGCCATGCCTGGGGACTTCCAGTTGCCACTCCAGATGTTCTGGAACAGGAGCAGTGAAAACTGGCAGTGCCTGAGTTACTCTGATCTTGGTGTCCTCAGACTTGAAGGGGAACAGCTCGGTTAGGGAACTTGAGGGCTAGTAAACCTTGTTACACTCTTCGAGTGATTAACATGTTTAAGTTTAAGGTAATGAAGGAGAGGACAGAAAACCAAAGCAGAGCTTTACCCTGCTTTTAGTTACCCATTAGGCATCTGTGGACCCAAGTAAATTGTCCGTGCTTTGAGCAAAAACAACTTATAATTCTCTTACACTTCCATAAGTAAGCACATCAACATCAGTACTGCAGTGTCCTTCAGAGGCACTGAAAGGGACACTTCTGCTTCAGTTGGGCTCCTCAGAGAGCAAGATTCCTTCTAGAACTTTCTGGTACTTTCTGGTGCTTCAGTTACAATAACTTGGGTCCTTCAGTTTAAAGGCAAACACTGGAGCTGCTATAAATTGGAATTCAGAGGTCACTAGGTTAACCAGTCAGCTCAACCTGCCATGAGTTTCTGTGGAATTGGGGGGAAAGGGGGGGTCAATGCCTCCTGAATGCGCCCTTCCTGCCCGTACCCCTGGGCAGCAGCTTCGTTCCAGCCCTTGGATCGCTCCACCTCTTGACCACCAGTCATGTAGGCAGGATGTGGGGAGGAGGAGGAATGAGAAGGAAGGAAATCTAAAATGTGTAAAAGGGGCAGGGCACCCCCACTTCCCTGGACACCCAGCTCCGTGGCCCTTCTCTTCCAAGAAGTCTCTCTCTCTGTGTTCTATCCTTTAAATAAAACTTACTTTACACACTTGCCTCGGCATTTCTGGGGTGTTCAATCTTCACATTGGGGAAAGGGACTCGCCTCTGATTCTCATCACCGGCACCTGGTATCAGAATCAGGGGTGGCGCTCACCAGGGGACGGTCCCATTTGCAGTTCCCACATATAGTTCCTCTCTGGGATGTCAGAGGGTGAGAACAAAAATAAGATCACTTGACCCAGATGGGGGGTGGAGGTGGCCCTGTTTTCCATCATAGAAGGGAACCCACATTTCAACCAAGACTAGAAGGTGCTGAGTGATTTGGGGCCCTGAACTTGGACAATTTTAGCAGCAGCCAGAGGCCACAAGATTAAGGAGACCACAGTGATGGGAGAGATCCATCTGAAGCCTGTTCGTTTAGGCAGTTAGCTGGATTCACGGGGACTATCTAACTTCCCCTAGGCTACACCCTCTGTCTGATCAGAATACCTGTCCTTGTTTTGAGTCTCACTTCCGGTTCCTGTCCCTGAGTAATTAATGTGGACTCTGGCTCCCCCGTGTGGTGGAAGGCACAGACACACCTTTCACCCATTAAGTCCCCCATTAAGCCCGTCACCTATCAAAACTTAAGTTGAGCAACAAATTCACGACGTACAGTCACTTTTGAAATAAAAATTATGCTTTTGGTGTTCTTTCCTTTTGATAAAGTAATAGGTGAATGGTTAGAGCACTTGAAAATATATATAAAGGATAAATAAAGTCTAGATTATTGTTGACAACGTATTTTAAGGCACCTGTGTCAATTTCATTAAGCTATTCACAAAATTTTAATTGGGACTTAATGGGTTAAAGTTCTTCCCTTTCCACTCCCCAGTCACTGGCACAAAAGTATTCAGGCTACTTGTTAATGTTCCCTGTAGTGAGGCACCTTAGGGCACACTTGCAATCCCAGCTATTAGGGAGGCCGAGGCAGGAGGATCACAAGTTGGAGGTCAGCCTGGGCATCTCAGTGAGATCTTGAGACTGAGTTAGGTCAGAGGTAGAGCACCACTGGGTTCAATTCCCATTACAAAAAAAAAAAAATCCAGCCGTGCGTGGTGGTGCATGCCTGTCATCCCAGCACTTAGGGAGGCTGAGACAGGAGGATCGTAAGTTCAAAGCCAGCCTCAGCAATGGTGAGGCGCTAAGCAACTCAGTGAGACCCTGTCTCTAAATAAATCATAAAATAGGGCTGGGGATGTGGCTCAGTGGTCGAGTGCCCCTGAGTTCAATCCCCAGTACCAAAACAAACAAACAAAATCCCTGTAAATGAGCCAATTTACTGGAAGAATCGTTACCCAACCCAATAAGCCTTTGGTTTCATCCCCAGAAAGGTAAGGAACCTATGGGGGTCACCATTAAAGAGGTCTGAATAGAAGTTTTAGGTGACTGCATTTCAATGTGTAACCAAGTGTAACCTGGAGTTTGAAGATGCTTAGCCAAGTAAAGGGCCACTCCCAACTAAAGCAAAGACTCGTGCCTTGGTGCCCTGACTCCCCTGCTTTACTTAACAGTAGGCCCCTTTTTTCTGTAGTTTCACTTTCTGAGATTTCAGTTACTCCCAATCAACCTCCTTCCAAAAACACTAAATGGAAATTTTCAGAAATAAGCAATTTATGTTTCAAATTGCACACTGTTCTAAGGAGTGTGATGAAATCTGGTGCTGGCAAGCTGGACGTGAATCATCCCACTGCCCAGTGTATCCGAGCTGTATACGCTACCCACCTGCTAGTCACTTAATAGATTCTTGGAGGAACTACCAGACCATTTTCCAAAGAGGCTACAGCACTTGACATTCACACTGGCAGTGTCCAAGGAAGAGTATTTCTTCATGTCCTTGCCACTCTTGTTTCTGTGACGTTTTTTTGATTCTAGTCGTCCCAGTGGGTACAAAGTGTTGTCTCACTATGGTTTTGATTTGCATTTCCCTGGTGACTGATGATGTCAAAAGCATCTTTCATTGCTTATTGGCCATCTGCATATCTTTCTTGAAAAAAAGTCAGTTCAGGTCTTTTGACCATTTTAATTGGGTTATTGGTCTGATTATTGAATTGCAGAAGTCTTCTATATATTCTGGATTCAAGACCTTTATCATTCTGTGTATCTGGGTTTGATCCCCAGCACCACAAAAAAAAAAAAAAAAAAAGCTACTTTGTCCCCGTCGAATGGTCTTGGCACAATTGTTGAAATCAGTTGACCAGAGTCATATGGTTTTATTTCTGGACTCTCAAATCAATTGTGCTGGTGTACAACACCTATCTTTGTGACAGTATCACACTGTCCCTAATGAGTGCCCCTACCTGAGATGAATGCTCTGAAGCTAATCATCAGAAGAAATCAGACAAAACCAGTTGAAGAATGTTCTACAATATAATTGGCTGGTGAGGGTGTAGCTCAGTGGAAGAATGCTTGCCTAGATGCATGAGGCCCTGGGCTCCATCCCCAGCACTATAAAAATAATAAAAATGAAGAGGAGGAGGATGACAGCTGGTAATCTTCAAAAGTGTGAAGACTGGGGATGGGCTTGTGGCTCAGTGGTAGAGCACTTGCCTAGCATGTATGAGGCACTGGGTTCAATTCTCAGCACCACCTATAAATAAATAAAGGTCCACTGAAATTTTTTTTTAAAAAAGTGTGAAAACCATGAAAAATAAAGCATAGTTAGAATTAGAAAATCAAATTTTATATATATATATATATATATATATATATATATATATATATATATATATAAAATACCAGAGATTTAACCCAGGGGCACTCAACTCCTGAGCCACATCTCCAGCCCTTTTTTGTATTTTATTTAGAGATGATCCTCCTGCCTCAGCCTCCCAAGCCAACAGGATTACAAGCTTCTGTCACCACACCCAGCAGTATTTGTGGTTCTGAATTGAGCCCTTTTGTTAGGCTGGATGCTATCAAGATAACTGTAAGACCAACTGATGGAATCTGAGGATTCCATGGTAGTAATGTCTGGTGTTAATTCTCGATCCTAGTTTGACAACCTGAGAACAACCTTATTTGTAAGAATTACACAATAATATATTCAGAGTGAGTCAATGCGACATTATGTTGCCACTTACTCTCAAATGATTCAGGAAAAGAAGGTGGGGAAATAATTACCTCGTCAGATAGATGTAAGATTAAACGGTATGACCTGAAATGTTTATTAACAATTCCTGGCAGGTTGTCATTCAACGAACTGGAGATATTAAAATGTAAAATCAAGCCACTAAAAAATATATAACCAAGCCTGGCATGGTGGCACATGCCTGTAATCCTAGGGACTCAGGAGGCTGAGGCAGGAGGATCACAAGTTCAAGGCCAGCCTCAGCAATTTAGGCCCTAAACAGTTTAGTGAAATCTTGTCTCAAAAAAAGGAGAGGAATGCTGGGGAATGTGGTTCAGTGTTTAAACACCTCTGCATTCAAATAAATAAAAATATGTAACTAATGAGTCTCTTTTGTCTATGTTGCTATTTCTTCAGAACCAAATAAACATACGCACAACTTTTTTAGGTGTGCAGGCCTGTATGGTCAGAGTCGTTCTAATCTCTACCACCAGAGGGCGGAACAGGCTCTGTCAGGGCTTGACTGCTTTGGAGTTTAGATCTCAAATTATTTAGGCTCAGAGCTCCTTTAAGCTTTTAAAAATTATTGAGGACTCCCAAAGAGCTGTTGTGGGATGAATAAAATGGAGTTCTCGTCACACAGCTCTCCAAGAAATTTTTAAAAAGGTTCTCATTTAGCATTTGCCAATTTACATAGTATAAATACTGACAAAATGATCCATTTTCAAGCTATCAAAGCTTTAACAAGTGGCTTGCCCGATTTTCAAAATGTAACACTTGGCCCTCCTGGGCACTGGAGGATGGCATGAGCACAACACTGGTTACCTACCGACATTTATCTTGTATGAATTTAAATTTAAACATTTTAGAAGATTTACGTAGTCATTTAAAGATAACAACAATAAATGTTTTACATGTTCATATCAGAGCAAGCACGGTAGTGCATGTCACATAACCGCTGCACACTTTGCTGGACGCTGAGAAGAGCGAGGCATACAATGTCTTAGCAGTATTGTGAAAATGGTTTTGACACTGTGGATCCAAAGTCAAATCCTCTGAAGGGATCTCGGGAACCCCCAGGGACCTTACAGACCATACTTTGGGAATCGTGGGCTTAAACCTTCAGTTCTCATCCTCCATCCAACCCAGTACTCTCCTTTCATTTAATAATGAATGTTTGGTGCTAGGCTTCACCAAGCACCTGTCAGCCCAGCAACCCAGGGGGCTGAGGCAGGAGGTTCTCGAGTTCAAGGTCAGCCTCAGCTGACTGCGGATGTAGCTGAGAGGTAAAGTGCCCCTGGGTTCAATCTCCAGTACTAAAAATATACATCAATAAATGCTTGGGACTGGGGTTGTGGCTCAGTGGTAGAGTGCTTGCCTGGCATGTGTGAGGCACTGGGTTCGATCCTCAGCACCACATATAAGTAAATGAATAAATAAAGGTCCATCAACAACTAAAAAAAATTTTTTAAATAAATAAATAAGTGCTCATTATTTTATTGTCGAAATGTAATTCACGCGGCATAATTTACCTGCCATATAATCTCTGAGAAAAAAAAACACTGCAAGGCATTATCCATAGTATAGAAAAGTAGCAAAAAAAAAAAAAAAAAAGAACCGTCAACGAGTCCTTACCGGATGTGTGTTTAGGAACGGCAAGGTTTGTGTTTTTGAAAGGAGGCACCATGTATACAGCTCTGAGGTAACAGCCCAGCTTGGTTCAGGGACCATTCACATGCAAGTGGGATAAATACTGGCTACCAAAATAGTCTTGAGTCAGTTCAAGTCAGGTTTTGCCACTGAATCAGTTAGACGACAATCTCTCCCTCTTTAGAGTTACTTGGATCTTGGGTTCTGGCGGGCAAACAGAACCTGTCATTTACCACTGGTAAGAGGTGTTTCATTAGGTCCCGGCCCGGATAGATTCTGCTCACAGACATACAACTTCCAAGCAAATATCTGCTTTTCTTTTGACTAAGGACCTAATAAGACCATCCAGGGCTGGGATTGTGGCTCAGTGGTAGAGCGCTTGCCTTGCATGTGAGAGGCACTGGGTTCGATCCTCAGCACCGCATATAAATAAATGAATAAATAAAGGTCAATCAACAAATAAAACCAAAAAAATTTTTTAAAAAAAGACCATCCAAGTGTCTCTGGAGACCAAGACAGAAACTAAAACAGAGTGACCAGCTTAGATTGTCTGGGACTCAAATACCATAAGGGATCGATGACAGAGCTCTCTGAAGTGGCGACATTTCCCAATAGCAGCTTCTGCCCAAAACAGAGTGAGATTTTCCGTTGGATTACATGTGGCTGCTTCCTTGGAAAATCCAAAGTCTATTAAAACGGTGCAGGATTCTTGCTGTTTCTGTCAGACGGGAGCGGCTCCAGCCGCGGTGACCGTTAACAGGTTCTTCCTGCAAGCTCCGGGAGATTTCCCCTGGTCAGAGCCTTGCCGTGTCCGGCCGCCGAGGGCAGGAAGCCACGCAGATTTACACACACCTCGCTGGATTCTGAGAGGTGCGTGCGGGGGTGGAGGTGTGCAGGGCGCGGGGAGGCACCCTGAGCGCCGCAAGGGATTCTCCTCCAGGGGGCGCTGGTGCGCTGAGGCCCCAACAAGGATCTAAAGCCACACGGTACCAGGCACGCCAAGCGGGGGGTAGTCACCTGTCTCAATGCAAACACAGACCTCTGCATCTGCACAGGGAACCCCGACGAGGGAATGACAGCAGATACTTCAAACTCACCGGGTGCCAGGTGCTGTGCTAAGCATTCACACGCCTGATCTGATTAACTCTAGCACACCCGTAATCCCAGCGGCTCTGGAGGCTGAGGCAGGAGGATGGCAAATTCAAAGCCAGCCTCAGCAACTTGGTGAGGCCCAAAGCAACTCAGCAAGACCCTATCTCCAAATAAAATATATATGTGTATTCAAAGGGGCTGGGTGGATGTGGCTCAGTGGTTGAGCAGCCCTGGGTTCGAACCCCAGTATCAAAAAATACACACACACACACACACACACACCAGTCTCTGTGACGTAAGTGACAGAGCCTGCATTTGACCCAGGTTTCTCAAACTCCAAAAGTAGTGTTCCTAACCACAGACCTCTCCTAAAGACAGTGGGATGACCCCCTCCTCCAGTTCCTGGGACACACAGCCAACATCCTTCCATGGCTTGGCAGTCACTCTAAGAGAGAAGGCAGACTTCTTGTCATTCACAGAAGAAAAAGAGATGGAAACACTTGAAGCCCAATGAGGCTCAGAAGTTCAGAACTAGGGGTGGTAGCCCTGGGAATTGGGGGGTTCTTGCGGACACTCCACTCTAAGGCAAAAGAGGTGGGACTTCCCTCTCCCCCACCAGGGTCAATGGCCTGGAAAAACTGGAAGCCTGGATTGTGGCTGGCGGGAATGTGAAATGGTGCAGCTGCTGTGGAAAACACTTCGGTGGTTTCTCAGACGGTTAAACAGAATCACCACGGGTCCCAGCACTATTCACAAAATCCAAAACATGGAAATAATGTACATGTTAATAAAGTAAGGCCTTGGGCCGGGGTGGAGCTCAGTGGTAGAGCACTTGCCCAGCATGCTGGAAGCCCTCAGTACCCAAGTAAGAAATAAATAAAGTCTCAATTTCCCCTAAACATCAGTCCCATGAGACTCATCAGCTCCAGCTGGGCAACTCTAACAGAAATAAAAAACCTCCTTCCTGACAGTGTCAGCAAATGTCTCAGGGTTGGTTCTTACTGGGCTGAGTTAGGCAACATGCTTTCCTTGAACCAATCACTGTGGCCAGGGGAACCAAAAGCTGATTGGCTAGGTCTGGGTCCTCTGTCCCTCCCTGGAGTTGTTGAGGGCAGGGGTATGGTCAACTTTTTTCAAATTAAATAGATTAAAAGCAGAGAGAAGTAGTTCCCCAAAAGAAAACAATGGGATATTGGGGTGAAATGGGAAGCCTGGTGGTTAAGAACAGCATGTGCAAAGGCCCAGTGGTGGGACTTGACTCTTAAGTTCAAGGATCAGCGAGGCCACTTCTGTTACACTGTAACTTCTGCTATAGTGTCCTCTACCCTGCCCCAAGTTGCATCCTGAGTACAGATCCATGAACATCCCCTTCACACACACACTCTTATCCAAGTGTGGTAAGGCTGTGGCTTTGTACCTCGCCCTACTTACGTGACTGGTAAAAAAAAAATATCATTTCTCTGCTCCTTTTAAAAGTGGGTGTGATTGAGTTAAAACATATTTACTTGACATAAATTAATTATCCATCAGTGGGAACCTGAAAGGGGAGTTTGGGAGGCCAAGGGGTTAGGGGGTATTGGAGAGGGATGGAGGGGCAGGGTGGGGGTAAGAGAGAGTGCTAGACTGGAAGAATGGGGTGGGGACTGTGGAACTGGCGTAGGGTTGGGAGTTAGGGGCAGGAGGGGAAGTGGGGGTTCATTGGATAAGGAAGAGGGGCTTCAGGAGGCTGGCCTGGAGGACAGGAAGGGGTGCGAGTAGAGGTCAGAGGGGCCCAACTGGGGGTAGGAAATGGAGGGGTGAGACGGAGGTGGGGTTAGAGGACGGGCCCCGGGGTACAGGGAACAGAGAACAGAGTGAACTCTGTTGGAACTTCAGAGGCCGGGCGAGAGAAGGAGCGGCCCGCTGACCGTGCGGGCAACGCAGCCGAGGAAGTCCGCGGCGAGGGGCGTGGTTGGGGGTGTGTGTTACCCGGTATCCCCCTCAGAGTTCCAAGTCTTCTCCTCTGGGCCCTCCTCCCCTTCAGGAGTGACAGGCCCGTAGCCCAACCAGAGCACGGGCCGTGCGCGGCGCAGCCAATGGCGCTGCGGGGGTGGGGCTGAGGAGGGGGCTCGCAGGCTAGGGGAGGGGGCTCGGGGCCTCCGAGGGCTCGGGAGCAGAGACGGGCGAGCCATGGCACTGGGGCTGCAGCGCGCAAGGTACTGGGGTTTGGGGACAGAATTATGGGAACTGGGGGGCTCTCCTTCCCGGGACCCCTGATAGGGGGAGGTGCGCGGGTGAGAGCCAAGGACGCCCCAGGGCGAGCGGTTGGAGGCACACCCCGCCTCACCCTCCAGCACAACTCTTTGCCTGTCCCGCCTCTCTCACCGGGAACGGTTTTGGGGTCGTGATCCCCGATTTCCTGTTACCCCGGTTCGCTTCCCCGCCTGGTTGGGGGTGAAACTTGAAGTCCACATGGAATTTAGGTGGTTGCGTTTGAGAGGGCCCAAGCTTCCGGGGGGAACCTTTCTACCTTGCATATTGATCCCGGTGGTCTCCAAAATCTCAGAATGGAGGTTGTTCTGTGCCATCCGACCCTTGTGATCCCGGGGGATATGGGTACCTACAAACTGAGTTTTGCCAGATGAGGGAGTCCCTTAGGGTTTCGCCTTCTGAGTTCCAGAGGAGAGAGAGAGAGATCCCCTTTGATTGGACCCTTAATGACAGTCTCCCAACCTTGGGTTCCCCTAGAGATAGGCTGAAAAGATCCATTTTAGAAGTTGCCTGAGACCCTTCCCAGAAGCCTTTTGATGTCCTTTTATTTATTTATTTATTTTTTAAATATTTTTTAGTTATACATGAACACAGTGTCTTTATTTTGTTCACTTATTTTTATGTGGTGCTGAGGATCGAACCCAGCGGCTCACACGTATGAGGCAAGCGCTCTGCCACTGAGCCACAACCTCAGCCCCCTTTTGATGTCCTTTTAAAAAGTAGCGTCATCCCCCGCCTTCATAACAGGGGAACAGGCATGATTCACTTCCCAAAGTCTGACCCCAGTCTTCATCCATCTACTCTGCCTACCCCCAGCCCTGAGTACTGAGGGATGGGGCCCCACCCAAGCCTTATTTTGGGGAGATCCTATGGCGAATCACTGTGTCTGATTCAATGTGAGACCCGGCAAGCCCAGGGTAGCACCCCTGTCTCAGGTCTCAGCTGGGGCTGTCCTGGGCAGGAGAGGTGGGTTTGTGTGTTCATCTCCCAGCAGGTGCAGATCTGCTGGGGCAGAGGCAACCTGTACTCTGGGACCACTCCCAGGTTTCCATGGGACCCCAGAAAATGTCCCAGGTCTTTGGTTTTCCTGTCCAATCTGAGGCATCCAACAAGCTTCACCCTTCCCTCCTCCCTGGCTCGGCAGGTCTGATTGGATCCATCCACACCCCTAAGATTTCTTTACCCACCCCCAGGCTCTCTCCTCTCCCAGTCTATTCCAGTCCCTGGCTCTGGGCCCACCAGGGAACTCCATCCCACCCCTTCGGGGCCAGCCGTGGCCCTGCCCTTCCCAGCGCCCCCTCCTGGCCGGGTGGGGCCCCCTGGCCACCCAAGGCCAGCCCTTTCCTGTGGTGTCATCCCACTCCACGCACCACCCACTCATAACTCGCACCCGGATCCTGGCTGCGCCGCAGCGGTCCTGCGCCCCCAGGATGGCACTTCAGCCAAAGGGGGTGATGGTGAGTGGGGCCCCCTCGTCCCCTTCCCTCCTTCCAGATGCACTTGCAGCCACCCCTCCCTGGGCACAGATGTTGTCCAGAAGTCCCCCACGGGCACACTACCTGGGTGCCCACCGAGGACAAGTCCCCTGAGAAGATAGGACTTTGAGGTTGAGCACCCCACTGGATTACTGTGTCCTTGAGAACAAGCGGTCAGGGTCAGAGAGACTCCTCAACATCTACCCCAACTTCCATCTCAAACCCAAACCCTGCCTCTGGCCTCTCAGGTCACCTGTGAGCAGAGCCAAGAGGGGTCCCTGCCCAGATACAACCTAAGCCTCACCCACCCCCATCATCGTTTTTTTCAAGCTCCCCTTAATACCCAAAGAACCAGGAGAGCCCAGAAGTAGCCCTGAATGTGGGGTGGGGCTCCCTACTTTGTCATGTCTTTGCTCCCAGGTCTAAGTCCTTCGGGGTGGGAAAAGTGGCCTTCTTTCCCTCTTGGTGGGGGGAAGGACCGTCCCGGTTCCCCTTCCCGGGCCTCACCCTGGGGCCTCCTGGCCCCACCCCCTGTTCTTGGCTGGAACACGGAGGAAGGGTGGCAGGGTTCCAGCAGCACGTCTCAAGCTGGGCCCGGTGCCAAGGGGCTGGACCAGGGCTGGCATGGGGCCAGCGGAGGAGAGCCAAAGGTAGCGGCGGTGGGACAAGGAGAAGGGACTGAAGCCACCAGGCAAAGAGGATTAGGGTAGCAGTCCCTTGGACAGTGGGCACCCCCACTGAGGCATAGCATTAAAAGGCACAGGCCCTGAAGTCTGGGTTCCAATCCCAGCACACTCATGTCTTAGCTGTGTGGTCTTGTGCTGGTGACTGCCTCTCTGATCCCCAGTTTCATATTCTGGAAAATGGGAGCCATCCCTCCCTGTCCCCATCCCAGGTCAGGGTGAGAAGCCAGTGAGGAAAAGGTTGGAGAGCAGAAGTCCTGATAGGTGCCAACGAACGGAGTTCAAGTCAGAGTTCTGTGTGGCGGGAGACAGACCTGGCTTTGCTGCTGAATCGGGTGCCCTCAGGCAAGTTCATCACCTCCCGGGACTGGCTTCCACCTCGGGAAAACCCAACAGGAAGGTTGTAGGTACAGGGAGATTAACTGAGAAGTGGCTGAGCAAAGCTGAGCTGGATGCAGGCCCCAGGGTGCCCTCTGGGTTGCTCTGATGGGGACACCATTGCTCCCAGCTCTGCCGCTGCTTCCCTTTATAAAGGGAGCCCACTTCTGCCCCGTGGGGTGGTTGTGAGGATTTAGTCGGGTCTCTAGCTCTGCAAGCATCTAACAGTCCAAAGCTAGTATTATGATTCTCCCTGTTACTAGTGCTCCTCCCAAGCTGCTCCTGTAAAAGCCACGCACATAATGGCACCTACCAGAGGTACTGTCCCAGCCTGCAGGTTACCCCAGTGCCCAAACCTTCTATCCCTCATGTGGACAAAGGGAGAGTAAGTTGAACCTTTAATCTAGCACTAACCAATTGCCAGGCTTTGTTTTCTAAGCCCGTGGTGTATATATTAACTCATTAAAATTCAGAGCCGGGCGCGGTGGCTCAAGCCTGTAATCCCAGCACTTAGGGAGGCTGAGGCAGGAGAATCGCGAGTTCAAAGCCAGCCTCAGCAATGGTGAGGCGCTAAGCAACTCAGTGAGACCCTGTCTCTACATAAAACACAAAATAGGGCTGGGGATGTGGCTCAGTGGACAAGTGCTCCTGAGTTCAGTCCTCAGTACCAAAAAAATAAAAAATAAAAAATAAAATTCAAAACACCCCGCAAGGTGGGTTCCATTACTGTGCCCAGAGGCTCTGTGCAACTTGTCCAAAGTCACACAGCTTCTAAGTAGTGGAGTTGGGATTGGAACCCTGAACCTGAGGAACTGGCTCCCACTCTAACTGAAAGGCCAGAAACCTAGAGCGAAGCCCACACTTCCCGTCAGAACATCCGGAGAACAGACTAGGAGCTGGAAGGAGGGTCCTTCCGCAGCCACCAGCTGGCTCCTTCCATGGAGGGTTACAGAGCCCAGCTGCCTGGGAGGTGGGGCACAGGCCCCACCTCCCTTCTTCCCACTCCCTGTTCCCTCTGTCAGGGCCCCCAGCTCAGGGAGGCCCTCCCACCCCACCCTCTGGGCAGGAAGACAAACAGGGCTGGAAGGGAACAGCACGGGACAGAATGTCCTCTGGCCAGGCAGGACTGAGGCCCCTGCCCCCGCCCTGGCCAGCCAAGAGGGTGGGTACAGGGACCATATCTCACCCCCTCCAACCCTCGGCCCAGACCGTCCCCTTCTGGGCCTCCCACCCTCTTGAACTGAGGGCTTTTCTTCCCTCTGCAACCAGACAAGAAAATCTCCTCTGCACCCCTCATGCTAGGGGGTGGGGTTGATGCCGCTCCAGAAATAACCTCAGCTCTCCTGAATTTAGGAAGGGACAGCCTCCCCTCCTAGATATTCTGTTTCCTTGGGGTAGGGGTGGGGGTCACAAGGAAAGGATCAGAGAAAAGACTGAAGACTTTGGAACCTCCATGCTGGGGTTGAAATCCAGCTCAGCTATGTACTGGGTTCTGACTTCTTGGGCAAAAAACTTCACCTCGCGGAGACTGTTTTCCCTTCAAAAAAATGGAGGTTTAAAAGGCTCCATCTAGAGGTCCCCTGAGGATGGCATCATGAGTGCACCCAGCAGAATACCTACAGTGTCAGACCCATAATGCTTAGCACTTGGTGGCTGTTTATTAGAATGGTTTTTGCCAATATTATAAATGTAGGTAAGACTACATATATAATACAAGATACGAGGTACCCTTACATTTTTTATTCAAAAGCAAAACTACAGATTCAGATGGACATGGAGTTGGAGTTCAAAGATGGTGGCAGAAACAGTGAAGCACTTTAAAAGTTGATCCAAATCCAGGGCCACAAAGACACGGAAACCTTAGTGCAGGCAGACCCATGTTCAACCCCTGGCTTCACATCTGCGGCCGGCGCTGCGCCTCTCTGCCTCCATTTCCTGGTCTGTTCAATGGGGATAATGGATGTGCTTTCTTGAAAGTTGTCTGAGCATTATGGGGGGTTCCCACTTGGCACAGGTACTGGTGTAGGAAAACTGGATATGTGGCCAAACAGTATCCATTCCCCCAACCCAGGCCCACTTGCAAAATTCAGGTATCTGAAGTTGATTAAAGGTGGCGCGAGCCTGCAATCCCAACATCTCTGAGGCTAAGGCAGGAGGATCACGAGTTCAAAGCCAGCCTCAGCAAGGGCCAGGCGCTAAGCAACTCAGTGAGACCCTGTCTCTACATAAAACACAAAACAGGGCTGGGGATGTGGCTCAGTGGTGAGTACCTCTGAGTTCAATCTCCAGTGTCAAAAAAAAAAAAAAAAAGGGTAGAGGTTGAAGAGCTATCTGCTGGGCAGAAGCTGGGACTGGTTTGCTGTGTCACCCTGGCGGGCGGCCCCTTAGGGCCCCTGTTGGTGCCTCCTTAGACTTTGAGATATCTCTGCTCCAAGATTCTGAGGACTCAGCTCAGCGGAGGAGGGAAAAGGGCAGTGCAGGGGGCTCCAGACGGCTGAAGGGCAGGGGGCCTGGGAAGCTCCAGCCATCTTCAAGCTCCCTCCTTCCTCTGGCCGCCGGCCAGCTCTGCCATCCCCCTCCCACCAGGAGGCCTCTCAGTCCCCGGGCGTCCCCTGCTCGGGAAATAAAATGCAGATAAGTCAGGGAGGGGACAGAGCGGTCCGACGTACGCCCCAGAGAGGAGCGAGGCGCCAGGAGGGCAGCATGGTTTGGCACCAGGACAGGTAAAACCCAGGGCTAGGAGGGCTCAGATTGTAACCTTCCAGGCCCACAGAGCGCCGACCGCCACTCAGCGAGGCCGAGGTGCCCAGGCTCCAAGTGTCAGCGCCCCACGTGCCTGTTCATCCATCTCTTTCCCTTCCCGGAACGCCGCCAGTGAACACTGCCCATGCCCACAGGTCGAGCACCGAGCTGCGCAAGGAGAAGTCCCGGGATGCGGCCCGCAGCCGGCGCAGCCAGGAGACCGAGGTGCTGTACCAGCTGGCACACACGCTGCCCTTCGCGCGCGGCGTCAGCGCCCACCTGGACAAGGCCTCCATCATGCGCCTCACCATCAGCTACCTGCGCATGCACCGCCTCTGTGCGGCAGGTGAGCCCTGCCCCTGGAATTCCAGCCCCGGGAGGCTCCTCCTCCGGGAGGCCTGAGCCCGATGAGGCCACGCCTCCTAGTGGAGTATTCCTGGTGGAGCCCCACCTCCCTGGAATCCGCTCTTCGGGCGAAGCCCCGCCTCTTCAAGTGGAAGGCCAGTCGGAGCACAGTGCTCTTGGAAGTCCCGCCCCCATAGCGGTCTATCATCCTTGAGGCCCCGCCCCTGGAATGCGCTCTTGAAAAGTCTCGCCTCCTTAGAACTCCAAGCGAGGGCCCTAACTGCTGAAGGCGCCTCGACCTTTAGATTTGGTCCCCTGGGAGACCTTCCCTCTGGCTTCACTGCCCAACTTTAATTCCTTGAGAGTCTGTCTTCCCCTCCACTCCAGTTTTATCGCTTGTTCCCTTGGTCATTCCCTTGAAATTCCACCCAGTTAGAATTCCACTCTGGCTGGGCGCGGTGGCGCACGCTTGTAATCCCAGTACTTTGGGAGGCTGAGACAGGAGGATCGCGAGTTCAAAGCCAGCCTCAGCAACGGCGAGGCGCTAAGCAACTCAGTGAGACCCTGTCTCCACAAAAACACAAAATAGGGCTGGGGATGTGGCTCAGTGGTCGGGTACCCCTGAGTTCAATCCCTGGTCCAAAAAAAAAGAATTCCACTCTGCAAGATTCCTCTCCACCCCCACCCCCACGCCACTGTGACTCCCAGGACCTTGGAAAGATTTTATTACGGAGGAAACTGAATTATTCTCAGGCAGCCTCTGCCCATTAGACTTCCCTGCCCCATAGCATTTTACTTATTTGGGAGACTGCGCCCTTAGAATTCTGTCCCCTGAGAGTCTCTGTTTCTTTGTGATTGTGCCTATCTGGAAGGTCCTGCCCTCCAAGAACTCTGGGAAGCTAGAAGTCTGACTCCCCTAGGTCCTGGCCCTTTTGAATTTGGACCCCTGGGCATTGCGTCTTCTTAGGAGTCTGTCTTCCTAGGAGTCACACTCCCTTAGAATTCTGCCTCCCAAAAGGCCCTGCTCCTAACTCCAAAGCTTGGGACTCCAAGCCACTAGGATGTACCCCCACTCACCTGGACATACCTGTAAGTTCCTCTGAGTGAGGAAAGGAGAGGGAAGCTAGCTGAAGTGGGCCCAGGACTGACTAGATCCCCCGTCCTCCCTGCCCCGGGCACCAGGGGAGTGGAACCAGGTGGGAGCAGGGGGAGAGCCACTGGATGCCTGCTACCTGAAGGCCCTGGAGGGCTTCGTCATGGTGCTCACCGTCGAGGGAGACATGGCTTACCTGTCGGAAAATGTCAGCAAACACCTGGGCCTCAGTCAGGTGAGCTGCCTGCTCTGTGCCTGGCCCTGTGCTGGTGATGCTGGGGGTCCCGTGGTGACTACACAGCCTTGGCCCTGCCTTTATGGGACTCACAGGACAGAGGGGGATATTAGGTGTGTCACCAGACAGCAAGACAGAATAGTCAGGGCTTAGATGGGACAGCCTAGGACTATGGGAACAGGGGTAGAGGATACCGACCACGCCTGGGGGATGGGATCTGGGGGATTCCTGGAGAAAAGGACATCTGAGCTGAAACCTAAAGGACTAGCCAGTCAGAGGTGTGTGGAATGGGTGGGACCAGTGAAGATCAGGAATGCACATGGGAACCAGAACTTGCCGAGGAATCAGGTGAGAAAAAACAGAGCACTTTGGGAAAATAAAGAAGTTTATCCTGGCTAGAGGAGAGTACAGTGGAAGATGTTGAGAGAAAAAAGGCTGAAGAGCTTAGCAAGGGCTGGATGATGTAGGGTCAAATTAGAAGGTTTTGTTCCAGGGCACTGGGGAGCCATGGAATGATTTGAAGCAAGGGAGAGGTTGTGCCAGAGGGGTAGAATCCGATGTGCACTTTAGAAAGAAAGATCCCTCATGAAGATGGAGTTGGAGGGAGTGAGACTAGCGTTCAGGAGATCAGCTAGGGGTGGATGCTGATCACAGATGGGAGAAGAGGAGCAGGGCAGGGCCCATGGGGATGGGCAACTGGAAACAAGAGGCTTTTAGGAAATAGAACTAGTCTTGCTGGTCTTCACAGCAAGCCCCATGTGGGAATTCCTGTTATTTTTTCTATTTCACATAAATGGACTGCACAGTTGCCCTCTGTTCCTTTCCCCTGCCTCATAACCCCACTCCGGGTACCAATTCCTCTGTGGGTGTGAACTCTTGGACTCCAAGAGGCAAATGTCCTAAGATCCCAAAGCTAGGAAATGGCCGAGTCAGGCTTCAGGCCCAGCCTGAAGAGGTGCTGTCAGATGAGTGAAATGTCATTCTGCCACCACCAGGTTGGGAGCCACTGTGGGTCCCCTTCCATCTGCCCCCTCCTCCCAGCACAAGGCGCATTTCCTAGACTGAAACAAGTAGCTGGGTCTCTGGCCTTCCCAATAGACATGGCTCACCTCAGGGCCTTTGCACGTACTGCTCTCCTTTTTAGAACACAATTACCCCAGGGAGCCACAAGACCACCTCACTTACTTTATTCAACAGCTTTTTGGTTTTTTGTTTGTTTGTTTTTGTTTTAATGTCCAACTCTCGAGGGGCCACTCTTTCTAAAATAGCCTCTCATCATTACGTCACTTTTCCCGGCCTTGGTTGTCTTCCTGGCACTTATCCTATGGTTGTTAAACGTTGTTTTGCTTGGTTTGCTTATTGTCTGTCTCCTGGGACCAGCCGGTAAGCTCTGCAAGGCCGGGCTCTGTATACATGTGTGGTCCCTGATGTGTCCTTCTCACTTAGAGGGCCAGGCAAGTAGTGGGTGCTCAATAAATGATGAATGAATGAGGAGGTGGTGGAGCACTCTAGGCTGAACTGGGGCAGGGTGATGGAGAGAAGAGGGAAAGGGCCGGGGGCCCCCTCAGGCCGCTCTTTTCCACAACACCTGCTCTGCCCCTTTCCCTCCGGCAGCTGGAGCTCATTGGACACAGTATTTTTGATTTCATCCATCCTTGCGACCAAGAGGAGCTCCAGGATGCCCTGACCCCCAGGCCAAGTGAGTGCCCTGGAGCCCCCTGTCCCCACTTTACACAAGAGGAAACTGAGGTTCACCCCACCCTAGCACACTCCCCCTTCTGCTGGAACACTGGATTGAGAGAAATGAAGAGGAGATAGGGCCCCTGCCTGGGTCTGAACACACCCTTCGGGTGGGCGATCACTCTGAGGGACAGGGATAGGGCGCCTTTAGCAGCCAGGGTGCTGGGCCCACTGCAGCTGCGGGTGACCTACCCGCCATCCCCTTGCCTCCCCAGTCCTGTCCAAGAAGAAGCCGGAGGCCCCCACGAAGCGGCGCTTCTCCTTGCGCATGAAGAGTACCCTCACCAGCCGCGGGCGCACCCTCAACCTCAAGGCAGCCACCTGGAAGGTGGGCGGGGCCTGACCTGGAAGGTGGGCGTGGCCTGGGCCCCTGGAGGTCTCGCGAGGGTGGGGAGTCTGCGGTCTGCTGGGCCGGGATTCTGCGGGGCTCTTTCAGGCCGGGTCTAGGAGGGCATCTAGGAAACTGGGTGTCCTGGGGTGGGGAATTTGGGGTCCTTTTCACTTTTCTTTGGCTGGATCTCTATGGGCCTGAAACAGGTCCTCAGGCCCCTGAACTTAAGAGTTTGTGTGGGGCTGGAACCTGGGGTCCTAGAGCTCTCCTGGGTGACTCTGTCAGTCAGGGATTCCCCGGTTCCCTGTGGGGCCTGCGGAGACGTGCGTCCCAGCTGCGTGCGTCACGGGGGCCCAGATGCGTACCCACCGCACCCTCTCCGGGCCCAGGTGCTGCACTGCTCTGGACATATGAGGGTCTACAAGCCCCCCGCGCAGCCCTCCCCCGCGGGGAGCCCCGACGCCCAGCCCCCGCTGCAGTGCCTAGTGCTCATCTGTGAAGCCATCCCCCACCCAGGCAGCCTGGAGCCGCCGCTGGGCCGGGGGGCCTTCCTCAGTCGCCACAGCCTGGACATGAAGTTCACCTACTGCGACGAGAGGTGGGCAGTGCCCAGCGACCCACCCAGCCCCTCTTCTGCCCAGATTCCCTGCCCCAGCCCGCCCCAGCCTCGCGGCCCTGAGTGTTCTGAGTGCCCCCCTGCCTTGATGCTTCATTCTCTTTCTCTCTTTTGAGTCTTTTTTTTTTTTACCGTCTCCCTCTCTGTCTTTCTGTTGCTTTTCTTAAATGAGTCAGTTTATGTAGAGCAGTTAGCCCGGTGCCCCCCACAGCAGGAGGCCCTCCATAAACTCTCAGGATTCATTCCTCTCCTGCCCTTTCTTTTATCTTTATTTTCTCCCTCTCTCCCCTCTGCCCTCCTTTTCCTCCCTTCCTCCATCTTCCCTCTTTCCCTCACCCTGGAGTCATGCTCAGGAACATTGACTTTGGGATCAGATTTGCTTGAGTTTCCATCCTGGCTGTGTGTCCTTGGCCAAATGTCTTCACCTCTCTGTGCTAGTACCCAAACTGTTCTGTGGGAGAATAGCGGTGCCTACCCTGTGGAGTTGTTCTGAGCACTCAAGTGCATTGCCCAGCATAGAACAGGAGTGTCTCATTTTTCATCAGTATCATTATTGCTTTTTATTTCTTTTCATTCTTTCTTTTTTCTTTGTGGCTTCTTTCTTCCTTTCTCTTCCTCCTGCTCTTCACTTTTCCTTTTTTCTTCTTTTGCTTTTCTACTCTCTCTTTCCCCTTGTATTAGATGTTTGGTTTTGCTTTTGATATTGGGGATGGAACCCAGGGGCACTTTACCACTGAGCCACTTCCCCAGCCCTTTTTATTTTTGATGTTGAGATGAGTTCTTGCTAAGTTGCTGAGGCTGGATTCTAACTTGGCCAGCCTCCTGTCTCAGCCTCCCAAATTGCTGGGATGACAGGCGTGCACCACGGCACCTGGCTTGCATTAGGTTTTTATTGTTGCTTGTCACAAACTCAGTGGCTCAAAATAATAATTCCCTGTCCCTCTGCTCTGGAGATCAGAAGTTTGAAACAAGTCTGACAAGGATAAAATTGAGGGCTGGTTCCTCCTGAGGCCCCAGGGAAGAATCTGGTGCCCTGCCTCCCCAGCTGCTGGAGGCCACCTGCGATCCTTGGCTCCTGGCCCCTCTCCCATTCAGTGTCCAGCCATCACCAAACTGCTCGCTCCCTTCTGCCAAGAACCTCCTCGATGTCCTTGGGCCCCACTGGATGATCCAGGATCCTGCTCCACCCCTAGGTCCTCCCTTTGCCATGGGGGTACCGTCCTCACAGCTTCTGAGAATGAGGACGTGGAGATTTGGGGGAGCCGTTATTTACACAACCCCCTGCCACACACATTTTTCCTGTTTCTTCCTCTCTGCCTTCCCCCTGTTACGACCCTGTCCCTCACCTGGCTGGTTTTGTCTCTGTGTCCCTCGCTCCTTCCTCCCAGCCCTCCCACTCCAGCCCTGAGCCCTGACCCTCCTCTGCACCCCAGGATTGCAGAGGTTGCTGGCTATCGCCCCGAGGACCTCATTGGCTGTTCTGCCTACGAGTACATCCACGCCCTGGATTCCGATGCGGTCAGCAGGAGCATCCACACCTGTATGTGACCCGTGTCCCCACCTGGAGCCAGCTGCCACTGCGCCCCCCCAACACCAGCCCCAGCTCCCCCCACTCCACTCCCATTCCAGCTTGCAAGCCCCCCACCCTCCTGCTGCAGCCCCCCAGCCTTCTCTCCCAGGTGCCCTTCCTGTGGCCCTGACCCTCCTCGAACCCCCTCCCCCACAGTGCTGAGCAAGGGCCAGGCAGTGACTGGGCAGTACCGCTTCCTGGCCCGGAGCGGTGGCTACCTGTGGACCCAGACCCAGGCCACGGTGGTGTCAGCGGGCCGGGGCCCCCAGGCAGAGAGCATTGTCTGCGTCCACTTCCTGATCAGGTGAGCGGGGCGTTGGGGTGGCCGTGTGCGCAGGTCGTGTCCCTGTGCGTAGATGGTGTGTGTGTTCACGAGTGTGCACCCGTGTCGCGCCTGGGTGTACGTGAGGCACTGTGCCCATGTCCATGGATGTGGAAGTGTGTGGCCCTGTGAATACGTACGTGGGTCTGCCTGCACACGCATGTGTGTCCTGATCATTTAAATTGAAAAGAACTCTAAGTTAAAATAAGCAATGCAACGGACTCATGGAGTCTTTTTAAAAATTAAAGTTCACATTTAGAGCACATTCTCATTTTGATATACGGTTCTGTGCATTTTTTCCCCCTTTGGTACTGAGATTGAACTCAGGGGTACTCGACCACTGAGCCACACCCCCAGCCCTATTTTGTGTTTTATGTAGAGACAGGGTCTCACTGAGTTGCTTAGCGCCTCGCCATTGCTGAGGCTTTGAACTCGCGATTCTCCTGTCTCAGCCTCCCAAAGTGCTGGGATTACAGGCGTGAGCCACCGCTGTGCATTTTGACAGATGCATGCGATTATATAACCACAACAACCAACCTACATCAACACTCTCACGGTCCCCAAAATGCTCTGGGGGTTCACCCCTCTCACCCCCTCTCCCTGGCAACCCCTGATCTGTCCTCTGACCCTAGAGGTTTTTTTTTTTTAATATCTTTTTAGTTGTTGATGGACACAATGTCTTTCTTTTGTTGCTTTGTATGTGGTGCTGAGGATCGAACCCAGGGCCTCACGCATGCGAGGCAAGCGCTCTACCGCTGAGCTACAGCCCCAGCCCAACCCCAGAGGTTTTTGGTGGGTTTTTTTTTGTACTGGAGATTGAACCCAGAGGCACTTACCCACTGAGCCACGTCCTCAGCCCTGTTTTATGTTTTATTTAGAGACAGGGTCCCGCTGAGTTGCTGAGGAGCTTTGAACTTGCAGTACTCCTGACTCAGCCTTCGGGGCCACTAGGATTACAGGCATGTGCCACTGTGCCCGGCTCTTTTCCCTTTGCCTGAGTGCCCCGTGCAGGGGATCCTACAGGACGCAGCCTTGGGCTTCCGTAACGTGACACTTCCTTAGCCTGACGTCCGGCTGCTGCTGTACTTACAACAGGGCCACATCCCAATATCCCGTTGTACATGGAAAACATCTTAAGTCAAAAATGCGTTGAGAACAGCTGGCCCACCAGGCATCGCAGCTTGGAAACCCGCACCCTGGGGCCAGGCAGTTCTTCCCCCTCCTTATGCAGGACAACTGGGAGCTGCAGCTCACTACTTCTGCCCAGCATGGCAAAAGAATGCCGTGCCGCTTCTCACTACCCTGGGAGAAGATCCAAAGTCAGAACTCAAGTAGCTTCTCCTGGTTTCATGTCGGTTTTGCACCATTGGAAAACTGAAAAAATCATAGAGAACTGTCTGTGTAAAATTCACCCACGTGATGGTGTGTGTCAGTAATCCCTTTTCAGGGCTGACTAGTACTCCGCGCTATGAATGGACCACAGTTGGTTTATCCGTTCACTGGTTAGAGGACTCTGGACTGTTCCCTACTAGGGGCAGTTTCAAAAACAGCTCCTGTAAACATCCTCTCACGGCATTTTCTTTTTTTTTTTGGTACTGGGGATTGAACTCAGGGGTACTCGACCACTGAGCCACATCCCCAGCCCTATTTTGTGTTTTATGTAGAGACAGGGTCTCACTGAGTTGCTTAGCGCCTCGCCCTTGCTGAGGCTGACTTTGAACTCGCGGTTCTCCTGTCTCAGCCTCCCAGAGTGCTGGGATTACAGGCTTGAGCCACCGCGCCCGGCTATCACGGCATTTTCTAAGGTGACAGGTCTTCGTTTCTCTTGGGTAAACATCTAGCCCTGGAGTGGCCGGGTCTAGGCGAGTGTGTGTGTTTAGCTTCTGCGGGAGCAGAAGACATCCTGCCTGGCGGTTCCGCGTGGGGCACTTCCATTTTGCATTCCCAGCAGCGATGTCTGGGGTTCCGCGCTCCCTGACATTGCCAGCACTCTCGTGTGGCTCTTTGTGTTGGGTTTTAGTTGTGGTTATTCCTAATGGGTGTGCAGTGGTGACATCACAGGGCCCCACCCCACCCCGTCTTGCACCTTAGAGGTCTGTCACCACTAAGAAATGCAGGCGCGTCAAGGACAGCATTGCCCCGAGGGCAGCATATTATCACAAGAGAGAGTCAGAGGGGTCACTCAGTGGCACTCAGGAGGCTCTGGACTCCATCCTCGGTACCACATATTCACACCCCAAAACACAGAAGTATAAAACTATCGTTTTCCCTTGACGGTTATCTTACACCAGTTTCCAAAACCGTAGGGGTTTCCCAGATCTGGGAGGTGTTCTCACATTCAGATAGTTTCACACATTCACATCCCACATCTCTGCACTGACAGAGCCCTTCGGCAGCCCCCCAGTATCCTTAAGAGAAAGTGCAAGGCCCTGTGGGACTCCTGCCTCTCTCCCCTCTTTTGCTCACCAGCCAAACCCCAGGGCCTTTGCACATGCAGTCTCCTCTACCCAGAATGCTCTTCTCTCCCTCCTCCCCTTTCTCCTGAGCCATGCCTACTCATTCTTTTCAGTTTTATCTCAGACATCACTTCCTGAGAGACCACCCAAGGTCAAGTCTCCTCATTTTCTCTCCTGATATTCCATAATTTTGCTCCAGTTACTTAAAACTATTTGTAATCACCCTCTTTGCTTGTGTGTTCAGCCAGGCATTCTGTGACTGAGCTTTTCAAAATCGCAAACCCCCTTCCCTGCTTGGTACTTACCACTAAAAATATGCTATAAAAATGTGGTTTGAGCCATATGTGACATTTTGAATTTTCTGGTAGGTAAAATTAATTTTAGTAACACATCTTATTGGGTGTGTATACACACGATGCAATACAGCACATCCAGAAACTATCATCTTAACATGTAATCAGTGTAAACATTATTGAGGACGTCTAGATCCTTGTTATATTCAGAGTTTGAGAGCTAGTGTGTTTTATACTTATAGCACATCTGGATTTGACTGCTCAACTTTCAAGTGCTTTGTTTATGAGAAAGACTCATGGTGTGTCTTGTAGCTAGATAGGTACATTTAGCACACAGATGATGTTTTATTTAAATTCTGTCTTTTTAAAATTTTTTTAGTTGTTTATGGATCTTTATTTTATTCATTTATTATTTATATGTGGTGCTGAGGATCGAACCCAGTGCCTCACGCATGCTAGGCAAACACTCTACCACTGAGCTACAGCCCCAGCCGCTAAGTTCTGTCTTTTACCCACTAGCATTTCCTCCCCATGAGGGCAGAGAGTTTTGTCTGTCTATTTGCTGCTGAATCCCCCAAGTGCCTAGAACAATGCCTAGTACACAGTAATTGCTCAGTAAAAGGCCGAGCGCATGGTGCATGCCTGTAATCCCAGCAACTTGGGAGGCTGAGACAGGAGGATTGCAAGTTTGAGGCTAGCCTCAGAAACTTAGCAAAACCCTGTCTCAAAATAAAAATAAAATAAAATGGGCTAGCACCCCTGGGTTCAAAAACAAAACAAACAAACAAACAAACCCAACCTGGGAAGGAGATACTATTGTTATTCCCTCTTTACAGAAGAGAAGACTGAAGTTCAAAGGGTTCAGGCACATGTTCAAGGTCACACAGCTCAGAAATGGCAGAGCTGGATTTGAGCCCAGGCCACTGGCTGCAGAGCCCTTGATGTCAAACGCCCTGTCCTACTGTAGGGGATGTTTGAACCAATGACTTCTGTGTGACGGACATGTGCACACGGGCTCCTGGGTACACTGTGTGTGTGTGTGTGTGTGTGTGTTGCTGGGTGTGCTTGGAAGTGTGTGTGTATATACGTGTGCAGCTGTGCCTGCTGTGCTTTTCAGGCGGATAAGTGTGGCTCTGGTCCAGACCAAATTGAGGTGTCTCCAACCTAGGATGGGTTTCGAAAAGGTGGAGAGGGATCAGAGCCCATGAGGAGACCAGACCCACCTGCGTTCTCCCCTGTAGAGTGGCTTACGCTGATGAGATGCAAATGAGGGGTGGTCTCCAGCCCCACACCCAAAAGCCAGTTCGCCCAGCGAGCATCTGGATCCTCTCTGTAGCCAGAGACTGTGGGGCAGGAGGTGCGGGGGACATCAGAAGGATGTATTTATAAACCCGCCCCCTGGAGTATGAAAAATGTCTATGAATAGAAGCTCCCTAAACAAGCGCTTATTCATAAAAATATAGCCCTAAGTTCTTCATATTTGGTCATATAATGAAGGACATGTTCAAAATGTACCGTTCATGGATACATTTAGAAGGGGATGCTAATAAGTAAATATCTGTAGAGAGACGGTTTAGCTCAGGCCTCTCACTCGCCCCTCCCCCTCTGTCTCCGTGTCCCCCTCCGGCTCCGGCTCCGTGTCCCCCACCCCACCTCCTGGCTGCCTTCTCCCCACCCGCCCAGGCTGTGCTAGATGCCAGCTGCTTTTTCTTTCCTTCCACAGAGGGAGCTTGGGAAGTGACAAATTTAACTTTCTTTTAAATGCCATTACAGGTTGCGTGTCCCTTATCCAAAATGCTTGAGACCATTTGAGCTGGGTGGTTTTGATTTGTTTTGTGGATTTGGGGATATTTGCATATATACATAATGAGATATCTTGGAAATGGGACCAGATCTAAACACAAAATTCATTGTTTCATATGTGCCTTATACACATAGCGTGAAGGTAATTATACACAATATTTTAAATAATTTTGTGTGTGACGCCAAGTTTCATGGTGAAGAACTTTCCACTCATCAGGTGTAGGATTTTGGATTTTCAAATGAGGGATATTTGACTCATATCATCAAAAGCAGTCGACAAAAACCAAATCCTGAGAACAAACAAATACTCACGGGAAATTTTTTTCTGCAAGACGCCTGTCCAGCCCCTGCTGCAGCTGCCTTCTGAACAGGGGCATCTCTGGAGGGCAGCCTGGGCTCGGCCGAGGACCGTCTCTGCTCACCACTCCTCTGTCTGCTTTGTACCCCAGCCGCGTGGAAGAGACGGGCGTGGTGCTGTCCCTGGAGCAGACGGAGCAACACTCTCGCAGACCCGTGCAGGGCGCTGCCCTATCTCAGAAGAACGCCCCTAATCCTGGGCACAGGCTTGGTATGGAGCAGAGCTGTTGTCCCCAGGACCCTTGGAAGAAAGCACATGGACCTTAACACAGCTCTCCTGGCCCTGTGGGACCCGCTTCCTGCCTTCCTCCCCTTTGGCTCACCCTCCAGACCACACTAGCTTTCTCAGACCTTTCAGGACGGTGCTAGAGCCTTTTGGCCTCAGGGCCTCTGCACATGCAGTTTGCCTTCCCAGAATGCTCATCCCTCTCTCATCCTCCCTTTTCTATCTGAAGGCTTCAGTCTCTGTCGCCCCCACCCCCGTATCCTGCTGGGCCCACACCTCATTATCTGTGGCTTCCAGTAACCCTGGCCCTCCGAGTCTGGCTCCTTCCTCCCTCTTCCTTCTCCCGGGCCCCCATCCCGGATGAGCTTCGTGCCTGTAGGCCTCACCTTCCCCAAGCTGTTGCTGGCGGCCCATGCTTCTGGACATGGGGTGGGTCTGCTGGTATCCTTTCCTCTTCTCAGTGCTGGCCAACTTGATCTCCAGGGACCGTGGACCCTCCTTGGGGGCCTTGGGCCAGTCTGAATCACCAAATGCTATTCTGGGCCACTGGGCCATTTGCCTAGAGCCTTTCAAGGCCTCGCCACAATCAGGGAACTAACATCAACACCTGGCCCGGCAGGGGCCCTCCAGTCCCTTCTCCCCATTGCTAAGAACAGTGGCCATCCTGATTGGTTGTTGAAGATGTCAACTGTGTCCCCTGGGCTTGGCTTGGGGAGCTCTGGCCCTGGGTCCTAGATAATCACCCCATGTCCTCCCCATCCTACAGATGCCCCTGGTCCCCGCATCCTGGCCTTCCTGCACCCCCCTTCCCTGAGCGAGGCCACGCTGGCCGCTGACCCCCGCCGTTTCTGTAGCCCTGACCTCCGCCGCCTCCTGGGGCCCATCCTAGACGGGGCTTCGGTAGCTGCCACCCCCAGCACACCGCAGGCTGCACGGCGACCCCAGAGTCCTCTTCCGGTAAGCAAGCCCACCTCGGCCTTTGGCTTGAACCTTGCTGCTCTCTCGACCTCCGTTCCTCCATCTGTCATGGGAGGGGTGGGACGAGATGGGGCTGGGCTTCCTTTAAGACCTACACCCCAGATCCTTCAACCCAGAACCCTAGAATCTGGCCCCTAGCCTGGGTTTGGAATCCCCAGCGTGTCTGAACTGGCACAAACAACGGTCCCAGCTGTGACCAAGCATCGGGGTCTCTGAACTTCAGCCTTGGAGAGTCAAGAAGGTCTGAAATCTTCATTCAGAGTCCCAGGTTCAAATCTGGAACCTGCTCCTTACCTGCTCTGTTCCCCTGGGCGAGTGAATTCCTGAGGCCTCGATTTCTTCTCCTGTGTAGAGAAGACAGTAACAAGGGGCCGTTGGTTATTGTGGGTTAAGTGAGATTGTTCACGGGCAGCTCTTGGTAGGGGCTGGCACCTCACAGGGGTGCAGTGGACCCTAGAGGCTGCCATCTTTACTAGAGTGCACACAGCCTGACCTTTGATCTCAGCGGGTCTAGATTATCTGCTGAGGACCCTTCCCACCCTCCACCCCAAGAAAACAGCTTCCCCCTGCTGGAGAAATGCAGATGATAACTCAGGACTGTGCTGCTGAGACTCCAGACCCCAGGGCCTTGAACTGCGAGGGCCTGGATGGCCTCCAGCGATCTCCGTGCACCCAGGCGCTCCAGCGTTCTAACACCAGGATCGGAACTCACTCGCATTCGTTATCTGACCCCTTGGTGCCCCGGCTGTCTCACATGTGACCCCCACTTCTATCCTGACCCCCAGACTCTCTTACTGTTGTCACTTCCCCGGGCTTGCGAGGCCCTCCAGTCTCTGCTTTGGTCCCCCACAGGCTGACCTCCCAGGTGAACCACCTGTGGGCCTGGAGAATGCACGCGGGCCCTTCACCAGCCGGAGAACCCTCGAGGCAGCAGAGACAGATCTAGATGGAGCTCAGGTGAGGGCACACGTGGAAGAGGCTGTCTTCAGTCTGTGCTCTGGGGACTGTGGTTTCCAGATTTAGGGACGAGTGGATGGACAGATGGATATACAGATGGACCATGTGTTCATTATGGATTGAATGATGTTTAGGCAGATATTTGGATGGATGGATGGACGGACAGATGGATCGTGGTATTCATTAGGTGGATGGTGCTGGACAGATGATGTTTATGCAGGTATTTGGACGGATGGATGGATGTTTGGGTGGATAGTTGCATAGATGGACCACTGTCACTGGCTGGGTGACATTGGACAGATGACGTTTGAATGGGTGCTTGATTGGATAGGTAAATAAGGTGACCGGGGACATGGTGTACCAGCCACCTACTGCTACACAACAAATGCCCCAAAACATATCACCTTAAAACAATGAACGTTTATTATGTCTCGTGGTTTCTGAGAATCAGGAAATCAGGAATCAGAATCAGGATTCTGAGAATCAGGAATTTTTTCAGAATCAGGGAGCAGCTTGGCTCAGGGGCGCTGGAGAGGCTGATGTCGAGCTCTCGGGTGGCGCTACCTGAGGGGAGAGGATTTGTCCCCAGGTTCTTGTGCGTAGTGCAGGCTGGCCCCGCTCCTCCTGGCTTTGGCTGGAGGCCTCACTTACTCACCACACGGGCTGCATAGCTGTTCCTCAGAACATGGCAGCTGGCTCAGGGCAAGCAATCCAACCAAGAGACAGACACACAGACAGAGAAGCCAAAACAGAAGGCACAGTCTTTCATGACCTGTTCTGGGAACTGACATGCCATCAGTCCTGGTTTATAATAGTGGCCGTGCAGAACCCCTGCCAGCGAAGTGGGGCAGGCAGCTACACAGACTGTGAGCACCACTGCGGACCCCTAGTGATTAGGGTCTCACTCGCCCCCTCCCACCGCCCGCCGAGGTCTCTCCCATCACAGCATCAGGTTGAAGTGCAGAATCGCGTTATCCAAACCCATCTGGGCGCAGATGGAGCTCCTCAGGGTCAGGCCCTGTTGGGAGACACGTCCTCGGTCGGGCACACCCAACATACGGGGGTGGGACGGGCACAGAACTGTCACAGGCACTCCTATTCAGAAAGGGGGAAAAGGGGAAGCCTTCAGGGTCTCTGGTCCAGAGCAGTTTCCTAACTTCATCCTGGCAGATCACGGAAGTCCTTGACTAGGACTCCTGCCTGTGCTTCCCAGGGGCTTTCTCCATGGCTCTAGATGCCACCCTTTGAGCTACTGGCTCCTCTCCCCGAGTCACTTCTCCTTTCTCATACAAGGTAACATGTAGCCAGGTGCAGGGGCACACGCCCGTAATCCCAGCAACTCAGAAGGTTGAGGCAAGTTCGAGGCCAGCCTGGGCAACTCAGCGAGACCCTGTCTCAAAATAAAATAAAAAAGGGGCTGGGGATGTGCCTCCGTGGTTAAGCACCCTTGGGTGCAATCCCCAGTCAAAAACAAAAAAAAAGTAAAAAGTGACAATATTTACAAGTCAGTAGCTTTTCTCCCCCTGCCTCCTCTGTCTAGAATGTAGGTGGCCCGGGAATACTTGCTCTATTTTATGGAATGAAGTGTTGTCAAATTCAAGAACTGAAAAGGAAGCCAATTCAGATCTTTAAACAAAAAGAAAAAGGAAGAACTCTGGTGATCCCAAGGCCGCTTTTCATTTAGTACCATTTCTGTCTCTTTCTTCTCCCCCACCAACCCCTCTACTGGGGATTGAACCCAAGGTGCTCTATCACTGAGCAGCTAGACCTCCAGCCCCTTTTTATTTTTCATTTTGAGACAGGGTCTCACTAAGTTGCTGAGGCTGGCCTCCAACTTGTGATCCTCCTGCATCAGACTCCCAAGTCACTGGGATCACAGGCATGCGCCACTACGCCGGCTCCATCTCTGACTCGTTCAGTCCAACCTGGAATGTCTCTGTTGTCTTCAGAAGACCTTTGTGAGTCTGCCTGAGTCTCTTTGGAGTTCCCTCCAGTAGACAAAAGCAACTCCCACAGATCATTTCAAAATAAGCCCTTCTCCCTGGGCCTGCTGAGACGACTGAGTGACAGAGTCCTGAGGGTCAATGGCAGGTCTACTGGGTGAATCCATGAACTCTTCGGAGTGCTGTCTTGCTGAAGGGCGCTCAAGGCATCCCCTTTGGTCTTTCCAGAGATTTCTAGTCACACCTGAGCTGCTTCTGTAGCCCCTGCTTTCCTGAGAGGGCCCTTGTAGGCTCAGAAACCACTTCTTTTTAAAAACTTTTTGTAGTTGTAGATGGACAGCATGCCTTTATTTTATTTGTTTATTTTTATGTGGTGCTGAGGATCGAACCCAGTGCCTCTCGTGCTAGGCAAGCACTCTGCCACTGAGCTACAGCCCCAGCCAAAACCACTTTTTTTTTTTTTTTTCTGGTACCAGGGATTGAACCCAGGGACACTTAACCACTGAGCCTTTTTGTATTTAAATTTGAGACAGGGTCTCACTGAGTTGCTTACGGCCTCGCTAAATTACTGAGGCTGGCCTTGAACTTGTGATCCTCCTGCCTCAGCCTCCTAAGCTGCTGGAATTATACCCCAGTTCTACCTATGACTTCTAACTGCAGTTGCAAGTTTGGGGTCCCCAGGGCCACTCTCACTTCTGACCAGCAGGCATCCCATTCAGACATTCCCATGGGCTCCCTCTGCTTTCACTGCGAGCTCTCCTAGTGCTCAGGGAACTACTTTACCTTCGTGCCTCACTTCATGACAGGGACTGAGGAACGCAGCCTTAGGTGATGTCATCTTTGTGGCGCAGCCAGCTACATACCTAAACTCGATAGTGTACTCTCTGCACATGGCCTCTGGCTCCCAAGGCCATGATGAGCACAGCAGCATGAGATTAAACCAAGCCCAAGAGGATCAAAAAACTGTCAACCCTAGTGTGTGTGAGGCTGCTGCCCGTATAACATGGTGTACTGTCTTATGGCAAGCTGTATTTATGTGTCTGTCTATCTATCTGTCTAGGGGATGGGGTTTTGCTTCGTTGCCCAGGCTGGCCTCGAATTCCTGGGCTCACATAGTCACCCTACTTCAGACTCCCAAGTGGCTGGAACTCCAGGTGTGCACCCCCACAGTTGACAGCTGGCTCAGTCAACTCCTCATAAGTAAAAGGAATGTGCTCTAAAAGAACATGGAAGGTAGAGTGGACTGAAGACGGAAGCCAGCAGCACAGGGGTCTGTTGTCACCACTGTCACATACTGGGCACGACTGCACGTGCTCAGCTTCTGTGTGACGAGGGGCACAGTGTCCCCACAGACATAGCCACTCGTGGCACCATGACATTACATCAGCTACAGTGTCAGGCAAGAGGAACTTCTCAGGTCCCTTATAACCTTCTGGGAGTCACATCGCCCGTGCAGACCATTGTTGACCAAAACATCATTATGTAGCGCATGGCTGTGCTAACAACTGTGGGGCTTGGGGGTGGTGGTAGTGTTGTTTTGGCACCAGGGATTGAACCCAGGGGCACTTAACCATGGAGCCACCTCCCCAGCCCTTTTTATTTTTTACTTTGAGACAGGGTCTCACTAGATTGCTTAAGGCCTTGCTAAATTGCTGAGGCTGGCCTTGAACTTGCAGTTCTCCTGCCTCAGCCTCCTGAGCTGCTGGGATGACAGGTGTACATCATGACACCTGGCAACAACTGTAGTTATTATAGCAAAAGAATACAAACCAGAACCAAAGGAAGAGATGCTGGAGGTGGCATCTGGGACTGGAAGGGTCTTCTTGTCCTTAGGGACACGTTACCCTCCTGGCTACATGCACGTGAAGTCTTGCTGGCCCACAATGCTCACCCATGCTCCTGTGTCCAGAGTCTTAATTCAGCTTTCCGTAGCCAGGCAGGATTGACTGAGGCATTGCCCACACAATCTGATTCAGTTTCCAGTGCCACCCCCGCCTTCCCTGGAGGTCAGGCTGATTTCCTGGCCCAAAGCCCCAACCCTTGAGTGACATGTTAGGCTTTCTATCAGGGCCAACGCCCTGTCTATCGGGATCATCTCATCAGCATAGACTCTCGTGAGTCACCTGTTCGTATGAAGCTCCAGGCATGCTCCAAGGGCCCACAGCGAACAGCAGACACAGCTAACCCTTGGGGATTCCAGGGGTTTCCAGTTTACTTCCCAGGCAAGACCTCACTTCAGAGAAAGTTAATTTTATGTTTTGATTTTGTATGCAGTGCTGGGATGGAACCCAGGGCGCCAGGCCTGCTGAGCAAGTGCTCCACCACTGAGCCCCATGCCCAGCCCGAAAGTTAATTCATTAGTGCACAGGGAGGTCGAGAAAGTTCAGATTCCTATTTGAAAATCCCAGTTCCCTCATGTCAGCGTTTCCTCCTTTAGTTCCTCCGTCTCTTCCTGCCTCTTTCTGGGAGGGATGAGGAGCACTCAGGTGGCCCCCGACACTCTGCTGCAACTTCCCCGGCTGGTCCCCAGCCCCTCGGTTCCATGTCCCACTTTTCACTTGACAGCAGGCAGCTGTGTGGTGCGACCCCCAGCTGCCAGGCAAGAAGAAGACCCTCTCCTCCGCTTCCTGTACCCTGCACCTCACTTCCTCCTCAGCCCGCCGCAGCCACGGGGTTCAGATTGTGACTGATTTGTTTTTCAAAGCTGTGTTAGATTTTTTTTGTCATGGTGACCAAAAATATCTGAGAACAACTTAGAGGAGGAAAGAGTTATTTGGACTCACAGTTTAAAGGTCTTAGTCCGTGGTCAGCTGACGCCATTGCAGAGACATCACGGTGGAAGAACATGGTGGGGAAGAGCAGCTCAGCCCATGGCATCTGGGAAGGGGGGGGGGCAGAAAGAGAGAAAGAGAAAGGAAGTTGGGCCATGGGAAAGATCAACCCCTCCAGGCATGCCCCAGTGACCTACTTCCTGCAGCTAGGTTTCACCTTCTTGCAGTCCATTCAGCTCTTATGAACTAATCTACTGATAATCCATTATTAATGGATTAATCCATTACAAGTGGATTAATCCACTGGTGAGAGATCAGAGCCGTTACAATCCAGTCATTGGCCGAAAACCCCACCTCTGACTTGCCACATGAGGTACCATGCTGTCAACACTTTTGGGGGGACATTCGAGTTCTGAAAGTAACCACGGCAGTTACAGGCTTCTCTAACTTGCTCACAGTCCTTCCAACCTCTGCCCAGTTCCAAAGCTACTCCTACATTTTAGATTTGTGTTAATGGTGGCACCCCACTCTCCGTATCCAAATCTTGTATCTATTTCTGGATCATCAATTACCGCAAACTTAGCAGGTTAAAACCGTTAGCATTTGTGACTTCTAGCTCCCGAGGGCACGGGCCTGGGAGCCGTTTAGCTGGGCAGCTTTTGCTCAGGGTCTCTCATGAAGTTGCGGCCATCAGAAAACTTGCCTAGGACTAGGACTGGAGGATTCGCTTCCAAGGTCACTCACTGGGCTGTTGGCAAAAGGTCTTAGTTCCTTGCCTTGGGTAACAGGAATTGGTCCATAGAGCTGGTCATGAAGTGAAGCGAGAGAGAGAGAGAGAGAGAGAGAGAGAGAGAGAGAGAGAGAGAGGGAGAGAGAGGGAGAGAGAGGGAGAGGGGGAGAGGAAGAAATAGAAGCCACCAGGATTTTTATAACCCAATGTGGAAGTCACAGAAGATCATCTCCTGTTGTTACCAGGTCAGCCCTAGTCACTGTGCTAAGGGACCAGCCAGGGTGTGAATCCCAAAAGAAGAGGATCTTGGAGGGCCATCTTGGGCCTGACCTCCACATGGTCCTTATACCCATTTTACAGATGTGCAAAGTGGATCTCCAACTCCTGGCCTCGGCTGTGCAACTCGGAGGTGGTGGAGCTGGGACTCCATCCCAGGTCCACTCAGTCCAAGGTTCATGCTCCTAACTCCCTCCTGCCCCCCGCAGGACGCTGATGCTCTGGACTTGGAGATGCTGGCCCCCTACATCTCCATGGACGACGACTTCCAGCTCCACGCCAGCGAGCAACCACCCAGGGCCTGCCACAGACCTCCAGGGGTTGTGCGCCGGCCCCGCGCTCGGAGCTTCCACGGCCTGTTGCCCTCAATCCCTGAGTCCTCCCTGCTGCCCCGCTGGGGGAGTGATCCCCGTCTGAGCTGCTCCAGCCCCTCCAGAGGGAACCCCTCAACATCCTGCCCTGCAGCTGGGCCTCGGAAGAGGTGAGCCATAGTGAAGGGGGAGCCAGTGAAGGTAGAGAGAGGGTCCCTGGGCCCCCTTCAGCCTCCCCCACACCAATCATCCCCCCCATCTACACTCTGGCCAGGGCTTCACTGTCCCCAGCACAAGCTAAGTTTGTTCCAAACTCTCTGCCTTTACCTAAGCTGTCGCCTTCTGGAACCTCCTCTGCGACTCTCACTGCCAACCCCAATCCCACTTCAGCCAAGGTCACTCCTCCGGAACATATCTCTGACTCAGCAACAGTTTTTCTCATAGTAACAGGTGTTGTACACTTGTGATCCCAGCAGCTCGGGAGACTGAGGCAGGAGGATCTCAAGTTGGAGGCCAGCCTCAGCAAATGATCAAGGCCCTAAGCAACTTATTGAGACCCTGTCTCAAAAGGGCTGGGGATGTAGCTCAGTGTTAAAGCACCACTGGAACCCAGGGCCTCACCCATGACACGTGCTCTACCATTGAGCCACATCCCCAGCCCCAGAACCTGTTGAAAGCTATAGACTCCTTCCTAAGAAAATTTACACCCACACAAAATTTTACATATGATTTTGGAGCCCTTCCAAAGACCTTGGATTACTAGTTTTTGCTGTCCAAATGGCAGCCATTGCCTATTTAGTCTCCAAAGAGGTGTCTTTTCTATCCTTGTGAGACTTTCATGGATTAATCTCTGTATTGCCCAAGACTCCTAGTCTGGGGGTGGTTATACAGTAGGTGCCTAATAAAGACTTGTTAAATGAAGGAAGGAGGGAATTCATGAGCATAGTGGGTAGGCAGAGAGATGGACAAGTGGGTGGCTGGATGGTGAGCCGGGGGCCAATGGCTAGGAGTTGGCTGGGCAAGCAGCTAATGGGTCGCTGGGCAGACGGGGAGTTGGGGGGTCAGTGGCATGAGTAGAGGTGCCTGGGGGAGCGCACAGATGCTCACCACCTGCCGGCACAGGTGCAGCCTGCCCAGATCTGCTGTATTCTGAGTCTTGCCCTTTGTTCCCCAGGGCCCTGGCCCGCAGCCCAGAGGACGAGGGGGCGGAGCTGCTGGGAGTGAGACCCCCCAAACGGTCCCCCAGCCTAGAGCCCGAAAGCTTCCTGCTGCCTCCCCTCAGCCTGGTAAGTTTGGGGCCAGGTGAGATGCTCTCCCTCTCGGAACCTAGCAGGCTTAACCCTCCTGTTTTATAGATGGGAAAACCAGAGAGGGCCAGGGGCTGGCTGAAAGTCAAGCAGAGGATCAGCGGTCCCACTGACCCAGGACCTTGGTCTTCTAGTTCTGCTCATGGGTATGAGAAGGCGTTCAAATCCATGATTAGTGCCGAGAGGAAACGCGAGCTGGGTGAGGGGACAGGCGCGGGTGGCCAGCACCAGCGTGGGACCCTCCCCAAACAGGAACAGGCCCCGGCCTTAAATTCCTAGTGTGGGGCTGAGGGTATAAACCTTAGAGCCAGACTGGCTTCAAGCTCCAGGTGCCCAAGAACTTGGGCAGGTGACATTACCACCCTGACCCTCAGTTTCCTCCTTTGGAAAATGGGACTGATTACATTTCACAGGATTGCCGTGAGGATTCAATGAAATCAGGCCCACGGATGACTGTGGGTGGTCACTGATGTGTGCACAACCCAACTAAACCAAAGCAGCCTCCCTTCCAGTCTCCTTGCCTCCAGCCTCGCCCCTGCTGTTCATATTGCACAACAGCAAACACAATGTCCTTTCTAAAAGCCAGCCTGTGTCCCTTCCACAAGGCCTCTCTCCAGGAGGAGCTATGGAAGCATAGCTCCCTAGTGCCCAGAGAAGAGCTGCCTTGACCCTTGATCTGCAAAGGGCTTTTTGAACACGAGGGGTATAGTGGATAGTACCAAGAGCTTACATTTATTGAGTGCCTACTGTGTGCCAGATGCAAACTGCACTAAGTGCCTTGCATGGTCAACTTATGGGATCCCATGACCACTCTTGGAACGTCGTCGTCATGATACACATTTAGACACGTGAGGCCAAGCAACTTTCGTCAGTTGGAATCTAGGCAGGAAACTAATTCAGATGGGATGTTGAGGAGAATTTAATGACTGGACTGTCGACAGGGGTGGCCAGGGTGTAGGGAAATCCAGCTGATGCAGCACTAGCCCTGGCTGGAAGGGTGACAGGGTGATCCCTGGGTCCTGGGGAGAGCTGGAACCTTGCATAGAGGGACACGGCCAACCCACAGCGACCCAGCCGGGGAGCAGCTAGGACACGTTCCCTCTCCGGCCCCCGTCTGCTGGCGTGTCCGTTAGCTGAGGCCAGCGGGACCCACAGCAAGGTAGATGCAGCGCACAGTCAGCCTCCCGGAAGAAGTGGAGGAGAAGAAGGAGGCTCCAGAGAAGCACAGAGGATGTCTAGACAGTGACTGGCCCACAGTCACACAGCTGACAGGTGGCCCTTAGCCAACCACCGCGCCACCCTGCCCCTTGGACACTGATGGTGGTGGGGGTGGAGGTGGTGGTGAGGGCGGCTGTTTTGTCTCTCTCCCTCAGAGTTTCCTTCTGGCAGGAGGAGCGGCCCCCGGGAGCCAGCAGGATCCCGCCTCCCGCCTCCTGAATGCTCACGAGCCCTTGGGTGAGTTGCCGCCGGGCATGCAGAGCCCTGGCCCCTGGCCCCCTGGATGGAGCCCTCTGGACTGTCCGTGCCCAGAGGCAGTCTCCACGGAAGCAGGCAGCCCCTTCCTCCACTCATGGGCCCCGTGGCGGGGAGAGACCCTGAGGGGGCAGGGGCTTGCTGAGGCCTTGTGAGGCTCCTCCGCCGGTCAGCTGGGGCCAAGCAACCACAGACGGCAGAGCTGCCCCAAGACCTGTTAGGCAGTAAGCCCTCAAGCAGTGTCCCCCCCTTGTGGCCTTGGTGGAGATGCTGGTCCTGCAGCCTCCCCACTTGTTGGGGTGTTAGCATTTTTCCACTATAACTCTCAAAAGCTGAGCTTCACCTGACACCTCCAGGCAGCAGCCTAGGGGATCTTTCCAAAGCATAAATCTGGCCCTGACCCTACTCTGCTCAAAACCCTTCTATGGCTCCCTAGGGCCTTTCATAAGAAGCTTCTCACTTTGGGCTCAAACCCTTCAGGGCCTGGCTGCTGCCTTATCTCACACCATACCCGTTTCTGCCACAGTCCCTGTCTTTTGATTTACACTTTTCTCCTGTTTTTGCTTGCTTTGTTTTGTTTTTTTGTTTTTTTGAACCCAGAGATGCTTTAGCCACCGGACCACATCTTCAACCTTTTTTTAAATTTTTTTATTTTGAGACAGGGTCTTGCTAAGCTGCCCAGACTGGCTTCTAACTTGTGCTCTTCCTGCCTCAGCTTCCCAAGTCCCTGGGACTACAGGTGTGCCACCACCACGCCTGGCTTCATGGACTCTTCCTCACACACAGTGTGTGCCAGGCACTGTCCCAATTGCTGGAGAAACACTGACTGAAGCACGTGGAAATGCCAGCCTTCATGGCGCTGGTATTCTAGTGAGAAAGACCATACCCAAGAAATAAATGCAATAAAAAGTGAAGCGGAGGGGCTGGGGCTATAGCTCAGTGGTAGAGCGCTTGCCTAGCATGCGTGAGGCACTGGGTTCGATCCTCAGCACCACATATAAATAACAAATGAATAAAATAAAGACCGATCAAGGACTAAAAAAAAAATTAAAAAAAAAAAAAAAAAAAAAGTGAAGCGGAGCCAGCCACGGTGCAACACATCTGTAATTCCGGCTAACTCAGGAGGCTAGGGCAGGAGGATGACAAGTTTGAGGCCAACCTGAGCAACTGAGTGAGACCCTGTCTCAAAATAAAATTTAAGGAGTGTAAGAGATGAAAATGAGTGCTGCTGGGAAAATACGCCTGCAGGGAAAAGAGAGTTCTGGGTGGGCTGGGGCTTCAGACCAGAGCTGGCCTCACTGAGAAGGTGAGAGTCCAGCAGAGACCTGCGGGAGTGAGCCCTGAAGATTTCAGGGGGAAGAATGTCCCAGGAAGAGGGAACAAGGAGTGCAAAGGTCCTAGGTGGGAGTGTCTCACTTGTATCTGAGGAAAAGCAAGGCTGATGTGGCCGAGGCGGAGAGAAAGTTGAGGGGCAGATCACAGTGGGCCTCTCTAGGGCTCTGTGATGACTTCAGCATTCTCTTCCTTGAGAGGCTGCCATGAGGCCTTTGCACATACTGATCCCTCTGCCAGGGATGCTTTTCCCAGCATTCTTTGCCTAGTTACCACACCCTGTAGATCTCAGATCAAATGTCACCCCTGCATTGTAGCCCTGCATGGCCTCAGGAGCTCAGGTCCTTCAACACCCCACGTTACATTGGCATGTGTGCCCTCGTTTCACCATAGGCTGTTTTCTCCCTGTGGGTTGGTGCCCACAAGGGCAGGGCCAGGACTGTCTTGGTCACCGCTGTGCTGTCCTTGTGCACTATTATTAGCCCATTTTACAGATGAGGGGACTGAGGCCCAGGAGGTGGAGTCACCTGCCCCAGGTCACCCAGCAAGTAAATAGCAACACCTGGAATCAAACTAGGACAAGATCAGGGTTCTGTTTTCTTTTTTTTTTTTTTTTTTTTTTGGTACCAGGGATTGAACTCAGGGGCACTCGACCACTGAGCCACATCCTCAGCCCTATTTTGTGTTTTATGTAGAGGCAGGGTCTCACTGAGTTGCTTAGCGCCTCGCCATTGCTGAGGCTGGCTTTGAACTCGCGATTCTCCTGTCTCAGCCTCCCTAAGTGCTGGGATTACAGGCTTGAGCCACCGCGCCCGGCTTTCTGTTTTCTTTTTTTTGTTTTTGGTACTGGGAATTGAACTCAGGGGCACTCCACCACAGAGCCACATCCCCAGCCCTATTTTATATTTTATTTAGAGACAGGGTCTCACTGAGTTGCTTAGCACCTGCCTCACTTTTGCTGAGGCTGGCTTTGATCTCGCGATTCTCCTCTTTCAGCCTCTCAAGCCGCTGGAATTACAGACATTTGCCACGAGGCCCGGCTAAGGGGTCTTTTGTTTGTTTGTGCTGTGGTGCTGAGGATCAAACCCAGGCTGTCACTCACCCTAGGCCAGTGCCCCACCACTGAGCCACACTCCCAGCTTGGCTTGCTGCTGTTGGAGGCCCAGCAGGCCAGCCTCGCCCCTGCACTGAACTCCGGGGAGGGGAAGGCAGGTGAGGTGACGATTCCCCTGGCTGACTTTGTCTCCCCTACAGGCCTGGGCCCCTCACTGCTCGCTCTCTACGTGGACGAGGATCCCGCCCAACCTAGGAGCCACTTCCGGGCAGCAGTGGGCTTGGCCCAGGCCCGCTGAGCCAGCCCCTGCTCCCGTCTGCCCTCTCCCACCCCAGAAAGGACCGCGGCCACACTCCAAGCCTGCAGCCAGCGCACAGGACGGGGGCCTCTGTCCTGAGTGCCCTCCGCCAGCCTCGGGCCTACCTCAGCCCCCACCCCCTGGCCCGCACCCAGTCTGGGGGCTCGGGTGGTTTCAGCTCAGTGACCTCTGGAGGGGGGTCTCCGGCCCCCTCCTCCTCCTCTCAGGACTTCCTTGGGGTTCTCAATACTTGGTTACCTCATCTCCCCTCTGCAGCCCTCATGGCTTTATTCTGAGGAATCGGGTGGGAGGGCCAGGGTCAGATCTGTCTTTCTGGGCTCCAGGGAGCATGGGTGACCATAGCCACATCTCTTTCTGTCTTTCCTTTATTTTTATTTTTGTTGTTTTCATGATATGGCTTTTAATCACTATGAATTGCCCAGGTGTCTGTAAGAATGTGGGACTCTGATCATCCCCCTTCCTCGGGCATCAGCGGGTGGGAAGCTCTGGGTCAGACCTCACCTCTAGGGACCTCAACCTCCTAAGCTGCCACTCGGACTTCCCACTGCCCCAGCCTCACCTGCGCAATGATTCCATTCATGGTCTTCCTTATTCCGAGGGGAACCTGGCACTTCCTCTGCTTTCAGACAGTGTAGCCTCCGGCCTCCCTGGCCCTGGGCTGCAGCCTCCAGCCTCCAGCCTCCTCTGGCCCTGGGCTGCCCAACCTCTAGCATGGTCTGTGGTGGACTCCACATCCCCCAAACACCTCTGATTCCAGATCTCATGGCCTTTGGCTCTTTCTCATTCTCAAACTCACAACTTCCTGATTCTGCCAGTGTTCAACTCTCCCAATCTCCAAAGATATGTTCTGGGTCACACAACCTCTGACTCTCTCCAGCTTCAGAGCCCCTGAGCACCTCTGGTTCTAGAATTCAATCTGTAACTTCCTCTGTTTGGGTTTTGTTCACGTTTTGGCACTGGGGATTGAACCCGGGGGCACTTAACCACTGAGCCACGTCCCCAGCCTTTTTTATATTTTATTTAGCGACAGGGTCTCACTAAGTTACTGAGGCTGGCTTTGAACTTGCAATCCTCCTGCCTCAGCCTCCTGAGCCACTGGGAGCCACCACCCCCGGCCTTCCTCTGGTTGTGGACCCTGCAACTCCAGACTTCCTTGGTTCTAGTTTTTCCTGATCTGAAATACATTTGGTTCCAGATCTCAACCTCCTATTGCTAAATCATCTTAGCTCAAACCTCACGGGCCAGCTCATTCCACTTCACCTCTCTACACTTGACTCCCTTTCCCCATTAAGAGAAGTGCAGTGAGGGTATGTCTTCATCTGGTACCAGCTATTCCACAGCCAGATACCATGTGCCACTTTTCTCAGGTTCTAGACCTCATGACATCCACCATTCACTGGTTCTAGAGTATGCAGCCTCTGGACTTGCAACCTTCAGGGTCCTCTGATCCCAGACCTGATGGTCTGTGACTTCTCTGGTTCTAGAACTGAGCTGCAGGCGTCTGCGGGTTCTAAGCTGCACCCCCTGCACTCTTTTGGTTCTAGGCTTCCTATTTCCAACTCCCCCCTCTCTCTAGATCGCGTGACTTCCAGTTAGCCTAGGTCTAGAACTCATCTTCAAACATCTGATCGTAGGCCTCTGCCTTGTACATTTCTCTGGTCTGTCCCTTAGGATCCCAACTCCTCCTCATTCTGGATCTTATGATTCCAAAATCCCAGTGGTTCTAGAATGCAGTCTGTGGACATTTTCTATTTCTGTCATGATTCTATAAATTCTTCTGGGTGCACATATTCCAGCTGCCTCTAATTTCAGACCCAGATTCCCGTTTCTAGAACTCAGCCTCCACATGCTTCTGAATCTAGAATCTAGCTTTACCCTGCAGATTGCTCTGGTCTCAGATCTTACAAGCCCCGACTTTGATTCTAGACCCCGCCCTCCTGACTCTTCTGCCCACTCCGCCACTGAACTGGCTTCATTTCCAGCCCTGGTCTCCAGTCTTCCCATTCCAGATCTCTACCCTCCAGGCCCTCTGCTCATGAACTTCATGCTCAGGCCTCTCCAGTCTCCCATCCCTGAGGTTTCCCTGTCCTGGAAGCCTTTTCTCACCCCAACCCCCAGACATGCGCTTACCTGGACTTCACCCCAGGCGCCTGGGGGCTCACGCCCAGGAGACTTCTCCAGCTGCACAGGTGCAGGCACAGCCTGTCTTCGTATTTCAGGGTGGAGGGGAGAGGGGCCAGGACTCCTCAGCTCTCTGCCGCCGGCTGTGTGTCCTCCTGCCCCCTCTGCCCCCTTCTACAATGGTGCTACTCTTGATCTCCCACAGGAAAAGCCCCCCCCCACTCAGCCCCACTCACCCCCTCTTTGGAAGGCACTGCCCACTTCTCTGTGAGGGAGTGGCCTCTCCAGACTGGTGCTATGAGGGGACAGGATTTGACAGGTCTGACCCCTCCCCTCTCAGGGGGTGACAGGAGCCCTGGATGGAGGAAGCTGTGTTGGGCTAGGGGAAGAGGCGAGACTCTGGAACCCACTAATGTCCCTGAAATCACATAAAAGTCCTCGCCTTGGTGGGCACCTGAGCTCTATGTGCTGAGTCATCTGTGGGGTGACTTCCGGGGGAGGCTGGGTGTCCACCTTTCTGATCTTGCGTATGTGTGTGAGGGAGCCTGAGCTCCTAGGTGGGTCAGGTGATGTCATCCTATATACACATGTGAAGCTTTGTGACATCTTCAGTGAGCCTGTGGTGGGGGGGTCGCTCCTTCTACGCAGACGTGTCTTGGGGGAACGGGCTCGCTGGGTGTGAGGGGGGGATGCTGCGTGTGTCTCCGAGGGCAGTTCCACTGAGGCGTCTGTAACATGATTCTCTGTACTCAAGTGAGCTGTGTGCGCTCCAGAGAGACTGTCTGCAGATCCATGTGTGGGAAGATGTCTGTTCTGTCGCGTCTCTGTCACCCCCGTACTGCTGTCCTGCGTTCCGTGTAGGAATCTTGTCAAGGGAAGGAATCCCTTTTCGAGCCTTGTACTGCCACTCCTTGCCTCAGATCCCCTCCTCATACTTCAGACCCTGGTTAAGACACCCTGTCCTCCAGGAAGCCTTCCCTTCCTGTCTCAGCTGGACAAGCTCCTCCTAAATCCCCTGAAGCCCCCCCACCATTGTAGCACTAGGCACTGTCCCTTGCAATGGAGTGAATATGAACAGTATTTAATCTATTTCAGTCCCTCAGCCAAATGCCGGGCTCATGTGATCTTATCAAACCTCCTGTAATCCTTTATGATAGACATCATTATTATCCCCACTGGACTCCATCAAATGGGTTCAGAGAGGGTGATCACTTGCTCAAGATCACACAGCCTCCACTGTGTGAATCTAGCCTGAGCTGGACTAAGGCAGAGCGCCCCTGAAAAAAAGAAAAGAAAAATTCACGAAAACACACAATGCTGACTTTGGTGCCCACAGTAGAGCAGAAATTGAAGAGCATGGGAATTAGATGAGACAAATTCAAATCCTGCCTGTCATTTCTTCACAGTGTGACCTTGCCTAAGTAGATCGACCCCTACAAACCACAGCGTGTAAAATGAAGATGATGTTAGCACCTACCGTCTAGGGTGACTGCTGGCTGTGGTGGGAGAGGTGGGCCAAACCGATGGGAGAAGAGGTTTGGGGGTGGGATAGATTATGTTTCCAAGTGGGGAACCAGAACAGAGCCTTAAAGGACTTAGTGCTCCAGTCTGCCTGCGTGGGGGTCCTATGTATGGAAGACCTGGACAGAAGATAAAATGTATGGGCAGGACCTGGAGATGTTGCCTGAGGCAACATGGTCTCTTGAGTCCTCAGGAGGAGTTTGGGTCTTCTCCCTAAGGGCCTCACTGGGGAGCGATGGCAGGTTGAGGGGTATGTTCCAGTCTTACAGTGATTTAGAAAGATCCCCGTAGCGGCCGTATGAGGGTAAACTGGAGCAGGGAGGCTGCAGCTGTGCTCAAAGGAAGAGAGAGGAACGACCAGAGAGCATGCCAGTCCCAATCAAGCTTCCGCAGGATCTGGGGAGCTGAACACAAAGACGGGAACGAACATGGTGCAACAAACGAGGCTCCTTCGGGACTTGGGGATCCCGGGTGTCCTCAGTTAACAGTTTAGAAACCCTGAGCCGCAAGGTTGGAACTTTGGGAAAGCACCCATTTTCCGGAGGGGCCACTGAGGCACTAGAGACGGGGGAAGATGGGTTCAAGGTCACACAAGTAATTGGCAGTAGGGCTGGACGTCTGGCTCTGACTGCGCTCCGGGTTGGACACGCGCTGCCTGGCACCCGCCTGCCAGCTGCATCTGCCACCCACCCACGAACCCGAAAGGACTGCGGGGTCCTTCAGACCCAAGAAACTTTGGCGGCCCCGGAACACGGTAACCTTGGGAGCAGGGCCCACGCCGGGCCTTTTTTTCGGTGCGCCCCTTTCTCCTTCCTCATTGGCTCATTCGACAAGGGGCGCTGTCTGGGGACCCTCTGATCACCTTATCCTCCGCGCGCTCTATGGCGAGGGGGACCCTGCGCAGGCGCGCCAAGGGCGCCTTCGGGGCCCGCGCTTTACGACACTTGTGCGGCAGCGGCGGCGGTCACTCGGCGCTCCTTCGCGACGGTTCGGCCGGGTGCCGCTAGCGGCCGTTGCCAGGGTGGGGGTCGCTTTGCGGCATGGCGATGGCGGAGGGCGAGCGGACCGAGTGTGCGGAGCCCCCCCGGGATGAGCCCCCGGCTGATGGCGCGCTGAAGCGGGCGGAGGAGCTCAAGACGCAGGCCAACGACTACTTCAAAGGTGCGCGCGGCCCAGACGCGGCGACGGAGGGTGGACAGCGGCCCGGGCCGAGGGGTGCCAGGCCCGCGCGGAACCATGGCAACGCGGAGCGGCAGCCTGGGCGCCGGGCAGGCACTACCAAGTGACCCGGCGCGGGGAGGCTCTGGATGGCGCTACCAAGGGGCGACATAGGGGGCTTCTGGGAGGAGGGCTGTCCCCTGGCAGTGGCGTACCGAGCGGGCTCTACTAAATGGGGAGACTGAGGCGGGCGCTACCAGGCGTGGGGCGGAAGGGGCACCGGGATGTGGGCGCCACCAAAGGCGAGACCTGGAGAGAGGTGCTACCTGGTGGTGAGACCTGAAGAGGGCGCTACCAACCCGTGACATGTGGCCGGGGAGTGATGGCGCTTAGCAGTGGGGAGGCTTGGGGTGGATACCACCAAGCGTGGGGGAAGCCCGGAGTGTTAGGTCATTAAGGTTGGGAGGGAGCAAGAAAGTAGGCGGTTGAGGGTGACCTGAGGAAAAGGGACGAGGAGGGAGGTCTTGGGAGAAGAGGTGGAGGAGGCGCTGAGAATAACATGACCTAAGATCTTGGGCAAGACAGACGTGGGGGGCACGTATTCATTCATTAATTTGATAGGTGTTTATTGAGCACCTGTTATGTGCTGTGGACAGTGCTAGGCTCCTAGGATATAGCAGCTAATGAGACACATGTGGCCTTGGCCTGAGCTTGTAATTTAGCAGGAGTATCACATTGAGTAAGCACACAAAATACTTAAGCTGAGATGAGTGCTTTGAAAGAAAACCAACAAGGTGATGAAATAGAGAGTGAAGATTGGAGGCTTCTTTAGATAGGGTGGACAGGATGCATTATGGAGAAGGAGGTATTTAAGCTGAAAATCAGAAAGAGAATAGGAGAGGAGTATTCAAATTAGGTGGAGCAGCATGTGCCAAGGTCCTGGGGTGGGAAATGAAAGGAGGCTGACATGGCTGGAGCTTTATTATGTTGCAGGGAGAAGAAGACAAGATGAGGTTAGGATGGGGCCTGATCATGCAGGGTGTCAGAATCATTACAAAGACTTGTTTGGATTTTACTCAGCTGTCCAAGAAGAAATGGAGTAGGTAACATGGGCCAGTTGAGACTGGAGAAGAATTTAGGCGTGATCAGCCTATGGTTGGAAATGCCCTGGGAACGGATGAGGTCATCTAAGAATAGCATCTAGAGAAGTCCTAGAGTGGAACACTGAGGAGCTCTAACATTTAGAATGGAGGGGGGAGAAGTAGTTAATGAGGCAGAAGGGACACCATGAAAGGTACCGTGAAGCAAGCGCTTCTGGAAGGGGAGGCGGGTGCATCGGGCCCAGGACTGCCGAGCGAAGCACCAAGCACTGACCACTAGATCTGGCTCCATGGATGTTCCTGGGGAGTGAGGGCGTGGAGGCCAGCTGAGGTGGCACAGGCGAGGAGGAGACAGGAAGCAGGACAGTGGGTGTTGGCCAGTGTTCTGTGTATTTCATTCTGAAAGCAAGTGGAGAAATAGGGGAGGATGGCAAGAGGGCCGCGTGGGGTGGGGGCGCCTGCTTCTTCAGCTGTGGTCCAGGAGAGATGCAGAGTCCATTCTGCTGGAGAGAGGGCGGACTTGCACCTGCAACGCTCTGGAGAATATGATTGGATGGGAAAATCTAGAGCCCAGCGTAGAGTAGGTCTCCCTCCAGTAGGAAGAGAAACCAATTTGAAGTGTGGGGAAGTTTGATCAGGTAGGAGCAGTGGGGGAGCAGGGCTGGTGAGGGATGAGGCAGGGCCTTGGAGGCTGGGTCAGGGAGCATGGACATTATCCTGAGGTGGCAGGGAGCCATGGAAGGTTTTAGGAGAGGAGCAGCCTAGCCTGATTAGTGCTGGAAGAAGATCCCCTGGCTGCTATGCAGAATGAGTGCAAAGGCAAGACTGGAGACAGGGAGGGAGGCTGGAATGGTGGAAAGGTGAGATGTGGTGGAGCCTCTCACCAGGGTGGAAGCGCAGGAACTGACTTAGGAGGTACTTCAGAGAGGAAAGGCGAGTGGCCACCTGGAGAGTGGGGAGGGTGATCCAGGCACAAAGAACCGGGTGGGAACCTGGTGTGTTGGCCTCACCCACAGGCCCAGCGACTCAGGAGGCTGAGGCAGGAGGATTGCAAGTTCAAAGCCAGCCTCAGCAACTTAGGGAGACCCTGTCTCAAAAAAGTATCGGGGCTGTGGCTCAGTGGTTAGGTGTCCTGAGATCAATCCCTGGTACCACAAAAGAAAGAAAAAAGGAACAGGTGGCAAAAGCCCAAAGGTGCACAGAGGCTGGTCCTGGGGAGGGGGATGAGGCTGGAGTGGAGGATGGGAAGGAGTTCATGGCGAGGCTACTGGGAGCAGGTCGTGAAGGCCCATGGGGAGGGACTCGGAGGACCATGAGTGGGTTTGAGCAGAGAGGACGGGAGGCTTGTGCTTTAAAAGACCCCTCTAGAGCTGTACACCGTGGCACATACCTGTGATCTCAGCTACTTAGGAGACTGAGGCAGGAGGATCACAAGTGGGGCCAGCCTGGACAACTTAGTGAGAAAAGAGGGTGGGGCAGGAGGCTGGGGATGTGGCTCAGTGGTGGAACCTTTGCTTAGCGAGTGCCAGGCTCGGGGTTCAATCCCAAGTACTAAGAAAAGAAAGATCCCTCTGGAGGGGCAAGGCAAGAGGCTGCCAGGAACCTGGGCAGGGGAGGAAGGGGCCTGGATGGGCAGGAAGGAGTGGGAGAGTGGATGCGGGAGATGCTTGATAGGGAGGCCTGCAGGGCTCCGGGGCTCACTGCGAGGAGGCGTCCAGGACGAGGCCGTCTCCAGCTGGGTGAGGGTGGAAGGTGTGTTCGCTGGGGCTCCAGAGCAGCAGCAGGAGGCTGGCTGCCATGAGGTAGGAGTTCTGGGAAAGTGAGCCTTGGGGAGGGCTTCTTGCCCCCCAGGCCCTGGCAGGCAGCCAGAAGTGGCTGGTGTGGAGCTGCTGTGAACACCCCTTCTGGCAGGCAGAGGCAGGCACGGAGCCCCAGGCTCGGGGGGCTGTGGGAATACAATAAAAGGAGTAATTACCGCTCGCTGTAATTGAGCCCCTGTGGTGGCCAGGTACACCGCGGGCCTGACCTCCCTGGGGCTCCGGGAAGTAGGTGGTTGCAGCCTGTTTGTTTTATAGAGGAAGCCGGGGGCAGGAGCAGAACTGCCTGCCAAGGTCGAGTGTGAGTGGCAGCCGGATATCCCCTTCCTCGCCATGTGGCTCTCACGTCCAGAGTCCTCAGGGCCCCTGCAGAGAGAATGGGGCCTGAGGGGGTCTTAGGGACTCGGGATACCCCTGCCCCCGGCCATGGCTGGTTCCTCGGTGAGCTCGGTCCCATTCCAGAGATCCTGGGGGAGAGCCTGGTCCCTGCTCATTCTGAGTCCAGGGGAGGTGGCTCTGTTCCCTTCCCCTTTCCCTGGACCCGATGCCTGCTTCTGTAAGTGGGGCCAGGCGCGAGGGCTGTGCTTCACCCCCAAGGCATGTTCCTGGTCTGAGTTGTGGAGAGGAAGGCGGGCGTCATGGGTGTGGGCTCAGGCTGCCTGAGTTCAACTGTCTTCCTCTGTGACGCTGGGTGAGTGACTTGACCTTGCTGGGCCTCCACTTCCTCATCGCTGCCTGGGGGTTCTCTGCGGAGGGGTGTGCTGGTGCTTATGAAGCACCCCGGAGCAGGACTGGGCGGGGTGGGGAAGGCCGCTCACTATGGGCCCCTGCCCCTTCCCGGCCACCCTCTTGGGCCCTTGGTGCAGTGACTCAGGCTGCTGCCACTTCTCCTGCAGTCTCACAGAACTCTCAGCCCTGTGACTCTCGGATGTCAGGTGAATGAATGGGCTCAGGGAGGGGACTATTTGCCGTGGTCTTGTGCTGTGGGCCTGCACGGCCAGATGTCGGGCTGCACGCTCTGCCGCTTGGCTGAGTACACCTGACCATCAGGAGCGCTGGCCGGTCGGCCTCTGGCATCCCAGGGAGGGCCTGTCAGAGCTGGTGCTTGGTTCTGCCCTCCTAAGGCTCGCAGTGCTGCCAGAGTGGGCTGGGCTGGGCAACCCAGGAAGGGCACCTGACCTGGACTGGAGGTCAAGCAGGGCTTCCTGAAGGAGGGACACGAGCCATTTGAAGGGTTTCGGGAAGGATGGTTACATTGCTGCTGGCCACATCCCTGGGAACCGGCTTCTCTCTGCTCTGGTTTCAGCCTCTGTCATTCTGTCTTTCCTTCTGTCCTTCCGTCTGTCATCTTTCCTGAACCACTCCTGGTGCTTTGACCCCTCCTGTCCTCCAGGGTCAGCTGTGATGTCCCCTCAGAGCTGCCTGAGCCCTAAGCACTCTGGGTCTTCACTCTCAGGGAACAACTTTCTCTCCACTGGACTGTAACTCAGGGAGGGCAGGGCTGGGGGCTGCTGTGTCCCCTTCGGGGCCAGAGCTTAAGAAGGAAGACAGACGCCTTCACAGGGCTTGGGCTCAAATTGGGGAGATTGATAATAAAAACAGAAAACAGGAAGCTTGTGGCGTCAGGTAAGGGGTCTGACGAGCAGAGGTGGGGGTTGGAGAGGGGACTCCCTTTCCAGGCTGAATGGCAGGAGAGGACTCAGAAACTCAAGCCCAGACTGGACATATAAGTTGTCCAAGATGCTCAGCTAATAAAAGGTGGAGCCAGGTATTGGGCACAGGCCACCTGCCCCGTCTCTGCCACTCCTGCCCAAGGCTCAGAGGCAAGAAAAGAAGCATCTGGTCTTGGCCTGCTTCAGGCCCCACCTGCCACTTGCTGTGTTCTCAGGCATGGGCGTCTCCTCTGAGCAGCAGCCCCTCATCTGGAGAACAGGCCGTGCAGCTGTCTTTGGGATTATTATGAGGGTTCAGCCCTGTGTGGCGTCTGGCACATCATGGTCCCCAGTTCAGCTATGCCTCTGAGGCTCTCCAGGCCTCAGTTCTCCTGTGTGTTGCATGGGCAAGTGAGAGGAGTCAAGCCTGGCTCTGTAGGTACAGGCTGGGCATTTGACCTTGAACAAGACTTCTGTGGCTTGTGTGTAAAGTGAGCACCAGATGGTATTTGTGCCGTGGAGACACGAGGATTTTGCAGATCAGGATATAAAGTGTAGGGCACAGCTGTGTCTCATTTAAATAAAATCTGACCTTTTGCCCTTGACTGGATGTCTCACCCTGTCACTCCATACTCAAAACATCAATATGCAGATCTCACTGTGGCTGCCAGGGCCCAGGAAATCTGTCCCATCTGCCTTTCCATCTCATCTGTCCCTCCCCAGCTTGCTCTGCCTCAGCCACACCAGCCTCCCTCACCCTCAGCCTGTCCCACCCAGGGACATTTCCTTCTGTTAGGAACATTCCTCTTCTAGGCTAGTGTCTCTTCCTCAGGGCCCCCTTCTCCTGGAGGCCTGCATAGTTTCCTTTCCTTTATCCACCTCCTCTTTCCCCACGTGGCCCTCTGGGGAGCTGGTCCACCGGTGGGCTCGGGGCAGGCTCGCTTTGTAGCTTGGGGTTGCTGCTTGGATCACTCCCCCTCCTGATTGTGACAAGGACTCGGGGACATCCTCCTGAGGCCCTGAAGGAAGGTAATGCCCAGCTTGGGCTTTGGGAGGGTGCATGTGTGGAATTTGGGTCCTGGACATAGTGGCCAGAGGGGACATTTCGAAGCTCCACTGTGGGCCTTGGTTTCCCCATCTGGGTACAAGGAGACCCGGCCAGTACTGGGCCGGTGCCTGTTGCCCCGGGTGGCAGCACAGCCTCACGTCTGCTCCTCTCCACAGCTAAGGACTACGAGAACGCCATCAAGTTTTACAGCCAGGCAATCGAGCTGAACCCCAGCAATGCCATCTACTATGGCAACCGCAGCCTGGCCTACCTGCGCACCGAGTGCTATGGCTACGCACTGGGCGACGCCACGCGGGCCATTGAGATCGACAAGAAGTACATCAAGGGCTACTACCGCCGGGCCGCCAGCAACATGGCACTGGGCAAGTTCCGGGCTGCCCTTCGTGACTACGAGACGGTGAGCCGGGCCTCGGGGAATGGGCCAGCTCCCGGTGTCTGGGCCGGGTGGATGGTGGGGCAGAAGTGCAGGGAGTGAGGCGGCCATTCCCGCTGGGCTCAGCCACCCCCAGCAGAGGCCCGCGAGGCCCCTTGGCCAGGAGCGTTCTGTGGGGTTCCCAGGGAACAACTTTCTCTCCACTGGACTGTAACTCAGGGAGGGCAGGGCTGGGGGCTGCTTTGCTGTCACTTGCTTTGTGACCCTGGACAAGTCACCTGCCCCTCTGCCTTGCTTTCCACGTCTGTGGACAGAGAACAGCAACAGGCAGCTGTAGGGAATCAGCGAGTCTCTGCTGCCTGCCGGTGCCACACCGTGGCCGACCCCTTTGGGTGTCGTGCTGCTTTGCTGGTCGGGAGCAAAAAGAGCCACACAGCACAGCCGCTGGGGGAGCCTGAGACTCGGGGCCAGGCAGACAGCCCCATCCAGGCCACTGAATAGTAAGCAGGGTGACTGCGGGTGAGGGTCTGTGCCGTGAGATGCCATAGGGGCACAGCACACGGGAGTGTCACCCCGTGGTGAAGGAGGACCTGGAGCGGGGCAGTGGGGACCGCTGAGCACACCCTCCCACAGGCTTGTGCTGACCCTTCACGGGGACCCGCTGGCTGTGCGGCGCTGGGGGTGCCAAGCTGCCTCACCTCCACTGTGAGTGAGGAGCCTGCAGCCCAGAGCTTAAGTCACCTGCCCAGCAGTCCCCAGCTGGTAGGGGACAGAGCTGGGACTTGAGCCCAGAGTGGCCCTAAGACCATGTCTCTGCTTCAGAGAACTGGCTCCCTGAGAGTGGGGCTGTGTGCTGTGCTCTGAGGACAGTGCTCGGCACGTGGCAGGGCTGAGTGTCGAGGGATCACCCCCACCCGCCACATGTCCATGCGCCTTCACTCTGGTGCGGCCCAGCACCTTCCATGGTGTGCGCGGGGCAGCAAGGGCGCGGAGAGGCCACGTCAGCAGCTGGAGGGAGTCGGGGCAGGCGGTGGCCTGGCTGGGGCTTGGGGAGGAAGGCAGCAGGCAGGTGCAGCCTTGCACCAAACCAAGGCAGGGACACTGTCAGGGTGGGGGAAGGCTGGAGAGTCGGGGAGAGGGCGACACGGTGGCGGCCCCATGAGCTGGTCCCTGGCAAGCCACTCCCTTGTTGTCCCTTGGTGCCCTAATCTGGAAAATGGTGACTAGAGGAGTGGCTGCCTCCTGGGCAGCTGTGGGGCTCTGGTGAAGTCGTGTGAGTAAAGGTCACTGGGGCTGGTGACTCAGTAATGAGTAACCAAGGGCGTTCAGGGTCGGGGGCAGGGCCCAGCAGGGAGCAGGGGCCTAGAGGACACTGGTGGGCGCGGAAGTTGAAAGGAGCCCCAGGACAGGTTGAGGGCCGGGTCTTCGCCACTCTTAGGTCGTGGGGAAACGCTTGCCCCATACTCTGTGAGCCTGAGGTGGTTGGTCCCAGCCAGTTTGTGGTCATCCCACATCTGAGCTGTGTCCCAGCATTGTGGGTACCATGGAGGGCTGGTGGGAGAATCCAGACCATCCGCAGAACCAACCTGAGGCGGGGCCACATGCTGCACCTAAATTGTCAGCACAGGGACCCCACATAAGCTGGAGCTGCTGTCCCAGCGCTGTACCTCCTGTCCTCCAGAGGGCATCCTGTGGCAGATGGAGGGTTCAGGCGACTCACCCAGGCCCCGTCTTCTTGGATCAGGAGCTGCTGAGTGCTGAGCCAGGGCATGGCCTTGGCTGGAGCGGGAGGGCCTGCCCTCTGCCTCCTCACCTGCCCACCCTTGGGCAGCCCTGCTGTGGGCTCCTTCTGCAGGGGCTCAGCAGGAGCCCTGATGCGCGCATGAGTGGAACTCTTCGTGCGCAAAGTCAGGTGAACGGTCTGAGGCCAGCATTCTGGTCTTCATCATATGGAAAAGAAAAGAGTTCGTTGGGGGAAGCGTGTATATATTGTTTTGTGTACAAATATATTCTACTTACATGAATATAGATGTGTGTCAGGTGTGATGTAAAATGGCACCCGTGTCTCACTGTGGGTCTTAGGCAGGAGTCTGAAGGTCACCTCTGCAGGGCTTGGAGGCATGGGCTGTGTGGTCAGGGTGCCAGGTTCACGGCCAGCTCAGATGGACACAAGCTTGAGCTCCAGGAGCCTTGACGTGCTCCAGCCCCCAGGGCTTGCCATGGGGATGTTATGAGCCTGTGTTACTTTTTTGTTTTTGTTTTTGGTGGTTTTGGGGATTGAACCCAGGGGTGCTCTCACTGAGCTACATCCCTGGCCCCTTTTATTTTATTTTGAGACAGGGTCTCACTAAGTGGCAGGCTGACCTTGAACTTGCAGCTCTCCTGCCTCAGCCTCCCGAGTAGCAGGTATTACAGGTGCGCACCACCACACCTGACTGAAGGTATCCACTTTAAAGACAGCTTATTTATTTGGGAGCATCATAGATTCACATGTTGGGAGAAGTCATACAGAGATCCTGGTTTCCCCCGGGGGATATCTGGCACAACCAAGCAAGCATCAGAACACTGACTTCAATACAACCCAGAACCACTTTTTTTTTTTTTTTAAGGCAGGGTCTCACTATGCCACCCAAGCTGGCCTTGAACTTTGTGCTCAGGCAGTCCTCCCACCTCAGCCTCCTGTAGCTAGAACTGCAGGCACATGCCACCATGCCAGGCTTCAGATAATCCTCTCCAAATAGATGTCCAGCACTGAGCTCTGGCCAGCGGGCCCACATCCTGAAGGCCCACCAGGCCATTTCCACCTGGAACAAATTCTTTTCCCCGGGAGCAGGAGTTTGGCAGGGCCACTTCCCTGCCCTGGTAAGCTGACCAAGTCGCTGCAGCGGCAGCGGCTTCAGCAGGCCCACAGGTTGCACACTGGCTGCTGCTGGGCTCAGGGAAGGGCTTGGCAGTAAGTTCTCACACCAACCCTATCTGGGGTGTTGGCACCACCCCCACCGTCTAGAACCAAGGGAAGCTCAAGAGATGGAGCCACCTGTCCACCAGACCCAGGAGGCCTGGCCCAGAGGCTGCAGAAGTGACCACTAGCCGCACTGCCTCCCTGGGGTGTGCAGGCTGCCCAGAGGGCAGGAGGGGTAGTGCAGACGGGAAGCACCTCCCGAGTGTGCGGTAGAAATTGAGAGCCTGGGTCGACCTGGGAGAGGACAGGATTCTGGCTTCTCAAGTTGGTGACTTGCCGCTCTGGGCCTCAGTTTCCCCATCTGCCCAGTGGGTTCTGCTAACCACCACATAGAGCTGGAGCTGCAGTGCTGATACAATGCACAGGGCTTGCCCGAGCAGCACCTCCCAGCTCGACCGTGGTGACTGTTGCTGGGGCTGCCGTTGCTTCTGCCCCCTCCCCGGCCTGCAGGTGCCTGAGGGCAGCAGACTGGCCCAGGAGAAATGCTTAATTGACGTTCTTCCATTGGGCAACGTTCATTCACTATTGGGGATGCAGCCACAGCCCATCTGTTCCCAGCCAGTGGCAGTGGCCTTCCTGGAAGAGGGGAAGTTGGGACTGGAGCTAGAAAGGAGTTGGAGGAGGAGATGAGGTATCCGGCAGGGGCATCCTGAACACAGCCCTGCAGCTAAAGGGGGGGCTGGCACATTTGGGGACTGGGGTGGTTTGACGGGCGTAGTACTGGACAAACAGAAAGAGTGGGGGGCAGGATAGGGCCTCGTGGCCCAGGCCAAGCAGCGTGTGGACTGTGTCCAGGATGGGGACTCCCAGCCCCTCCCACGGGAGGACTGCAGGGGCGTTTGTGCTGAGGCCTCTCCTGCCTGGTTCCACACCCACGCCCCAGGTGGAGCCGCCTGGCAGGTGTCCCAGCCTGGGCCTGCCCAGACAACGAGGAGGCATGGCCCGCTAGCACCCTGCTTCTTTCCACCCTCCTTGTGTAGCCTCCACCCCGATGCGCCAGCCTCACGGCCCTGCCTCCTTCCCCGCGGGGAGTAGCGGGTCTTTGCTGAAGCTTCTGACTCACACCACCAGGCCTTCTACCCGGAGAGCCCCTGCCCCTTGGGGCCAGCACTGGCACTTAGCTCTCTGTCTCCTGCACAGGATTTATGGGGGTCCCAATCCTAGGGAGGCCATGGGGACGGGTAGGTCAGGCAGGGTGCACATAGGTAAAATAGTTACAGAGTAACTAAACCAAGGTGCAGAGTGAGGTCTCTTGCCCAAAGTCACACAACAGGTGGCAGAGCCAGGATCCGAATCTGGTGCTGTCTGCTGAGTGTGGCGGATCCAGGTTTGTAGGAAGTAGGACAGATGGTGGGAAAAGGGGACCAGCTCCTTTAACTGGGAACCTCCTGTCTCCCAAAGCCTGTGCCCAATGCTTATTGGGTTTGATCTCATTGAGTTGGTCAGCAGCCATGCCGAAGGGGCCGTGAAGATCAGTGGGTGCTGACGCGGCATCCCACAGCCTCACCACCGCACCTGCTTCCATGTGTCTCTCGCTTCCTTCTCACGGTGGCCTCTGAGCGGTAGAACAGAGGGCAAGCTGCTCCGAGCTGATCTGAATCCGGATGGCACAGCCTCACGTCTCTTCAGTACAGGAAACCGGGGGAGACCATTTGTCACGGTTCTCCCAAGAAGCCTGAGGTCCATTGGAAGCAGCCCCAGCACTCAGCAAGGCCCTAAACAGCTCAGCGAGACCCATCTCAAAATACAATATAAAAAGGGCTGGGGACGTGGCTCAATGGTCGAGGGCCCCCTGGGTTCACTTCCTGGTACCTCCCCCCCCACACACACACACACAAAAAAAGCCTGAGGTCCAAGTCCCAGACCTTGGATTTCTTGCTTATCCTTTCCAGCAGCCTGGTGGCAGAGCCCTGGACGCTCCCACTTTGTAGAGGAGGAAGCTCAGGCCTAACCGGGTGTCCAGGTCTCCAGCACAGGCCAGCAGAGGTGTCCACGCTGTTCCTGGTGACTGAGCTGCCTCTCCTCCCAGGCCCCACTTGCTGGCACAGCGTGCGAGCTGCACAGACACACCTCTCACCTGTGCCAGCTCCCCGCAGGAGCCTAAGGTGGAGCCCCTGGTCCTTGGACACACACTTCTGTTTCTTAGTGGTTTTGGTGGTTGGGGTTTTTGGTTTGTTTGGGGTACTGGCGGTTGAACCCAGGGGTGCTTAACCACTGGGCCACAACCTCAGCCCTTTTTATTTTTTATTTTTTTATTTTTTTGATACTGGGGACTGAACTCAGGGGCACTCGACCACTGAGCCACATCCCAGCCCTATTTTGTGTTTTATGTAGAGACAGGGTCTCATTGAGTTGCTTAGCGCCTCGCCGTTGCTGAGGCTGGCTTTGAACTCGCGATTCTCCTGTCTCACCTCCCTAAGCGCTGGGATTACAGGCTTGAGCCACCGCGCCCGGCTCCTTTTTATTTTTTAGTTTGAGACAGGGCCTCGCTGAGTTGCCGAGGCTGGCCTTGAACTTGCAATCCTCCTGCCTCAGCTACCCAAGCCGTGCCAGCACACTTGGAGTTGAAGCTAAGATTTATCAGGCGCGCTGGTGTGCGCTGAGGCGTTTGCCCCTCACGGCAGCCCTGTGTGGGCGGCTCTCGTGCTCAGTTCAGGGATGCAGAGACCCGAGGAGATATCCACCAGCGAGGGTGGCCCTGGTGGTCCCGCTCCAGCCTTTACAGAGCTCGGGGCGGGCAGACCAGGGCAGCTCCAGTGCCCCACGTCCCAGTGCCGACGCCTCTCCTGCCTCCTGCCCAGGTGGTGAAGGTGAAGCCCCATGACAAAGATGCCAAAATGAAATACCAGGAGTGCAACAAGATCGTGAAGCAGAAGGCCTTCGAGCGGGCCATCGCGGGGGACGAGCACAAGCGCTCCGTGGTGGACTCGTTGGACATCGAGAGCATGAGTGAGTCAGGAATGTGGCGCTGACTGGGTGGCGTGACCGCAGGTGTTCACCAGGTGGCTTCCCTTCCATCTTCCCGCCCTTGTAATTAGAGTTAGGACCTCTCAGAACTTTCCCTCATCATGGTCCTGCGAGTGCCCTCCCCTGAGGGGTCCATCCCCATTCAGATAGGCTGAGGCAGAACCCGTGGGCCATCTGAGCAGGCAGAGCTGCGTCCCCCCTGGTTAACCTCACTTTTGCTAGATGGCGAGGAGGCCGGCCCACCCCATCCGGCCTTAGGAATTCTGACCTAAGGTTCAAAGTGTGAGTCCAGTACCTTGACTAGGAATCCTCCCCGCTGCCTGCTGCTGGCACGTGCTGCTGCGGCCCTGGGCTTGCCACCATGCCAGGGGCCGGGGCTTGCAGTGAGGCGAGAAGGAGCGCCAGTCTTGTATGGGTGTGTGGCCCTCCTGGTGAGAGCTGCAGGGTCGCTCCTGCAGCCCCACCCCTGCTCCCCAGCTGCATCGGGAAGCAGGGGTATCTGGGGGGACACTCCCGCGGGCCTTACTGGGTCACACTACGAGGGGTGCAGGCCCAGCCCTCCTGCCTCTGTCTCCCTTCATTTAGACAACTGGCCTTTCTGTTTCCTCTCCCACCTCTCTGACAAACTATGACTCCAAGGAGGGTGTCTCTGCTGATCACTGGACATGTCAGTCTGTGTGGTGTGGTCCTGGGTGTGGAGAAGGGAGGGCTGGCCATCCACACCATGCAGAGTCTTCTGCTGTCGTAGAGCTCTCTGGGCATTTGCATAGCCCAGTCTAGAAACCATGTCTAGTCCTGTTGGGACTCATTTGTAGCCCCAGGGCCACCAGCATCAGTCTGACTTGCCAGCTGTGTTCAGGACTTCTCCAGGGAACCTGGCCCATGGCCATCAGCAGCCTCTGCCTATTGCTGGTGGCCAGAGCAGCTCTCCTTGGCATTCTCTGCCTGAGAGGGCGTTAAAGGAACATGTCTAGACTCCATCTCTGCATCCCACAGCCGCCCCATGCTCACGCATCTCCAGGCCTGGGGTATCCGCTCGTCACCTTCTCAGCCCAGAAAGGAGTCCCAGTGGGCACTGCAGGTCCCACTTTAAGCCCCCTCAGGCTTCCAGGGGGCCGTGCTCCCTTCAGGCACCCTTTAACAGGCCAGGTTTCCACTGTCCTTCCTGAGCCCTGCATTTCTGGGGTGTCATGGAGGCTTCATCATTGGCTGTTACGTTATTGGACCCAAGTTCATTTTGCTGCCCCTCAGTAGACGAGAGTTGGTAGGAAGGAAACCAGGCATGTTTGAGGGCCTGTGCCCTGAGAAGATGGGGCGGAGCTGTCTTCCACCCAAACAAGAGGGTTGTAGGGGACTCTGGTGCACGTGGGGAGAGGGAGGGAAGCGAGGGGCAGTGGGCAGGAAGACCACCTGCCCGGCAGGGTCCTCCTCACCCATTGTGGTGTCTCTCGTCTTTTTTCTCATTCTTTTTTTTGTGGGGACACATCTCGGCTGGTCTTGCCCTGGGGCTTGTTCCTGCAGTTCTTTAGACAAACATGTTGCTTTTCTGCAAGTTCAGCCTCACGGCGCTCTCCGTGCCCTGTTGAGCACAGGGTTAAAAACTGAGGGGCAACACTACACACTCTGATGTTATCTGAAGGTCACCAGATGTTTGGGGTTCTGTCAATATAAAGAAAGATTCTTTTACAGTCAACATCTTAATAATTTAGGTGCCGTTTTTCTTAGAATTTAGAATGCTGGGCAAAGGACAGGGACACAACCCTGCAAAGGACAACTCCCAAAGGAGAAGCCCTTGGTACTATTGAGACCAGGACACTAGCCTGTGGGAACTCCATTGATTTCAGGGGTTACACGCTAATCCTAATACCCAGGAACACCAAGGTGTGCCACAGCCTCACGGGAACCTTCTCTCGCTCCGTCCCTGCTCACTGTGTACAGGCCAAGTCTACCCCATCCCTGGGAGCCAGCCTGCCCCCCACATCCTGCTGTAGCTGAGGCCCCTGACTCTAGTTCCCTTGTTCACACAGCCATCGAGGATGAGTACAGTGGGCCCAAGCTTGAGGACGGCAAAGTGACAATCACCTTCATGAAGGAGCTCATGCAGTGGTACAAGGACCAGAAGAAACTGCACAGGAAATGCGCCTACCAGGTAACGCACCTGTCACGTAGGCACGTACTGGGACCGAGGGTAGCCTCACGGCACTGCCAGCCCCGAGCACTCGGGTTAGAGAGCGGTGAGGGGGAGGTAGTGACGATGCCCTTGCTGAGCCTGCGTGCCAGGCACCTTGCTGGGGAGGCGCCGTGTGCACAGCCTGGTGTTGGAGTAGCTTGCTGGGTGGCAGGCGCTGCCATTCCACAGGTGCAGAGACTCTCCAGGGTCAAAGTTGAGACAGCTAGAGAGGCGTTGGGAAGGAGGGTTTGTGGGAGGGGGATGGCTGGTATGGTTATGGGGGCAAGAGAGGAAGCCCGTGGTCAGCAGAGGCCTCAGGGAAGAAGAGGTGTCTTGAAAGTAGGCGGTCATGGTGACGCCCAGTGCGGCGTCCACTCTCTGGTGGTGTAGTCATTGTCCCAAGGACTCTTGCTCTGGTCATGGGGGCTGCAAGACAGAGAGGAACTTTGGTTTGGCTACTTCTTAAGGCCTTCCAGTTTACTGTAATTTTGTCCTTTGAGCTAACGGAATTTAGTTTAAAGATCTTAATTGGCTTTATTTCCGATTCTAGAATCAGACAATACTTTATTCCATAAAGTAGGTCAGTGAGCTGAGGTGAGGAGCTGTGGGGACGAGGGAGGCTGGAGGAAGCAGCAGCACACAGACGGGTCGCTCCGGGTCACTCTCCTTGCAAGGCGGGGACAAAATAAAGATAACTCAGTGAGACCCTGTCTCTACATAAAACACAAAATAGGGCTGGGGAGGTGGCTCAGTGGTCGAGTGCCCCTGAGTAACAACAACAACAAAAAAGATAGCTGGTTGGTTGGCACAGGGGTACTGCAGGTGACTTTGTGTGAGGAACAAAGGCTGTGAAGAGGAGCACAGAGGAGACTTCATCATCGGTCCATCAAAAACACCCCTCTAAGCCGAGCGTGGTGGCTCAAGCCTGCAATCCCAGCACTTAGGGAGGCTGAGACAGGAGAATCGCGAGTTCAAAGCCAGCCTCAGCAACGGCGAGGTGCTAAGCAACTCAGTGAGACCCTGTCTCTACATAAAACACAAAATAGGGCTGGGGATGTGGCTCAGTGGTCGAGTGCCCCTGAGTTCAATCCCCGGTACCAAAAAAAAAAAAAACACCCCTCTGGGAAGCGGCCATGGCAGCTCATTGCTCAGCACAGTGCGAGCACAGCGACGTGGGCTGGCAGCAGGGGTGGTGCTATTTTGATTTTTGGCCTGGCCTGTTGTGGCCTCGCGTAGAAGCTTAATCAAAATAGTGGCCTCTGGGCTGCAGTCGTGGCTCAGTGGTGGAGGGCTTACCTTGCACGTGTGCGGCACTGGGTTTGATCCTCGGCATCACGTAGAAGTAAATAAATAAATAAATGTATTGTGTCCATCTGCAACTAAAGGGGGGGGGCTCCCATCTTTTTTATAGTCCACAGGCTCAGCATGTGGCAGTGCCATACTTTGGGCTGTAGTTTCTGAGCACCAACATAGGCCATTTTTTGTAAAGGGACAGTAGAGAATGAGGTAGAGAAAAACCCCCCCTCAAAATGGCGTTGCGTTCTGGATCCCGCTGCGAGGGCGCGGGGCTGTGTGGCCTGCTCTGTAGTCCGGGGGCCTTGCTGGGAGTCGGCTGCCTTCAGCTTTTAGTTTTCAGGGTGACTTTGGAGCTTTCCTTTCAGCAGGGCTTGGGACCTTCACCCTGCGAAGCCCCAGGGGTGTCTGTGTTTTATAGTCACCTGCCTTTGGAACTGTGGGGGCTGTGGTCTCAGTACTGCTATGGGGGTTCAGGGTGCGGGGTGGTTTCTCCTCCACACTCTCGGGGTCTTTTGCACCAGGCTTCCTCCTGCCTCGCCTTCAGGGAGGCCCTGGTGAGCTGTTGGCTGGGCGGGGCTCCCACCTGTTGGAGCACACGGCCAGGGAGGGCCCTGCTTCCCCACGTGGGCAGGGGCTGCCCTCGTCCTCAGGTGAGGGCGTGGTGTTGAACCCCCTGCCTTCTGACCGGAGGTGGCCCCTCCTGCCGTTGTTAACACTCTTCCTCCCAGTTTTTTATTCTGAGGGTGGTGAGACCTGCAGGGAGGGGACGCCTGCTCTCTTGCCCTGCAGCACTGGTTGGTGGCTTTCTCCTCCTGTGTCTGCATGTGCTCCCCCTCCTGGAACCACTGGAGAATAAACTGCCGCCGTCATAACCTGCATCTCCTAAAAACAGGGCCCTGCTCTGTGCGACTGCCGTTCAGCTGCCCCGCTGCTGTGACATTCTGCCCAACTAATAGAGACATTCACAGGCTGCCCTGAAAATGTGGGAGGACACACGACATTGTCGCGGTCCTCTTCAGTCTGAAAAGTCATATTACCTACGTTTCCAGATGTTTGCATTTCCTAGATTTTCTCTAAAACATTTTAACCTGTTTTTTGAAACTCCAGCGTTCACTGAAGGCTTGAGTACTGCACATGATCTGCCAGGAGGGGGCCTGTCCCCTGCTGGTCCCACTCTCAGTCTGCCTTGCCTTTCAGATTCTGGTACAGGTCAAAGAGGTCCTCTCCAAGCTGAGCACACTCGTGGAGACCACACTTAAAGAGGTGCGTGTTGAGCCGGGTGTGGTAGCGCATGCCCGTAATCCTAGCAATTTGGGAGGCTGAGGCAGGAGGATGGCAAGTTCGAGGCCAGCCTGGGCAACTTAGTGAGACCCTGTCTCAAGAAAAGGGTGGGGGGCTGGAGGTGGGCTTGGTGTTAGAGAGGGGTGCCTAAGGGGCAATGGGAGGATGGGTTGGTGGGGGGCTGGTGGCTCCCTGGCTAGGGAGGGGCCACTGAGCTCAGGAACTCACAGATCCACCTGGCGCGGTCTGCCCTTCCCTCTGTCCCTGATGCCCACCCTGTCTTTCTTCCTGCATGTCCTTCTCCTGGCCTCTTGGTCTCTGTCCTTCCTCTTCATTGCTGTACCCCCTGTCCCTCTCTCTTGCATGGATCTTCTTGGTCTGCCATGATCTCTCGCCCCTCCCCTCACCTCTGCCCCCTCCCCACGTCTCTCTCTGGGCCCCTCCCTCTCCGGTGGCCTCTTTTCTTCCAGACAGAGAAGATTACAGTGTGCGGGGACACTCACGGCCAGTTCTATGACCTCCTCAACATATTTGAGCTCAACGGTTTACCCTCGGAGACCAATCCCTATGTATCCTTCTCTGCACAGCCAGCCCTGTCCCCACTCCACCCAACCCGTGTGAGGGAGAGGACCCCTCCAGGGAAAGGCCTGGCTATGGGAGGGAGAGTTAGGGCCCGTCTGCCTGTGCCCTGTCGCCTGGGCCAGTGACCCCTCCTGAGCCCCTGCTGTCCTCATCTGCTACAAGACTACAGACAGACTGTTCCTGTACCACCCACCTCCCGTCCCGTCCTGGCTTGGCCACTTGGGTCTGTGTGACTGAGGCAGGTCACTTTACCTCTTAGTGCCTCAGTTTCCTTGTGTGTGACGTGGGGACAAGAATGCCCACCTCACAGGGTTACTGGCAGGAGCAGAGGAGTTAATACCAGGAGGTGTTGAGAACAGGTCCCCCCATCATGATTTTTAACATCATGATATTTGCTTGATAAGTAGCCACAGTGTGGGACACTGGGTCTGGGCGTGGTTGGGCATGAGGTTTCATACCATCACTGCTGTGGCCTGTTTTGGGGGGACAGCTGAAGCAAGATGACCGCCTAGGCCTCCTGCTATTGGCCTCGCTGAGAGCCAAGCGAGCAGGGGCCTCGGTGCCGTCCTAGAGCATCGGCCAGAGCCACGCAGCAGGGCAGGCCCTGCCCGCTAGTGCTGCCTCCTGGGAGGTGTTGGCAGGACCCCAGGGTGAGCAGAGACTGGGGCAGCCCATCTCCCCCACCCGCCCGCTGTGTTTCCTTAGCAGGGCAGATATTTAATGGCGACTTCGTGGACCGCGGCTCCTTCTCAGTTGAAGTGATCCTCACCCTTTTCGGCTTTAAGCTCCTCTACCCAGAGCACTTTCACCTACTTCGAGGTGAGCTTGGAGGCGCCAGCCCGCAGGCACTGTGGTCTGGGCTGGGCACCGACTGTCCCCTCTGAGCTGTAAGGCTGGGGTCTTGGTTGCTGCTGTTCATTCTGCAAATTCACCCAGAAAGCGGGCAAGGCCACCCGGTGAGGCCCAGCAGGCTGCGCACTGCCTGTCCAGCCTCGTGCTGAGGGCAGCACTGCCCTGAGGCAGCTCAGGTGTGTGTCCAGGGTGGCCGTGTCCAGCAGGTAGCCGTCGCAGGCCCTGTTTATGATTTGCACACATGTGAAACAGGCTCCCTGGGTGATCCTAAGCAAGATGTCTGGCTGGCCCGGTGAGCACTCTGGACAGAGGGGCTGTTCCCAGAGGCTTCCCTGCCTCCCAGCCCCTCCTCAGCCCCAGGCCCTGGCTCTTCTAGCTGCCGTGCTGCCCCTGCAGACTCCCCTAGAAAGTGCCAGAGGCTTCCAGAGAAGGGGAGGGCCAGGACAGGAGGCAGGGAAATTACATGCGTTACCACCCAAAGAAGAATTACGTTTTTTAAAACCCAAAAAAATGATGAGACAGGGTTGGGGTATCTCAGAGAGGGCAGGTGGGAGGTCACTGGCAGGGACGTAGCTGTGCAGCCCAGGCAAGTTTCCAGCCCTCATGAAGTGTCCCTGAGTGCCAGAGCCTGGGGAGCGAAATGCTGTCCCCAGAGGGCTCCCAGGATAGTGCAGGCAGGCAGGGGATGCACAAGAGCTGCCTGGGAATTACACCCACAAGCACCTGAGGGGGAAAGGGAGTGGGGAGCTGGGGTGAGTGGAGGGCTGGCTTCTTCAGGGTGGCCCCACTGAGAATGTACAGCTTGACCAAGGATCCGAAAGAGGAGAGGCAGCCAGGAATGGGCAAGAGAGCAGCAGACGCTGTGTGTACAAAGGTCCCGGGGCAGAAGGAGCTGTTCTAGCTTGTCCCAGGTTCAGCCAGGGGGCTATGGGACTCGAGCAGGCAAGGGGGAGGGTCTGAGCAGGAACCCTGGGAGAGGGAGGTGGACGGAACTCATGGCTTCCACGAGGACTGTGGTTGGGGGAAGGTCTGGGACCAACTTGGGGGTGAGCAGGACCTCCCGGCCTCCACATAGAGCTCCATGGGGGATCAGTGTGGGAGCTGGGGCGGGGTGGAACCTGGGGAGGATAGTGGCAGGTCTAGGCTGTTGAGGTGGAGCCCAGAGTGTACAGCTTGACCAAGGATCTGCCAGAGGTGAGGCAGCTGTGGCATTCTGTCCAGAGCACTGGAGGGCAGGGCTGAGAGGTGAGGAGCTCCACCCTGGATGTAGGAGACGTCATGGGAGTGAGGTTCCCGGGCCGTGAAGTCCAGGGTCCTCAGAGGACAGTGGGTTTGGGGTAGGTCGGGTGTGCCTGTGAGCACTGCTGCTGAGGCGGGGCTGCGTGGGAGACCGCGGTGGAGCTGGGAGGCGGGGCCTGGGCAAGCCCCGGGGGTCGGTGACGTGCAGGTGCAGCCAGCACCAGTGCCTGCCCTGTAAGCCAGGCTGAGGTCGGACAGCTGGGCTCTCAGGCGCCGGGGAGGCGAGGAACAGAATGGAGGCCCAGCGCAGCAGGGGGCTGGCCGGGCAGCTGCTCTGCCGGGAGCCTCTGCCACCCTTGGCCTGGGAGACCTGAGAGTCCTGAGAGCCACGGGGCTGGGACAGCCCAGGCCCCAGCCACTTCCGTGGCCAATGAGCCCCAAGACTGGCCTGGGCCTGGTCCCTGCCTGTGGGCTCTTCCCAGCCTCGATTTGCCCCTCCAGAAAATGGCCTAGGAGCTGCGTCTGCACCTCCCTGGGTCCTGTGGAGGCCAGGGGCTAGTGTAGGAAGTGTCGTCAGCCTGAGACCTGCTGGCCACCAGTGGGAACCCTCCCGGGTCCCCCTGAGCACGCCAGGCGGAGGCTGAGGAGCTCTTCTGCCCACTGTCTCTGTCAGGGAACCACGAGACGGACAACATGAACCAGATCTACGGCTTTGAGGGCGAGGTGAAGGCCAAGTACACCGCCCAGATGTACGAGCTCTTCAGCGAGGTGTTCGAGTGGCTCCCGCTGGCCCAGTGCATCAACGGCAAAGTGCTGGTGAGGACCCTCCCGGGCGGGCGGTGTCTGTGTGCAGTGTGGAGGGGGCTGGCTGTCCTCTCACAGTGGCCATCTGCCCCTCCCCAGATAATGCACGGAGGCTTATTTAGTGAAGATGGCGTCACGCTGGACGACATCCGAAAGATCGAGCGGAATCGGCAGCCCCCAGACTCTGGTGAGTGGGGTGGCCTGGCGTCTCCAGTAGAGGGCACCCGGCCTAGGGTCTGAGCTGCAGCTAGGGCTCTGGCTCATGTGGGCTTTCTGCCCTTGGCAAGGAACAGCGAGCCCTGGAGCCTCGGTTTCCTACCTGTGGCTCGAGCCAGGGCCCCTCTCACAGGGCCACACTGGCCAGGGAGGACGCCCTGTGCAGGGCAAGGATGCTGCGTCCCGGGCATGCCTGTCGCCACCGTGCTCCAGCTCCTGCCTGGAGGAGAGGTGTTCAGGGGCCCCTCAAGTCCTGAACAGAGGACCACAGAGGACATGTGTCCTGGAGGACATGGATGGTGTGGGGTGGCCTCTCAGGAAGGTGATATTCAAGGTGACCCCACAGGAAGGAGAGGCGTCTCCACGGAGGGTCCAGGCAGGGCCAGACGCAGCAGGAGTAGTGCAATGGCAGGTCCAGGGGTCGATGTTGGACATGAGGTTGTCAGGGCCACATCCTGCAGGCCCCTCAGGCCTCCGTGAGGAGCTGGGTCTTTGTTCCCAGGCAGTGGGAGCCACCAGGACCCTAAGCAGGAGGAGGACCTGGTCTGAACTGGGGTGTTGAAAGCTCCACCCAGCTTCAGGGCTGTAATGCATGAACGGCTTTGGGGAGGGGATATGGGGAGATTCGCAGGGACGATGGGCCAGCTCGGAATCCCAGTGTGCATGTCCTAAGCCCCAGTCCCCATTGTCCTCTGCCTGACCCCCACCTGGGCTGTGCTGTGGGGCAGGCACCTGGCTGGCACAGCAGCATCAGGCCTGAAACTGCTGGGCCGAGGTGGCCTGAGAGCCCCCCGGGAGATGGACAGTCGCTGATGTTCCCTCCCTTCCCCACCAGGTCCCATGTGCGACCTGCTGTGGTCGGATCCCCAGCCTCAGGTGAGTCTCCAGGGCCGCAGATGTGGGCTGTCGGGGGTGGGGCAGGAGCCACCCTGACCTCTCACTGTTCACCCCCAGAATGGGCGCTCGGTCAGCAAGCGGGGCGTGAGCTGCCAGTTTGGGCCTGACGTAACCAAGGCCTTCTTGGAGGAGAACCAGCTAGACTACATCATCCGCAGCCATGAGGTCAAGGCCGAGGGCTACGAAGTGGCACATGGCGGCCGCTGCGTCACCGTCTTCTCTGCCCCCAACTACTGGTGCGTCTCCACCTTCCCCAGCCAGGGCTCCTTCCAGGCCACAGGTTTTGTCTGTCTTGATTTTAGCTTTTTATGATGGGAGATTTCCGTTGTCGGGAGGGTAGGGAAAACCCTGCACTGAGTGCCACGTGCCCCCGGCCCCTACCATGGGCTGTGGATACCCAGGACGTGTCCGAAAGAAAAACCTCCTTCCTTTCTTTATCAATGAGCTCCCTGCCCCCTCCTCTCCTCCCCGCCCCCACCTTTTTCCGTTGAAGCCAAGAAGGGGGCCTGCAGGGTGGCCTGTGCCCTAGCCTAGGTTGGAGGACATCCCCGTGGTGTCCTGTGCACATGGCTCAGTCCCCTGCACCTCCTGGAGGATCAGCTCCCCAGCCTTTCTGGGCGAGGCTCCCAGCCCTGCACTGCCCCTGCCCACTCTGCTCCCTCACCTGCACCCTGCCCCCACTCCTGCCTGCTCCCCTCTCTCTGCCCTCCCTTCTTGCAGCCCCTCAGTCCTGCCTAGCCCTGTCCCAACCACAGCAGTCACTCCACTCCTATCCCTGCAGCGACCAGATGGGGAACAAAGCCTCCTACATCCACCTCCGGGGCTCTGACCTGCGGCCCCAGTTCCACCAGTTCACAGCAGTGGTGAGTCACTCCTTGGGCCTCTGCCCTTCCCCAGGCCTGGGGAGGGGGCAGTACATCTGGGTGCTCAGGAGTCCCACTTGCTGACTGTCCCTCTGTCTCCAGCCTCATCCCAACGTCAAGCCCATGGCCTACGCCAACACGCTGCTGCAGCTAGGAATGATGTGAGGCGGACGGGGGCCGCGCTCGGGGCCTCCACTCCACCAGACCCTGGGCAGGGGGCAGAGCAGGCCCTGCCCCAGGGCAACGTTGGACCCCCTTTTACTTTGTAAAGTTTGTATTTATTCCCCTTTAGGTTTGCAGAGGGGGTGGGGAGCAGAGCGGGGCTGGCCAAAGGGTCTGCTCCCTGGACAGAGGGAGGCGCTGGAGGAGCTGGGGTTGGGGCACAGCCTGGGCATTCTGGAGGAAGGCCAGCTCGGGGTGGGGTGGGGCCAGGAGGCTTCCCTGCCCCCCTCGTTTGCATGGCTCCTCCCCTGCTAAAGCAATAGGGCCCCGCCATAGGAAGACCCCCAGAAAGAGGGTCATCAGGGAGGCCTCGCCTTCACCCGCCCCTGGTCGCCCCAGGGTGGGGCTAGGCTGGGGCCCACCCCCTTCCCCAGCTGTTTTATGTCTGTAATTAAATGTTAAAATAAAGTCATTATTGTAAGTCATTCTGTCTTAGATGGTGGAGTCGCTGGCTTCCGGGGCCGGAGATCTGGAGGTGTATCCTGGAGCTGGCCTGACCCCCAAGCAACCCAGTACAGTAGGCACTTGAGAGAGTTGTCCTGGGCCCCGGCTATAGAGGCCCCTCCACATAAGTCTTGCAAGACACCTGGAAGTCCTAACTCCCAGCACCTCCAAATGTGACTTTATTTGGACATAGAACCTTTAAAGAGGTAATTAAGGTAAAACAGGGTGAGCCCTAACCCAAGGAGGATATCTTGAGTTCCGAGGACATCTTGACCCTTTAGTGACCTCCCCAGACCTGATCCAGATCCATCGCTGCCCCCAGTGGCCATGTGGGCATCAGGGAGGCGTCTTAGCTTTTTTGCTGCTGTGACTAAACGATCTGACCAGAACAATTGTAGAGGAGAAAAGTTAGTTTGAGGGCTCGTGGTTTCAGAGTCAGTCCACAGAAGGCAGGCTCCATTCCTCAGGGCTCGAGGCGAGGCTGAGCATCGTGGCAGGAGAGGGTGGCGGAGGGAAGCGGCTGGCATCATGGTGACCAGGAGGCAGAGACACTCCACCAGAGCCACGCCCCAATTCCCACCTCCTCCAGCCACACCCTCCCACTTCAGTTACCACTCAGTTAATCCCTGTCAGGGGATTAAATCACTGATTGGGTTAAAACTCTTAGAACTGATCATTTCTCCCCTGAACCTTCTTGCATTGTCTCACACATGAGGTTTTGGGGGATACTTCGCATCCAAACCATAACAGGCCTTTCTCAGGCCGGGGCACACTGTGATGTGGGTCCTGAGGAATCAATCACTACCCCCACCCCACCCCCTCTCTCTGTAGGTGGTTTGTTTTTTTTTTTTTTGGTACTAGAGATTGAACTCAGGGATACTTGACCACTGAGCCACATTCCCAGCCCAATTTTGTGTTTTATGTAGAGACAGGGTCTTACTGAGTTGCTTAGTGCCTCGCTATTGCTGAGGCTGGCTTTGAACTCGCGATTTTCCTGTCTCAGCCTCCCAAAGTACTGGGATTATAGGCTTGCGCTACCATGTCCACCTTCTCTGGTTTTTCTTTTGCAGTACTGGGGATTGAACCCAGGAATGCTCTACCACTGATCCACATCCCAAGGCCCCCCACCCCAGCTTTTTTTTTTTTTTTTTTTTTTTTTGAGTCATGGTCTTGCTAGATTGCGGAAGCTGGCCTCAAACTTGTGATCCTCCTGCCTTAGCCTCCTGAATCCTAAGATTACAGGTGTGCACCACTGCACCTGCCTTGAATCTTATTTCTATACATTCTTGTTCAAGCCAACAGCTTCCTACAATTTAAAGTATTTTTCCCATCATAAAAAATAATAGATGCCTAGTGAAGACATTCTTAAAAACAGAGGAGGACACTGGGCAGAAAATAAACAAGTCTTGGTTTCAAAATAAAGAAACTAGCAAAATCACTTGGCCAGCACCTCATTAAGCATCCAGCCACAAGGTAAGATTGTTCATTGTTAAATATTCCTACCATACCTTTACCTTTGAAAACTGTGGAAGTTAGCTTTGTCTTGATGTATAAGGCTTCTCTAGCAGGCAGGATAAACCAGAGAAAACAGCCACATTTAAATTTAAGAGCTAGCCATGCCTGTGGTCATAGTGGAAGCTGGCAGTTCCTGGAGGCAGGTATAGCGCAGCCCCATGTCCTGGGCCGGCTCGCGCAGCCCTCATGCATATCCTGAAGTCCTAACTCCCAGCACCTCCAAATGTGGCTTTATTTGGACATACAACCTTTAAAGAGGTAATTAAGGTAAAACAGGGTGAACCCACTTTGACTAGTGTCCTTATAAAGGAGATCAGGACACAGACACAGAGGGACGGCCAGGGAGGATGCAGAAGACAAACATTTACAAGCCAAGGAGAGGGTGGGCGGTGCACTCAGGGACTGAGCATATGCTTAGCATGTGCTAAGCCCTGGCTCAATCCCCAGCAGTGTACAAGCCAAGGAGAAAGAAGGAGCACTTTGATCTTGGACTTCTGGCCTCCAGAATTATGAGAAAATAAATTTCCATTGTTTAAGCCTCCCAGACTGGTCCTTTGTTAAGGCATCCCTTGGTGTGCAGCATATGATGCCATTTGTATGGTAGAAAGTATGTTTCATTGTGCACGTGTTCAGGTGTGTATACCCCTGGTGGACACGCGGGAGAGCTGGGGGATTTCCCTGCCCACCCCACCACCACTCCCACCCTGGGGTCTTTGCTGAGAATGAGCTCTTTCTGCCCCTTCCGGATGTGACTTCCTTCCCCCCAGGATTGTGCCCTGTGCTCCCATCCCACTTTAAGAAAATGTACAGAAAGTGAGCCAGAAAATCTCAGCAGCTCTGGAGGCTGAGGCAGGAGGATTGCAAGTTCAAAGCCAGCCTGGTCAGTTCAGTGAGGCCCTGACCAACTTAGTGAGACCCTGTCTCTAAATACAAAATATTTTTTTTTTAAAAGGCTAGGGGATGTGGCTCAGTGGTTAAGCGCCTCTGAGTTCAATCCCTGGTACCAAAAGAAAAAGAAAACGCAAGCTCCTAAAACAGTGGGTCTCAAACTTTATTTTTTTTTATTATTTTTTTTATTTTTATGTGGTGCTGAGGATCGAACCCAGTGCCTTATGCGTGCTAGGCGAGCACGCTACCACTGCGCCATAATCCCAGCCCCTCAAACTTTATTTTTGTTGGTGGTGGGATGGACCCCAGGGACGCTTCACCACTGACCTACATTTCCAGCCCTTTTTATTTTTTTATTATGTTGAGACAAGGTCTCCCTAAGCTTCCGAGGCTGGCCTCCAGCTTGCGATCCTCCTGCCGGCATCCGCGCTGGGATTACAGGCGTCCGCCACCACGCCCAGCAAATTGAGCAATTTTCAAATGATTTTAAATGGAGTGCATTTAGGGTTTCTATAAATACCCCTTCCTAACAATCTTTTCCACCCTCCTGACATTCTCACCACCTGTGCAAGTCGGACAGGGCGCCTTCCCGGGACTGTTAAGGAACAAGATGTAGGCAGAGTTCACACCGTGTTATATGAGGAAACTGAGGCTTGAAAAGGTGGAGGCTCCAGGGCTCCTCGCTTCGCGCCCTAGTCCTGCGGCGGGGTAGACGCGATCAACCCGCCTGAGTCCCAGGTGCCCGCACGGAGCCCTCCGTCCACCTTCAGCGGCTGAACATGCCCTCGGGTCGCTAAGGCAGGGAAAGAGACGCCCAGTATTTCCGGGTGTGTGGCCAGGACCTAGAACAGCTCACGGGAATGAACGTTTTGGGGACAAAGCAGCCCACTCCCGGCCGCCAGGTGTCGGGCCAAACCGGGCTTTGGGTCCGCCAGTGCTGCGCCAGCGCGGGCCGCCGCGCTCTAGTTCCCACCAGGCGGCGCTCCAGGACCGCCAGTTAAAGACACTTGGGTGCTGGTGCCTCCTGACCGGTCAGGTGAGTGAGGGAGGATAATGTGCCCAGGCTGATGAGCTCGGAAGCGAACGGCGCAGACTGAATACTAGTTACAACCATGACAATGTTTGCATAGCTCTTAGCACCAGGAACGCCCAAGCGCTGCTTCAGCGCTCAGGTCCTCAACGCAAGCTCAGGAGCTGATGGTGCGCATTTTACAGATGGGAAACTGAGGCCCGCGGAAGGTAGATGATTTGCCAGGAGTCACAGCGCTGGAATCTGAACCCAGACAGTGGTTTGACTCGAGCCCCGGTGACTCTGACTGGACAACGCCACGTGCTCCCCCAAGCCCCAGTCAGGAGGAAGCAAGGGACAGAGGCAGCGGGGGTGCGCGAGATCACAGCACGGGAATTTGCGATGGTCTCTACACCCTCTCCCCGCTGCAGTCACGATCGGGTGCGGTGTAGACTGGAAATGATCGGCCCGTTGACTAGTGACCCCCACTGGACTTGCTGAGAGCTGGGGCGGGGCGGGGGTGGCTGTGTTAGCAGAGAGCCTGTTCGCGGGTCCCTAGACAGAAGCAAGTCCCAGCCCCACATGTGTTTCTGACGTCACTAGGAGGACGCGATTTTCAGGCGCATATATTGAGGCCCTTGGAGGCAAGTAGCCTCGGTCTTGAAGACGGGGTGCGGGTGGGCTCAGGTGGGAGGGAGCCCCGCTCCAAACACCCCAACTCCCACCACGCATCTCCTGTCAGCCGAGGGCCAGACTGAATCCCCCCCCCGTCCCCCTCCTGGGACAGGATAGGAGGCCTCTGTCCCCTTCACATCTGCATCCTGTCGTTTGTTCCTTTCGTGACGTTGCTGGTGGCTGGGCTGGTCCACATCAACCGCTGGTTTGGAATCCAGACCCCCTTTTCCGATGGCTCCGAGTTTGAAACCACTGTCCCAGTGGCTGAATTTGAGGACTGGGTCCTGCAGGCACCTTTCAAATCCTCTTTGGATTAAAAAAATAAATTTAAAAATGGCAGTGAGACCCTTGCAGCCATCTCAGGGTTACCAAGGCCACGGATGGGCAACTGAGCTCACGCGGGCGTGGAGTCGCCGAGATAGTTACGAATTCGTTCAGGAGAGGCAAAGTGACTCCACCAGTCGCCACCAGAGGGCGCACGGTGAGCCTTTATCCAAAGATGGCCACTCTGCATTCTTCCCTCTGTGTATGCTTTTTAAAAATATATATATATTTTTTTTTTAGTTGTCAATGGACCTTTATTTTATTTATTTATATGTGGTGCTTAGAGTCGAACCCAAGGCCTCACACATGCTAGCAAGCGCTGTACCACTGAGCCACAGCCCCAGTCCCCGTGTGTGTGTGTGTGTGTGTGTGTGTGTGTGTGTGTGTGTGTGCGCGCGCGCGCGCGTGTGTGTCCTGGGCCAGGTGTGCTCTCGACTCTTCTCCCGCCGAAGGATGGAGTCTTCCCCTGCGCTTGCATTTGGGCTAGCCTTAGGACTGTGACTGACTTATAAAGGACTGTCCTCTCCAAACTCTCTAGTGGCTTTACGTCACTAAAGATCAAAAGTCCCTATAATAATCTTGACCTGTTCTGTGCAATGAAGTATCCACTACCCACCCACATGGAGTGCTTTCAGTTTCAATGTAATTAGATGAAATTAAACGTCCATGTCCTCAGTGGCATTAGCCACATTTCAAGTAGTCAAAAGCCACATGTGGCCAGTGGTTACCATATTGCTTTGTACAGACACAGGACAATTTCATCACCAAAGTTCTCTAGGACGGCTCTATCTACATACTTCTACCCCTACTTTATCTCTCTGCCTCATTTCCCATCACCCTATCTGGTATCTCTTGGCTTCAGCACCATCCCAGGTCTCAGGGAACACCAGGCATGTTCCAGCCTCAGGGCCTTTGCACTGGCTGCTCCTGCTGTGTCCTTCCTCAGGATACCCATGTGGCTCCTTCCCCCAGTCCCTGAACTCTTTCTGGGAATGCCACACTCCCAGGGAGGGCTCCCCTGACCACCCTATTAACAATGCACACTTTTCAGCACATCCTCGCTGACCTTCAGAGTTCTGGCTGCCCGCTGCACACCATGTTCTCAGTAGCCCACCAGTGACGTCCGTCAGGGAGTTTAATGGGAGCATTTGGTGACAAGGTGCTGCCGTCCAGAAGCGCAGCAGGGTAAGGCCAGGTTGCCAGAGATTAGTAACTGGCAAGTGGCTGCTGCCCGAGGACTAGAGGAGCCCCGTGCTGCCCAGGTTCTGTTCACAGAGCCCACCTGCTTGAGGAGAGTCCAGGAGCTCTCAGTCCACCCCCGTGGCTGTCGCTGTCCAGCTGGCGCCACCAGGTCGGAGCAGCCTCTATTTTATTGTTTTTTGTATGTGGTGCTGAGGATCGAACCCAGGGCCTCATGCATGCGAGGCAAGCGCTCTACCGCTGAGCTACAATCCCAGCCCTGGAGCAGCCTCTAGATAGCAGCCCCTGCCTCCTGCCCTCCAACCTCAGCACCCCCTCCACACACACAGCAGCCCCTGGCAAAGGACAGTGGCCGCGGGGTCCTGCCTGCTCCGGGGCAGGGGGGCATGGAGGGGAGGGTCAGCAGAGCCGCTGGGGTTCAGCTCCTCGGGTGGGATGGGATCTGTCCTGTCCCTATTACGTCCCAGCCCTAATGCTATGCCCGTCACACAGAAGCAGCTGACATTTGTTGAACGACTGACGGACAGACTAAACCCTGCAGGCTGGTGGAACAAGGCCATGATGCGCCTGGTGAGGAACGTTCTAGAATGTTCTAGAACAGCATGGCTCCTGGAGCGCAGGAGCGGAGGGGTGTGCAGGAGGTCCGCGCAGTCCAGATTTCCCTGGGGCCCCAGAGCTCCAGGCCCTGCTCTAGGTGCAGTAAAGGGACTTTCCCAGGCGTCAGTGCGGTGGGCAGGTGGGTGACAAGATCTCACATCAGAGAGCAAGGCCTGCTGGGCAGAAAAGCCCGGCCCCGCGGAGAGCAGAGGAGAGAGCGTTTGCTCTCAGAGTGAATAGGGTGGTCTGGGTGTTCTGGGACGCCCCCGTGTTGGGAGTGACCTGAGCAAAGACCCGAAGGATGTGGGGGTGCAGGGCAGAAGCGGAAACAGCTGGTGTGAAAGCCCCAAGCCAGGCACATGTAATTACTGGCCCCTCACAGTGCAGAGGGAGGCAGTGTCACCCAAATAAGCCACCTGCCTCTGGAGGAGTGGGGGGGAGGGGTGTCCATTTAGTTGAAATGCAGTTTAGAATGTGAATTCAGAATGTGGACAGAGTGTGCAAACTAGAGGGGGCCGGGGCAGGCACCCTGGGGAAAAGGACCCCAGCCACCTCACCCCACCCCTCCGTGGGGTTGTGGGGACCACAGGAAGTGAGCCGATCGATTTTCAGGGAGATTGGTTTGACCCCACAATTGACTGGCAGGCTGTGTGTCTGTGTTCGCTCATTCCCGCCTCAGTCTGTGTCTGGATGGGTCTGGGGGGCACAGATCTCAGTCTGTGTCTGGATGGGTCTGGGTGCACAGATCTCAGTCTGTGTCTGGATGGGTCTGGGGGGCACAGATCTCAGTCTGTGTCTGGATGGGTCTGGGGGGCACAGATCTCAGTCTGTGTCTGGATGGGTCTGGGTGCACAGATCTCAGTCTGTGTCTGGATGGGTCTGGGTGCACAGATCTCAGTCTGTGTCTGGATGGGTCTGAGGGGCACAGACTTGGGTGTGTGTGTTTGTTACCAACCTGGCCTGTTTGCCCTGCAGGCGGCTGCGAATCCCTGAAACTCCTAGAAAACCGAGTTTGCCAGGGAGACCTGGAGGAGAGTCAGGTGTGAAGACGGAGAGCAGGTCTCAAACCTGCTCCAGCTCAGGGGTGCTTATGGGGTAAAGAAGCAGGGTGGAGCCGGGCACGGTGGCTCAAGCCTGTAATCCCAGCACTGTGGGAGGCTGAGACAGGAGAATCGCGAGTTCAAAGCCAGCCTCAGCAATGGCGAGGCGCTAAGCAACTCAGTGAGACCCTGTCTCTACATAAAACACAAAATAGGGCTGGGGATGTGGCTCAGTGGTCGAGTGGCCCTGAGTTCAATCTCTAGTACCAAAAAAACAACAACAACCACAAAAAAGAAGCAGGGTGGTCTGAGACTTGGGGAAAGGAGACAGGAGGTGAGATCACCTGTTGCCTCTGCATACACAATCCATCTTCATGGCTCTTCATGGGATGTGTGTCCAGGAAAGGGCGTGATCTCAGGGGTTTTCAGCCCTTTGATATCAAAGAAATTGCTCATGAGAGACACTTAGGAGATCCAACACAGGCCAGGTCTCCCTATGTTGCCCAGGCTGGTCTTGAACCCCTAGGTTCAAGCAGCCTCCTGAGAACCGGGACTGCGGGCAGGTGAGGCTGGGGGGCTTTTTCAAGTCTCCCCTTGGTTCCACGTCTGGGCGTCTTTATTTGGCTCTGGAGAGAGAAGAGCAGGTTTGGGGAAAGAGGATGAGGGCAGGTTTTCATGCCCATTTCCCAGGTGAAGAAACAAGTTCAGAGAAGCAGGGAAGGTTTCTGGAACACCAGTTTGTCCTACTCCAAAGTCCCCTGGGGATCTGGGGAAGACCCCATCAACCCTGGAGCAGGATTTCTCCTCCTTGGCCCTTGGCCGGCTCAAGCGGGGAGGGGGGTGTCACAGGACTTTCAGGCGTGAGGCCACGTTCTAGAACTGCCGGAAGCAATAGTGGCAGCCCAGGACTCCCCAACCACCACCCCTGCGCACCCCCAGCCCAGGTCTCCAGCGCGCCCAAGAGCCTGCGCGAGATGCGACGCCAGCAGTGCCCACCAGGTGGCGCTCCAGGACCGCTGGTTTAAAGCACACGGGCGCCGGCGCTTCCAGCGGTCCAGCTAAGGCTTTCCTTGGCCTCGGACGCCAGGCTGCTTTAGGGGACCGCCTTGCAGGCACCACGTGAAAAACCCTTGGATTCTCAACAATATGGAACAGCCTGTTGCTGCCTCGGGTTACCCAAGGGGTCTTCCCACCTCTGGGGCCTCTTTGGAGGCCCATCTTGAAGCCACTGAGGACTCAAGGGCAGAGAAGGCCTGTTCACTGGAGGGAGGGAGAAGCTGAGACTCAGTGGGGGACAGATGTGCCCAACTTTCAGAGCTACTTAGAAGGCCGTGAAACAGGCCCCAGGAAGAGGGTGCCAAGGAGTGTAACATAAGCTTTGTGATTGGGTGTGCACGTGCCTAGTGGTGTGTCCACACGGCCTGCGAGTGGTGTAGAGGCTGACGTTTGTGAGTGCGGTGGGAACATGTGGAGAGGCTCCCCATGTGCACGTGGGCCCAGCCGGTGTCCGAGTGCTCATGGGAGCACATTTGTGTCCTTGGGTCTGTGTACGTCAGGTGGGGGTTTAACTTGTCTGTGTGGGTCTGCCTGTGTCCGGTGAGTGGGTCACTGTGCTGTGTCTGTCTGTGTGTGCATGCACACTTGTGGCAGTGAGGAGGGTGTGACCTAGTGTCACCAAGAACACCTGATGCCTGTGAAATCCAGCTTCAGTCAAATGCATCTTTCCCTCCAAGGACCCCAATGTCCCCCAAGTCCCACTGAGCTCTGGGCCCTGCAGGGAAGACAAGCAGAGACACACGGGCAGTGCTTGGGTTGGCTGGAGACACCATGGCATCTGTTCCTTCTGAGATTTCCTCCAGGGTCTCTCTGGGTCCCCGCTGTTCCCTTTTACCTTCCAACTGCTTAATCCCTATGACCTTGAGACCACTGTTCTCCCAGGTGGGCATCTGCAAAGCCCCACCACCGCAGACCTGGTATGGAGGGCACTGCTCAGTGGCTCTGGACACCTGTCCACTCCACCAAGCCCACCCTCCAGGCAGGGCCCATGCCTGTCTTTCCTCCCAAACCTCTCTGGAGCCTCTTTCTAGTCAGGCTGAGCCATGAACAAAGAGGTCATGTCCATCCATGCCCAAGAGCCACTCGGGGCTCTGTGTCGCACTACCAGTAACCACGTCCTTTCAAGGCACAGCAAAGAAAGAAAAGAAAGGGGGCGCCAGGCACGGTGGCGCACACCTGTGATCCCAGCACTTGGGATACTGAGGCAGGAGGGTCGCGAGTTCAAAGCCAGCCTCAGCAATGGCGAGGCGCTAAGCAACTCAGTGAGACCCTGTCTCTACATAAAACACAAAATAGGGCTGGGTATGTGGCTCAGTGGTCGAGTGCCCCTGAGTTCAATCCCCAGTACCGAAAACATAAAAATTTTTTTAAAAACACAAAAGAAAAGAAAGGGGGCACCAGGGGCTAAGGCATGGCAGACCCTGGGTTCCATTCCCAGCACCACAAAAGGGCCAGGGAGGGTGGGTACAATTTTTATTTATGAGGGAGAAAACTAAAACGCTCCTGCCAAGGCTGCAGCCCCGTCGGGAACTGGCTCTGGATGCCCCCCACAAATACCCTTTGCTCCTGCTGGACTTCAGCAGAGTCTGGGTGGAGACATTTGCTGTCCATTTTTTACCGTTAGGGGTCTCAGGGCCACAAAGCAATTCAGAGAGAAGCACCCCCCACCCCTAGGCCTTGGCAATCCAGTCCTCCCCGCCCCACACCTCCTTTCTGCCCTGAACCTGTTGGAGTGACTTTCCAACACATCTGGTGGCCGGGCCACCCAGATATTGGTGGGGTTTGATCTAAATAGAGGATCACACAGCCAGCGCAGGCAAAGCCACATTCTAGCACACCAAGGACCCCCCAGATGTGTTTCAGGTGAATTTCCCAGAGTTTTCTGTAGCTCCTCACCAGGTGGGGTGGAGCTATGCAAAACCGTGAGCCCTGTACCCTGGGACCCACAGAGCCCAGGGCAGATGGTAACCACAGTGATGACATAAACACAGGGGTCTCTTTCATGGAGGGCCAGAGTGGAACACCAGCAAGGGCCAAATCACCCTGGAGCAGTCAGTCACCAAGTCCAGACCCAAGAGATCAATTCCAGGCAATTTTATTTGCATGTTGGCTTGAGCCTTCTTTTCCAGTTCAAGGAGGCCAAGTTAGGTGTGTCGGCAAAAGGGAGGCAGGGAGGGCTGGGAAGTCCCCCCTTGCTCTGCCCTTCTCTTTTTCAAGCTGAGCACTTAGAAGTTAAAACCATGGGTAACGCCACCCTGCCCTATCGGTTTCTTTCTTTACATTCTTTGGGATATTATAAGGAGTCAGTATTTAAAAACAAAATAAATGCACAATAGATAAGACGAGGGTCACTGGGTAGAGAAGTGGGAGGTGCTGCCCATCCCTCTGTCCGCCTCTATTTACAAGTGTGGCGGCAGACAGCAGCTCCATGGAGGGAGGCACCTTAGTGGCTGATGGGAGGTGGGGTGCAGGACGCTCTGAGGCCCCCAGTGAACCCTCACAGTTGGTCTTCTTGCTCTGCCTGCTCCACTTCCGCTCTGGCCTCAGCCCTTAGCACCCTGAGGCTCCTGGCCTCGCCTGCCCTGGGGACTCTCTTGGGCAGGGTTGGCAAGCGGGGCGTATGCCAGAAGGCTCTCCTGCGCTTTCCAAACCATGAGAAGCGCCCAGGGGTCTGGAACCTCACTGTCTTGACCTGTTTCCGGGCCCCTGTGGCCCCCAGTCCAGCTGGGGCTTCCATTTCCTGGATAGCCTGGCCCCCCCCAGCCTCTTCCCTCTGATCACCGGGGGCCCTGGCCCTCTGGTCAACTGAAGCCTCTGCCCTCTGGTCAGCTGGGCCCCCTGCCCTCTGAATGTCTGCAGCTTCTTCCCCCTGGTCCACCGGGGCCTCTGCCCCCTGGTCAGCTGGGCCCCCTGGCCTCTGGTTATCAGCAGCTGCTGCCCCCTGATCTGCCAGAGCTTCTGCCCCCTGGTCAGCTGGGCCCCCTGGCCTCTGGTTATCAGCAGCCGCTGCCTCCTGATCTGCTGGGGCCTCTGCCCTCTGATTATGTGCACCCTCTGCCCTCTGGTCAGCTGGGATGCCTGCCCCAGGAGCTGGGGATACTGCCTCCCCCTTCCTGCGACGTCTGAAGGAGGCCCAGTTGATCTTGGGCCTCCATCGTCTGGATGGGGAGACCAGCGCGCCCCTATCTCCTGTGTTTCCCATGTTATCCTCGGCGTTGGCGCTGTTGTTAGGCCCCGATGCCCCATCTCTCTCTGCCAGGGTGGAGGCCTGCGGTGCCTCCCCGACCTCTGGGCCAGATCTGGGAGCCCAGCCCTTCACCCTCTGTTTCAACTTCCCCCAGGACACCTGGCTGACATACTCTCGCCACCTGTCTGCCTTGGATAGTTGGGGCCCCAGGTTGTCCTCGAACATGGGCACTGGCAGGTTGACCCTGCGGCGGGCAGGCGGGGCGCTGGGCTTCTTCTCCCCGCGCCGCAGGAAGGCCTCCACCAGTTCCTCGTCGTCCTCGCTCTCCAGGTCGCTGCCCAGGAATTTGCTGCCCAAGTAGCTGACGGGCATTTTACGCACCTTCCTGCGGCTCTGCGGGCCTTTGCCGCCCTTGACTCTGGAGGTCTCGAAGTCACTGAAGTCGCTGTCGCTGGCGTTGCTGCTGTCGTACGTGCCCACGACCAGCCGAGGCGGAGGAGGGACCATCTGTTGGACTCTCCTCCTCACTCGGGGCTCCTTGGGCTTTTTGGGGGGCTGGGGCGGGTGTGGGGTGCTCTTCTCGATGATGCGGGCCACGTCCTCCAGGGTGCGGCCCTCTTCCTCCAGAAACTGAATCAGCCGCTCCCGAAATTCCGCTTCCTTGGTGGCGGGCTTGGAGATGACCCTCCACACGCCCCCGGCCAGCCTGACCTCGCGGGGGATGAGCAGATAGTCCACGTCCTCCCCGATCTGCAGCATCCCCACGGTGGAGTCCTCCTCCTTGCGGAACACCTTGCCGATCTTCTTGAACGTCCCCACGGGCTTTAAGGCTTCCACGAGGACGTCCAGATCCACATCTTTGCAGACATCGGGGACACTCCAGAGGATCAGGCAGTCGGGGGACGGGAGGAAGCCCCAGGGGAACCAGCCCCCCACGTGGCTTTTCTCCAGAGTCTTTAAGATCTCCAGGGTGGTGTCTGGGCTGGGGGGCAAGGAGCCCACACAGACTACGGGTAGCCTCGTCTGGGGGAAGCGGGCCGGAGGGTCTCACCGCCCCTCTCCTTCCACTGCCTCCAGTCTGGTCTTGACCAAGTCGGGCTCCCCGCAGAGGGCTCGTGGGTATCCAGTCCCAAGATGCTTCCGTGAGCCGGGGTGAGGTCGGTCCCGAGGCTCAAGGCCCACTCCAAGATGGTAACGTGGTGTCCCCACTCCACGTTGGCGCGCAAGGGCGGCGAGTAGTTCTCCCTGGCCCAGGCACCGGGGACGCGGCTGGGACTTGGGAGAGGTCTTCGCAGACAAAGACGGCTCGGCGTGGCTGTTCAATATGGCCGAGGAGCTTGGAGGCCTCAGCCCAGCCTCCACCCCCAGGGTCTCCCGCCCCCAGGCAGGCGGCCACCCGCTCCACGCTGACCTTGACGCGCGCCCGCCTCCCAGCCCGCGCGCTCAGGCTGCGCGGGGCGGCTCACCGGCAGGAAGTTCCTGGGCGCCCTCCCCTTGGTGAGGCCCACCTCCCCCTTCTCGTCTTACACTCCCGGACTGGGGAAGACTGACAGGGGGGCTGTCCACTCCCTTCGGGGCAGCCCTCCCCCCAGGGGTGTGGCTGCGCCCCGACCTCGCTGCGGCAGAGGCTTCCTAGCTAAAGGGCGGCGCAGGCCCACGTCAGCACCTTTCCCAAAAGCCAGCGGTCCCCAAAGCTGCCATCCTAAATGTGCAGGTTTCGGCCAAGCCCGGAGGTAGGGTGTTAGTGGAGCCGATCAGCTGAAAACCATTGGCGCCGTCGATGACAACTTAAAATCCACGGAACTGTTGGTACCAGCAGTTCCTACCCGCACACCCGTACGTGTGGGTAGAGAAGTCGGTACCAGGGTCTTATTGTACTCCCCAGCACGGTGGTTGGCACACAGTCTGGCTAATAAATATTTCTGAGCAAATGGATGGACCTAAATGGTCATCGGGAGAGGCTGATTACATTTTACGACCTAATCTTACAATGAAATTCTATGCACCTATGAAAAATGCAGCGGCTAAGGCGAGGCCAGTTTTAGGGAACCGCTGCACTAGACCCCATTCTACGTGCTTTCTGTGAATTAGCTCATGAAATCCTCACTAGAACATGAGACAAAAGTCCTGTTTTACAGTTGGAGAAACGGAGGCCGGAGAAAATAGAATCTCTCGCTCAAGGTCACAAAACCGGCCAGGAAGTAGATGAGTCTGGGTTTGAAAGCAGCGTAGTGTTGACTTTTGGGTGAAGGTCAGTCTAGATGTGTCTGTATGCTGATCAAGACACAAGGGCTCCCCAGTAGAAGTTTCTGGGGAAGGAGACCCCCAGAGGCAGGAGAGACGTGTGCTTTTCATTCTACACGTTTTTAGATTGCTTGGGTTTTTAGCAATCAAAAATGTTAATTAAAATAAGTTAAATAAAAGAGAAGGCCCCTAGGCGCCATCACAGGCGGACTGGGTCAGAATACCTGGGCCGTGGGGGTAGGATGTGTGAATTTCCCACATAATTCTGGCATAGCAATGAAACGGCCCTTGGCCTCCACACCGGCGGCATATGGCCTCCACACCGGCGGCACTGGTACTCATCACAGGTGCGAGGCTTGGAGCCAAGCACCATGAGATGTGCTGAGGGTCCTGTGGGCATGAACGCTTGCAGCTCCCTAGTGCTGTGGACACCTTTGCTACCTTTGTCCCATCTCGCAAAGGGAGAGGAGGCTGGCCTGAAGACTCAGACTTAAGCGGAAGGCCTGATCTTTGAGCCAGATCACAGGTGCTAGAATGAACACCAGGCAGGCTGCAGGGACAGCTAAGCCTCCTTCCAGTGTTGGGGTATTTTACCCCTTAAGAGCCTCAACACATGAAGCAGCTGATTAGATCTGTCTGTGCTGAAAAATCCTCCATCTCATTCAGAGTAAAATCAAAGTTCTCACTACAGTCCAGGATACCTGCAGCCTCTGCCCCCTTCCTCTCTCCTGCCAGTTTCTCTTCCCTGTGCTCCAGCTGCTGGCTTCTTTGCTGTTTCCCTGGCATAGCAGGCTTGCTTTGGCCTCAGGGCCTTTGCACATGCCATCACTGCTCACAGAATGTTCTGCCCCAGCCTTTTCTTGGCAATCTCCATCACTTTACTCTGGCTTCTGCTCAAATTTCACTTTCTCAGGGGCCCTTCAGCTTCCTCCCATCACAACCATCATCACCAACACCTCCACTAGCAACTACCATCTCCAGGCCTCCACAACCGGATTTAAAGCAAAGTCTTTCAACGCATAGAATTGCATCCCTTGTATTATCAGGGAAGCTAAGTTATAATGAAATACAGGGGTAAAAAGTAATTTTTAAACAACACAAAAGCCAGGCACGCTGATGACTTTAATAACAGTATAGAAATGATCTGGGCCAGGCACAGTGGTGCACGCCTGTAACCTCAGCACTTAGGGAGGCTGAGACAGGAGAATCGCGAGTTCAAAGCCAGCCTCAGCAATGGCGAGGCGCTAAGCAACTCAGTGAGACCCTGTCTCTACATAAAACACAAAATAGGGCTGGGGATGTGGCTCAGGGGTCGAGTACCCCTGAGTGCAATCCCTGGTACCAAAAAGAAAAAAGAAAAATAGAAATGATCCCGTGTAATTTTATTTAACTCAGGACGTGTGATTTTATTTAACTCAAGAAGGAACCAGGTAGATATTTAGAGAAAGAGGCCAGAGAGGGAAAACAGAGAGAGAAAGAAGACAGATGCGCGGGGGTGGAGGGCGGTTACAGTCTCAGCGGGGCCTTTGCACAATTATTGGCTCCGTGGAGTTGTTTTTTGCTCTTGCAGAGCTGGGTCGTTGGGCTCCCCTGCATTTTCCTCCTCCGGGCCAACTCCAGCCCAGCCGCGCGCTCAGCGCGGGGCCTCCCGCCGCCACGCCCCTCTAGCAGGGTTCCGCCCCTACCGACCAGTGGTCTCCATGGCAACCAGGGATGCTGAGGGGCCTAGGCGGAGAATTCAGGGAGATCTTGGGATCCAGGCGCCATAGGGGCGGGGACGGGCAGCTGCTCCTCCAGTCGCCTTAAGCAGCCAGCGCCCCTGAAAAGCTGTTTTGTAGGGGCCAAAACCCAAAACTCCTGGGAAGACCACGATTTCATGAATGTTGGCTTAAAGAATCCCAATTCTGAGAGGTCGTTGACAGTGCCTTCCAAGAGGTGACCTCCCAGATGAGAAGTGTGGGTTTTGTATTTTATAAAAAATGGGGAGGGGGTCGGGGAAGGGAGTTAAGAATTATCCTAGAAATGAAAAGCCCTAAATTGAACGTCCATATAAAAATTGCCAACCCTGGGACGAACGCTTGTGAACCCAAAGATGCAAGAGGCTGACACGGGAGGATCGCAAGTTCGAGGCTAACCTCAGTCAGCAGAGACCCTATCTCAAAATTTAAAAAAAAAAATGAAAGGACTAATAGTTTGGAGCTCAGTAACCGACACTCCCCACCCTTCAATCCCCAGTACCAGGAAGAAAAAATGTATTGCTACCCCTGAGCAATTCTGCTGTGGGCGATTTTAAATCGCCCAGATCTCTGGCACTCTGCCGCAGCGGAAAGCAAAACAAAACAATTATAGCTTTCACTTCAAATTTGTTTAAAAGAAACAAAAAATGGGAAAAGAATGGGAAAAAAGAGTAAAACCTGGCAGAAATCCCTCTACCAGCCACACTTTTCACCATTTATTTATTTGGTACCACGGATTGAACCCAGGAGCGCTTTACCACTGAGCCACATCCCCAGCCCTTTCTTATATTTTTATTTTATTTATTTTGGTACCAGGGATTGAACTCAGGGGTACTCGACCACTGAGCCACCTCCCCAGCCCTATTTTGTGTTTTATGTAGAGACAGGGTCTCACTGAGTTGCTTAGCGCCTCACCATTGCTGAAGCTGGCTTTGAACTCGCGATCCTCCTGTCTCGGCCTCCCAAAGTGCTGGGATTACAGGCTTGCGCCACCGCGCCTGACGCAAAAAAAAAAAAAAAAAAAAAAAAATTAAAACATTAAAAAAAAGGAAAGAGCAAGGCAGAGAAAGGAAAGCAAGCCGGGCAGCTGACCTTAGGGTAGGTGTTAAGTTTGGAATTTACTGTACTGGGATTTTTTTTTTTCACATCATCCTGAATTACTTTCAACACAGCACTTCCTGACTTGGGGGGGGGGTGCTGGGGACTGAACCCAGGGCCTCCCCGATGTGGCCTCTGCTGCGCTGCCCTCCCAGCCCCCTCCCTCAAGGCAGGGACCTGTGTCTGCTGTGTTCACGGCTCCTGTCTCAGCCTCTAGGGTAAAACTGCAAAATACTTGAGTGATTGCATGCAGATTGAGGAGGCTGCGCTAGACGAGTTACCCTAAAACGTGCGCTTTCCACTCAGTAGCATGTCTTGAAGTCTTTATCAGTGTGGGCTCATCGATATCCGGGTACTTTTTTAGTGACAGCTACTGCCTCTGGCAGAGGCCCACCAGCTCCGTGGTGATACCGACACTAATTGACTTTTGTGTGGTGGGCGGGCACTGGAGATTGAATCCAGGGGTGCTCTACCACTGAGCTACGTTCCAGCCTTCCTCCACGCCTACGCCTCACTTTTTTCCTGAGACAGGGTGGAGCTCAAGTCTGGCCTTGCACTCACTCCTCTTGGCCTCGGCCTCAGGACTAGCTAGGATTGCAGCTGTGGGCCACTGCACCTGAAAATTCACTTTTACTGAGCACCTACTTTGTCCCTGGCCCTATACATTTTCTCATTTAATCCCGGCAACTCTACCTAAACCATTGTTATTCCCATTTTTTTCAGATGAGAAACACGGAGGCCAAAGAAAATCAGACAGCTAAGCAGTGGCAGAGCGAAGCTTTGAGTGGCTTAGGTCTGTTAGATTCCAGCCACCACAATCTTCGCCCCTTCTTACCTGCCTTGTTGCCCCCAGAGGGGTTGGGGATGGGAGCTGGGATTGGTGACATTAGTAATCTTGCCACAGACACCAGATTTGTCCTCTTAATTGCCTAGGAGTCAGATCCCTGTCTACAATGGACAGGATATACATTATCCATACTTCTGAACAAGATACTAACCAGTTAACTGACAGCGTGGGAAGTCGGTCCCCAACACACACAGCAAGCAGCACTGTGGTCAGCAATCCAGCCACTTAATTGGGTTCCCTCCCCCACAATTCAATCTCTCAAAGATCTGAAAGTGTTTGGTGGGTGTGGAGGAAAAGCCAGCCGTCCACATCTCCGAGGAGTTTGTTCGTTTATTCATCCATTCCACACGTTTCTTTAGAGTAGCAGTTCTCAAATCTACACATTAGAATCCCTGGGGAAAGTTTGAGAGATCAGCTTCCTGAGTAGAATCTACTGGATCCAAATGTCTTGGGGAAGGTTAGTGTGCTGCATCCGAAAAAAAAAAATCTCCCCAAGAAAGTGTGAGGCTGAGGGTTGATGGGGCTGGGCAAGCACAGGCAGGGACTGAGCGCCCCCAGAGGAGCTGGGTCAGCTGCACAGGAGGCAGATTGGAAGCAAGAGTTCCTCCATTTTGAGCAGCACAGAAACCCCTGTAATGAGGAGAGGAGCCATAAAATTAACAAATCCTACGCTGGGAGCTGTGATGACTGACAGCTGACTTCTCAAGGAGCCACCTTGTCTCACTGCTACCCTCAGCTGTGGGGACTGTTATTATCGGCCCATTCTGTGGACGAGGAAACTGAGGCATACAGATTAAGTAACCCAGGCAGCCCCTCCCCCCTCCCAGCTGCTCTGCCTTGGTTTTCATTTTTTTTAAATCAGTTTTATTGACGTATCAGATACAAGGTGGCCTTTTTAATATTCAATATATTTTAGAGTCACTGTCACCACAATCAACATAGAGAAACGATTCCCTGCTGCCTACTCCCAAGCCTGATCTCATTTCTCTCCTGTTGGATTTTTTCTAGTTTCACATAAGGAATCACATGGCGGGCGTCGTCTTCTTGGCTGGCTCCTTGCACTCGGCAGAGTGGCCCTCAGATCCACAGTGCCACCTCGCGTGTCTGAGGCTCACTCCTTTTTGTTGCTATATCCTGTTCTCGTGTGAATATGCACCGTTCGGTTATCCATTTACCTGTCCGCTGACTATCTGGGTTGCTTCCAGCTCGGGGTTCGTGGGCTGCGGTGGATAATCCAGAGCCTAAGCCTCCGGTGCAAGGGACACACGCTCTAGAGCAAAGAACCCTGCGGCGTGAGGAATATTAGACCCATTTTATGGATGAAACTGAGATCCAGAAAGGTGAAGTCCTCCCCCTCCCCCCAGTCACACTGCTAGTTGGTGGCAGAGCCAAGATTTAAATCCAGGTCTGTGTATTCCAGGGCCTCCAACGCCCTTTCTCTCTGGAGCACAGGTTGGTTAACTGTCTCCCAAAGGCATTACCTTGACACACTTGCCCGCTTTGCTCTTTGCATCCAGGGTCCAAAACAGCCTTCTGCAAGCACAGAGAGAACAGACTCCTCTCTTGAGGGACATTTATCAAGTTCAGGAAGCTGAGATGGAAGCAGGCTAAAGTCTTTGTTGAAGCAACAGGTGACTGTCACTGCTCCAGGATCCCAAGGGCCAGCATGTAGCAGCTTCCTCCTCCCAGACACCAAGCTAAGTCATTTACACCGGGATTGTTGTTGTTGTTGGTTGGTTGTGTTTTGTACTGGGCATTGAACCCAGGGGCACTTGACCACTGAGCTCCATCCCCAGCCCTTTTTATTTTTTTATTTTGAGAAAGGGTCATATCAAGTTGCTGAGGCTGGCCTCAAACTTGCTGTTCTCAGCCTCCAGGTTGTTGGGACTACAGGTCTGTCCCCCAGGCACCAAGCCTGGCTACACAGCTGCACGTTTACCCACACCTCTAAACCTCCTCAAATAGGTTGCTGCTGTTCCATTTTACAGATGAGATACCTGAGGCCCAGGAAGGTTCAATGCCTTGCCCAAGAGCATGCTGATTCATAATCCACTCCCTTGTCTGCTCTTCTGAAATCCAAAGGGATCTAAAAACCGAGTAAAGGACAGCACCAGTAAAGGACATTTGGAAGCCAGACATGGTGACAGTGCCTGTAGTCCTAGCTACTCGGGAGGATGAGGCAGGAGGATCCCTTGAACCCAGGAGTTTGCTGCCAACCTGTGCAACATAGCGAGACCTCAGCTCAAAAAACAGGAAGAAAGGAAGGAAGGAAGGAAGGAAGGAAGGGAGAGAGGGAGGGAGGGAGGGGAGGGAGGGAGAGAGGAAAAGAGAAAAAATAGAGATAAGACCTAGGCAAATGTAAGAATATTTATAGTCTTATTTGGTGTTAATACACTACCTTTTTCTATAAAAATATTGTGATTATGGAGGCTGCTCTGATCCCTGGGGAGTAAATCCTACAATCTTGGTTTTAGTCACAGTATCTTTGTTCTAGAACTCAAAGCTCTCTGGACTCGGGGTGCAGCTCAGTGGCAGAGCACTTGCTTAGTGGGGCAAAGCCCTGGGTTTCATTCCCAGCACTGCAAAAAATACTAATAAAATTCAAAGCTGCCCTAATCCTGAACCACAGCTGGCAGGAGGGCTTGGTCTAGGGATTGTGGACCCGCAGTGCAGCACCTTACAGATAAAGGAAACTTCAAGAAAACATAGATTTCCCCCTCATATACTGAGGACTAATGAGTTGAAGGCAAAGTACTCCCTGTCCTTTTTCTCTGGCTGCCTAAAGGCAGGACATAAATCCTCCTCTACCCGACACAGCTTTCATCCTCTCAGAGTCAGGCACCAGAGGAATCTGAAAACAAACAGAATCTTCCCATTTATTTGCATTCCACCAGTTTCCGCTTTTAAGTGGCCGCTTTGTCTTGTCCGGTGGTGCTGAATGGATTGCTCTGGGGCTGGAGATGGAGCTCAGGGGTAGCCCTGCCCAGCACACAGGAGGCCCTGGGTTCCAGCCTTGCACTGCAAAAGCCAAAACCAAACAAGCACGCAAACAAAACCCACAGATTGACTGCTCTTTGTCTAAAAGGTATGAAAGGTATCGTGCCCAGATCATGGTCCTCTCCTGCTCCTTCCCATAGTGCCTTGGAAGCACGGAATCCCTGTGCCACTTACTCCCGATAGATTGTTCTACCTTTCACATCGGCCACTGGCAAATGGCCTCAGATCCTGGGAAGCTCACAGCATAGAGGAAACCTACGTATTTTGGTCTTCTTGGCTCTCTTGGTCCGATAACACCCCTTTTAAAAATAACGCAAGCAGGGTGTGGTGGTGCATGCCTGTAATCCCAGCTGCTTGGAGGCTGAAGCAAGAGGATTGTGAGTTCAAAACCAGCCTTAGCAAAAGCAAGGCAGGTGCTAAGCAACTCAGTGAGACCCTGTCTCTAAATAAAATACAAAATAGGGCTGAGGATGTGACTCAGTGGTTGAGTGCCCCTGAGTTCAATCCCCAGTACAATGCAATCCTGGAAAACTTCAGGCAACCTATGGAAGAAGTTTTTAAAACTTTTCTTTTTAGCAGCCAGATACTTTTTCCAGATCAAATCTCATGTGGACACCCCCCCCCAACTCCCAAACACATTAAAGAACAAACTGGTTTCACTAGCATACATTTATTTTGTCAGTTCTTATTTGTACAACAGAACATCAACCACAAAGAGCGAGGAAGGGTTTTAGCCCTTGGAAATTAGGGGTTTACAAAGGCGAGCTGCGGCACATCCAGTCTACTTATGAATTTCCACTTGGGATTTGCTGTGCTGGTGAAGCCTGGACTCAGGTAAGTAACCAGAGGTGGTTGACAGTTTTTGTTCGAACGGTGTGTGTTGCAACCCCATCGAACTCTTTAATGGGTCCAGAAAAATCTGCCAAAGGAAGTGGTGAATTGAGGTGTCGTGGGCAACATCAAAACCAACATACACTCGGTTTGTGTATCACAAATACAAAAGCTAGATGGAGACACTCAGACCCACAATAAACACAAATACTGTCTCAGGCTGCAATATGATGATAAGAAGTGTCACACTGTCCTTTATTAGACAACGACTATGCCCTGATGGGAGCACAGCACGCAACACACACACAGATGATGAGGTCAACACTTGGAAAATGGGCAGAAATCAGAGTTTTCGAGGTTTGGGTTTGGTTACATCAATCAAGTGAATTCTAAAAATTCCTTAGGTTTCTTGATGCTTGCTAGGAACCGGGAGACCTAACAGGACCCGAGGGCCTGGCTGTCATGGTGAGGTTGGAGAGAGAGAACCTCCATCTTTTGGCTCTGGTGGGCTGTTGTTAGGGACAGCTTCCCAAAAATGAGAAAGGGGAATGGAGGCCCCAGACATGACTGACCCACCAAGGTAAGACACTGGGCGTCTCCAGTGTAATAAGTTGGTAGATAAGAATCTGAGTGTGTGTGTGTGTGTGTGTGTGTAAATTACATTTTTGAAAATAAGTCATTCAAACCTTTGCAGATCCTTGAACTGATGGAAGTTTGCCAATTCAGTCTGGTGTCCCTGAAGGAGAGATGACTGGATACTCACAGCTGGATGTTATCTGATTCTTTTTCTCCTTCATCACCATCACAGGGTACTCAGCTCAGGGGCTTGGGGACTCAGTGTTACTTAATAATTCTTCAAAGTGGACTCTTAGACTCTTAGTTTTTCTTCTCTTTTACCGGAAGTCTTGCTTTTCCTTCTTTAGAGAGTGGAGCAACCCCCCCACACACATCCCACCCTTATTCTGGGACTTAATGTTGGGAAGACCCAGGCGCCAACCAGGGCAGAAGGGCCAGGTCTCACTGCTTCTGCAAGGGAGACAACGTGTGGAGATCAGCGACAGCTTTGGAGAGTCACACACAGAGCAGAGAGTTCTCTCTGGCGAGCAGGGAGTCTAAACAAGATAGCCCACTGTGGACAAGTTCGTGCCAGAGGTACATTCAAGGGACATCCCTTTGAAGGGCAGAAAAACGCCCTAGACTTTGCAATGGCAGGATTTCCAAAAGGATGCAAAGATAGAGGAATCTAGGTTCCCTGTCCCCCACAAGCCGGGCGACGAGCGACACCAGGCCTCTGACGATGGCGGAGCAGGGATCGCCCTGACGGTCTTCCAGGCTGTGCTTGGGTTTTCCTCAACTCTGGCAAGAGACCTTCTGCAAAACTTGGAAATCCAGGACACTGTGTACCCCTCCATTTCCACCCCCTCCGCAAACCCCAGCAGGCGGCTGTGGGCAGCCACGGTCTCCATGGCAACGGTAGGACGCGCTGCTGGGGCTCTGGCTCCGACTGCGACTGCGCGCGGCTGGTCCCGCGCGTCTCCGGATCCTTTACCGGCCTTTGTGACTCTTCCCCACTCAGAAGTTACCCTCACTCACTCAAATAATCCCCACGCACACACTCAGGTGCGTACTCTCAAATGTCATCCGTGACTACTACCCACCGGAACTCAGAGCACAATCACCGCAGATGTCGCGGTGTCGCACGTACGCTGAGTGCCCTGCTCACTCACATGTATTCAGGTGACTCAAATGTCATCCGCACCACTCAAACACTGCATATGACAGCCACGAGGGCAAGGTTTAGGTCTGATTTTTTCCCCCCGCCATTTCCCCAGTGCCTAGCACGGGGCAGATGCTCGGGAAATATTTGTTGGTTAGACGAATTGATGAATGAATGGGTAGATGAGACCCAAATATCCAGACGTGATCGCAGGTGAGCATCTACCCCCCAAATACCTCCCTCACTTAGAAGTATCCAAGTAACACGATTATTACCCACTTCCGAGTGTCATGAAGGCAGGGATTTTTTTTTTCTTCTAATGTCCCTCTGTATCCCCAGCTCTCAGGATAAAGCTAGGACACAGTAGGTGTGACATAAATACCTGCAGAGTGAATGAAAGAAGGAAGGCAGGACCCACACACTCAGCCAGATGTTAGCCACATCCGCTCGGCTGGAACCCACAAGTTAGACAAAAACACCTAGCCTCATTCACACCAATGGGATGTCACCTCTGACACTCATTCTTACTCAGAAGTCACCCACTCATTGGAACAACAACCATCCCTTGGCGAGGTTACCTCCACTCACTACGTCCCCAGGTTGCCTCACTAGTGCCCCCCCCCCAGTCTCCCTCAGAAGATTCCCACCCTGCGCCACGTGCCCCACGCCCACCCGCCGCCAGCTCACAGCTTCTTGTCGGAGGCGTGATGCCGTCGACGGTTTTTCTTGTGTTTCCTCTTGTTCCTCTTGCCCTCTCCAGCCTTGGCCTCCTTCTCCAGGGAGTCCAGAGGTGGCACCGCATCCAACCTGGCAGTGGCCCCAGCCTCTGGGTGCTCCCCAGGCAGGGGCATGCAGCACTTCATTGCGGGCAGCTCTCTGGGACCTGTCGCAGTCGGGCACAGTTCCTGTCTCAGGACCCGGGCCACATCTTCCACGGTTCTGCCCTCGCTCTGCAGGAACAGGTTCAGCTTGGTCAGGAATTCGACGTCCTGCTTCCGGGGCATGTAGACCACTCTCCACATGCCGCCCTTGCCCTTGATCTCCCTGGGCACCACCGCATAATTGAGCTCCTCCGCCAGTCTAATGATGGCTGCCTTGGACCTGTCTTCCTCCAGAAAGGCTTTCCCAGCCACTTCGAATTTGCCCAGAGGCTTGAGAGGCACCCGTATGATCTCCTCAAATTCCTCGTGGTTGCAGTCCTCCGGAATCCCCAGGATCATCAGGGACTTGTGACTGTCCACCTCCAGGGCCTCGCACCCGTGCTGCAGCAGTGCGATGTCCTTCACGCCAAACAGCATCTTGCCCAACTCTTTGAGGCAGCTGTACGCCCGCTGGTGCGCGCTTGAGCTGCCTCGGGAATCCGAAAAACGATCCAGGGTGCCACGACCTGTCTCCAGAGCCTACCTGGGAATGAGGCCTCGCTGGCGGAGGCTGGAGACCGACCCAATCTAGAAGCTCAGTCAAGGGCGTCCCGGCCCCTGCGCGCACGGCTGCACGATGTGGCCTCGGAGAGCGCTCGTGGGAGTTCCCAGGGACTCCCGCGCGCCAGGCAAGCCGAGGGGGGCGTTAGGCCGCTGACTCGTGGCTCCCGGGTCCTGCGCGAGGCCGCACCAGGGAGGGTCTGAGATGCCGCTTCCCCGTTATCGGCGGTGGCCTCCAAAGGCCCCCCAGGCCCTGACAGTCTCAGCAGATCTGGAACTGCTGATCTCCCCGGGGCTGCTGCCACCAGAGCGTCCTGGGTGCAGGTCTGGTAGGCAGAATGACCGGTCCCTTACCGCTGGCCCAGAGGTTGCCCTTCGTGCCCTGGGGCGGGGCTAAGACCAGACGTGGCCGCTGCACTTGCTCCCGCAGTGACGTCACCGCCTTCTTCCGTTCTGCCGCCCGAGGTCTCCATGGCAACCGCTAGAGCATCGCCTCTGCCATTGGCCGGCCCTGTCGCATTGAAATCAGAGTCCGTGGGGGGTCATTCGGAGGTGAGGGGTCAACTACCCAATTTCAAAAATCCCCACTCTTCTTTGAGAAAAGGGCTGATTCTGGGGGCTGAGGTGGGGGGCAGGGCACAAGGAAGAGACAAGAAGTACCTGGAACATCGTTGGGAGACAGAAATCTGGAAAATGTTTAAAGATAGAGGAGCGCACCTGGAAAGACATGGGCGGCAGCTTAAAGGACCTCCACAGGCTAATTCAGATGATTTGAGCATCACAGTTAGACATAAGAGTCACAGATGATAACCCCTTTAAAAAAAAAAAAAAGAATTAGTGAGTCTGTGCAAATATAAAGAAATGGAAAGTTTGTTGAAGAATGTGTGCTGTGGCATTGTCTCAAAGACCTTGTCCTTGTAATACTTTTTTTTTTAAAAATCTGACCCATTTACTTCATGGTCATGGGTTTCTTGGAAAACTTACTGATGAAATGTTACAAAGCAATCCGGAGATTACAAAATCCAGAAGAATAAGCCTTTGTCCTTCCACAACTTCGTTCTTATTTCATCAGCAGTTTAAATGTCACAGATCACAGTCTGCATCCGCACGTACTCACGTACTCCAGGCACTCACTGGGTGGCTTTCCTGCAGACAACTAAGGGAAGACCAGCAGGAGCCTGGCGCTGCCCACCAGGAAGGCTCAATTGTGGGGGGCTGAATATGTATTGTGTATTAATACTGTGGGTTGCCACTTGATAATGCTGGCTTCCAGTTTAACCCTCGCCCCTATAATACTTATTCATCAAAGGGACAAGCACCCTTTACAATGAAATGTCCCTTTTTTTTTTTTTGAGACAGGTCTCGCTGAGTGGCTTAGGGCCTCACTAAATTGCTGAGGCTAGCTGTGAACTCCTATCCTCATGCCTCAGCCTCCCAAGTCCCTTGGTTGTGTGCCACCACACCCAGAGGAATGTCCCTCTTTGTAGGACACACACACCACAATATTCAGGGAGGATGTAGCACAAGATAGACAATGTACTCTCAGAAAGGCTCATAGTAAAACTTCTCTTTGCCATCTTGGTAACGTTTTTTTTTTTTTGTAGATTTGTGGTTGTTTCAGATAAAATTTACACAGAGGAAAAGAAATGCCCCCTACCCATCACCCCACTTTGTCCATGCCTCCGCTCCCTATCCCATTAATAAAACCACAGGTTTGGTTGAATTGGCTACTTCCACCTGCCAGCTCCAAGGGTGGACCCTGATTGGCTGAACTAACAACCTCACCCCTTTGCCACTTGATTGCTTCAGAAATGGTCACCCTCTGGGGCCCAAAAGAATCAGGACATGATACCTCCCTGGTCTGAGAGATTGGTTAAGGGCTGGACTCTTGAACTCAGTGAATCCATTAGAATGAAAGTAAGGACTTCTGTGACTAGTAAAGGTAGGGATACTCTCTCTCTCTCTCTCTCTCTCCCTATATATGAAAGAGTAAGATGGGAGCTGCAGAAGGGACCTGGCATCATGAGAGAAGCCATTTCTTTTTGGTGCTGGGGACAGAACCTGAGGATTCCTGCATGCTAAACACCCAGTGCACCCCTAAGCTATTTCCACAATCCTAGGAGAGGCTATTCTAGAGCTGAGAGAATCACTGACAAACCAGGCCATAATCCTAATGACATCATGTGTCTCTGGATCAAACCATACCTGAAACCCCTTCCTCTGAAACTTTAGTTTTAGATACTCATTGAATTACAACAGATGTAGTCAGGAGCACACAAATTCTAAATGAAAACCCATACACTGAACAGCACCCAAATCAATAAATGGACGCTATCAAACATCCCCTTTCAAGGGTAGCCAGCACTCTGACTTTCAAGAGCATAGATAAGTTCAGTTTGTTTTTATATTTTTATATGATAGAATCACAGACTAGGTGCCCTGTGTTTCTTGATGAACAGATTCGTACTCACGCCTGCCCAGAGAGGAGCACAGTATTGGTCTAGCCTCCCAAGACAACTTCCTCCCTCAAATATTAAAGACTTTCTCCCGTCAGTGTGTTTTTCTCCTTTGGGTCATCCCGGGAACAGACTAGACAGGTGGCCTGCTCAAACTTTAGGGCACAGCAGGGCAGGCAGGGATCTGGGGGTGACCAGGAGGGAAGAGGCCCTTCTAAGTGAGAATGTGGCCTCTCCGTGGAACCTCACACCCAGTGCCTTGCAATGGCAGCTAGCATCCAGGAGGTCCTGCCTCAAGTGGCCGGTGTGGGTGTGTCAGTGGGCCCATGGGCAGGGTCTGAAGAGGAGTGGGGAGTGTTTTGGTGACCTTGCATATTGTCATAGTTGGAGGGAAAGGTTTAAGTCAGAGGCCATAAATTGGAATTCCAGCTGCAGGAAACTGGTCTTCAGATCGGCTTTATTTGTTCAACTCTCCTTTTCAAAAACTTAAAAAGTCAGTGACCAACTTTTTAAAATTAAATGTAAAAGAAATTACAGATCTCTGGCTTCTCTTTAAAATGAGAGAATCTGCTAGGCAAGGCAGCCCACACCTCTAGTCCCCGCAACTTGGGAGGCTGAGGCAGGACAATCATCTGAGCTCAGGAATTTGGGGCCAGCCCAGGCGATACACCAAGATACAATTGCTTTCAAGAAAAAAAAAATAAAAGTGGAGGAAAGAGAGAATCTGTCAAATGGACCTTCATTGTCACTTAATGAAAATCTGTTGGGACTGAGAAGCATCTGCCTCCCTTTTAGATGGAGCTCCTGCTGTAGTTTTCTACAGGCCCCACCAGTCCCTATTGCACTGCTCTTCCTTAATTTGTGTGTCTACATTACCCATCTTATCTTTGTAGGTACTAGAGTTTGAGATGCCTGATTGACACCTTTAGTAACCTGTTTTTGTTTTTGTTTTTTTTAGTACTGGAGATTGAACTCAGGGATACCCGACCACTGAGCCACATCCCCAGCCCTGTTTTGTGTTTTATGTAGAGACAGGGTCTCACTGAGTTGCTTAGCACCTCACCATTGTTGAGGCTGGCTTTGAACTCGCGATTCTCCTGTCTCAGCCTCCCTAAGTGCTGGGATTACAGGCTTGCGCCATCGCGCCTGACTATCAGTAACCTCTTTATTATTAATTCACCCTTCAACATGTTTGAGTAATTCTTCATAAAGGAATTTAAACACCAATTTATGGTGGAGATACCCATGTCACCAGCACACAGAGGCTTCACTTTTGTGTCAAGCTTGCCTGACAGCCAGCTGAGGCCCCCACCTTTCTTTGGTGGTGCTGAGGATGGAGCCCAGGGCTCTGTGCATGCTAAACATATGCTGTACCACTCAGCTACACCCCAGCCCACCATACCCTCTGGGTTCTTATTTCCCCAGCTTGACTCACGATCACCAAAGGTCCAAATCCCATAATGAGTTCCTCCCCCAGCGGGACCCACAGAGGCCTTGCTTCTCCATGGAGACTGAGCAGGGCAGGGCTGGGCTAACCCAGTACTTCTCAAGTTTTCCAGTAGAGAGAAGAAAAGGAAAGTTTGCCTTATCATCTAGGGGTTTCAGGAACCAGCTTTTCCATAGAGATCTCTTTGAAGATTTATTTATTTAGGTACCAGGGATTAAACCCAGGGGTGCCCACTGAGCCACATGCTCAGCCCTAATTTGTATTTCATTTAGAGACAGGGTCTCCTGAGTTGCTAAGTGCCTCACTAAGTTGCTGAGGCTGGCCTTGAAGTCACAATCCTCCTGCTTCTGCCTCCCCAGTTACTGGTATTACAGGCATGCGCCACTGCACCTGGCTGAAGCTTAATTTTGTCACTGAAAAGTCACCTTTTGGGTCAGGCATGGTGGTGCATGCCTGTAATCCCAGTGGCTGGGGAGGCTGAGGCAGGAGGATTGTCGTGAGTTCGAGGCCAGCCTCAGCAATTTAGCAAGGCCCTAAGCAACATAGCAAGATGCTATCTCTAAATAAAAACAAAAAACAAAAAAAAATGAAAAGGACTGGGGATATGGCTCAGTGGTTAAGCATCCCTGTATTCACTTCCCAGTACAAAAAAAAAGAAAAACAAGAAACAAGAAATTTATCTTCAGGGGTTGGGGTATAGTTCAGCGGCAGAGAACTAACGCTAGGACCTGGTTTCTGTCCCCAGTATAACATTTTAAAAAATCACCCTGGACTCCATACACGCAGTGTTCATTATGTACAAAGATGAATTCTTCTTCAAAAGATGGAGTAAACTTGGCAACGCAAACTGTTTGCCGTGGATTTATGATTCCTTGGCACGCTGCGGTGTATCCCCGGGTTTACGCACATTCCAATTGGAACCAGTGGACAGAACGGTTCATTTATTTGATCCACCTCCTGAGAGGCCTCCTTGTTCCAGGCCTGGGGTGCCGCGCTGGGCGCGCTGGAGAGAGTGGGGCCCACTGGCTTTCAGGAGCTCCGCCCAGCAGCCAGGACGGCCACCTCTGTTAACCTCGGAGAGGAGCCCTGGAAGACGCGGTCCCCAGGTCTGATGGCGTAGCGTCCAGATTATACTAGTTGAGCTTAGTTTTCCTGGGACATCTTTCCCTGGAATTTAAAGAGAGAATTGTATGAAGTGGTTTAGGAGCCCCAGCAACTAGTCCCTGTCCAGCTGCATCTGGGAAGTCTTCCTGGAGGAGGTGACATTTGGGAGTTTTTTTTGTTTTCTAGTTTTTGTGGTGCTAGGGACTGAACCCAGTACCTCAAGCATGCCAGGGCGGGAGTTCTAACTACTGAGCTTCACCCCCAGCCCTTGGGTGAAGTCTTGATAGATGGATGGATATAACCCTAACAAAAATACCATTTTTTTCTTTTTCTTTTTTCTTTTGTTCTGATTAGTTATACATGACAGTAGAATGCACTTTGACACATCATACATAAATGGGGCATAACTTCTCATTCTTCTGGTTGTACGTGATGTAGGATCACACCCGCGTGGAGTCATATATGCACACAGGGTGATGATGTCCTTCCCGCCCCATACCCCTCCCCTCCCTTCACTCGCCTCTGCCTAATCCAAAGTACCTCTGTTGTTCCCTAGCCCGCCCCTCATTGTGAATTAGCATCCACATATCAGAGAAAACATTCGGCCTTTGGTTTTTTGGGATTGGCTTATTTCACTTAGCATGATATTCTCCAACTCCATCCACAAAAATACCATTTTTAAAGCAGTAGTTGCTGCTACCTTTACATAGGCATACTTGTGCCAGACAATATTTTAAGCTATGTGTACTGTCATTTGATTTTTACAATTCATTATTTAAATATTGATTCAATGATTCAATCATTCATTTATGCAATGAATACTCATTGAGCAGTTCCTGTATGTTATAACCAGGAAAACTACAGACCAGAGTAGTTACATCAGTTTATCAAGGCCACTCAGCTAGTAAGATTGTGACTATTTAAAATTTTAAATATTTAATTTTTAAATATTTAAAATATTTAAATAATTAAATTTGAAATATTTAAGTTTAAATATTTAATGAATTTCCTGCTTATATCTTTTAGTCTTTTTCAAAGTTGGGAGCCTCCTGCCTCAGCCTCCTGCAATCACAGATTCACCAGCAGTGAGATCCTGAGTCAAAATAAAAAATAAAAAGGGCTGAGGATGCTGCCGATCTATGGTAGAACACTCATCTAGCATGTGTGAGACCCTGGGCTCCATCCACAGCAAAACTCATGCAAAGTGGTTCTACTGTATCATTTAGGGAATATCAAGAAACAGATCTCTACACGTTCGGTACAGATGCAATGTTCTTTCACGTTTTCTGTTCGCAGTTGGTTGACTCCATGGCTGTAAAACCCAAAGACATGGCGGCCGGCTGTATGAGTGGGGATCACAAGTGCTCTTGGGGAGAAACAGAGCAGGAAAGTCGGGGGTTGGGGTCAGGGAAAGGCTGTTAATTGTTTACAGGGCACCAGGTAAATATTCCTTCATGCAACTTCCCGGGGAGGCAATTTGCCAGAGTGGCTCCAGAGGTAGAGGTCAGAGCCTGACCTGAAGGAGGCAGCAGAGATAAAGGAACAGTATTCCAAATAAAAGGAGCAGCCAGTGCAAAGGCCCTGAGGCTGAAGACTGCCTGGTGTGTCTCTACGTAAAACACAAAATCAGGGTCTCACTGAGTTGCTTAGCGCCTCGCCATTGCTGAGGCTGGCTTTGAACTCGAGATTCTCCTGTCTCAGCCTCCGAAAGTGCTAGGATTACAGGCGTGTGCCACTGCACCCAGCTCCCAGGCCACCACTTTTATTATGTATTTATTTGGGTATTTGTTTGTTTGTTTGTTTTGTTTCTCTGCTGGGCATGCTAGGCAAGCCCTCCATGTCTAAACTACACCCCAAGCTTCAAATTAGTGGAGTTTTTTCATCTTTGCAATCTGACAGGTTGCAGCCGTGTTTTGCAGTGGGCGTTTCTTTAATTCCAATATTGGTTTTATTTTATTTTTCTGTGAACTTTCTGTCCATGTCTTTCATCCTGTGTTTTATTTTTATTTTTCCAGCTGAAAGATAAGAGTTTTACAAATGAAGGAAACTGACATGGTGTCCACACCACAGCGTACCCCAGGTTTCTTGTCCGTGGTGGGATTCTCTGAGAGCTCCTCAGGCCTTGCGGGTGATTTTAAGCTTTGTGAGATGAAAGGCGTCCATCTTTTCCATCTTGGCCTCAGAGGGTTGCGTCACACGTAGCAAGACTTTTGTTGACCTAAGATTACAAATTCTCTGTTTCGCCCCTTCTGCAAAAGTGACCTTTTTTGCCATTTAGATCTCCAATCTACCCAGATTCTATTTTAGTATTTAAATGGGGATCTAACTTTGTCGCTTTGCAGATGGCTATTCGGCTGTCTCCTGTGGGGGAAAGTCCGTCTTCTTTTCACTGCTCTGAAATTCCACTGTTGGATCACCTCCCACCTGTATTTCTGGCTTCCCTGACCTGCCCTCCTTCACTAGCAGTCTGTCCCTTAAGAAGCAGCCCCAACTGCTTGGAAAATAGATTTCTATGATCATTTGCATGTACAGAAGGGCTGTTTTCCTCTTCCTTTATTCTTTCAGATTTTTTCGTTCTCTTTTCTCTTAAGCCTCAGAAGCAACCTGTCTCTCAAAAGCACTTTTTTTTTTTTCTTTTGTAGTACTGGGGGATTGAACCCAGGACTTCACGCATAGTAAGCAAGTGCTCTACCACCAGGCTACACTCCCAGCTGCTTTTATTTTGAGACAGGGCCTTGCTAAATTGCGAAGGCTGGTCTTTGAACTTGCGATCCTCCTGCCTCAGCCTCCCTAGTCTCTGGGATCACAGGTGTGAACCACTTTGAGTGGCTCAAACTCATTCCCGGGACATCACCGAGACCATGATGACGACTCCCTGAGATGAGCACTGATCCCTTCTGAGATGGAGGCCCAGGACCTAATTTCCTTGCGCGAGGTCCCACCTCTTAGAGATCCAGCCACCTCACTGCTGCCACCCCGCCGAGCTACGGGAGAACAGCCAAGGGGGCAAGGCTGAACGGGGACCGCACACTGAGCACCAGGGACAGGGGACAAAGCCGCGGCAGCAGCGAGATGAGTGTCCTTAGGCCGCGGCTGCGCTCTGCCACCACTCCGTGTGCGGCGGTGTCGCCCTGACAGCCAGCGCTGTCGGTTACATTGATAGGCTGAAGGGAGAAGCTGCGGGGACCTCTTCATCCCGCAGCCCCGTCTACGCGTGGGGGTCGGGCTCACCGCGTGTGGACTGACACTGCCGAGCGTTTTTCCAGGTGCCTATGGCCACTTGCAAGTCTTCGGGAGAATTTCTATTCAAGTCCTTTGTCCATTTTTGAAATAGATTTTATAGATGGTTTTTGGTACTGGGGATTGAACTCAGGGCACTCGACCCCTGAGCCACATCCCCAGCCCTATTTTGTGTTGTATGTAGAGACAGGGTCTCACTGAGTTGCTTAGCGCCTCACCATTGCTGAGGCTGAGGCTGGCTTTGAACTCGTGATTCTTCTGCCTCAGCCTCCCCAGCCACTAGGATGACAGGTGTGTGCCACAGCACCGAGCTAGATTTATTTTAAAAATGTTTGTAGTTGTAGATGGACACAATACCTTTATTTTGTTTAGTGATCTTTATGTGATGCTGGGGATCGAACCCAGTGCCTCATGCATGCTAGGCAAGCGTTCTACCACTGAGCCACAACCCCAGCCCTAGATTTACTTTTTGTTGTTGAGTTAAATATGTATAGTTAAATATTTAACTATTCCCAACAAATTGATAAACTGTTAAATAAGTATGTTGTTTTCTCCTATCTTGGCATGTGTGTCTTCCTAAGGGCCTGGAAGTCAGGTTCAAGCCTGGAATCTAAGGCCGGATGCCGTGGCCAATGCCTGTAATCCTAGCCACTCAGGAGGTGGAGGCAGGAGGATCAAGAGTTCAAAGCCAGCCTCAGCAACTAAGTGAGGCCTTAAGCAACTCAACAAGACACTGTCTCTAACTAAAATATAAAAAGGGCTGGGGATGTGGCTCAGTGGTTGAAGGCCCCTGGGTTCAATCCCTGGTGCCTCCCCTAACCCCCCAAGAAAACCTACCCAAACTGGAATCCTTGTGCCCCTAAGAGATCCATGCACGGGAAGAGGCAGCTCCAAGACACATCTGATCCCATTTCCCACCCATCTCTGCCCACCTGTGGCTGGCTGAACCATGGCTTCCTAAAGGTGCCCAGGTCCTCATCCCTAGAACGTGTGGCTACTGCCCTTTGTGGTAAAAGGGCTTTTGCAGGTGAGATTAAACTAGGATTTTGAGATGGAAAAACAGGTCATCTGGGTAGGCCCAGTGTAGTAACCACAGGGTTTTCTACAATAGAGAGGCAGGAAGCCAGAGGGACAGGAGGCCACATGACAGCAGAGTCAGAGATGGAGTGATGTGGCCAGAAGCCCAGGAATGCAGCAGACTCTAGAAGCTGGGAGAGGCCAGGACCAGATTCTATTCTGGAGAACTCCCTAAGTGTGAGAGAAAAAAATTAATGTTGTTTTCAACTGCTCAGATTGTGCTAACTTGTTACAGCAGCCACAGGAAGCTTATACACCAGCCGGCTTGGCCGCATACGGTGAGTCCTCACACACCTGCACGTAGATACCTCAGCCACACACCAAGTGCCATTCATTCCCACCATGAATGACAGCACCCAGCCACCTCCGGTGCCGGGAGGTGTACACAGCAATGACGCTGTACCTGGGGCAGGTGCCCTCACATGCCCTGGAAATGGGCTCAGGTCTCCAGAACAAGGAATCACAGGTCCAGTAGCAGAGCATGGTCTAGAGGAGGTAGGTGCACATGCGCCTGCCCCCATGGACTCCTCGCCCAGAGTGGACCAGAGTACATGGCCTGGAGAGGGGTCTGGACTCTGGGGTCTAAAGGCAGCATGGGACTGGAGACACATTTCAGAGGCCAAACAGCAGTACTTGCTAAAGCATGGACAGAGGCGGAGAACGGGGCAAAATCAGATTCGAATTAGAGATGATGCTCCAAATACAATAAGGATGTGATCCAGCAATTCCACGCCTGGGTATGCACCATGAGAACCGAACACTGGCATTTAACAAATACTGTACACAAAGCTTCATAGCAGTTCTATTCACAATAGCCAGGAGGTGGACACAACCCCAACAGCCACAGACAGATGACAGATAAACAAAGTGTGTATCCCTGTGGTGGAATACTACTCAGCCACAAAAAGGAACCAGCATGGACATATGTTAACAAGAATGACCCTTGAAAACAGGATGCTCAGGGAAAGAAGCCAGGCACAGAAGGACACATAGTATATGGTTCTAAAACAGACAAGTCCACAGAGACAGGAAATGGATCAGTGGTTGCCAGGGTCAGGGGAGGGGGTGGAGAGTGACTGCTTAACGGGCCCCAGCCTCCTTTGGGAGTGATAAAACTGGACAGAGTGATGCTTTCAAGACATGATGAATGTACTAAGTGTCGTTTACATACACATGTAAATACTTCATTTAGTGTTAGGGGAACTTTACCTCAATAATTTTTTTCTTGTTTTCTTTTCTTTTTTTTTTTTTTTTTTTTTTTGGTACTGGGGATTGAACTCAGGGGCACTCGACCCCTGAGCCACATCCCCAGCCCTATTTTGTGTTTTATGTAGAGACAGGGTCTCACTGAGTTGCTTAGCGCCTCCCCGTTGCTGAGGCTGGCTTTGAACTTGGGATTCTCCTGTCTCAGCCTCCCAAAGTGCTGGGATTACAGGTGTGCACCACCGCGCCCAGCTCTTATTTTCTTTTTCTTTTTGGTTGACACATAATGATTGTACACATTTATGGGGTGCAACGTGATGTTTCAACACACTCATATTGTATGCTCGTGATTAAATCAGGGTAAACTAGCACATCCATCATCGCAAACATTCATCATTTCTCTGTGATGAGAATATTCCAGACCATCTCTTCAAAGGTACGTTAGGAAGAATGATTTCGGGTGTTCTACTACAGAGTAGGGTGACTATGGGTAATAATGTATTGCATATTAAAAATTTTTTTTCTTAATGACTCCATTTTTGTCTGGAGCACTTAGAAGGATGGTAGGTCTATGCACTTGATGGAGGAAGAAACCCTAGGGAGAAATGAGCTGGGGAGTGGGGGATCCCACTTTGGAGTTCTTAAATTTGATATGCCTCAAAAATGGAGCCAGATATGTGAACTTGGAGTTCAGGGGCGAGACGGGTGGAGGGATAAAGTTAGAAGCCTTTGGCACTGAGGCAAGTATTTTAAGCCCTAGGACTGGATGAGATCATCCAGAGAGAGGGTGGGGAAGAGGGGGGAAATGCACCAGCCCAGGCCTCACAGAGAATGTGCATCCGCAAAAACACCAGCGCTGTCCCTTCTGGCCACACAAGGGAGACGCTCCAAGACGTTCCAGGGCGTCCAACACCGCGGACAGCATGAACCCCGGGCACGTCACACAGGCCCTCCCTAGACACACATGTACCCGGACACAGCCTCACTTATAAACTAGGCACAGTGAGACCTCAACACCAATAACTCATAATAAAATAGGGCAGTGTAGGGCTGCGGGCCCAGCCCAGCGATGGAGTGTTTCTGTAGCACGCGCGAGGCCCCGGGTTCAATCCCCAGCTCCGCAAGACTAAAAACCAAACAGAACAATATCATAATGTACTGTGATGGGTTATTTCCAGCGAATGAATTGCTTACTTCTGGAATTTTCCATTTAATATGTTTGGACTACAGTGAACGGAGGTCAACTGAAATTGCAGAAAGTGAAATCTTGGTCAGAAGGGAGGACCCCGATAGCGGTGCGCCGGGACCCCTTTGCAGGAGACGTGTTGGCGCGCTCTGGTGCGTCTGCGCAAGGGAATGTTTTGTGCCTACGCAAGAAAATGGGGAGCAGGGTCTCTGAGTACTGATGGGAAGACTCCTGTGCAAACAGAGATGCTGAAATTCTGAGGACATCTTTGCAATAACACAGCAACGTGTCTCGCGTAACCCTGACAGACAGCCACCACCGGAGAGGTTTCCAAGGGCAGAGCAGCAGCTTGCTAGTGGAGGAGGCCGGCGGTTGTCACTTCAACAGGGCAAGCATCACGCATCGAATGTGGGACGGGGAAACTGAGGTCCCCAGTGTGACACGCCCCAAGGACAAAGGGTCACTTCTGTGAGATTCCTGCCAGATGGCCTCACTGGGTCTGATCAGGAGCAGATGAGTCTGATCAGGCCCATGGAGGGTCATCTTGCCAAGGACTGGCCTGTGTTCCCCAGAGTGTCAGCGTCACAAAAACCGAGAAAAGTCGAGGATCAGCTCCAGAAGGAAGAGGATGAGGAGGATGTGGCAACTCAGTGCCACCCGTGACCCTGAAGAAAGCACGTCCTGGGTGAGGGAATGGAAGCGCCTAAGGACATCGCTGGGGCCCGGATGTCTGCGTCCCCCCAAAACTCCTGTGTTGAAACCTAATCCCCATGAGAGGGTGGCAGGAGGAGGACCCTGGAGGTAACAGGGTCAGAAGAAGCAACCCTTGCCTTGGGGTAGCGCTCTCATCAAAGGCCCCAGAGAGCTCCCTGCCCCTCCGCCACGAGGACACAGCCAGAGGGCGCCATCTAAGAGTGTTCTCAGATGCCAAGTCTGCCCGTGCCCTGTGCCTTCACTTCAGCCTCTGCAGCTGTGAGAATGAGCCTTTGTTGTTTATAAGCTCAAGGTTATTTGTTATGGCTACTAGATGTTATTGGGACAGTTGGTGATATTGAGCATGGACGATGGAATAGGTGACTATGTGGTACCAATGTCACACTTCCTGACTTTTGGGACGGGTACTGGGGATTGAACCCAGAGGTGCTTAACCACTGAGCCACATTGCAGCCCTTTTAAAATGTTTTATTTAGAGACAAGGTCTCACTGAGTTGCTTGGGGGCCTCACTAAGTTGCTGAGGCTGACTTTGAACCTGAGATCCTCCTCCCTCAGCCTCCCAAGTTGCTGGGATCACAGGCGTGCGCCACCACCCCCAGCTGTATTTCCTGATTTTGGATAACCATGTGTAACCATGTGGTTGTGTCAAGAAAGTGTGTATTTTTAGGAAGTAAACCTGGACATATTTCAGGGTAGAATGATGTGTGCACCACACTCTCAACTCGCATATCCATGACGGGAAAGGGGCTGGCGTGCTGGTTTCCCAGGGCTGCCACAGGACATGTGCCCAGAACGGGGTGATTTAGACCAGCAAAAGTCCACAGCCTCGCTGTTCTGGAGGCTGATGTCCAAAGCCAGGGTGTCCGCAAGACCTGTTGGGAGAAGCCTGCCCACCTCTCCCTGGCTTTGGTGGGGGCCGTGTCCACCAGGTTCCTTGCTGGCAGCTGGTCACTCCAGGCTACCTCTGTGTCAGCATCACATGGTCCTTGAGCATCTCCGGGCTCCTTGTGCAAGGACACCAGCCATACCGAATCAGGACCACCCGCTGCACTGTGACCTCATCCTAACTGATGTCATCTGTATCAACTCTGTTTCTAAAAAAGGTCACACACCCAGGTTCTGGGAATTAGGATTCCAACGTGTATTTTTTCGGGAGTGGAGGTGAGGGTGGACGAGATTCAGCCTAAAACCAGGGGGTGGCGAGAGAGAGAGAGAGAGAAAGAGAGAGAGAGAGAGAGAGAGAGAGAGAGAGAGAGAGAGAGACGGCAGCTCATCCACAGGTGGAATTATTTGAAACTAAGAAATTAAACAGCTCAGAGAGGAGAGGGCTTCGAGGAAGGGGCGCGGCCCCATGAGGACAGAGAAGCTGAACAGCTGGAGATCAGGCACCTTGACTTAGGCTGCCTGGCAAACAGGTGGGGACAGGAAGCAGCTCACAGGAACAGAGACGGAACTTCATACAGAAAAGGGACTGGCTTCTGCTAGCAGGCGCTCCTCCCATGGCCCAGGAGAGCAGGACAAGCATATTTTGGCAGAGATGTCGTGGCAGGAAGCCAGAGAGGCAAAAATCTATTGTTTTCTTATTATTTTACAAAAATGTAGAAAGCACGTGCTATGTGCCCTGTTCTAAACACTTTGAAAATATGAACTCATTTTATTTGCATGGTGACGCTGTGAGGCGGCTACAGTAGCACCGCCATCCCCATCTTACAAAGAAGGAAACTGGGGCACAGAGAGGGCAAACGCCTTCCGCAAGGTCACACAGTTGGCAAGAGGCGGGGCCACTTAAAGGGGGGTGGGTAGTCAGGCTGCAGGATCCATATTTGACCGTTCTTCCTAGAGACTTCTTTTCTGTGCTCTGTTCTTACTAGCTGCAAGATGGACAGTTGAGGATTCAGGCAGGATGGAGGCACTGGAGGTTTGAGGAAAGGGGAGACTAAGAAGTGGGGACCAACGGGGGGGGCATGTTAGAAAAACAGTAGGGCTGAGCCGGGCGCGGTGGCTCACGCTTGTAATCCCAGCACTTTGGGAGGCTGAGACAGGAGAATCGCGAGTTCAAAGCCAGCCTCAGCAATGGCGAGGCGCTAAGCAACTCAGTGAGACCCTGTCTCTACATAAAACACAAAATAGGGCTGGGGATGGGGCTCAGTGGTCGAGTGCCCCTGAGTTCAATCCCCAGTACCCAAAAAAAAAAAAAAAACAAAAAAAAACAGTAGGGCTGCATGTTTGAGGTTCGCGGTGCAGGGATCTCAGTGAACTGCTGCGGGCTGCCTGGTTTTTCTGTGCCAGGGCAGAGCACGGCTTTCGCATGGGAGGGAGGCGGAAAGTTGGTCCCTTTCCCCGTACACGGCCAGCTGCGAATCCAGAGGTGCTCTGGAGCCCTGAATCTGGTGCTAGCCGCCCAGCTGTGGTTCCAGCAGGCTTCCTGAGGCCCCTGACTGAGGCTCTGGGGGAACCAGTCCTGTCCAGGACAGCTGAGGAGGAGGGAAGCGCCTCGAAGGGGTGTTCAGAGGCCACAGTCCAAAGGAGTAACATTCCAGGGACCAGAGCCCAGAGGCCCAGGCTGGAGAGGTGGGGGACTGGAGGGAAGGAGCGTCCAGAACCCAAGGGCTCACGGAGCTGTGAGGGCACCCAAGCAAGCCTGGCCTGCATGTGTCCCTCCTATCACGTTAACCTGAGACTGAATAGCAGCCCCCAAACAACTGCACTCTAATTCCATGAACCTCTAAATATGCAACCTCAGGTGGCAAAGATGGGGTGTGTAGGGGGTCAAGTTAAGGATCTCATGATGGGAGATGATCCTGGATTATCCAGGTGAATCCTGAGGCTGCAAAGTCGTAACACAAAAGGGGAGGTGGAGCCACGCCTGTAATCCCAGCACTTTGGGAGGCTGAGATAGGAGGATGCGAGTTCAAAGCCAGCCTCAGCAATTTAGCGAGGGCCTAAGCAATTTAGCAAGACCCTGTTGCAATAAATAAATAAATAAATAAGAGGTGGGAGGGACAGAAGAGATCATGCTGAGGGCGGCAGGTTTGAAGCCATGGGCCTCAAGTCACGGAATGCGGCCTTCCTGGAAGCTGAGACAGACCAGGAAACATCATCCCTGGAGCCTCCTGAAGGAACCAGCTGGGCCTCCCATTTTGTAGACTCTAATTTTCAGGACTGTCAGATAATAAGCGTGTGTTGCCTAAGGCTACTAAATTTGCAGTAATTCATTACAGCAGTAGAAACTTTCCTGGTCCTCAGTTGCTCAGTCAGTAATTTGGGGGTAATTTAGCTTGTAGCATGGTAAGGAGGGTCTGTGCACGGGAAGGTGGCTGGCACACAGTAAGTGCTCAGTAAACACCAACAGAACCAAAGACGAGAAGGGGTTTCTTCCTTCTGCCTGCCTTAAATGTAGTTGTGATATGCAGACTACGGCAGTCATTCTGTGGTCAGCAAAGGCATGAAGGCTCATGTTTGCTTGCTTGCTTATTTTTGCAGTCCTAAGGATGGAACCCAGGTTCTCAGGCATACTAGGCAAGTGTTCTACCACTGAGCTACAACCCCCATCCCTAAAAGCTACTTATTAAAGATGGTGAGGCAGAGAGACAGAAAGAAGCCAGGACATTAGATGTTATTGAACCAATAGCTAGGTCTTCCTTCCTTCTGATTTTTTCTTATGTGAAACAAAATAAGTGCCCATTACTAACAGTCAAACATATCTTTTACTGATTTACTTTCAGAACAGAGCTAGGCCCAGAAACTCAGGGGTGATGCTCGGCATTACATGGGCTGTTGATGGAGGGGCCAGGATGGGGTTCATGAAGGGACCTGTGGGCTCTTGGACTTTAACCCAAGAGAAAGATGGCCTGATTCTTTAGAAAAAAATGAGGATTTTGGAGCATGAGCTTAGAATGCGCAGGAACTTGTCCTGAGGAAAACGTTGTCTCAGATCCAAAACACCCCTGGGGTCAATCCCCAGCACCAAGAAAAGAAAAAAGAAAGAAAAGCACAAAGCCAAGCCACTGTGTTAGATGTGGGAACCACGTCCCCTCTTGTGCCCTCTCGCCGCCAGGTACATTAGCTCTGCTGCACATCTTGGGAAGAAAGCGGAGCCTGTCACCGTTTGACGGATATTTGAGGTTTTTAATCAACATGTTCTAAGCTTTTACCTTCAAAGGTCAATTTCTTAAATTCCAGCCTGGGCTCATCTTTTCTTGCAAAACTTGAAAAGCAAGGAGACCTACAAGAGCACAGTCCGGTCATGCTCAGGTAAAGCAGAGCCGTGGGGCTCCTGCCTTTGTGGGAATGTTCTGGAACAATGCAAATGGGTAGCTTACGTCAATGATCACAGACCCCTTTGCTGCTGGAGGAGCATTCACGACATCTCTCCTCTGATCTTTACTCCTCGAAAATAAGCCTGAGCACTTACAGAATGTTCCAGAGCAAAAATCTGAAGCAAATGTTTCCTATCACTGCTTTATAAATACCCTGGGTGGCTTACCTGAAGCATTTTCTATGAGTGCAAGGTGAGCTGTTTTTACTTTCTTATTTTTATTTATGTATTTTTTGGTATGAGGGATTGAACCCAGAGGTACATAACCACCGAGCCACATCCCCAGCTCTTTTCTGCATTTTTATTTAGAGACGAGGTCTCACTGAGTTGAACAACATCGTACTTTAAAACAAAACAAAAAAAAAATTACATTAACCCCCAAACCACATTTACCAATATTGCTACGTTAACCAGATTTTTCTGCATTTCTTGAAAACGTTTCCTGCCACTTCTAGACAAATATTTGCCCTTCTTATAAACCATCCTTGTTTGGGGAGCTGTGTCCCTGCCGGTGCTGGTTAGTGAGTTGCAGGCTTTTTTTTTTTTTTTGTGGTGTGGGCCTGTTCGTGCCTGAAAAACTCTGCAGAGCATTTCTGCAAAGCTCATGCCTTGTCACGCTCGATTCCGGGGACAGTAAGCCTGAGGCACGGCTGCCATGGAGAAGGGAGCTCCGGTCTCTGGTCACAGTGCCATACACACGAGTAAATGTGCAACAGATCAGGAGGCGGTCACGGGCCCAGGACAGCCTGCAGGCGCCGCTCACCCCGTGACTGTGAGGTCCAGCTAAGCTGTGGGGACAGCTGCGGGAGCCTTGCTATTCCACGACAAAACAAAATCCCTCCTGCTTCTGTGTCCAGCTCCTGGCGCTTAACATGGGAGGACGAGGCGAGCGGGGCACAAATAGTTGCCATAAGAACGTAACCGGATGCACCGTGCGGGGACAGCGCCCGTCATCAGTGTGGAACATTTCCAATAGTTCCATGCCACCAAATATTTTCTTTCTTTTTTCTTTTCTTTCTTTCTTTCTTTCGTTCGTTCTTTCTTTTCTTTCTCTTTCTTTCTCCTTCCTTCTCTTTCTTCTTTCTTTCTCTCTCTCTTTCCTCCTTCCTTCCTTCCCTCCCTCCCTCCCTCCCTTCCTTCCTTCCTTCCGTCTTTCTCTCTTTCTTTCTTTCTTTCCTGCTGGGGACAGAGCCCAGGACCCTCACGCATGCTAAGCCCCGGCTCTTCCACCGCGCTCCACCCCCATCCCGGGATTTTCGGTTTTGATAAAGGCAGTGTCACCAACCCCCTGGCAAGACGTGACCAAGCCATCAAACATTTCCCTGGAGTGTGAGGGAATAAGAGCTAGATTCCTATGTTCCCTTCACCAAAATAAACTTCAGTTGGATCAAAGATTGAACTGTAAACCAGAAAACCACCCAGAGCTCAAAAAAAATGTGGTGGATTAACATATAGTCCTGGCGGGGAGGAGGGGGTTATCTTCCCAGGCTGAGAAACAAACTCCATCAACTATGAGGAATAAGCTGGGTACATTTGAATTTTAAAACTTGCATGTGACCAAAAAATTAAAAAGACACTGTGAATGCATAGACTTGAAGTCATTCCATTGATGTGTTCCTGCTCTTTTTATTTCCAAAACATTTGTTTTTTAAGCAACATATATAAGGAGGTTATTTTTATTTTTTCCAAAACATTTAAATAATTGTATGACTGGCAGGCTCTGGTGGGAGGAGCCCTTGAATTTAGGAGTTTGAGGCAAGCCTGGGCACCCCTAGTGAGACCCCCGTCTAAAAAAAAAATAAGATAATTGTACATTCTAATGGTTGTGAAATGAGTCTCTTTTTCTGTCATTAACATCCTGGCTCCAACGACCCCATAACAGTGTTTAGACAACTGGCTGTTCTCTCCCCTACTGCCTGGATCCAGAGGATCCCGGTGGTGCCGTGGGAACCTTTTAAAAATATTTCTGAGCAAAAGCACAAAACCTTCTCATTTCACAGGGACGTCCCCTGAGCCACGACGAAGCCGTCCGGGAACAGCAAGCCCTGTGTCCACCTCGTTGCACAATTGCTTGTTGTTCTAAGGCTCGTATGTCACGCGGCCGAGGCCGTCCTTGGCAGGCGCCCGTCACTCGTCACTCGGAGCCCAAGGAATGTGCACGGCGGCGGCCGGCTTGGCCTCCCGCGCGCCGGGACGCGCCGGGCCGGGGTACTGGGGTCGGGCTGTCCGTGTCTTATTTGGCAACAGATTCACAAGAATCAATCAGATGAAAGGAAAGCTTTATGCCAGTCCTGGAGAAAGGAAAACGGCAGGAGAAAGAAAGAATCACTGTGGCCTGCCTGTAATGTGGAGCTGGCTTCCAACACATATTGTTTTTAGGTCACTGTGGTTTGGTTTTTATTTTAAAATAGGAGCCATGTAAAGATGCAAACCACCCACCAGCTCATGGCCAAAATAGCCCTGGGAGACAGTTTAAAATAAGACAGTCAGTGTGAGACCGTCACGCGGTGCAGCACCGAAAACAGAAAGTGCCACCCCGCCCTGCTTGTCCCCTGCCTCTCCAAGGCCAGAACCACAGCAAGTTCTCATTTTCCTTCCAAAAATGTTTACATATATATACCAGCACATGGCTTTGTATACGTATGCACATATGCGCACTTGTGTGTGCGTGTGCATGTACGCACATGTTGGCCTGTATGTTTGTACCTTTGTGAATATATATGAGGGTATATGTTAAATGCATATGTATATTTGTTTTGTTTTTTTTTTTGGTACCGGGGATTGAACTCAGGGACACTCGACCACTGAGCCACATCCCCAGCCCTATTTTGTGTTTTATGTAGAGACAGGGTCTCACTGAGTTGCTTAGCGCCTCGCCATTGCTGAGGTTGGCTTTGAACTCACCATTCTCCTGTCTCAGCCTCCCTAAGTGCTGGGATTGCAGGCGTGCGCCTCCGCGCCTGGCTGTATATTTGGTTTTATATGTCCACAAGTCTATGCATGTTTGTGTGTATATTTGTGGCCTAAATGCAGTGAAATAATGAAATACTAAATATGGTTCTTTTTTTTTTTCTTGTGATGCTGGAGGTTGAACCAAGGACCTTGTGCATGCTAAGCAAGTGCTCTCCCTCTGCGCTACATCCTCAGCCCTAAATGTGGCTCTTAAAGGTTATTTCATATACTGTTAAGAATTATATAACATTAGCTGGGCGCGATGGTGCACGCCTCTAATCCCTGCAGCTTGGGAGGCTAAAGCAGAAGGATCGAGAGTTCAAAGCCAGCCTCAGCAATTCAGTGAGACCCTCTATCTAAATAAAATATTAAAAAGGGTTGGGGATGTGGCTCAGTGGTTATGTACCCCTGGGTTCAATCCCCAGTACAAAAAAATTATATAATATTATTATATTAATGAACTATTAATTATTCTAATAAAATAATTCTGTACGATGAGAATCATAGTAAATCACGATAAAGTCCAATGTCTATTAATTGTTCTTATTTAATTACTTTAAATGTTAATTAGTCTGGCTCAAAGAGGGTATAATGACTTTCTGACGTAAACAGACACCTCATTCTCTAATATGCATAGCTAATTCTCTCTGTAAATATTTGTAAGCCTGTAATAGTAGTTTTGGTCTCAAAATCAGCATATTTCACAATGATCCCTTATGATTGCAGCATTTCACTCTTTTATTTTTATTTATTTATTTTTATTTGTCCTAATTAGCTATGCATGACAGTAGAGTGCACTTTGATACCTCATGTATAGATGGAGTATAAGTTCTCATTCTCTGGTGGCACATGATGTAAGATCCCTCCCGTCATATAGTTATATATGTACGTAGGGTAACAACGTCTGATTCATTCCGTTAGCCTTTCTACCCTCATCCGCCCTCCCCTCCCTTTACTCCCCTCTACCTAATCTAAAGTACCCCTATTCTTCCCTAGCCATCCTCCTTATTGTGAATTACCATCCACGTACCAGAGAAAACATTGGGTTTTTGGAGGTTGGCTTACTTAGCATGATATTTTCCAGCTCCATCCATTTACCTGCAAATGTCATAATTTCATTCTTTAAGGCTGAGTAATATTCCATCGTGTATATATATACCACATTTTCTTTATCCATTCATCTGTTGAAGGGCACCAAGGTTTAGCTATTGTGAGTGGAGCTGCTATAAACATTGATGTGGCTCCATCATTGTCATATTTTAAGTCCTTTCAGTATAGACCAAGGAGTGGGATAGCTGGGTCAAATGGTGGTTCCATTCCAAGATTTCTAAGGAATCTCCACATCGCTTTCCAATGTTGCACCAATTTCCATTCCCACCAGTAATGTATGCGTATGGCTTCCCCCCACATCCTCGCCAACATTTATTTTTGTTTGTATTCCTGATAACTGCCATTCTGACTGGCGTGAGATGAAATCTTAGTTTTGGTTTGCATTTCTCTAACGGCTAGAGATGTTGAACATTTTTTCATATATATTTGTTGATTGATTGTATATCTTCTCAGAATTGTCTTTTCAGTTCCTTAGCCCATTTATTGATTCAGTTATTTGGTTTTTTGGTGTTAAGTTTTTTGAGTTCTTTGTATATACTGGGGATTAAGGCTCTATCTGAGGTGTATGTGGTGAAGATTTTCTCCCATTCTGTAGGCTTTCTCTTCACATTATTCTTTTGCTGAGAAGAAGCTTTTTAGTTTGAATCCATCCCATGTATTGATTCTTTTTTTAAAATATTTTTAGTTGTAGATGGACATAATACCTTTATTTCACTTATTTTTAGGTGGTGCTGAGGATCAAACCCAGTTTCTCACACGTTCAAGGCAAGCACCCTACCACTGAGCTACAACTCCAGCCCCCATTTATTGATTCTTGATTTTACTTCTTTTTAGGAGTTTTAGGAGTCTTGTTAAGGATCTCAGATCCTAGGCCCACATGGCAAAGATTTGGGCCTACTTTTTCTTCAATTAGGCACAGGGTCTTTGTTTTGGTGCCTAAGTCTTTGATCCATTTTGAGTTGATTTTTGAGCAGTGTGAGAGACAGGGGTTTCATTTCCTTTTGTTACATGTGGATTTACAATTATCCCAGCACTATTTGTTGAAGAGGCTATCTTTTCTCCAGTGAATGTTTTTGGCACCTTTGTCTAGTATGAGATAACTGTATTTATGTGGGTTTGTCTCTGTGTCTTCTATTCTGTACCATTGGTCTACATGTCTGTTTTGGTGCCAACACCACACTGAATCAATAGCTTTGTTACTATAGCTTTGTAGTATAGTTTAAGGTCTGGTATTGTGATACCTCCTGCTTCACTCTTCTTGCTAAGGATTGCTTTGGCTATTCTAGGTCTCTTATTTTTCCAAATGAATTTCATGATTGCTTTTTCTAGTTCTATGAAGAATGTCATTGGCGGGGCTGGGGTTATGGCGCAGTGGTAGCGTGCTCGCCTAGCACGCATGAGGCACTGGGTTCGATCCTCAGCACCACATAAAAAATGAAATAAAGATATTCTGCCCACCTACAACTAAAAAATAAATATTTTTTAAAAAAGAATGTCATTGAGATTTTAATAGGAATTGCATTAAATCTATATAACATTTTTGGTAATATGTTCATTTTGACAACATTAATTCTGCCTATCCAGGAGCATGGGAGGTCTTTCCATCTTCTAAGGTCTACTTCAATTTCTTTCTTTAGTGTTCTGTAGTTTTGATTGTAGAGGTCTTTTATCTCATTTGTTAGAATGAGTCTCGAGCATTTTATTATTTTTTGAGGCTATTGTGAATGGAGTGCTTTTCCTAATTTCTCTTTCAGCATATTCATCACTGATGTATAGGAACACATTTGATTTACAGGTGTTGATTTTATAATCTGTTACTTTGCTGAATTCATTTATGAGTTCTAGAAGTTCTCTGGTGGAATTTCTTGGAATCATGTCACTGGCAAACAGTGATAGTCTGAGTTCTTCTTTTCCTATTTGTATCCCTTTAATTTCTTTCTCTTGTCTAATTGCTCTGGCTAGAGTTTCAAGAATGATGCTGAATTGAAGTGGTGAAAGACAGCATGCATCATTTCACTCTTGGAGTATAAATTATTCTTTTGTAATTCAACTGAGAAAATAACATATAAAGAATATAAGGAGAGGGCTGGGGTTATGGCGCAGTGGTAGCGGGCTCGCCTAGCATGCGGGAGGCACTGGGTTCGATCCTCAGCACCACATAAAAATAAAGATATTGTGTCCACCTACAACTAAAAAAAATAAATATTTAAAAAAAAAGAATATAAGGAGAGTTCTGGGGCTGTAGCTCAGTGGTAGAGCACTTGCTTAGCATGTGTGAGGCACTGGGTTCGATCCTCAGCACCACATATAAATAATAAATAAATAAAGATCCATCAACAACTAAAAAAATATTTAAAAAAATAATATAAGGAGAATTTCATTCCTGTTACCTCAAGAACTAGGTCATAAGCCAGGTAAGGTGTGTTCAGATAATGACAGACACAATTTGCTTGGTGTCTGCCCCTGATGAGCTCAGCTGGGCAGTCACCTAGGCAACCATAGCATCTCTGGTCCTGCTTGGGTCAGGGAGGCAAAGGTGGTTCAGAGGGTTGGGGCCACTTGGCTCTCCAAACACTGAACCCAAGGCTGAATCCAACTTTCCACACCTGAAATAGACTGTGCTGATCATGCTGTGAATTTCATTGTTTTCTACCCTTCTCCTTGGTATTTAGTCTCTGAACTCTGTTTTTGTTTCTATGTGGAAATTTTATTGATTTCCAAATTCCAGAAAGTATTGGGAATGAATTGGAAAGGATTTTCTTTGTTTCTTTCTCTTTCTGGCTAACTGGAGTTCAGATTGGATGACCAGAGCTCACACAGCCATTTTAGACCATAAGGTAGAAGTCACCTGATAGAGGACAGCAGAGTCGTAAGTTAGAAGGATCCGAGCTCCTCATGATTGTGGAGCCACAAAGCATCCTGGAGATACCAGCCTTCATCTTTTCGCCTGTCTCTGCCTGTCTTTCTCATAAGTATTTTTCATTAAGTATTCATATCTTTTATTTATACAGTGTATTAAATACATTTTCTTATGTTCAAGCACAATTATAATTTCTGGGAAAAAGATCAAAAGGCATTACTTGAACTATGGCAGAATTTCCCAATTTCTTTTCCATCTTTATACATTTATATACTAAAATAAAGCATCAGTATTTTTAAACCTTTTGATTATTTATCCTGAGGGTCGATTTTCCTGCACAAGTGACTGGACAAGCAACTCAAGACACCAAGATTAATTGAATCCTAAGATTCATATGAGTTAGTACTGTCATTCATACCCCTAGCTTCTAACCAATGTCCCTTACAACCCATTGTGATCATTGATTGTTATGACTAAGGGTCAAAATCAAATGTTCAATAAATTCATAGCACCACACTAATGTTTTTGGCTCTTTGAAAAACTGAATGCTGATGATTAGTCTTTATTTTATTGGTACGGGAGATTGAAACCAGGGGTGTCTACCACTGAGCTACATTCTCAGAACTTTTATTTTTCTTTCCCTTTCTTTCTTTCTTTCTTTCTCTCTCTCTCTCTCTCTCT
>CM053414.1:45732362-45765737 GCA_028644305.1 Xerus rutilus
CTTTCTTTCTTTCTTTCTTTCTCTCTCTCTCTCTCTCTCTCTCTCTCTCTCTCTTTTTCTCTCTCTCTCTTTCTTTCTTTCAAGATAAGGCATCACTATGTTGTTGAGGCTGGCCTTGAATTTGCAATCCTCCTGCCTCAGCCTCTCAACTCACTGGGATCACAGGCCTGAGCCCCCCATGCCTGATTGAGAGTCTATTATTTTAAAAATAATTTGAAGTTGGAGATGTAGCTCAGTGGTAGAGCATCCCAGGTTCCATCCCTTAGTACAAAAACAAACCAACAAACAAAAACTGTTCATGCATGCTGGGAAACTGACAAAGCCGAAGAGCTGAAAACCAACCCCTGAGGGCTCCAGCTGCCCCCTCTGTCCTCTCTCCCTCGCTCCAGGCACAAATCACTGTAAAAATATATATATAACCATACCTTCCTGAGACAAAGATTTCTCCCTGCATTAATAACATATAGAGGGGCACTATTATCCTTTTTAAAAAGCAGCAAGAGTTGCTCAGCGGCAAAGCTTTGCCTGGCTGTGTGGGAGGCCCTGGGTTCCATGCTTAGCTCCAAAACTTTAAATAAATATTTTTTTGGTACTGGGGATGGAACCCAGGAGTGCTTTACTACTGAGTTACATCTTTAGCCCTTTTTATCTTTTATTTTGAGACAGAGTCTCCCTAAATTGCTGATTCTGGCTCAGACTTGGGATCCTCCTGCCTCTGCCGCAGGTCGCCGGGATCACAGGTGTGCACCACCATGCCCAGCCTGGCACATCTGTTTTTTTGCAGTGTGCTTTGTGCACTAACAGGTGTGGCTGCCTTGGCACTGCCTGGGGGGGGGGTCAGGCTCTGACCTCACCTGGCACTAGTTACCCAGGTGTGTGCTGTTGGTGAAAATGTGCACAGATGAACACTCTGGATACGCTTACACTTTAGCCAGCTCTTTCATTACTGTGACCAAAAGACCTGAGAAGAAAAACTAGAGGAGGGAAATTTTCTGTTGGCTCACAGTTTCCAGGATCCCAGTCCACAGACAGCCACCCCCCCAGCTCTGGGCCCTGATGAGGCAGATCATCAGGGCAGAAGGGTGCAGAGGACAGAGGCTGCTCAGGACATGGCAATCAGGAAGCAGAGGGACACGCTCCCCAGTGACCACCTCCTCCAGCCACACCCACCCACCTACAGTCACCACCCTGTTAACCCACATGAGTGGATTAATCCACAGAGTGGGTTACAACTCTCACAATCCAATTGCTTCCCTTCTGAATGCTCCTGCATTGTCTCACATATGAACTTTCGGGGGACACCTGATAATCTAAACCCTACCAATTTATTTTTCAATAAAAAGGTTTTAAAATGTGGCCTAGCCAGGCATGGTGGCGCTCACCTGTAATCCCAGCAACTCGGGAAGCTGAGGCACGAGGATCAGGAGTTCAAAGCCAGCCTCAGCAACTCAGCAAGGCCCTAAGTAACTCAGCAAGACCCTGTCTCTAAATAAAATATAAAAAGGGCTGGGGATGTGGCTCAGTGGTTAAGCACCCCTGGGTTCAGGTGCCATACCAAATAAATAAATAATATGTGGCCTGGAAGGCAGCAGCCAGCCAGGTCACCCCAACAACCTCATGACGTTTCTCTCTATTGTCCCATAAATGATTTAACCAGATTGCTTCCAGTTGCCCTGTTCCTTTCATAAAAACGTTGTAATGAGCATCCTCCGTGCCCACGGAAGGGTGTATTTTAAGCCTTGACCGCTAGAGCCCCATCACCCTCCTGGGAAGGAGATGCCAGCTTTCGTGCCTACTGTGAACACCCGGGGCCTGCTTCCTCCTTCCCGCCCCAGCTCTGGGCCCCTTGGACATTTCCAGGTTTGCAAAAAGGAATCATCAACGATGAGATTGCACGGATGTTTGGCTTCGCACTTATTTTGATTGTGAGATGGCCAAAGGGGGCGGGCGCGGTGGCGCCGGCCTGTAATCCCAGCGGCTTGGGAGACTGAAGCAGGAGGATCGAGAGTTCAAAGCCAGCCTCAGCAACTGAGCGAGATCCTGTGTCTAAATAAAATAAGAAAAAGCCTGGGGATGTGGCTCAGAGGTTAAGTGCCCCTGGTTCAATTCCCGGTGAGATAGACAGAGACCGAGGCAGAGAGGAAAACGGTGTGGCCTCCCACACGATGAAAGCTACGCAGCCCTGCACTGCCCGGTCCTAATCCGGCTGGGCTGCGACCCCGCGGTGCAGCGTCTGGCTGCCTGGGGTAGGGGGCGGGGTCCATCCTGAGCACCGCAAAAATAAAAACAAAAAGCCAGGGTGCTGTTTGCCGGTGGAGGGAACGCGCCGCTTATCAGCCCCTTAGGGCATCATTTCCTGATCTATAAAACGGGGAGCAGAGCAGTGACCCGCGGCCTTTTTATTTAAGGCTTTAAATTAGTAGAAGCGTTTCCAAGAGATCGCGCGCAGGAAGCTTTGCGGGCTCAGGGAGCGCGCCCTCTGCTGGGCTGTCCGTGCGTTCCCTGGGATTTCCCTCCTGCTCTCGGCCAGGGTCGTCTTTGCCTGGTCTTGACACATGCAAGACCTCTGTAAACCCAGGAAATTCATCCCGAGTCCGTCAGCCTAGCAGGAAGTGTGTTCCCTCGTTATTTGGTTGTCTTTTGACTTTGTGGGGTTTTTGTTTTTCCTCCTGGGGATTAAGTGTTTATAGAGTCAAGTTGATTAATCTTTTCCTTTCTGACTTCTGGGCTTTTGAGTCCTTAGAAACGCCTTCTGCTTCCAAATGTATAAGTAAACTCACTCCTGTTTTTATCTAAATGTTACCTGATTTCATTTTTTACATGGACATCTTCAAACCATGTGGAAGGTATTTGGGGACACAAAGAAGTAAGAAGAGAATCCAACTTTATTCCTTTTTTCCAAAGAGCCGGCCAGTTTTCTAAGCACCAGCTATGTTTAGAAAATTCCTTTCTCTCCTACTGAGTTAAAATAAATAGCACCGTGGTCAGAGTCTAGGTTTTCAGAGGCATGGAACTCTCTTTCTGGATCCATTCCTGGGTCCTACTGTTTTGCTGGCCTAATTCTTCACCATGAATCAATTCTTTCTATTCCAGAGTCTCATGATCCATTTTTATTATCCACCTATAGGACTAATCCACCCACACTAATTTTTAGTTTCCTGAATGTTCTGTCCATTTTCAGAGAGCCAGAGATTTTAAATAGTTTACTTTATAATACCAGGAGTTGGTAAGCAACTAGTGAGACCCTGTCTCTAAATAAAACACAAAATAGGGCTGGGGATGTGGCTCAGTGGTCAAGTGCCCTGAGTTCAATCCCCGGTTCCAAAAAAACAAAAAACAAAAAAATACCAGGAGTTGGATTGGTGAAACCAGCCTAGCCACATGCAAGTCAGGGATGAGAAATGTGGCTCACCTTGAGTCATGAACATCCTCTAGTACCTGAGCACCTTCCCTTTGTCAATGTCAAGGTCATAGATGGCAGGAAAACTGCTCCAACAGCTCCCTTGGGCCAGAGACCTGTCACACCCGCACCTGGACCAAGCAGCCCCCACAGACCAGCCCCCATCATTAAACTGAGTGTAACATGCACACACTCGAGATGTGAACCATACGCACAATTTCAAGTACACACCCACCCTGGGCTACAACAGTCTTAAGCCACAGCGCCTGGATCAGGAGTCTCAGCAGCATGCAGAGAGGGCAGAAGAGGTTTATCGTAAGAGCTATGATCACGTGATCACACGCAGTAGGTGTTAAGCTGTGACTGTGACTTTAGTGTGCAACATTGCTGTGGTTTCAGCTGTATGTTCAGAGCACAGAACTGTAAAGATGAGGGCTGGGGGTGCAGCTCAGTGGTGGAGCATTTGCCTAGCATGGGTGAGGCCCTGGCTCCATCCCCAGCATCACCAAAAAAAAAAAAATTGTAAAGCTGAAAATAAAATAATCCCTTGTTACTTTTTACAAACCATTTTTATCAAAATGTAATTTACATGCAGTGAAATCCATGCAAAATATAAACATTTAAAGACCACATACTTGAGGATCTCAAGTTCGAGACCAGCCTCAGCAACTTAGTGAGGTCCTGTCTCAAAATAAAAAATAAAAGCCAGGCATGGTGGTGCACGCCTGTAATCCCAGCACTTTGAGAGGCTGAGACAGGAGAATCACGAGTTCAAAGCCAGCCTCAGCAACGGTGAGGCGCTAAGCAGCTCAGTGAGACCCTGTCTCTACATAAAACACAAAATAGAGCTGGGGATGTGGCTCAGTGGTCGAATGCCCCTGAGTTCAATCCCAGGTACCAAAAAATAAAAAATAAAAAAATAAAAAGGGCTGGGGGTGTAGCTCAGTGGTTAAGCACCCCTGGGTTCAATCCCAGGTACCGAAAAAAATAAAAGTCTCCCCTGAGACTCTGACTAGAGCCACAAGGGAAACCCCACTTTCCCTGGGAGCTGTGAGGATCTCACAGCTTTACCCTTCTGGCAGCAACCTGGCGGCCCATGGAGAGGCTGGTCTATCAACAAACCAACAGAGAGAGCAGGTAGCTCAGAGTGACAGGCAGTTAGAATCCTGAGGCTGTTCTCTGAGCAGCTGGATACAAACATACCTGAAGCCATCACCCCTGACATTTCAGTAAGAAGCCAATAAATCCCCTTTTTCCCCCTCTGGCTAGTTTGAATGATGTGACACTTTACAGCAAGATCGTGAAAACAGGGGCTCTAAGATATGTCAGATGAAAGATCAAGGTTTAGAAAAATGTGTATAGTGTTGTTTGTATGAAAAAAAGAGGTAAGGAATGTACCTGCATGTGAATGTTGTGACTCTTCCAATCACACAGAGCATCTCTGCAAGGAACTATTAACACCTCCTCTGAGGAGGAAGGCTAGAAGTCAAGGGTGGAAAGGTGACTTAGTTTTCACTGTAATCCTTTTCGTGGTGTGCAGCGGGGTGGGGGGTGGTGCTGGGGATTGAACCCAGAGGCACTTCACCACTGAGCTACATCCCTACCTAGCCCTTTTTATTTTAAGACAGGTTCTCACCAAGTTGCTTCGGGCCTTGCTAAGTTGCTGAGGCTGGTTTTGAACTTACAGTTCTCCTGCTTCGGCCTCCTGAGCCACTGGGATTACAGGCATGCACCACCAAATTTCAAGGATGACATGAGCTAATTCAGGTTGTTGTCAGGAGATGGGGGGAGAGGCAGAAGAGGCGGAGGAGAAGGAAGAAGAAAGAAGAAGAAAGGAGGAGGAGGAGGAAGAGGAGAAAAGAAAAATGTTAATTATGGGTTCATGTAACCAAAAAGTTTTGGCTTTCAGGTATGGTTAGATCCAGGCTCACATATAATATAAACAATATTCTCTCCTTCTTCTGGCCCTGCTTTCCACTATATTGCCTAGGGTTCAGAAAGTCTACCGTCTGCAACCTCACCTCCTACTATTTCCCTCCCGCTCCATGTATACTTGTCCCCCACACCAGAAATACCCCTGCCTCAGAGCCTTTGCACTTCCTGTCCAGGTAATGGCAAGAAGGCCTCCATCAACAACAGACTTATATTCTACTGGTAGGGGACTCCAGAATAAAGAGACTTTATTCACAGAGTGCTAAACTCCTAGGAGTCTTATTGGATCAATCACTGTAGTCTGATGAAAGGAGTGCTCTCTGATTGGCTGGGCGTGAGTCATGTGACATCTCTGGACTTAGCAGATGGGAGGTCTGTTTTCCAAAAGAAAATAGATGAATCACCCAAAGAAGAGGGGATGAATACAGGGAGGTCTGAGCTAACAGGCTTCTCCCACATTGCTGTTAATTTTTCTAAACACAGAGATGTATTAGTTTTTTCTTTAAAAAGCAATGAACTCAGCCAGGCATGGTGGTGCCTGCTGAGGTGGGGAGGATTGAGAGTTCAAGGCCAATGGACATGACCTTCCCGTGTTCAGATATGAATACAAGACCAGTAAAACCCACATCATGTTCAACCACAAGAATGGGATCCTAATTAGAATACTCCACGCATGTATAATATGTCAAAATGCACACTACTTTCAGGTATATCTAAAAAAAAGCAAATTAAAAGATTCCAAACAACAACATGGAAAAAAGAAAAGAAAACGTTCAAGGCCAATGTGTGAGGCCTTGGGTTTGGTCCCCAGCACCAAAACAAAAACAAAAACAAAAAACATATACCCTGTATGACTTCATTTATACAAAGTTCTGATCAGGTAAAATAGCTTTGGTTGAGAAACCATGGTCTTCGTGGCTGGGTGTGGCTCAGTGGTGAGCACCTGCCCCCCGGCACGGGTGAGGCCCTGGGTTGCATCCTCAACACTGCATATAAATAAATAAAGTAACGGTCCTTCGACAGCTAAACCAATATTTTTAAAAAGACAAAAGAAAAACCATGGTCTGCAGGGGCCAGCAGCAGGGAGACATGGGACTTTCTGGATGACAGCAGAGGTCTGCTCCTGTTAGGGGTGTGGCCCACGCCGGAGCCTGCGTGGTCAAAACCCACCACATGCTTCCCTTCCGGGCTCTGCATTTGATTGCATGTGATTTTTAAAATTTTAACTGAAAATGTGAAAAAGAGAGAGCGAGGTGAATAAATGCATCTGCCAATCAGTGCAACCCAGGTCTTTCTTCCTGACCTGTCTACTCCCAGGCCTCGTAGTGAGCGGCTTTTCCTAGACCCCAGAGCCTCCTCCCAGGTCAGGTCAGGCCTCACCTCCCTCTGGGCTCCCTGCTCCTGCCTCATCCTCCACACCGTTCCCCACCAACACTCAGAGGGAACCCAATGCTGTGATGTAAATGTGTTCCCTCAAAAGTTCATGCGTTGGAAACCGAATCCCCAAATTCACACATTGATGGTTTCTGGAGATGGGAGGTAATTAGAACAAGATGAGGTCATGAGGGTGGAGTCCCCATGATGGCATTAGTGACTTTCTTTTTTTATTATTTTATGTTTTTAGTACTGGGGGTTGAACTTAGGATGCTTTACCACTGAGCTACATCCACAGCCCTTTTTTTATTTTTAGTTTTTTAGTAGTAGATGGACCCAATACCTTCATTTTATTTACTTATTTTATGTGGTGCTGAGGGTCGAACCCAGCGCCTCACACATGCGAGGCAAGCACCCTGCCACTGAGCTACTGCCCCAGCCTCATCCACAGCCCTTTTTATTTTTTATTTTAAGACGAGGACTTGCTAAGTTGTTAAGACAGGATCTTGCAAGTTGCCCAGGCTGACCTTGAATTTGCCTCAACCTCCCAATTGCTGGAATTATAGGCCTGAGCCATCGTTAGTGGCAACACATTAGTGACTCTATCAGAGGAAGAGAGACCTGAGCCAAGAGCTTGCCCTGCCATGGCAGCATGAGGCCGAGCACATGCCAGCACCATGCTATTGGGCCTTCCAGTTCCAGAACCGTCTCTAAATAAACCTCTAGTGTTTATAGATGTATGAACACACCCGCTCCCGGGTATTCTGTTACAACACCAGAAAGCAGACCAAGACACCCGTGAAGACCTAAGTCAGATCTGCTCAGCACCTGCCCAGGGCTCCCATTTCATTCAGTTTAAAATCCAAATCCACCCAGGTGCTGTGGCACACGCCTGTAATCCCAGAGGTTTAGGAGGCCGAGGTAGGAAGATCGTGAATTCAAAGCCAGCCTCAGCAACAGTAAGGCCCTAAGCAACTCAGTGAGACCCTGTCTCTACATAAAATACAAAATAGGCCTGGGGATGTGGCTCAATGGTCAATGCCCCTGAGTTCAATTCCCAATACCCCCCACAAAAACAAACAAACAAAAAACAAATCCACCCTCACTGGAGCCCACAGGCCCTGGGTGATCAGCCTCCCAAATCTGCTCTGGTCACACCAGCCTCCTTGCCTCCCTTTACACTGACTGGATGCCACTGTCTCCACAGTGTTTGCCTCACTCTCTGTCCTTCCCCAGGTCTGTTGAAGCACCACCTCCACAGAGAGAGACCCCACAGACACACACTGCTACATAAAACAGGCCCGGCCGCCAGTAGCCCCAGCTATTCAGGAAGCTGAGGCGGAGGGGCGCCTGAGCCCAGAGTTTGAGGACATCCTGGGCAACACAGCGAGAGCCAACTCATCCTCTGGAACCCCCAACCTCCTGCGGTCACCAGTGCTCAGCCCCGTCTGCACTATAAGGTGGCTCTCACAAGCATGCCAGCTCCTGGAAGCAGGGACCTGTCTCCTTCCTGCCTGTCATACAGTGGATGCCGAGTGAGTCCCAGCTGGAGGACAGCGTGAACAGACAAGGAAACATCACCTCCTGGTGCTCCTGGTATCCACGGTGCTCCTCAGTTCTGCTCTCATGTCCCCAGAGTGCCCTGGGCCTTGCTCCCCGGCACACCCTGACCAGTCACTGCCCCAAGGGCTTCCCAGGGGGCCCACAACTCCTTACCAGAGCCCTGTCCCAGATCTCCCCTGCTTCAGGGCACGGTGGCCTTTCAGTCTTCCCTAGTGGCTTGGGTATAAACAGGAGTGACTACCATTGTGGGAGGTCAAGATCTTGTCCAAATGTGGCTTGTCCCATATGCTGTGGGAGGGACCCAAGAATAGACCTTTCTCCAGATCCCCACCAGCCCACGCCACGGCCACACAGCCTGTCCTCAACCCCGACTTCTCTGTTGTCTTCCGCATTTTCCCTCCCCGATGTCCTCTGTTCACCCTTCACAAACCCCAACCTCGCCTCCTGAGGATACTCCCTTTCCCCAAGTCTTGGTCATTCCACCTACAGCTTTCTGGTCTATGCATGAACCAGAATCCTCAGGGGAAACTATTTAAGATGCTGATTCTCAGAGATGCCCAGAGATCCTGAGTCTGCACGTAGGGCCATAAAAATGGGGCATTTTAAATAGAGGTTCCAGGTGACTGATCCATGGCCACACTGGCACAGGAGTCCCTGGTGGGGAAGAGGCCTGGACAGAAGAAAACAAATTTTAATTAAGAGACCTCAGCCTCCACCTAACGCGATGGAAGGCAGGGAGGGTTTTCATTTTCCAGTTGCTTTTAAAAATAAACTAGCACTTACAGATGCTTCACATCATACCTTTCCTACCATAGAAACTTCTAGAAACCCTAAGGTCTATGGGAGATCCTATCGTTGGTGGAAGACCACAGCAAAGGACAAAAGGCTTCTCTCATGGGAAATTACCAATCCTCTAACCACAACCCAGGTCTGCAGGCTGCACCAGTGGCTGGGTCGAGGAGTGGCCTTGAGAGCAGGGGCCCCGCCCGTAGCCGGGTCAGCAGTCCCCCCTCTCCACCTACAGAGGAAACTACACAGACACTTCATTTGCTGAACTTTATTTGATGCATATACATTTACATTTACTAATCCTGGTGCCAACCAGTTACACAGCAAACCCCGGCAGACCCAACTTGGATTTCAGGAGCTGGGCAGCTGCAGCCTCATCAGCCCGTGAGTCCAGTTCGCCCCACGTGGTTTGCACACACCCAAGACAGACCTGGAGGCAGAGGCCAGGAGCTGCGGGTGGATGCCATTCTTGTTTTCTGTATCTTCAGTGAGATTCACGCAGGATTTTGAAATGAATCGTCACAAGAAATTTGTCTTGAAGTTGAATCACTAACAACATCTAACAATTGTTCACGTTTTTACCACAAAAACCAAAGTCAGAAAAGAAACCACGAACACTTGTGAGGGCTACAACTCTAGGACAGAATGTCACTGTGTGCGGGTTAACATGGTGACCTGCTATCACACAGCTGGAGGGTCACGGCAGAACAAGAGCATGTGAAGTACAACAGGGAAGGAGCGTCCAGACATGCGCGGGACCGAGCCGCCCACTGCCAAGCTTCCTCATCAGGTCACACTTACAAGCAATTTAATTATATGCAAAGAGAAGGCAGAAACGACTAGTTACAGACCTGTACAGAACAAGTTAACCTGTAAACACAAGGTAAGTATTCTGACAGTTCCCGGTGTGACTGGTCTGGGTTACAACATATTTGAGTAATTGTTTTTCACATTTTGAAACACATGAAAAAATAGATTTGGATTACATCTTTGTGGATGCCTTGGGGATTCCCCAAAATACAGTTTGGAAACCACTAATCTTGGGGACCCCTCCCTCTCTCCTACACATGCACGCACACACACACACACACACACACACACACAATGAGACACAGCAGTCTGTTCTGATTTACTGTGTCTAAATTCAGACAGCAGAAACAGCTAATTTTTAAGACTTTCCCCCCTCTTCTATGTGAGAAGTGGCTTCTTCCTCAAAGGTGGTGAGTTTGGTGGCTCTGGATGGAACTAGAGCCAAGAACCCAGGAATGACCCAGTCTTCCCACCAGCCACCCCTCTTCTCCACACGCTTCCTGAAAGGGCTTCAACCCAAACGGGAGTCAAAGTGCCATTTTTATTAACGGACTCTCAAACTTGACTACTTCAATGGAGAGGCAGACATTCATTCTTCCCAGAACTCTTGGGACTGAACCACCTTCCAGTTTGACAACTGGCGGATAGAAGCTCAAGACTGAAGGAGCAAGGGACCGCCAGCGTGCATCCAAGGCCCAGGCTTAACTCACCCGCCGGTCACGGCCCAGGGAGGCTGTAGGGGAGAAAGCAGCCACCCTGCTCTTCAAAACACCAGGCCTAAAGGTTAGTTGACCATCCAGAAGAGCAAGCAGGGAGTGGGGAGAAAGGCGGGACATGAATGAGCGTAACAGTAACCCAGCCCATGCATAAAGGGTAATGAACATTCTAGAATTTTCCCAAGCCACTTACCAACCCTCCCACCACTGAGGGTGAGTTGAAGAGAAAGTGAAAAGCAAGCCTGGTAGAGAAAAAGGCAGAGAGACACACCTCCCTCCCCCAGTTCCTCCCAAGACCTCAGATCTCACACCATTTACCTCTGGAGAGCCAGACCTCTAGAAACTGGGTCCCTCAAAGAGCCAAGTCTTATTTCACTCAACGACAAGAAAAAGCTTTGCTTCTAACTTGGAACTTCTTCCTTGGTCTTCTTTCAGCTCCTTGGGCATGGGTGGTCCCCCAAATCAAAGCTTTCTGGAATCTGTGGGTAAATTAGAAGAGCTCAAGAGACGAAGCAGGAAGAAGCACCAGGAGGACATGTCCACCTCCCAGGCCCTTCTGAGTCTTCCAACACTTCTGTCCCCCAATCGAGTCTCCAGAAAATTCATCCTTAAAGCCAAGTACCTGGACCAACAATATAATCCCAAACACTGAATTCCTATGGAGGGAAACGGGTTATACGCAGTGGTACAACCACCACAGAGCCACTCACCCATGAAATGTGTGTGGGTGAGTTTGCTTTGCTGCCTTCTGGAGGGTCCCCAATGGTGGCCATCAGGAGCTCCTAGGAGGGAGCCTGGGCTCTAACCCTCTAAAACCTCACCTGGGGCCGCCCACCTCCTCCAATGCACTGGATCTCCCTTGGCACCTGCCTGGCCTACTACCCCTGTGGGCTCCTCTGCCCCTCTGCCCCTCCTCCCGCTTTATCCAAATCACTTGCTGTCATCCTCACCATTGGAGGCACGAGGAGAGCCTCCTGGCTTGGCCTTCAGACTCCTGGATGTTGAGGCTAACAACCTGGAGTGCTGGGGGCCTCGAGCGGCTTTCTGGGCTGACACATCTCTTCTCAAGCCTGACACCTTCTTTGCAATCATGGGCTTCTTCTTTGCCTCTTCAGAATCAACCAGGACATACGAGACGGGGCCCAGGCTCACCTTCTTCTTCTTCCTCATGGGGGCAGGGCTCTTGCCCGAGGCCCAGCCCATGGCCTTCTTCTTTGGGGGCCTTTCCTGACCACCATCGTGGTCTGACTCAGTGGTGCCTCCAGGGCTCTCCACCTCCCCCTGGGCTTCCTGAGGTGGATCTCGGGGAACCTTCCAGGCACCTTTTGCCAAAGGCTTCTTCAGAGCTGACTCCTCCTGCTTCACGCATGGTTTTTTGTTGCTCTTGATGGACTCAGATATCTCCATGCTTCTGGCTTCCCCAGCCTCGTGATTCTCCAAGTAGGCAGAGCTATTGGGACGGTTGCCTTTGGGCTTTTTCCAGGGCAGTGGTTCCTGCTTGAGATTTTTTTTCTGCTTCTTTCTCCTGGAGCGACTCTTAGCTCCAGCCCTGCGACCTAAAGGTTTGGGAGGGTTACCCTGGTCTTCCATGTCATTCCAGTGGCGGGGGTTCTCCATCTTCAAGGTAGAACCCACCTCTGCAGCCAGCCCCGGCTCCTTCTTGACCTTCTTCCCTGCTACTGAAGCCCAGGCTGCTGCCTCCTCTGCCTCAGCGGCCTCCTGAGCCCTAGCCTCCTCCCGGCTGCGGATCTCTGCATCCATGTAGAAGATGACTTGCACCACAGCCCCCAGAAGCACCCCCAAAGTTTCTGCCCAGTTCTCCGAGGGCTGGTTCTGGGATGGCGAGGGGTGGTTAAGCTGCAACAAGCGGACCACATCCTCCCACGTGCGCCCCTCGGCATCCAGGAATTCATTCAGGTTTTTCAAAAACTCGGCATCCTGGGTGGGGTCCCTACAGGCCACTCTCCAGGCCCCGCCTCTTCCTGGGAACTCCCGGGGTATGGCGCTCAGATTCACACCCTCGCTAACCTCAATAAGGGCAGCTTTTACATTCTCCTCTCTCAAGAAGATCTTGTTAAGCACGCGGTAGGGGCCCAGGGGCGAGAGGACCCCATTCAAGGTCTCCTCGATTTCTGCTTGGCCACAGTCCTCTGGGATGCCCGTGACCAACAGGGACCTGTGGATGTCCACTTCCATCCCCCGACACCAATCCTCCAGAAGGTTCATCGCCATGGCCTCCGACATCTGGCCGCTCTAACCCCACGCAAAGGGTCTATGAGGTGGATGTGAGCTGCGGGGGTCCCCAGATAGGAATCCTGCAAGGTCACAAGAGGGTGAGGTCAGATTCCCTGGAAGCTGGCCAGGCTCCCAGCTCTCAGCCGCCCCACCGCGGCTGGCCCGCAGGAGGCCTCGCGCTTTCCCAGGACCCTCCTCCCCAGCCCGGGCCCCGAGTGCTCACACGAGTCCCGGGATCTGGCGCAACGGCCCCCGGGGCTGGCGCTCGGCCAGCGGCAGGGATGGACCGGGCAGCCCCGCCTCCGACCGTCCAGCCCGGCCAGGGAGAGGCCCCGGGGTGCAGCCACTCCTCGGGAGCCGGCTCCGGCCGCCCTGGCGCTGCGGCTCGGGCCAGTCGGGGCCGGGAAGCCGCCGTCCGCCCTCGCTCCGCGCCGGCGAGTCACGCGAAGCCGGGCCTCGACCCCCGCAACTGCGCCGACACAGCCGGCGTCGCAGCGCGCGCCTGCGCACTGGCTCCCGCGCCGCGGCGCCGGGTCTTCGGGCCCCCGCAGCTCCGGCGGTCTCCATGGCAACAAGAGGTTGGTTGCTAAGAGGCGGGCGGCCTGCGGCGGGCTCTGCAGCAGGGTCTAGCCAGCCGGTGCGAAAAGTGCGACAGTTCAGGGGTGCACCCAGCGAGTCCCCAGCGCCCCTCCAGGCCCGCTTTTTCCACCCTTGACTGCCTGATGTGGGTCTCGGGATGGGGTGGGGGCGCTGACGTCCAAGGCCGGGCACAAACCAGCTCTCACCCTCTGCCAGCCGCCCTCCTGGGGGACACCCGAAAACCGAGGGCAAAAGGAGAGAGAAGCTTTAGTGTCTTCTGTCCCTGCCCCTGTTTCCTCTCATCACAGCCATAGCTCCGTTTGGGGCAGCATTCTCCCTCTACAGTTCCTGGGTTCTGGAAACTTCCAGAAATTTCTAGAAATTTCTTGCTCCCCTGGCGACTCTTTAGGCCTGAGGTGAATGCTTCACCTTTCCTTGTCGGTTTCTCAATTTGCTGCCTTAACCCCTTTGTTTGTAGCTGATTAAGTGCTCCTAGGTCACTCAGTGTGAGCTGCCTTCTGTTACCTGCCGGGACATCCTAGCAATGCTGCTTCCTAGCTGTTCCGTCTTAGAGAAGGGATTTGCCGTCCCCAAGTGCCTTTCTTTTCTCCAGGAAACTTTTCTGATCTAGAAGTTTTGAAGATTCAGGGACCTCACATATGAAAGATGCAATGAAAAACACTTCTGACCTTGGTATTTCTGTGGTATTCCACAGAAAATCTCTTCTTTGCATTCACTTTTGGAATTGACCTTTGCGAGGTCAAATGGCTGAATGCCTGTTTCATTGTTATCTCTGGCATCCCTAAACATGAGTGGGATCAATTTCGTGTGACTGCCTCCTCACCTTGAACCAACAGAGTAATGAGGAAGGGAAGTTTTGTGACTTTTCAGACTAAGTTATAATAGGCATTCATCCTCTTTCCTGTTCATTGGAACCCTCTCATTCTTGGATGCCTGAGCTTTCAGGCAAGATATTCAACTGTCTTCTGGCTGCCATGCCGTGAGGAAGCCCAACCATAGTGAGAAGCCACCAGTGCTCCAGTTAACAGTTCCCAGCTAAGCACAGTTCCTCCATAGGATTTTAGTCCAAAGCACCAGACCTATGAGTTGAAGAAACTTCCAAATGATTCTAGCTCCCATTAGAGTCACTCAGCCATTTGCATCTTCTCAGTTGAGTCCCAGACACTGGCTACCAGGAACAAAGCATTAGTGTTGTACCTGGTGTGAATTCCCAACCCATTCAGTCCAGGAGTATAACAAAATAGCTGTCCTATGCTACTGCACTTGGGGGTGGCTTATTATACAGCAATAGATGACTGGAAATTATGGCAAAGGTCAAATGCATCAAGAATTGATGATGTTTGGCAAAGCGTTACTGCAACAGAAAATAAGAACAAAAGTCTTAAGTCAGCTCCTGAAAAGAGACCCAAAAGCAACTTTTTCAAATCAGTGTGCAGTTTCACTTTGTGGAATTATTCCTTTGAAATAGCATCATCACCATCAACCAGACAGTCAAGCTTTACGGATTGAAGAAGAGGTAACATTTCCACTCTAGTCACATACTTTTAGGAAAGAAGGAAAGCTTGATGGTTCCTTGACATGTCACCATTAAGAGAGCTAGTAAAAAAAAAAAGTCTTGTTCCTTCTGTATAGCCATTTAGCATCATTCATAGGAAGTAGAGTAGTCAGGGGGAGCAGCTTATAGCTGATGGTGCTATGAGGTTGTAGTACTCAACATTTAAAGTTTGGTTACTAAACTTTTAAAGTAAAATCATGATTCAAATTTAAAATTTCCACCAGGCGCAGTGGTGCATGCCTGTAATCTGAGAAGCTCAGGAGGCTGAGGCAGGAGGATTGCAAATTTGAAACCAGCCTCAACAACTTAGTGAGACTCTGTCTCAAAAGATAAAAAGGACTGGAGATGTGGCTCAGTGGTTAGGTGCCCCTGGGTTCAATCCCCGGTACTTCCCCAAATTTAAAGTTTCCCCTGGAATTTCAGATTTATTTTTATATTCCCTAAAGTGCATATTACAATTGTGATTTTTGCCTTTAGCAAAATGCTCAGCTATTCAATACTTTGTCAAAATCTATGTATTTGGTTCTGACATTTGATAAACTATTGTTTTTTTTTTTTTGTTTTTTGGGGGTTTTTTTTGGTACTGGGGATTGAACTCAGGGGCACTCGACCACTGAGCCACATCCCCAGCCCTATTTTGTGTTTTATGTAGAGACAGGGTCTCACTGAGTTGCTTAGCGCCTCGCCATTGCTGAGGCTGGCTTTGAACTCGCGATTCTCCTGTCTCAGCCTCCCACAGTGCTGGGATTACAGGCTTGAGCCACCGCGCCCGGCTGATAAACTGTTGTTTTTATTACTGCAAAATCAGTAGCAAGAGGCCTGCTCAAGGCTGGGAAGCATTCTTTTTTTTTTGGTACTGGAGGTTGAACTCAGGGGCACTCGACCACTGAGCCACATCCCCAGCCCTATTTTGTGTTTTATGTAGAGACAGGGTCTCACTGAGTTGCTTAGCACCTCGCCGTTGCTGAGGCTGGCTTTGAACTCACGATTCTCCTATCTCAGCCTCCCTGAGTGCTGGGATTACAGGCTTGAGCCACCGCGCCCGGCTAGGGAAGCATTCTTCTTGCAGCATCTTTGCAGTGACCTGGGATGGACCAGGAAAATAAGAGAGTATGGCATAATTGCTACCAAATGAGATAACTCTTGTTAGAAGATTGTGGCAAATGATACCAAAATCCAGTGCATGCACAAGGAGTTGTTGCCAATTTGCTAATTGAGAGTGGATAGAATGGAAAGAAAAATACCAAGAGCGGACAAGGAGAGAATTCCCATGCGTGCGCATGACGGATACACATACAATCATTTTGGAAGACCCTTTGGCTGTACCTAGTTAAGCTAAACATTTGCAAACACTGTGGCCTGGCAATTCCATTCCAAAATATATGTACCCAACATAAATGTATTCACTGAAAGATATGGACAAGGATAGTCACACAGCACCAGGCAGAATAGCCAGAGTTTAGGAACTATTCAAATGCCAATTAACAGAAGAAAGGATAAATAGTGGTCTGTTCACATAGTCACATACCAAACAATGAGAGTGAATGGTCTACAGCCACACACAATATATAGATGAAGCTTTTAAATATAATGTTGAGTAAAATAAAGCAGACACACAAGAGTGCATGTGGGCATAATGACATTTACTAGAAACGCAAAAACAGCACAACAAATCTGTGCTGTCAGAAGTCAGAAAGACTCCGGTACCTGGGTGCAGTAGCGCATGCCTGTAATCCCAGCAGCTTGGGAGGCTGAGGCAGGAGGATTCCAAGTTCAAAGCCAGCCTCAGCAAAAAACAAGCTGCTAAGCAACTCAGTGAGACCCTGTCTCTACATAAAATAAAAAATAGGGCTGGGGATGTGGCTCAGCGGTCGAGAGCACCTGAGTTCAATCCCCAGTACCAAAAAAAAAAAAAAAGTCAGGAAGTGTCTTGCTGGTGAAGATCTAATGACTTCCAAGGTGGGACTCCCACTGGAAAAATTCTGTATGTTGTTTTGGGTGTTTGGTTACTGGTGCGTCTAGATGGTAAAAATTCAGTGTGCTCTGTGCTCACGTTATGTGCACTTTTCTGTCAATTGGTGATTCCGCACTAACAGCTTTGGCTCAGGAGCAGGATGCGAGCTGTGAGGGAAGCTGAGCGGCTTGCAGGTTTTCAGACTGAGCGGATGCCACTTACTTTTCTCTGGGGAGGGGAGTGGTTTGGATGAGAACAGGTTGAGGTGAGAACAGGATGAGGGGTGGGGAGCAAATCAAAAGCTAGTTTGGGCCATGTTGAGTCTGAGATGCTGAGACCACTCTCAGACTCAGGAATTTGCCGAAAGGACTCACAGGACTCTGAAGAGCTACCTACTCACTGTTAGAGTTCTTTAGAGGGCAAGGATACAGATTCATTGGTAACGGGAGAGGCAGCACCCAGGAGAGACCAGGCATGGGCTTCCAGCTGTCCTCACCCAGTGGAGTCACACTAACAGCGCCATGTCTCCCATCAGTGCTGTGGGACAACACAGAGTGCTGTCCAGCAAAGAAGCTCACCCGAGCCTTGACGTCCAGAGTTTTTACTGGGATTCAGTCATATAAGCACAGATGCCTGTGTGGATGGGTCAGTACTCATAAGAGGAGCAGATTCCGGGAATTACGCAGAATGTCGGATTCATTACAGGGCGGAGGCCTTCTGCAGCTTGGCATCAGGCAATCGGGGGAGGGGCAGCTGGAAGTGTGCAAGGTCTTTTTATCTGGTGTGAGGCTTAAAGTAGTGAGGGATCTTCTGGGCTGACACCTGGAAGGAAAGCTGCATCCAAAACAGTGAATAAGGACAGCCTGAAACCTACAGGCATGAGTGAGGCCTCAGGCCAACCTGGACCCATATCTCCCTCCCTCCCCCCCTCTCCCTCCCTCCTGCAAGGCAATTATAGACACTAAATTTTGATAAGGTGGATTTTTCAATGCAGTCACCCTCAAAGCAGCCATCTCTGGGGAGGAAAAGAGGAGAGATGGGGTGGAGAGGTGGGACACAAGCTGCTTGAACAGTAATTTGTCATTTGCTTTGTCGTGAAACTGGTCTCGAACTCCTGGGCTCAAGAACCTTCCTGCCTCAGCCTCCTGAGTAGGGATAATAGGTACATGCCATCATGCCTGGCTTTTATGTTTTTGTTTTTGTTTTTCAAACAAGAGATGTACTGCCGGATCTTTGTTTTTCAAACAAGAGATGCCCACCTGTGATCCCAGTGACTCTAGAGGCTGAGGCAAGAGAGAGGATCCACAAATTACATAGGCAGAGGGAAACATGCACTGTAAACAAAAATCAACTTATAAAAATATTTTATTTATTTATTTATTTATTTTGTACAGGGGGTTGAGCTCAGGGGTACTCGACCACTGAGCCACATCCCCAGCCCTATTTTGTGTTTTATTTAGAGACAGGGCTTCACTGAGTTGCTTAGCACCTCGCCATTACTGAGACTGGCTTTGAACTCATGATTCTCCTGTCTCAGCCTCCCAAAGTGCTGGGATTACCAGCATGTGCCACTGTACCCAGCTTTATAAAAATATTTTAAACAGATGTATATTTTAAATAGATGATGCACGCCCATAATCTCAGAGGCTCAGGAGGCTGAGGCAGGAGGATCTCAAGTTTGAGGCCAGCCTCAGCAATTTAGTGAGGCCCTAAGCAACTTAGCGAGGCCCTGTCTCAAAATAAAAAATGAAAAGGGCTGAGGATGTAGCTCAGAGGTAAAGGGCTCCTGTGTTCATGCCTCAGTACCAAAATAAAAAATAAAAATAATAATAATAACAATAGGGCTTGGGTTGTGGCTCAGTGGTAGAGCACTTGCCTAGCATGTGTGAGGCACTGGGTTCAATTCTCAGCATCACATGTAAATAAATGAATAAAATTAAGAGGTCCATCAACAACTTAAAAAAATATTTAAAAAATTATACAGAAATAATAATAAAATAAATGTATATAAAACAATATTGTGTGTATATAACCATAAATCCTATTTTGTGTGTATATATACCGATATATCATGCATTTCAAAATATTTGAAATAAATTTTTAAGAGAAAAATGTAAATGTTTATATATAAAAAAGAACATAAATATACGTTTATAAACATCCACTTATATGAGTATACATATATATGTACATGTGTTAGGTGGGGTCAGCTGCCTGCCTGCTCTCCTATTAAGGAGCCACCCTGATTGCTAGTGGATTCTAAAATAGTTTCAAAGTTGCCTTAATAGGAGGCCTTACTGTGGTTTCCTTGACAACATTTGGTACTGTGGTTTCCATGACAAGGCTTTGCATGATTGTTTCCATAACAACGCATCCCGGCAGCCCCAGCCCTCCCATCCTCTCTCCCCTCCGGGTTTAGGGCTGTCTTTTTCCATCCTCTTCCTCTCTGTTCCACTTTTGGATTTCTGTTTTGCCTGGCTGTGTATTTTAAAGGACAACTCATGGATTCTCCATAAATACCAACTCCCCAGAAGGTGAAGGGGTCTCGGGGCTCCTGCCTAGATTTCCTCTGGGGTAAGGTGTAGCAGTCTGCAGCAATGGCTCTGGATTGTTCTGTGCGGCTGTCTTCTGAGGGCGCCTTGCTACTGCAGAGTTTTTTGGGTGTGTATCTGCTTCCTGCTTCTCCTCCTCATCCAGTTACATGCTTTCATCCTGCTGTAGTTTAGACCTGGAACATCCCCCAAGATCCATGTGTTCAACGTTTGGTCCCCAGCTTGACGCTTTTGGGACTGGGGCCGGGTAGGATTTAGATATTATAGAGCTGGGAAAATACTGAAAAGAGAAAAATTAAAATCCTCTGCAATTTCACTCCTCTTGGAGAACCTTGTTACAATTTTTTGAAAGGCAAAATCATGACCGTCATGCAAACGGAAAATGGACTCTTAGCAAATGTTTAACCCATCAGAGGTCAGTGAGATCGCAGGGCCAGTCAAAGGGCACCCACACGCAGGCCATTAGGCAGGCTGAGAGGAATTTCCTTAATATATAGAAAACTGGCTTTTCCCACAGTGGGAGAGAGAGAGAAATCAGTTCAACCTCCACCAGATTAAATTCACTTGCCTGCCTATGAACAAGAATCATTGACGTCACTTTTATCTACAATTTACAGAGGTACAAATAACTCAGACTCAGGCACTTCACAAAATCAGCAAAGCTAGAAGGATATGATGGATCCCTAAATTTGCTGCAAAGACACTGGTCATTGGTTTGGTTGACTTCAAGACCTTTCATGGTCTCCCCCCACCATGGAAACAATAGAATACAAAATATCCGAATTTTTTTTCCTATGGAACAATGGAATGCAAATATCCACCACTTTGTGTGGTCGTATCTTGCTTTATGAAGCTTTATTTCCGTGTGTGTGTGTGTGTGTGTGTGTGTGTGTGTGTGTCCAGGTCAAAACAAAATGTGTTTCTTACCCTGGCTCAGAGTCAATGACGTGTGAGTCACTTTCATGGCCAATTAGCTGTTCCAGTGTGGATAGATATGTAAGTTGCTTCCAAAGCTTTTCTATTTCAAATGAAGAGCTGCTAAGGGTCGGTGGGTTTTGCTTGGGCTGTGCTGTGACTTCTCAACTTGCTTTAAATTATGATGCTTTTTAAAATACAGAGTGTCTGGTTTGTCCATTTTCATTGCAAAGAACAAGAATATAAAATAAAGCCTGACGTGTCCACACCAGAGACCAGCGCCTCTCTGCTGAGCAGTTCTCTCTCTCTCTTTCTGGAAATAATTGATAAAATCTGGGAATTATGTGGACAGAGACGAGATGTATTCTTGTCTGCATCAAGGCTCAGGTTACAGCCACAGCTGCGGACCCTGAATTTACAGAAACGGCAGCAGCTGTTTTGCAGCAGAGCTAGGAAGGACATTCTGAGCAAGGAGTCCAGGCCAGGAAACCCAGAGGCCCCTCATTCTTTTTCTTAATTTGTTTTTCCTAAAAATCAACCACAGAACAAAACCATCCATCGAACCAGTAGGATTACCTTAATATAATGTTCAAAAATAATCGAATTTACTGTGTAGTTTTGGAATAAACATGCATGTCTATAGGAAAGCACGGAAGCATTAATCACAAAATTTTTTTTAACCCCTGGAGCAGGGGGTTTGGAGTGAACAGAGCTCAAGAGGGGCTCTGGAAGGCTATTTCATGATGAGGGGGGTGGAAATAACATGGAGTTTGCAATAGAATTATTTTTCCACTTATATCTGTGTGTTTGGCACGCATTTCTGTATGCATGCTGTGGATTTTTTAAAAATTTTTTTTACCATTTTAGCTGTTTTATTTTTTAAATATTTTTAATTGTAGATGGACACAACACCTTTTTTTTAATTTATTTTTTAATGTGATGCTGAAGATCGAGTCCAGTGCCTCACACATGCCAGGCAAGTGCTCCACTACTGAGCCACAACCCCAGCCCACAGGCTGTGAATTGTTAAAAAACTGTGTGTTTAAAAATAACCACAGGGGGCCAGAGTCATGGCTCAGTGGTAGAGCGCTTGCCTAGCATGTGAGGCACTGGGTTTGATGCTCAGCACCACATAAAAACAAATAAGTAAAATAAAGGTATTGTGTCCATCAACACCTAAGGAAATTTTTAAAAAAAATAGCCACAGGTTCAGGGTTACCACAGCCAAATAAATGTTAAAAATCATTTTCTAGAATGTTCCATGGCTGAACCCTAGCAGTACAAATACACATTCTAAAAAGGTTCATTAACTAGACACACAAAACATAGTCAGGTGCAGTTTCCCTCCTCTGTTGTGGGGGTGGATCTCATTCCCTGTGCCTGGAAAATGTCACGTGGGCCCAACAGTCTTGGCTGGTGACTAACCTGCTTTTTTCTGGAAGCCCTTAGTCAAAGGGGAAAAAAAAGAATGAAGTATCCTACTTTTTTTATAAGAAGGTGTGTACTATTTTTTTTTTACTTCTAAATGTATACTTATGTTTCATAAAAATTACAATATCTGCTTGAAGAGGAAAAAAACAACTGGCAAATCAAGTTGTTTTTGGTTGAATGAATGAATGAATGAATGAATGAATAGATAAAGAAAATATGGTACATATACACAGTGGAGTTTATTCAGTCATAAAGAAGAATGAAATCACATCGTTTGCAGTAAAATGGAGGGAACTTGAAACCATTATGTTAAGGGAAATAAGTCAAACTCAGGTCAAGTGTTGTGTATTTTCTGTCGTGTGGAAGCTAGAGAGGAAAAAGGAAGAGAAAAGTGGAGGGGGAGATGACATAAAAATCAAAGGGAGATCAGTAGAATAGAGATTAAGGGGTGGGAAATGAGAGGAGGGAAGTCTTGGAAGTGATATTGGGCAAATGATATGTTATATTGTGTGCATGAACAAACATGTACCAACAAATCCCACCATTATGTAAAACTGTGATGGACCAAAAAATAATGGGGAGAATAATAAAACACCTCTAATATCTTTTGTTTTTTGTTTTGTTTTTGTTATCAAGGATTGAACTCAGGGGCACTCGACCATTGAGCCACATCCCCAGCCCTGTTTTGTGTTTTCTGTAGAGACAGGGTCTCACTAAGTTGCTTAGCGCCTCGCCGTTGCTGAGGCTGGCTTTGAACTTGCGATTCTCCTGTCTCAGCCTCCCTAAGTGCTGGGATTACAGGTGTGCGCCACCGCACCGGGTTAATATCTTTTTTAAAATGTCACACTAAGCCGAGCGCGGCCTGTAATCCCAGCAGCTCAGGAGGCTGAGACAGGAGAATTGCGAGTTCAAAGCCAGCCTCAGCAATGGTGAGGCTCTAAGCCACTCAGTGAGACCCTGTCTCTACATAAAACACAAAATAGGTCTGGGGATGTGGCTCAGGGGTCGAGTGCCCCTGAGTTCAATCCTGGTGCCAAAAAAAAAAAAGGCATGCTAGTAAGGAATGACCCAGGAGAAGCAAGATTTCATTCCAACTGAAACAAGGTTTAGGCAGGACTAAGGCCGCCCTCCAAAGCCACCCACTCACCCTGGCAGAAGGTTGAAGAGAAAAAGGAATCATTTGTACATCTTTCTGTTTTTCTCTTTTCCCCTGGCTGCAGCTAGCATTTTCATTAAAATGCTCCATGTCCATTCCATCCTACTTAAATTGGCTCATTTTGGATTTTTCCCTCAGTGCTATTTACATATTTTTTAAAAAATTTTATGTTTAATCAACACATAATAATTGTGCATATTTGTGCAGAATAGTGCAACAATCCGGTATGTGCATATGACATGCCACAATCAAACCAGGTCAGTCGTCACTTTCCTCTCCCTAAACAGCGTCTGGTGCTGTTAGCTTTCTGTCGCTGTGACACAATACCTGAGGAAAACAACTTAAGGGAAAAAAAGTGTACCATATTTCACTGCGTGACCATCACCAGCATGTCATTATCACACCATTTTTGGAATCCAAAAATTGGTTTATAACTTATCATCATGTAATTTGTTGCATGGTATAATTCTGTTCATCATGCCACTTAAAAGGTAAACAGCTGGGCACGGTGGTGCACGCCTGTCATCCCAGTGGCTCGGGAGGCTGAGGAAGGAGGATCATGAGTTCAAAGCCAGCCTCAGCAATGGGGAAGCGCTAAGCAACTCAGTGAGACCCTGTCTCTACATAAAACACAAAACAGGGCTGGGGATGTGGCTCAATGGTTGAGTATCCCTTAGTTTAATCCCTGGTACCAAAAACACACACACACACACACACCAACAACAAAAAAAACCCTATTGCCTTCTGTGTAGTGAGAATACTGAGTCTGTGCTCTGTGCCTATTACAGCTCTCACTTGCTAAATATCACTGACTAGGGGCTGGGGCGGTGGCTCAGTGGAAGAGCGCTTGCCTAGCATGCATGAGGCCCTGGGTTATAAATAATAAATGAGTAAAATAAAGATCCATCAACAACTAAAAAAAATCTTTTAAAAAATAAATAAATATCACTGACTAAATTATACCACCGTTTAGTGGGCTGCCTGGAACATCTGGACACATCTTCCTGTTTTAGTGAATTAGGAGACTTTTTTTTTTTAAAGAAAGAAGTGATTCCACGTTATCTTGGGGGACAGGGGTGCCAGAGGAGGAGGTCTCGGGCACAAGAAGAAAGCACATTTTCTATGAAAACTGTAAGAGTGACAGGCCGGAGCAGCACCCCTTTGTGAACTTGGAACCCAGGAAACAAAGAACAAGGAAGGTCTTCTTCCCCTGCCCCACCTCGCTGCTCTGCCTAGATCTGAGATCTTCCCTGTCTCCCACCCGAAACCACAAGAAATAAGGAGATGTGGGTTTCCATGTCAGTTCTGCCCAGCACCCAGGCACTATGCTTGGGCTGGTGGAGTCCGAGGTCCCCAAGACCACCCTCAGGCTGAGCAATTCACTAGGACTCAGAACTGGGGACAGTCCTGTCCTCTTGGTCATGGTGTATTACAGCAAAATATAAAGGGTGCCTCTGTCACCGCCCAGGAGAGCCGAGGCGTGAGCTCCTGCTGCCCTCTCCAGTGGAGTAGAGTGGACAGTGCTTGATTCTCAGCAACGACATGTGACAACATGGAAGAAGTACAGGGAAGCCCCCCCACGCCATGGTTTTCACTGGGGGCCCATCATATAAGCATGCAACCCCGCATGGCTGGCCTTAGGTACTGTCTCCAGTCCCTCCAAACTGACACCACATGGCCCCAAGACCTACTCATACCAAAACAGGTGTTCGGCAAAAACTGCCTTGTTAGGCAGACACAGTGGTGCACTCCTATAATCCCAGTGGTTCGGGGAGGCTGAGGCAGGAGGATCGCGAGTTCAAAGCCAGCCTCAGCAACTTAGTGAGGCCCTAAGCAACTCAGTGAGACCCTGTCTCTAAATAAAATACAAAATAGGGTTGGAATATAGCTCAGTGGTTGAGTGCCCCTAAGTTCAATCCCCGATACCCCAAAATAAAATAAAATATAATAAAAATTGCCTTGTTAATATAAACTACCCGGTGTGGCTCAAGGTCCCAGGCAAACACTCTTATCAGGCAGGACAGCCCAAGAGCTCAGAAGGTACCTCCCAGTGGCCAGGCAAGGACCAGTCCCTTCCCTTAGAACATGCAGGATTTGGGCAGCGCGATCTGCTGAGTTAACCCTTTGCAACACAAGGGATGCTTCTGAAGCTGGCTGGGAGGGAGCACTGGCCCTAGCTGGGGTGGGAGCGCTACTTCCTGTTGACTAGGAAGGCCTCTTCTATTTGGAAATTGGCAAGGTGGAGGGCATGGGAGAAGCAGCCATGCGGAGAGGGCTTGGGAGAGGGTCAGAGAGCTGGGACGGGGGAGCCCTGCCTCAGGGGCTCAGGGAAGAGGACCTGCTATGGCATTTTCCAATAAACCTGGCTCATAGCCAGCTGTGTGGGTCTCCGTGTCCCTGAGTTCTATAACAGTTGACTTCAGTGAGAAGAGAAACAGTGCGGGGAGGGTTGGCCCTCCATGATGGAACCAGGTCAGGTTCAAGATGGGAGCTGTCACCGGGTGCTGTGGTTCTTTCCGTAATCTCAGCAGCTCTGGAGGCTTGAGGCAGGAAGATCCCAAGTTTGAGGCCGGCCTCAGAAATAAAAAAGGACAGGGCTGGGCTGGGGCTGGGGCTCAGTGGCAGAGTGCTTGATTAGCATGTGTGAGGCACTGGGTTCGATTCTCAGCACCACGTATAAATGAATAAAATAAAGGTTTGTCAACATCTTAAAAACATTAAAATAATAATAATAGTAATAAAAAGGACAAGTGATGTAACTCAGTAGCAGAGTGCCTATCTGACATACCAAGACCCTGGGTTCAATCTGCAATAGTGCAAAAAAGAGAGCAGGAGGGAAGGGGGAGCTGAGCGGCTTCCACTCATATCCTCAGATCTGGCCCCCCAACACACGTACACTCAGTACAGAGGCAGCCCCTACAGAGGCTCCAGACACACACACTCACAGACACACACAAGCACACTCATAGCCACAGACCCTCCACTCACACACACACTCACAAAAGCAGGCATTCATGCAGGCGTGCACTATGTAGGAACACAAGCACACCCTGGCCTGCGTGCACGGGCGCTCATGCGCGCGCGCGCGCACACACCACACACACACACACACACACACACACACAGATTCCTGCATCCACTAGTGTATGCAAACACACACAGGCACTCACAAGCACACTGCCAACTCACATACGGGGCATTGATCCTCACACACCCCTCTGAGTAGCCCTATGACTTGGGCAAACCTGTCCCCGCTGAGTTTCAGCTAGTTCCTCCCGCATGTGGACAGGACCTTCTCTGCCCTCCCTCCACCGCATCCCCAGTGTGGGCATCCAGAGGCGGGAGGCGCCCTTGGGTGACCCGCGTGGTAACAGGGTGTTCCGTATTGTTGTGGATCCACACGGGGCTTCACGCGGTGCCCTATGGTTTTCCCTGTAGGAAAGCCCACTTTCTGCAGCCGCCTGGCATTCACAAGCCACGCTTTGGAGTTTCAGGGCTCTGAACCCAAGCGCCGGCGCCCGTGCGGTTTTAACCAGCGGTCCTGGAGCGCCACCTGGTGGTGCAGTGGGGCGCTGCAGCTCCTGTAGGTTGACAGCTCCTTCGATTACGTGGGGCGGGGCGTCCTGTGTAAGGGGAGGAGCCTGCGCTGAGCATCCTCGGCGCTGCACAACCGAGAATCGGAAGACAGGAGGGGGTGTCATTTTCTGTCACTGATCCTGACTTCTCCCTCCTTCTAGGACCCGGTCACATTTCCAGGAGTCTGGGGCGACCGTGGCCGGGATGAAAACCCTGAGATCCCAGGCAAGGGCCTGTAATTACTCATTATTAAACCTTTGTTACAAAGAAAAATGAAAATTATGTCATTTGCATGAAAATGAATGGAACTAGAGACCATTATGTGAAGCAAAAGAAGTCAAACTCTGGTTGAGAATTGTATGTTTTCTCTCATATGCGGAAGCTAGAGAGGAAAAGGAGCGGATCTTAGGAAAATCAAAGGGACCAAGAGGTGGGGGGTGGTGAGGGAAGGGGAGAGTGATATTAACCAAACTATATTGGCATATTGTGTCTATGTACGAGTAAGTAACAACAAATCCCATCAGTATGTACAACTATAATGCACCAGTATGTGAGTGGGGAAAAAGGGCCCCCGGGCTGCTTGCCTGGCACTGCGCTTCCCTGCCGGCCTCAGGGCCTTGGACGCTGCTCCTTGGGCCTCACCTGCTCCTCCTTCCACACTCCTCCGCTCCCGCGCTCCAGGGGCCATGTCATTCTAGAACGTTCCTCATCAGGAGCATCATGGCCTTGTTCCACCAGCCTGCAGGGTTTATTCTGTCCGTCAGTCATTCAACAAATGAAGCCAAGAGATACATGAAGAAGGGGGTGGGAAATAAGGAAGAGAGAGAAGATAGGGACCCAGTGTGTAGACAGAGTCATCCTAGAGGTGGAAATGACCTCCCCTCTGCCCAGCACACCACAAGCGGTTAAGCGAGAGGGTCGCCTCTGCTGGAGGGAAGGACGCAGGAAGGAGAGGAAGAGAGAAAGGAGCCAGCAGGGTCTGCAAGCCACCGCTGGGCGAGGTCCGCCCGCTGCCTTGTCTATGGGTCCCACTAGCAGTTTTGGGGGAGCAGCCCTGCCCTGGATGCGCCTTCTTCCCACCAGTTGACTTGGGGCTGGTGGCTGCTGTCCCTTGGCCTCCATGAGCCCCTCTGTGCTTTCCATCTCATCCTTCTGGTTCGAAGCCCTGCAACCAGCTTTCTTCTCCGAAGGGACACCCTTGGCCTCCTGTGCGGGTGCTGCGAGCCCGGCCTTCCCACGTGTTTCTATTCCTGAACCGCCTCAGCCACGCCACCCCATTCTCCTTAGGGCCGTTCTCTGGCTCAGCCAAGGTAGAAATGCATTCCAGAAGGTTCCTGTCGCCTTTGGCCTCCCTCAGGACTCTGGCGTCCACCCCAAGGCCTCCCTGCTCCACGACTTCACGCGGGTTCGAGTTGCGTCCTTGCACATGAATGACAGTTTGGGGAAGTCATCTTTTTTTTTCTTGTCGGTCCAGGTCATGACTTCAGTCACAGAAGACTTTTAACATCTCCTCCCAGGTGAAGGGTCTCAGGGGTCTGTATGTGCCACGGACGGCCAGGAACTCAGGATTGTCTACTTCTTCTTTTTCTCGGTTCTGATTTTACCACAACCGGCGTCTCCTCAGGTGTATCTCTCACAGCCAGTAGTGCCACTAAGTCAGGGACACCGCTTTTGTCTTCCTTGGTGTTCAGGCAGATGGACTGCACCCCAGGGGGCTCTTCTCTTTCTCTTCCCTCTTGGCCAGAACCAAGAACCTGAGGGGTCGTCTCCATCCCCACAGCCCTGAAGGCCCACTTCCTACTGAGTTGCCTGGCTGGGCCTGGAGCCCCTGGTCTCTGCTCAGGTCCACCTCCGTCACCTGCCCCGGCTTCCTGCCAGGAGGCCTCAGACCCACTCCTCACAGGCCACCCGCCCCCGCCCCTCTTCTCACTCTTCCTGGTCAACCTTTTGGCATCCAGTTGCAGGTGTTGCATCTGCCCCTGGACTCGCCTGTCCTGCATGGTCTTTACCCAGAACCCTCCAGACCTGTTCCTTGCCCCATCTCCCCAGGGGATGGCAGCATGATCCATGTCATCTGCAGACTCCACCAGGGTGGCCTTGGCTTCCCCCTCCTTCCTCTCAGCACTCACTTTCCTCAGCCTGAACCTGCCTGGGCAGGAAGGGGGGCTTCAGGGGGCTTCCATGTGCCTGCTCCAGGTCCTCCGGGATGCCCAGTGCTCAGCAGGGCCCTGTGCACGCCCACGCCCAGCCCCCACACCAGTCCTGCAGAAGGAGCATGGCCACCGAGTGCTGGCTCCACGCTGATCTTGGGGCAGGAGGGAACCTGAGGCAGCACACTGTGCCCAGAGCTCTCTGGAAGGCCACCAGTGGCGGGGGTTAGAACTCAGGGTCAAGTGAGTGTGGCCAGGCTCAGACCTCCTGCTACCTGCCAGCAGCTGTCTGGACGCCAGGGTCTTCCCCACACCTGTTCCTGGGGCATAGGAGGCTTCGCAGGGGGCTTCCTGTGGCTGCTGTCTGGGCTTGCCCAACTGCTCCCACCCTTTGTCCCTGACACAAGCCTGAGTGGCTTAACCCCAGGCCAGGTGTAGGGGGACAGCGCCCAGCGCACAAGGTGCACGTGGGGGATGGGAGTCGCTGCTCACCTGGAGCTGGGTGGTGTCTGAGCACCGGGGTTCTGGACTCCACAGGACCACCCCCACTGGAGGCTGTGCCTGCGCGATGGCCCCCTGCGCCCCTCTCCCCACCCCGCACACTTTCTTCCCCTGGTGGCTGGACCCTGTCTCCATAGCAACGCTTCAGGCTCCAGCTGGGGTCCGCCTGGCGGCGGTGGGAGCAGCCCCTCTTAACAGGCGGTACTGGAAGGAGGATGGGGGCGCTGGAAGCTGCCGCTTCCTTAATCAAAGAAGAGCAGGCCGAATTCACAGGGAGTCAGACTTCCCCGGAGGGGATGGGCCTCACTCGGGATGGAGGCCTCCTTAGGGAGTGTGCAGGCCACAGTCATGGTGTAATCCCCTTCCCAGGGGCCAGCTGGAACTCTGATTATAGGCTTAAATCAAGTGGCACTGCCTTCATCCAGGGCGACTAAGAGTCGCTGGGGGCGCGAGCCTCAGTCACAGTGTCCCTATCCAGTGAGGAACCCAGGCCGCCTCTGGGAGATGCAGGTACCATTCGGAGGTAGCAGACTCGCTTGCTGGGCAGCAGCAGGACCAGGCCTGACTCTCATGTGTGTTTCTGTATTCTTAACCCTGCAGGTACATTGCGCATGTGTGCAGTTTGAACGCGTGATCTCCAGCGAGACACAGCATGGATTAAGAACTCATGACTTGGCATGTGAATGTCAGAGTTACCCCCACGGGCATTTGGCTCACCAGCCTTTGCATGCCCTAGAGCTGTGCCGCCCTCCACGGGGCCTAGCAGCCCCACCTTAGGTTTATATCCCATCTCTACCTTTCCCCTGCTGAAACTCTGGAACATTCTGGAATTTTCATGGCCTGAGTGTTCTTCTGTGAAATGGCAACTACCATTGTCCCCAACTCAAAGGGCTCTCATGGGATTAAAGAAGATAACCCCCTGGGAGCGGTTGGAAGAGAGGCTGGCCTCTCTTTAGTGATGCTCCATGGAAGAAGACCAGAATTATTTATGGAGAACTTACCATTACATAAGTATTTGTTAAATAATAAATAAATAGAACAAAGACACCTTGGGGTTCCCCCTCCCTCAGTCAGTTTTTGTTTGCTTGTTTGTTTGTTGGACTTGACATGGGAAGAGATTTAATTGCAAGGTTTCCATGGCGACCAGGCCAAACCACTTACCTACCTACTCTTATTCTCCCTTCTTTATTTTGGTCTCCTTTTACCTTTCTGTTCCTGAAATGGACATTCCTCTCCTCTCAAGGGCTGTGGTGTCCAACAGAAGTGCCACACCAGCCCTGAATGACAGCTCCATGCGTCATGTTAGATGACGGCTATGATCTGTTAATAAGAAGAAGCAGGTGGAGTGAATTGAAGACTAGCTTTCACTGAGCCTGAAATGCACAAGGTTCTGTCCTGCGCACACACCGTCGTAGAATGAGCGACTGCACATTCTCTTTTTCAGAATGAGTCCCTTTGGAAGAGCTGCCTTCCAAGGACATGGCAGCCACACGTGGACACTGAGGAATTTCTCAGGTGTGTGTGTGTGTGGATGACCATGGGTGAAGTTCATGTGAAAATGAAGATTGATATACCAGCTCACTCACCCATTTAAGGTGTACAGGCCAGTGGATTTTACTGTATTCATGGAGTTGTGCATCACGATCCCCTCTTTTGGGGGGCAGGCAGGACCAGGGCACCCAGGGGTGCTCTACTACATAGCTGTATCTGCTTATTATTTTGAGACAGGATCTCGCTAAACTTCCCAGGCTGGCCTTGGACTTGTGATCCTCCTGCTGCAGCCTCCCAGGGCTGTTGGGGTTGCAGGCATCGCCTGGTTACTGCAATCGGCTTCTGGACATTCTCATGACTCCAAAGAACCTCAACACCCCCTCAGCTGTCACCCTCTGGCTCTCCCATTCCCTAACCCAACCAACCTCTTTTCTGTCACAATAGATGCACCTGTTCTCGACGTCTGCAACTGAGGAGGAGTCTTCTGCAGAAACCAGCCCAGACTGCAGACTGCTCAGGGATGTCCCGCCGAAATAGGTTCCTCCTCTTTAAGCCACCCAGCCTGTGATGTTTTGTAACTACCGCCCTGGCACCCAGTACAAAGGTCCCTTCCCCTGAAGTGTATTTCAGGCCTTCTTGGTGGGGCAGTATGATCCCCTGAGAGCGGGGTATGTTGCAGACACCTGACAGAGAAGAGGAGTGGTGTGGTTTGTCACAGTGATGGGGGGGGGGGGTCCAGAGATATCCAATACCCAGTTGAGTCCTGAACTGTGGCTTGTCCCATGTCACAAGCCTTGAGTGTGCCACCAGCCACTTCATAAGTGAAAACTCTGCTGCTTACAGCAAGCTCAGCCCAGAAGCGGACTCTGTTTTACATACAAACACTAAGTGACATTCTACAAGTGGTCTTGGTGCTGGACCCCCCAGCACCTTCCATGTTACACAGTCCAACCAACTTCTTTTCTTGCTTCTCTTAAACTCTTGTGTTCGTGGAAAGCAGGTGTGGAACTCTGTCTTCTTCCACTGCTTTCTGGCTGCTCTGCCCCCAAAAGTAGCACCCATTCGTGGGGGTGGAGGAGCAGGGCTCAGGAGGGGGATGTCTTGGTTTCCGAAGCCAAAAAGAGAATTAGAGACTCAGAAGCATCTTGAAGGAGGGGTGTGGCATCCAAGAAGCTAAGGGGCCCCGTGGTTGCCCAAGTTCCAGGGCATAGGATAAGGACAGACTTGACCCAAATATCCTGTCTCACCCCTCCCTCAATATTTCCCCTGGTGGTCATCTCCTCCTGGACAGAGATGGGGCCTGTGACTGGCTAGCAGCTTCCTCTAAGTTTCCCATGGAAACAGCTGGAAGAAAAAGGCACATGAGCCGAGCACAGGGGTGCACGCCTGTAATCCTAGCACTTTGGGAGGCTGAGACAGGAGGATCGCGAGTTCAAAGCCAGCCTCAGCAATGGGGAGGCGCTAAGCAACCCAGTGAGACCCTGTGTCTACATAAAACAGAAAATAGGGCTGGGGATGTGGCTCAGTGGTCGAGTGCCCGTGAGTTCAATCTCCAGTACCAAAAAAAAAAAAAGGGGGCACATGAAATGTTTTGCAAAATTCTTTCCCTCTTCCTGTGTTTGCGGCAGAGGGAAGAGCAAGTCCCTCTAACTGGTACTAGCACTATGGGAGCAGGGTTCTCAAAGTGTGGTGGCTCAGGCAACTCTAGGAGCCCCAGGCCATTTCAGGGAGTCCATGAGATCAAACCTACTTTCATAATAGGGGAAGGGGAAGTACATTACTTGTCTTTTCACTCTCATTCTCTTACCAGCCTTCCGTGGAATTTTCCAGAACCTACACGGTGTTTGATACAGTAACTGACAGAAGAAGCAGTTAGAAGGCTTGTCGAGTCAGACGTGAAAGATTTGCAAAAACACGAAAAGAGACGTCTCCAGTCTTCTCATGAATACTTTTTTTGTCTTGAAAAATACACTTAGTCATCAAAATCATAATCCTTTTATGAAGGTTGAATGACACAGCACTTATAAAGTATAATATGTCTGGAATATAATGATGTGCCAATAATAGTTCCACTTCTCCGTTTTCATTAACATAAACTGCAGCAGATATGTAAAAAGGAAAATGATTTTTTTCCTAAGAATTAGTTATTGACAAGTCACATCCGTTGCATGATTATCTTCAACATTTCAAGGAGTATCAATATGAATAATTTGAGAGTTAACCTTCAAAAGATTGGCAGATAGTCTACCTCAGATTAAAATCAATAATTATCTACTAAGTCATTTGAAAATATAATGCAACTTGAAAAAATTGGGAAGATGTTGTATGCAGAACATAATGTCCCAAATATCTGAGTTGCAATTAGTATAACTTTTTGTATGAAACAAAAACTTAGTTTCTCATACTTATGAATAGATATTATCAAAATGAAATATTGTGCATTACAAATTAACTAATTAAATAAATAATTAATTAATGAGAGTTTCAAATTTATTTGGATCATTTCTTCTTCTTTTTTTGTTAATATTTTTTTCAGATGTTGATGGACCTTTATTTTATATGTGGTGCTGAGAATTGAACCCAGTGCCTCACACATGCTAGGCAAGTGCTCTACCACTGAGCCACAACCCCAGCCCTGATCATTTCTTCTTAATGGAAATTTTAAATGCTGACCA
>CM053414.1:45766237-45786665 GCA_028644305.1 Xerus rutilus
CCTTGATAATTTTTATGCAATCAAATTTTTAAAGATATTTTCTTAGTTGTAGATGAACACAATACCTTTATTTCTTTTATGTGGTGCTAAGGATCGAACCCAGTGCCTCACACATGTGCGGCAAGCGCTCAACCGCTGAGCCACAACCCCAGCCCCCCCGCAATCAAATGTTTAATAACAAAGATACCATTTTTAACAGGATCACATATACTTGACTAAGTCTGGATTTTTTGTAAATGTATCTAGCCCAAAGGGTAAGTGAAAAAAAAATATTTGAGCACAAAAATTCTAAAATATTTAAAGAGAATCTCTAAGTGGTATTTCATTTCTGCAAAACAGATATAGCTTGTATGGATTAATACCTTCAAATGCTTTTTCTTTACAATTTTTAATAATTTGAGTTGAGCGTGGTGGCACACTCCTGTAATCCCAGTGACTTGAGAGGCTGGGGCAGGAGGATCATAAGTTCAAAGCCAGACTCAGGAACTTAGCAAGACCCTGTCTCAAAATTTTAAGCCAGGTGCGGTGGCACATGTCTGTAATCACAGCACTTAGGGAGGCTGAGACAGGAGAACTGTGAGTTCAAAGCCAGCCTCAGCAAAGGCGTGGTGCTAAGCAACTCAGTGAGACCCTCTCTCTAACTAAATCACAAAATAGGGCTGGGGATGTGGCTCAGTGTTCGAGTACTTCTGAGTTCAATCCTTGGTACCAAAAAAAAAAAAAAAAATTTAAAAGGGAGTGGGCTAGGGAAGTGGCTCAGTGGTTAAGCACCCGAGTCCAACCCCCAGTACAAAAAATATTTTTTTTAAATAATTTGAGAGGTCCTGAGACCAAAGCCTTGCAGAACCCCCATACTGGGGGATTCCAGTATGGGGGTTCCCTGGGCTCCCAACTAAGAAGATTGGAGGTGTTTTCTCCAGTGGGTTATAACAGCCGTGGGAGCCGGGTGTACTGCAGGTGGGTCTCCATGCCTATCTTTCTGTCTCCCCCCTTTCAGCCCCAAGCAGTGTTACCAGGGAAACCAGATCAGCACATCCCCAATGCAAAATCAATTTAACTCCCTCTTGTCGGGATGGCAGGGGAGCAAGCACCTTCCAGGACCTGTATATTCAAGGAACTGTCACCTCCACTGGCCTCCACATCTTTAAAATGCCCTCTTTTAACTTGTCCCTCTCCCCCTTTTCTCCCCTGCCCTGAGCAAACTCTGTCACTTTTTGTCTGTCCTTTTATTTACATGTGTTCTTGCAAAATGTGTACAGCCACCAGGCACGGTGGTGCACGCCTGTAATCCCAGGAACTCAGGAGGCTGAGGCAGGAGGATCACAAACACAAAGCCAGCCTGGGCAAATTAACAACATAAAATACAAAAGGAGCTGGTGGTATAACTCAGTGGTAAAGCATCACCAGGTTCAATCTCCAGTACCACAAAAAATAAGAAAGCAAATATGAAGCCCTTGTTCACCGCTAGCGTGGTGATACATTAAGAACCTGCACAGGAGCTGCGGGCGGTAGCGCACACCTGTCATCCCAGCACTTAGGGAGGCTGAGACAGGAGAATCGCGAGTTCAAAGCCAGCCTCAGCAACAGTGAGGTGCTAAGCAACTCAGTGAGACCCTGTGTCTACATAAAACACAAAATAGGGCTGGGGATGTGGCTCGGTGGTCGAGTGCCCCTGAGTTCAATCCCCAGTACCAAATAAAAAAACCATGCACAGGTAGCTGCAGTTTGTTTTGAAATGCATAGAAACCACAAGAGAGCTGGGCATGCGCTGAAGAAGGTGTAGCAGGCCCTCGATGGTAGAATGGAGCTGGTGTGGGGCTGTGGAGTGTGAGACAGGGTGCAGCCAAGGAGGAGAGGGTGACCCGGGAGCAGAGAGTAGAAGGTGGCAGAGCTGGGCTGCAGAGACGGCCGCACTCAGAGTACACTGAGCAGCGGCACAACGCTGCAGGGGGAGGCCCTCGGGGTCACTGGGATAAGGACCTTGGTTTTGCTGTGAGTCGGGAGCTACGGGGGAGTTTGGGTGGACCTTGTGTAAGGCTACCAAACAAAATTTTGTGCCTTAAAATAACAGCAACAGCATATTATTCTGTCGATTTTGCAATCAATGCTGGCTGGTTCTGCTTCATGAGCCTCGATTGCAGAAGGAATGTCCAGGGTGACTTGGTCACTTAGACACCTGGTCCCCACCCCTTACACCCTGCTTCCCCCTGAAGGGAGTTTGACGGGGGTCAGCCAAGTGGGGATCTTCCGGTCAGGCTCAGGGGCCACCTGGAGGGAAGTTTAGTCAAGCCAGACTGCCTGGGTTCAGATTCTGGCACTGTGCAACCCTAGGTAAGTCACTCAACTTCTCTGAGCCTTAGTTTGTCCATCTGTAAAATGTGCACAATAGAAGAAACTAAACTTGCCTTAAGATAATCAGTGCAGGGGCTGGGGCTATAGCTCAGTGGTAGAGTGCTTGCCTAGCATGCATGAGGCGCTGGGTTCGATCCTCAACACCACATATAAATAAATAATAAATGAATAAAATAAAGACTCATCAACTAAAAAAATTTAAAAAAAAAAGATAATCAGTGCGCATGTGATAAGACATATAAATACTGGTTGCAGTTCTCCTTGCTTTTAGCACTGAATCCCTGCACCCACGTGAGTCGAATCTTTTGGGGAACTTTTGGGCGCCAACACCTGCAGCTGGGACGCGCCAATCCTGAGGTCTTTAACAGCGTCCCTGGTGGGGAACACTGGCGCCTCGGTGACCCCCACAGGCTGACAGCTCCTAGCTCGCAGGAGGAATGGCAAGGGCCTGGTCCACCGCAGTCGGAGCCCCGTCTTCCCTCGGGGTGTTCCAGGACCTGGTCACATCTCAGAAAGGGCAGTAGCCCATAGGACAGTTGACGAAGGGGATACTGGGCCCCTCGGACTCTAAGATCAGATCTGTCTTGCCCCAGGGACTGAGCCCACCCTAGGTGGACCCCAGATTCTCCCCCAGGCCCACCAAGGAGGTGACAACGGGAGCTCTGCGCTGGGACACACTGTGGAGGCCTGCGTTAGGTCATGAGGAATGTGCCAGGAGCCCCCATCAGACTTACCAGCCTGGGGCAACCCCGAGGACAAAAGGGGACCCTCTCCCTCAAACCGGGAGTGCCGTCCTGGGCCTCACCCTGCGCCTCTCTTCCTTTCTGCTTCTCCTCTCTAACCTGCCCCAGGGAAGTGACTCCGCCCCACCCCACCGCAGCCCCCTCCCGGTCCAGCCCAATCTCGCCCTTCCCATTCGTCTGCCACATGCCACAATGTCACCCTTCCTCTCCCTTACCCCAAAGCTCGCTGTGGCTCCCCAGTTCCCTCGGGATAAAGCACACACTCCCGGCCTTTTACTATGAGGCCCTGCTTGCTGTACTCCTGGCCCCCTCCCTGTCGCCTTCCAGCCTAAAGCTCCAGGCTCTGGGGTTAAGCTCCACTCGACAGGGATTCCTGGGTCTCCGCCACTGGGCTGTGAAGCCCCATGCGTCAGGACCTGAGCCATCTCAGTCACTGCTATCGCTGGGTTTCAAGGAGAAGGTCGTGGGGAATGTGTGAAGAGCTTGGGAAGGTGGCACACGCCTGTCATTCCAGCAATTCGGGAGGCTGAGGCCGGAGGATCGCGAGTTCAAAGCCAGTCTCGACAATTTTTGTGAGGCCCTAAGCAACTTGGCGAGAACCTATCTCAAAATAAAATATAATAAGGGCTGGGGATGTGGCTCAGTAGTTAAGCGACCCTTTGCCCCTGAGGGGTGGGGGAGATAGAAGAAAATGTGTGAAGAATAAAGGGAAGGAGGAAAAGGGGGGTGGAGGACCCTTTAAAATTTAAACCTGTGGTTCCTTCTTTTCCTTGAACTGCCTCCGAGGCCCGCCAGAGGGCGCTGTGACCCCGCAGGTGCCTAATGGCGCCTCCGTTTGTTCACACAGAAAGGAATTAAGCCGCTGAAGGGGACCGTTAGCACCAACAACCCCGCTTAAACCTCCTGCTGCTCAACGGCCTGTGCTGAACCCTCCACACCCAACTCAACACAGCCACTTGGCCATCTCACAAAGGAAGAAAGTGAGGCTCAGAGAGGTTGTTTGGCTTTCCCAGTGGTGTACAGTACGGAAACTGCTTAGAAGCTTCCAGTGTCCTCAGTGACCCCACAGCTTTCTGCTCCTTGGTCCCACTCCTGGCATGACCAACTCACAGACCCCATGGCCCTGGCACTGACACCTCCCTGATCCCCAGTCAACCCATCTACTCTCAGCTGCTCAGGGCCCACCTGTCCTCCAGGGACAGTCAGGGAGGCCACCTTCCCCCAGAAAGCACTTCCCTTTCCTTACCACCGCATCCCTCAAGGTCACTTCAGTGTCATCTCTGGAAAGCCTGTCCTGATCCAGCCCCCCTCCCCTGAGAACCCCAGCCTTTTCCTCCCACGTGGGGTCACTGCGGGCCAGAGCTCCTGGGGAGCCCCTCGCAGCAGCCACAAGGGTACCGAGTGGTTGAACCAGTGCCCAGAGCCTCCGCCATTGCAGTGAGCAGGGGACGGGGTGAAGCCTGCTCCTCCCCATCCAGGGACCCAGAGACCTCCAACAAACACCCACATCCACGCAGGGGACTGACCAGCTTACCACAGGAACGGTCTCCCAGAATCCAGTCCCCTGGGACTGTTGGAATGGATACAGGAGATCTGTTGGAAGCCGACCTCCAGGGCTCCTGGGCTCGAGGAACAGACCCCTGCCTGAACTGACCCCGGCTCAGCCTCGGGGTGGGCTGCGGATAAAGAGCTCTATTTTGCCCAGATGGAAGGAGAGAAGCAGGAATGAAGGCCTAACCCAGGGCTCTTCACCAGTGTGCCCAGATCCCTCCCCCACAGGGTAGAGGGCAGGGTTGGGGCATCAGCAGGTAGCTCCAGAGGCCCCACCAGGGAGGGACAGCCCCGGAGCATAGCGAGGCCACACCTTTGGAGTGCCAACAGGGCAATTTTAGTGATATCAAAACATATCTCCCCAAATATCATAGTATGACAGTGTTAAAAGGAAAAACCTTAGGCTAATTAAATTGAGCAGAGTTTATTTCAGTAGTTAAAACAAAACTAGTGCAGCCAGGCACGGTGGCACACGCCTGTCATCCCAGCAGCTCTGGAGGCTGAGGCAGGAGGATGGCGAGTTCAAAGCCGGTCTCGGGGAGGCCCTCTCTAAAAATAAAAACATAAAAAAAGGTTGGGGATGTGGTTCAGTGGTTAAGCACCCCTGGGTTCAATCCCTGGTCCCCCTAAAAATGAGGTTGGGACTGAAGCTCAGCAGGAGAATAGAGGCTGAGCAGGAGAGAGGCCCTGGGGAGGATCCTGAGTACCAGAAACAGAAAAAAAATGAAATGAGGTGAGAGTCAGGCAGCCTCAGAACCCCGGGGCCAGGGCCGCACAGACAGAAGATGGACGTGGGGACAGCTTACTTCAACTTACTTGGCCTCAGCGTAACTGGTTCATCGGTTCCAGGTCAGCGCCTGCCCAGTTGGAACTGTCCGTTTTCTACAGTTGACCAAGTTACAAGCACTCCACTTCTGCCAAGTCCCAACATTGCGTCACCGCCACTGATCACACTCCCCCTTTCCTGGAGCATTTGCTGGCTGGTCCTTGTGCAGGAGACGCTCCCACTCGATGGCCTCCCATAGACTTTATTTAACAACACTCTGCAGGTGTCCCAAGGGCTCCCCCCAAAGCCCTCTGAGCAACCCTACCCCCCACTACCAAGCAGCCCCGCCCAGGGCCTGGGGAACCTGGACGTAGCTGTGCCCTGCATGCCCCCCACTTATCCTGTCTCTCCTGGCCACCCCAGGTCCTAACTGTTCAGCTCACCCCAGACCTGGACCCTGGTGCTCCCAAGAGAGGCCTGGTCCCTCAGAACGAGTCCGAGTCCTCTTTTGCTGAGACAGGCCTGCTGCCCTGCCTGGTGAGGCCCTCTGCCTGGTGCTGCCCTCTGGTGAGGCCTGCCTCCCTGTCCTGACAGACCCCAGTAAACACACCACATGCATAAGCTCCCGTTCACCGGCTCCTTCAAACCACACCTGGATATGGTTGCTATGGGAACAGTGGTAGCCCCTGGTATCAGAGCCCAAAGCTCTGCTGGGGTGGAGAAGCCACAGGGTTAAAGGGCAGCAGGCATTCACATTGGCTATTGTGGGAGGCACAGTGTCCTCATCCTTAAGTCCCCAGCAGCTGATGTGTGGAGGCAGTGGGAGCCACTGTGTCCAGAAGGATCCTTCCCAGCTGGCCTCAGAGCCTGGCCAGCTACATCTCCAGACAGTAGATACCTACGTCCCCCGTGAGTCCTCCAGCCAGCGAGCACATCCTCGATAGTCCTGGGGAGCGGGTGTGGGGAAGACCTTGGTGTCCAGCCTGCCGGCAGGTAGCCTAGCCACATTTACTTGACCCTGAGCTCTAACCCCTATGGGTGGCCTTCCAGAGAGTTATGGGCACAGTGTGCTGCGGCCTAGTCCTGCCTCAGGTTCCCTCCTGTCCCAGGATCAGTGTGGAGCCAGCACACTGTGGCCATGCTCCTTTGCAGGACTGGTGTCGGGGCTGGGCGTGGGTATGCACAAGGCCCTGCTGAGTAGCGGGCATCTCAGAGGACCTGGAGCAGGCACAAGGAAGCCCCCTGAATCCCCCCTTACTGCCTGGGCAGGTTCAGGCTGAGGAAAGTGAGTGCTGAGAGGAAGGAGGGGGAAGCCAAGGCCGCCCTGGTGGAGTTTGTGGAGAACACGGATCATGCTGCCATCCCCTGGGTAGATGGGGCGAGGAGCAGGTCTGGAGGCTTCTGGGTAAGGACCATGCACAGGACAGCAGAGTCCAGGGGCAGATGCAACACCTGCTCAGGATGAAAGGCCATGGAGGCCTCCAAGGACAGGCCCAGCCCTTGCCGTAGGGAAACCCAGGCCCAGGAGTCGGCAGAGGAGAGGGAGGGCTCAGTGCCCTGGAGGGGCAGCCAGGATGCCAGAGGACAGCCCCTTGGCCTAGGAGGATGTTGGTTTGCCATGGTGAAGAATGAGTCTGAGGACTCCCTGGCAGAGCCTGGGAATCCATATTGAGGAGGTGGACAAGGGGAACAGGAGCAGAAATGGCAATGACAGAGAGTCTCGAAGGATGGGGACAAAACAGATGGCCCCATGGAGTTCTTGGCTTTGGTGACCATGACCTACAAAACTCAAAAGGAGGATATAGAGAAAGAGCCCCTGACTTGAAGATCATCACAGAAGACAGGCTGGGGCATCCCAGACGTGCCAGCTCTCACTGTCGAGGGAGACATTACCAACAATATGTCCAGGACAGTAACGCTTCACAGTGCACCCAGGAATGCCACAGACAGGTCAGCAAGAGGGGACAGGGAACCCAGGGTCTGTGGCTGTCTGGGTCTACACCAGTGCCTCAGATGCCGAAACTCACAGGAAATGGGGAAACTTATTTCTGTGACCCAGTCACTGGGCTGGACCAGCCAGAAAGACAAAAAAAGATGCCCTTCCCCAAGTCTCATCCATCATGTCCAAGGGCACACCAAGAACCAGAGGGAAGGTAGGAGAAGCAGGCCCCATGGTGGAGACCACTGGTGGAGGAGGAAGGAGGACAGGAACCTTCTGGAACACATCTCTACTTCGAGTCAGAGAATGCCTCGAGGGGAAGAAGACTCAGGGGACCTCAAAGGTCACACTGCTTCCCTTCTCCCACAGTCTACTTGTTAGAAGTGAGCCTCCAAGTCCAGCCCACGTTCAAGGAGAGGAGAAGTAAACCTCTTCTAATTGATGGGCTCCCCCAGGCTTTTCTATGCTTTGTTTTGAAACAGAGAGGATCTCGCTAAGTTGCTGAGGCTGGCCTCAAACTTGCCATCCTCCTGCCTCAGCCTCCTGAGTTGCTGGTATTACAGGCGTGGGCTACCTCTCTTAAAAAAGAGAGCAAGATGAAGTATTCCTTCCCTCCTGCAGCTGTGGAGGGAAGGATGCTGTTTTGCACCATAAAATTGTCTATAAAGTGGCAGGTTGAAAGCATTCCCCAAGCATCCATCTTCTTCTGTGCAGCCAAGGAAGCTCCGTGGAATTTTCTGGTAACAGAACTGGTCCAGACTCTGTTCATGTAAGCCTGTCCTTGAAAGGATGATTTCAACAACAAAAAAATCTGAGGTTCTCTTAGAAATTGTTGCAATATGTGAAAAAAAAAAAAAAAAAAACACCTCCCAATGAGGCCTGAATTCTGATTGGTTGTCTTCCCTGATTATTTATTGCCATGGTGACAAAGAGGTTAAACAGCATATCTCTTCCCTTCTCTCTCTCTCTCTCCTTCTCTCTCTTTCTCTCTGTCACTCGGCAGTGTTGAGGATGGAACCCAGGAGCCTCATGTATGCTAGGAAAGTGCTCTGTCACTGAGCTACGTCCCCAAGCCCTTCCATCTTCTTTAAGGAATTAGTACTCCTAGGTTTTCTCTCTTAAATCTGGAAGGGATCATTTCTCTCCTTCCACAAACATGATGAAATGAAAGCCTAATCTCTTCTAGACCTTTTTTTTTTACAAAAAAATAATTAAGAGTCTGGTCTTGATCTAAGTTAACAAAAGCACTAAGGATGTGGAAGGCCGCGGTGGTCCCTGTCCCCACGGCAATTACCGTTAAGTCCGGCGCGCCATCTGGTGGTCGACAGGAGAACAGCATGACCTCACGAAGGCGACTCCCCGCCCTTCCTGTCACCTCGTTTCCTGTACCGCAGCCCTAGCCAACTAATACAAGTGGCTTGTTCCTGGGAGTATAAGACGGACAGGAATCTGAGAAATGATCCCATGCCAGTCCTGGACCTAGCTTTTAAGAGGACCTGAAGTTTCCATCTTGATCTTTTGAAGTCCTAAGCCACCAGGCAATATTCCAGCTCCCCTGAGGGCACCGTGCTGGGGGAAGGATGAAAATGGAAGCTTCCAGACTTTTCTTTTTGGTACCGGGGATTGAACTCGGGGGTACTCGACCACTGAGCTACATGAAGAGTCTATCTTAAGTAGATCCTCCAGGCCGTGCTGCTTAAGTCATGCCACGCAGAGAGAGACGAACACCCTGCTGAACCCTTGCCAAATTCCTGACCCACAAAGTCCTGAACAAGCTCAGGAAGAAAAATTATTATTATGCCTATTTGACAGAGGAGGATACTGAGGTTCAGAGTGGTCCAGTTTGATGGCCCAATGTTATACACTGGGAAGTACTGAAGCAGGGTTGTGAACTCATGTCAACCAGTAACAAAAGAGTACCAAAACTTAATGGAAGATTTTTTAAAAGATTCTTTTAAGGAAAATAAAAATAAATTTTTGCACAGTCCTGACTTCATGACTCTACTGCCAGATAAAACACAGGTCACAGCTAAACTTGATTATCAGATAAATAACAAATATTTTTAGTATAAGGATATCGCATGCAACATTTGGGATTTACTTGTATTTTTAAAAAATGCTCAAACTGAGTGTGGAGGTACATGCCTATAATCCCAGCAACTCAAGAAGCTGAGGCAGGAGTATCAATTTACAGGCCAGCCTCAGCATCTTGGGGAGAACCTGTTTCACTGCAACTTTTTTTTTTTTTTTTTTTTTTTTTGGTACCAGGGATTGAACTCAGGGGCAGTCGACCACTGAGCCACATTCCCAGCCCTATTTTGTATTTTATTTAGAGACAGGGTTGCTTGCTGAGTTGCTTAGCATCTTGCTTTTTGCTGAGGTTGGCTTTGAACTCATGATCTTCCTGTCTCAGCCTCCCGAACCACTGGGATTACAGGTGTGTGCCACCGTGCCTGGCTTGGGGGACCCTGTTTCAAACTAAAAAAGTAAAAAGGACTGGGGATGCAGCTCAGTGGTAAAGAACCCCTGGGTTCAATCCCCAGGACCAATATATATATATGTATTTGTATATACATACATACATATATATATATGTGCATACATAAATATGCCACAGGGAATTTCACCTTTATATATACGTAGAAAACACCAATCAAAAATAAATAAATATGCCTGTAATCCCAGGGCTTGAGAGTGTGAGGATTTCAAGTTCGAGGCCACCCTCAGCAATTTAGCAAGACCCTAAGCAACTTCCCCTTTTCCCTCCCCTCCTCCCTCTGTTCTCCTTACATATACGTACACGCTGGTTGCTAATCTGGGCATCCTATATTTTTACTTCCTACATGTAGCCAACTACTTTCAGAGGTCTGGGACCAGGATACCAAAACCAGCCAGCAGGTGAGGAGTGAGGACACGGGTGGCAAACTCCTGGAAAGGGAAGTTTGGTGGCAGGATTAACAAAAAAAAAAAGACTAAGTTTCCTTTTTATTCTTATTTTTTCTTTCTTTCTTTTTTTTTCTTTTTCTTTTCTTTTCTTTTCTTTTTTTTTTTTTTTGTACCAGGGATTGAACCAAGGGCTCTTAACCACAGGGTTAAGTTCGAGGCCAGCCTCAGCAATTTAGCCAGGCCATACAGAACTTAGTGAGACCCTGTCTCAAAAAAGGACTGAGGATGTGACTCAGTGGTCAAGCACCTCTGGGTTCAATCCCCAATATACCAGTACCAAAAAATAATACTAATAATAATTTTTAAGGAAAATAAGAAATAAATTTTAAAATGTTGAAAAGAGGTGAAAATGACCTTTCTTGCCTGCAGCTACACAGAGAGAGATACTGTTTTCGCACAACATTCAGAAGAATCTGCTCAGTAACAAACTGAGAACATTCTCGATTTGTTGTGCATCAAGAGCCCGGAGTTCCCGACCCAACAAGACGGTCCTTGGAAGGTAATCGAAACAGAAGAAGCTTGTGCAACGCTCCTAGAAATTGTTGCCTTGTCCCGAGAAAAATCACCAACCCAGAGAAATGCTGAATTCTGATTGGTTGCTTTCCTTCATCATCTGTTGCCATGGTGACAGGCTATCATCTCCCTGTTATTAAAAGGAATAAATGCTTGTAGGTTTTCTCTCCCGGAATCACAGGAGGATCGTTGGCACAAACACAGTGGAAATAAGAGCTTGTGGCTCTGCTACATTTCTTATTTCTAACAAAGGCACCATGAGCGTCCTGGGTCCCTGAGCAGAGCGCTCAGCGCACCCCGCGGGCTCGGACCTGCAGCAACCGCGGCGGCGATGGGCCCACGGTGGCTGCCGCCTGTACGCTTCGTCAGAGCGCCCGCTAGTGGGCAGAGTGTGAACGGCAGGGCTGGCCCTGCAAGGGGACCCCCTCCACCTCTCCTCTCTGCGCCGCTGGCCACCCGCACCCACCCGGATAGGCGTGCAGTAGAGGGCGTCGCCAGCACAGAGCTGCCTGGAGATTCTGCAGAGGGCAGGAAAAGATCCCCTCGCCCGCGCCCTCCACATTATGCCCATCTCTTCTGTGCCCTGTATCCTCCCCATTCTCTCCTCACCAAAACCACCCCCACTTTTTATTAGCGCCTTAAAGTTAGACATAGAGGTCGGGTTCATTTGACAAATCATGCATGTCTGGAACTGGGTTTGCTGCACTTCAGTCCCTGCGTCCCCTCTTCCCTCCCCTCCTCCCTCTATTCTCCTTCCTCTACCCCATTTTCTTTTAGCTTGCTTGCTTGTTTGTTTGTTTGTTTGTTTTTGGAGCTTTACCACTGAGCCACATCTCCAGCACTTTTTGGTTTTTATTTAGAGACAAAGTCCCTGCTAAGTTGCTTAGGGTCTTGCTAAATTGCTGAGGCTGGCCTCGAACTTGAAATCCTCACACTCTCAAGCCCTGGGATTACAGGCATACTTATTTATTTTTGAATGATGTTTTCCACGTATACATAAAGGCGAAATCTCTGTGGCATATTTATGCATGCACATGTGGTTTTGTTAGATTCATTTTGTATTTCCTCCCCTTTCCTGTTCCTCCACCCTCCCTCTTGATCTCCTTCTCTGTTGATCTTCTCTATGTTTTTATGATATCTGATCTTCATTCTTCTTTTTTTTTGGTACTGGGGATTGAACTCAGGGGCACTCGACCACTGAGCCACATCCCCAGCCCTATTTTGTGTTTTATGTAGAGACAGGGTCTCACTGAGCTGCTTAGCGCCTCGCCCTTGCTGAGGCTGGCTTTGAACTCGCGATTCTCCTGTCTCAGCCTCCCTAAGTGCTGGGATTACAGGTGTGCGCCACTGCGCCCGGCTCCGTAGTTTTGACTATTGTGAATGGTGTGGCTATAAACACCGATGGACCTGTATCACTATAGTATACTGATTTCAATTCCTTTGGATAAATATCAAGAAGTAGAATGGCTGGGTCATATGGTAGTTCCATTTCTAGTTTTTTGAGGAATCTTTATACTACTTTCCAGAGTGGTTGTGTAAAATTGCAGTCCCACTGACAATATGATTGGACCTTTTTTCCACATCCTTGCCAGCATTTTTTGTTATTTGTATTCTTTTTTTTTTAAATGTTTATTTTTTAGTTGTAGGTGACAGAATATCTTTATTTTATTTTTATGTGGTGCTGAGGATCGAACCCAGTGCCTTATGCGTGCTAGGCGAGCACGCTACCACTGCGCCATAATCCCAGCCCCTATTTGTATTCTTAATAATTGCCATTCTGACTGGAGTGAGATGAGATCTTGGTGCAGTTTTGATTTACAGTTCCCTGGTTGCTAGAGACATTGAACATTTTTTCCTATATGGGTTGGCCCTTTGTGTTTCTTCTTTTGAGAAATATTATTTAGTTCTTTTGCCCATTTATTGCTTGGGCTATTTGTGTGTGTGTGTGTGTTAAGTTTGAGTTCTTTATATATTCTGGATATGAATCCCCAGTCAGAAGCAGCTGGCAAAAATCTCCCGTTTTGCAGGCTTTCTCCTCACACTTGTTTCCTTCACTGTGCACAAGTTTTTTGATAGCATCCCACTTACTGATTCTTTCACCACAACCCCTTGAAGAGGGAATTACTCCCTCTTTCTGCAAATGATTCCAAAAACAGAGAGGTTCAATCTCCTCCCTAAGATCACACAGCTAGAAACTGGAGGCATCATGAATTATTTAAATCCATGTCTCTCTGACCACAAGGCAAAGAACTTCGATTTAGAAGGAGCATGCTTAGCCCCAAATAGTTTCCCAATCCCCATCAAGAAGGGACTCTCCAGGACACATTGCATAAGTCAGCAAGAGGCATTCAACACCTGGCTATCTAACAGCCGTGAAAAATCATAGCAGTAGTTACTGAACTCTCATTATTTGCTATGTTCCAGGCTCAGCACTGTAGATGGGCTAAACCCTCCTGACACATTTTGGAAGAAGAATTATTATTGTGCCCATTTCACAGAGAAGACTGAGGTTCAGAGAGGCCTAGTAAATTGCCCAAGGTCACGCAGCTCGGAAGTACTGGAACCAGAGTTGTGAACTCACGTTTCCCTGCCTCCAAAGCTTCTGTTCTCTGCTACAGGATGAGAAACTAGCGTTGCACATCAGCGCGAGCCTGACTCAGTGAAGAAAGTGCTGGCTGGGCCGCAGTGATAGCCCTGCACTCACTGATTAGCTGCTTCGTTTTCTTGGTTTGTTATCTGTGGCTGCAGAACAAATCACCCCAAAACCTGGTGGCTTGAAACAGTAGTCATTCATTTTTGCTTACAAATCTGCAACTTGGCTTGGCAGGGACATTCTCTGCTCCACATGCCATCTTCGGGGGCATCTGAAGCTACTCTCAAGATGGTGCTCTTGGGCTGGGTGTGGCTCAGCAGTGCAGTGCGGGCCTGGCAGACACCAGGCCCTGGGTTCCGTCCCCAGCGCTGCAAAAAAATTAAAAAAAAATAAGAAATTTAAAAAGCATATTTTAAGAGTACAACTCAATATAATTAGAAAACACAATTCAATAATGGGCAAAAAATAAATAAAAAATGAACAGACATCTCTCCAAAAGATCCACAAGTAGGCAGAAGCATGTGAAAGCGTTCCTCCCATCATTGGTCATTAGGACGATGTGACATCACTCTATCCCCTTCCAGTTGGCTATTAGAACAGACAATAGCAAGTGTCGGTGAAAGGGGAAAGCAACCAGTACCCTCCTGCATTGCCCATGGGGAGGAAATGCCGCTTTGAAAAATAGTTTGGCAGTTCCTCAAGAAGTGGCTTTAGAGACACCACATCACCCAGAAATTCCATGTCCGGTCCATACACAGCCAGGGGAATGGAAGCATGTCCGCGTGGGCCCCGGTCCACACAGGCTCCTAGCAGTGTCGCTCATTCACCCCAAGTGAGAAGGACCCGATGGTCCATCAGCTGGTGGGTGGGTGGGTGGGTAAATAAACGGTGGTGAATTCCTACAATGGAAGATTATTCAGACACAAAAGAAAAGGAGCATCGACAGCTGCGACGACGTGGATAAACCTTGAAAACACGATGCTAAGGGAAAGAAGCCGGATATGAGGGAACACATACTGTATGGATTTATTTATATGCAACATCCAAAATAGACAAATCTGTAGGGACAGAAAGTAGATTAGTGGTTGTGAGGGAGAGGGGGAGGGGGGTGGCTGCTCCTGGGTACAGGGTTTCTTTTGGGAGATGATGAAAATGTTCTAAAATTGATTGTGGGGATGGTTGCATAACTCGGTGAATACACTTAAAACCCTTTAAGTATGCTGGGCCCAGGGGCGCACACCTGTAATCCCAGAGACTCAGGAGGCTGAGACAGGAGGATCATAAGTTCAAGGTCAGCCTGGGCAACTTAGCAAGATAAAAAAATGAAAGGGAGCCGGGCGCGGTGACTCAAGCCTGAAATCCCAACACTCAGGGAGGCTGAGACAGGAGAATCGCGAGTTCAAAGCCAGCCTCAGCAATGGCGAGGTGCTAAGCAACTCAGTGAGACGCTGTCTCTACATAAAACACAAAATAGGGCTGGGGATGTGGCTCAGAGGTCGAGTACCCCTGAGTTCAATCTCCAGTACCACAAAAAAAAAATGAAAGGGGTTGGGGATGTTGCTCAGTGGTTAAGCACCCCTGGGTTCAATCCCCAGCACTCTCCACACCCACACACACCAGACTTTGAATCTTAGGCTCTAAGAGGGTGAACTTGGTGGTGAGTGAATGATATCGCCATGAAGCTGATTTATAACTTGGGTCTGTTCCATGTGAGCTCCCAGGGAGCAGTTTCACATACTTGGATAATTTATTCTTCTCTACCAAATCTATATAGGTTACATTTGTTTGTTTTAGGAATCTCTGCTGTGAAGTTTTCTCAGTTCAAAGCAACTTTCTTGAATGGAAATATCTACTGGCTTGGAGAACTCTCTCAAAGGAAAGGCAACTGCTGTGGCTGCTTAGGTAACAGTGCCCCACTATGTATCACATAGTTGCATGTTATTCTATTAACATCTTAAAGCTTCTTAAAGAATGTATATATCGGTGCTGGGGGTGTGGCTCAGTGGTAGAGCGCCTGCCTTGAATGCATGAGGCACTGGGTTCGATCCTCAACACCACATACAAAATACATAAATAAATAAAATAAAGGTTTGGAAAAAATATTTTTTAAAAAAAATGTATATATCCATCAAAAGGATTGATTGATAACATTTGTGTAATGGGTCAAGGAATATTATCTAAATTATTTGCTCTTCCAAAGAGGTGCAGAAAACTGAACAGTGGCCCCAAAGATGTCCGCAGCCAGATCTCCAGAACCTATGAATATGTTCCCTTGCACACGTGGCTTTGTGGTTGTGATCAGCAGCCTGAGATGTAAAGATTATATTGGCTTATCCAGGTGAGCCAATATAATGTAATCACAAAGGAGCTTGTCAGAGGTCGGCAGGAGGATGAGAGTCAGATAAGGAGGTGCAGGGACAGAAGCAAGAGGCTGGAGAGGTGTGGAGAAGTGTGAGGAGGGGACCATGAGCCAAGAAATGCAGTAGCTTCTGGGAGCTAAAAGCAGCAAGCAAGTGATTTCCCTCCTGAATCCCCCAGAGGAGCCCGCCCCACCCACACCTTGATTTTACTTCAGGGACACACTTCAGACTTAGGACCTACAGAGATGTAAAATAATACTTTTTTTTTTTTTTTGGTACCTGAGATGTGACCACTGAGCCACATCCCCAGCCCTATTCTGTGTTTTATGTAGAGACAGAGTCTCACTGAGTTGCTTAGCGCCTCGCCATTGCTGAGGCTGGCTTTGAACTTGCAATGCTCCTACCTCAGCCTCCCAAAGTGCTGGGATTACAGGCTTGCACCACCATGCCTGGCTGTAAAATAATACATTTGTTTTGTTTTAAGTCACTGAGTTTTTGTTACAGCAGTGACATAGTAATACACAAGGATGTCATCTCCCTTCTTTCTTTCTTTTTTTTTTAATCAGTACTTGGGATTAAACTCAGGGCCTCGTACATACTAAATAAGCTCTCTACCAATGAGCTACATCTACAGTCCCTCTTCCTTCCTTTCTTTCTTCTTTCTTTTTGGAACAGGGATCAAACCCATGGGGCATTTAACCACTGAGCCCCATCCCCAGCCCTTTTTATATTTTATTTGGAGTCAGGGTCTTGCTAAATTGCTGAGGCTGGCTTTGAACTTGTGATCCTCCTGCCTCAGCCTCCCAAGCCACTGGGATTCTAGGCGTACACCATCATGCCCAGAACAGCACCTACATTTTTTGAATTTTAAAAATAAATATTATTTTACAAAGGAAAGATGTTCTTTTTGCTGTCTTGTATTGTATGCTTTGATCACAGATCATAAGCTTATAAAATTTCACTCTAATTGTAAAAGCTGCAGACAGCCTCTCAAACAACCTCAGTCTCAAAGAACCAAAACTGAGTCATCTTGGCTAGGTTTCTGTACCATTCTTATTTTTAAAATACTTCCAAGGATGAGGATTTTGTTTGTGCAGTCACCTGTTACAGATTTTTATAGATAGGTACACCCTTCTTCCTGAGTTCTATATCTCTATAAACAAAATACATCTGGAATTTTCTGTGGTGGGGGGATTGAGAAAGAAGCAACAGATAGCAGGAAAGATATTCATATCAGTGTGGAAAATTGCACTAGTCTAGTGGCCAGCTTCCAGATTGGCCCTGAATTTGCTGAGGCCTCTGTAACAAAGAACTACAGACTGGGGCCAGGGGGGAGGTGTAAACTACAGAAATTTATTTATTTATTTATTCATAATTCTGGAGGCCAGAAGTTCAGGATGAAAGTATCTGTAGGTCCATCTCTTCTGAGGCCTCCCTCCCGTCTTCTCCCTGGTCTCCCACGGTCTCCCTCTGTGTACTGCTCCCCTCCCAGCAGGACACTTGGAGTACAGGATCAGGATCCATCCTAAAGACCTCTGTAAAGACCTGTCTCCCAGTACAGTCCCAGTCTGAGACCCTGGGGGGGACTTACCCCATAAAACAACTCCTTAACTGACAACGTTTATCACATCTTGATAAACGCATCATAAGTCGAATATACCGTAAATTGAAAACGCGTTTATTACACCTAAACAACCCCCTAACCCCAGCTGAGCACCACAGCACAGGTGCGGAGAGATTTCTCCTCATGATCTTGTGATCAACTGGGAGCTTCAGCCAAGATGAGGAAGAAGCGAGGGAGGGAGGAAAGGAACATCAGAAGAGGTGAACTCTGAATGTGAAGAAACATGAAAACATAACCATTTATTTTTCTCATATTTTCCTTTTTTTTTTGGTACTGGAGATTGAACTCAGGGGCACTCAACCACTAAGCCACATCCCCAGCTCTTTTTTATATTTTATTTACAGACAGGGTCTCTCGGAGTTGCTTAGGGCCTCACTAAGTTGCTGAGGCTAGCTTTGAACTCGTGATCCTCCTGCCTCAGCCTCCTGAACCACCATACATGTGTGCCACCACATCTGGTATTTTCCCTCTTAAGTGTGTACAGGAGTGGCATTGTATGAGTTATCTACCATTGCATAACAGTATTGCCAAAAACTTAGCAGCTTAAAATACATATATTTATCATCTCATGGCCTCTGTGTGCCAGCAATCCCAGCAAGACCTGGTAAGAGCCACAGAAGCACGGCCAGAGTCAAGGTGGACTAGGAGCATCACACAGGCTCCATCCTGGATGCTAAACCTGAGCACAGGAAAGTGCTCAGCCCTCAGCCAGAACTCAGCTGAAGGTTTGGCCTCCCTACATCCTTCCGAATGTACCTGGTCCCTCCTTTCTTCCCCTATGTCTCAGTCTGTTTAAGATGCTGTAAGAAAATACCTTAGGCTTGCTAATTTACAGATAACAGAAATTCACTACTCAGTTCTCGAGTCTGGGAAGATCAAGGTAATAGTAGACTCAGGGAGGGCCTTCCGTGTGCATTCACAAGGTGGAAGCAGCACATAGGATCCCTCCCATCTCTTTTAGAAGGGTGCTAAGCACCTCTCAGAGACCTCACTTCCTAGCACCATCACGTTAGGTGTTAGGTGTCAGTAGATAAATTTGGGGGAAACAAATATACTCTGAGGACTCACACTTAGTCAAATCAATGAGCTCCTCAGGCCCTGGCCCCTGCCAACCTCTTTGACATAAGTTTCTTCCACTTACATCATCCCCTCTTCCCTTTGGTGAACTGTAAGATGAACATGGCTGTCAGCACAAGACCATGTTTTCCAGTCTCCCTTACAGCTGAGAGTGGCCACAATCAAGATCTAGGCCAATGAGGTACAAGCAGAAATGAGGCTCACATTGCCTGAGTCATTTCCTGTGATAGAGTTGATGTCCATCAGTATTTCTTCCCTCTTCCCCTTAGGCAGACAACTAGATGTTTCCCAGTCTCTTTTACAGTTAGGTCAGGACCTGGGGCAGAATTCTAGCCAATGAGATGCAATTGTAAATAACATGAGCTACAATCCAGGACAAGTTACCCACATGATCCTCTTTGTTTTATCTTCCCTCAAATTCTGGCCAGATGGAGAATCCAGAAAAGGATTCTAGGTGTGTAAGTAATGGCAGAGCCATAAAACAAAAGGAATCTGGGTCCCTGATGGCCATATTTCTAAAAAAGAAGTTTCACATTAGACATTCTATGAGAGAGATATGAACTTCTATTGTGTTAAACCACTGAAACTTGGGAGCTTACTTGTTACAGCAACTAGTGTTACTTATTCTAACTAATGCATCTTCTTAATGACAACACGTATTTGTCAACTTTCCACCACTGTAACAAAAACCTGAGACAATCAACTTAAAAAGAGCTTTAAGTTGATTTAAGGGCTGAGATGTGGCTCAAAGGTAAAGGCATGTGTGAGGCCCTAAGTTCAATGCCCAATACAGAAAGAAAGAAAGAAAGAAAGAAAGAAAGAAAGAAAGAAAGAAAGAAAGAAAGAGAAAGAAAAGAAAGAGGAGAAGGAGGGAGGGAGGGAAAGAAAGAAAGAAAGGGATGGAGGGAGGTAGGGAGGGGGAGAGAGGGATGGAGGGAGAGGAAGGATTTATTTTGGCTCAGAATTTTGGAAGTCAGACCATGGTTGGTTGGCTCTGCTGCTCTGGGACCTGGTGAGGCAACATGTCATGGAAGAAATGTGCGGTGGAGAAACTGCATCGCATGGTGGCCAGGAAGCAAAATCAGAGAGAAGGGAGGGGCGTGGCTCCCAAGATCCTCTTCGAGGGCCTGGTCTCATTATGACCAGAAGACATCGACTAGCACTGCCTCTTACAGCCTCCAACACACCTGTGCCACCAGGGGTCAGGGCCAAGCCTTCAAGCCCCAGACCCTGGAGACAGGTCTCCAAACCAGAGCAGCAGTAAGGGCCGTCCTCTCCCCATTTCTCCTTCATTTCAACTGAGAAGGAGGAACAGCTACAGAGATGCTTGAATGCAGAGATGAAAGCCACAGGCAGGGCCAATCCACCTGCCCTAGATGACCTCAGGTAGAAATGCTGAGCTGGCCACACATAGTGAGTGGTACACACCTGTTAACCCAGTGACTTGGGAGACGGAGGCAGGAGAATTGCAAGTCTGAGGCCAGCCTCAGTAACTTAGTAAGACCTGTTTCCAAATAAAAAATAAAATGGAGCTGGGCGCGGTGGCGCACGCCTGTAATCCCAGCACTTAAGGAGGCTGAGACAGGAGGATCACGAGTTCAAAGCCAGCCTCAGCAACAGTGAGGCACTAAGCAACTCAATGAGACCCTGTCTCTACATAAAACACAAAGTAGGGCTGGGGATGTGGCTCGGTGGTCGAGTGCCCCTGAGTTCAATCCCCCATACCAAAAAAAAGGGGGGGGGGGTTGGGGAAAGGGCTGGAGATGCAGCTCAGTGGTAAAACACCTCTGGTTTCATTCCCCAATACTGCAAAAAAGAAAAACAAAAGAAAGAAAAGAAAATATTGACAATATGAAAGTAGAGAAAGAAACTGGGTCTTTGATTATATCATTGAACCACTGAACCAGACCTGGATTAGCCCCACCTCTTTCTACTATGTGAGATACTTTTAAAAAGAAAGACTA